>JAIXND010000674.1:82959384-82969384 GCA_023646645.1 Varanus salvator macromaculatus
TGCATCCCATGACCCTTGGTGAGACAGTGTAGATTGATTGACACATTTTCTCTTCTAGACCATAACAAATTGTCCAGTAAAGCTTATTCTGTTCTCTAGGCTTCATCCGACACTCATTTAATTGCTGGTGATTCTGTGTAACTCTAGTCTAGCGTTTAGTCTGCAGGAGGAGATCTGAATCTGTGGCTGTCTGTAATGTCCTACCAGGATTCAGCTCTTGTCCTGCTCTACATGGGTGTTGGTGTCGGGATGGTAGTGGCGAGGCAGTGAAGGACATCCTCAGCAAGGGCCACTTCACATGCTAAGGATTTCCTACACAGAAGTTCCATTCCTTTTGGGAATCATCGTGAATCCGATGTTCTCACAACATTCACTGAAAACATCTACCAAGAAGCTGCATCCTGTGTTCTTGTGGAGAATATGCACATAATCTGTCCACGAAGAGGGGCTTGTGCACCTTTCTCCATCGATAGACGTAGTCTCCAAAAAACCCTGGGGAATGTGCCATTCTTGGGCATTATGCACACACTCTGAGAGGCTCTGAGGGCTGGGCATGTCTCAGTGGCCTTGTGCACATTCTCTGGGCAATACATGTAGTCTCCAAGCAACACTGAAGCTCAATCTGGTCACGATGTTGTGCAGGCAGCAGTGCAATGCCTGCCCTCAAGCCTGTCAATGTAGCAGAATGAGGTGACAGAATGGATGGTTGGAGTAGGCTATATTTTTCAGTGCTCTCCTGTGTGAAAACCAGAGCAGAAAAGTTGCACAGTTGGGAGCAGACTGGACTAAACTTTCTCCCCCGATGCACTAATTTTAACTTGCATAGGAAAAGGCAGGAGAAAATTTCAAAATGGTACCCTCATTTTCTTATAAGCTGAGTCTCGCGGCTTAAACTTCAGTCACCCACTTTTCTTGTATTGTAGGTCAGGCCTTTCCTTCAAGACACTGAAATGTTTTAAACAAGTACAGGCATCTTCTCCCAGTGTTTGTGTTAGCTTACAACTCCCATCATCACCATAGCCGGTGGTAAGGAATGATGGGAACTGTAGGCTAGAACATTCAGAGTGCTTCAAGTTGCCCAACCTAGTAAGATTCAAGGAAAAGATAGAGGACATGTTACCACAGGGAAATCAATCTGCCTGGGAACAACCATAGACTAGTCAAGGGTGGAAGGGCTCTTGCAAAACTGAACATAGCCAGACCTCTAAGGAAAGTGCTGAGAAGTTGGAAAAAGGACAGAGTGGGGTTTTTTTTAATGTCCCTTCACATCTTCAAAAATGTAGCTTGCTTTTCTCTTAAGTCCCAAACAGCAGCTTATTGTACTGAAGAACAAATCTAATAAATTCTACAGCACAGTCATGATTTCTTTCACTTAGCAACCCAGATTGTCCAGGCTTGGATGCCATGCTAACAACCTTCAAATGGAGCATTTAGGCTCTTAATTCAAAGTGGAAGCAATGTCTGCACTGGAGGCCATGTGCTCACTCAGCCCTGCTAGATTTCAGAAATGTGTGGGTTAATCCAAGATTGCTATGTGAACTGGCTCGAAAGGAGCATCTTATCTCCTTAAAAACAAAAAGCATGCCCTCTTAGATTGGTATTACTAGTAATACCAAAACACTGACTCTGCAGTTCATGCTTGGTTCAGACTTATGCTTAAGTATTCAGTGTGTGTGTTTGAAGTAGAAGTCTGTTCCACAACATGTACAGGGAAATACAGGCTTTGTTGTATGTGATTACTTCCTTTGGGAAAGAGCTACACCTGCAGCAAAAATAGACAACCTGATGTCATCTGGATTTCCAGACTAGCTCCTCTTATCCCTGACTATTGTCTGTGTTGACTGGAGTGTATGAGAACTGAAGGACAAAAATTTCCTCTGGAGGATCTATTGATCTAGATTGAGCTTTGGAGTATTTCCAGATGGTTACACCCCCCACCCACCCCACCTGCTAATTTGGAAAAGCGTCTCCCTGGGCAGATGTCTCCAAGCTTTTCCTGGAGGCAGCACAAGCAGTGGCTTCCTTACAAAGGCTCCAAGACTTGGGAGTGTGACATGAAAGGTGGAAAAAACCAAACCCTGATGGCAACCCTGATTCTACTATATATAGTAGAATATATAATGATTAAAAACAACAACATTAAAAAAACAAGTATAGCTGAAGGTTGGCTGACATTGGATAAGAATCTTTCTTACACCAGATCAGAGCATTGGTTGGTTCATTAATTTAATATTGAACCAACCTTGGATGCCAGGAAGCATTTCCTGACAGTTAGGACCCCGAGGGTGTGGAATAGGCTTCCACGAGAGGTCGTTGAGGCCCCATCGGTGTGGGTGTTCAAGGATAGGCTGGACGTGCACATGGTGGGCATGTCGTGAGCGGAGCCGGCTAGTGCCGGAGGTCAGACTAGATGGCCTGGGAGGCCCCTTCTGACTCACTCTGTTTCTATGTTTCTATTGTTTGTCCAACCTGCTGCCTTCTAGATGTGCTGGACTGTGACTTCCATGGGCCTTCCGCAGCATCTGGAGGGCGACCCTAAACTCATACAAGCCTGTGCTTACTGGGTGTGGTGGCATTTGTAGCCTAGCACAAGTGGAGGGCCCCAGGTTGGGGAAAGCTGGTCTGTATTGGACTGGTAGCAGCTCCCAGGTGCTTATCAGCATCTTTCCCAGCCGTTTGGCATGGAAGGCACAGTCCTGAGCAACAGTCCTATCACACCCTAAGTAGTGTCTTCCTGAATCATATATCCTGTGTGTTGCTTTTCTGTTCAAACTAGCACTCAGTTGTGAGAAAGACTCATGGGACCTGTTGTGTTGTCCGCTTTTTGATGCATGTCGTATCGTTCCTTCAGGTGTTCAGTTTGAAATTGACCTACCCAACAAGAAAGTGAGTATTCACTCAGAGCACAATGTCGACACTTTGTTGGATACGCTGAAGAAAACTGGGAAAGATGCCTCCTATCTTGGAGAGAAGTAACCATCTAGGAGGATTGGCTGGTAGGGCTCCTCTGCTGCAGGAAAGGTAAGATGCCAGAAATAGTATAAAACTATTTAAGCAGTATAAAACTATATAAACCTAGGAGGAGACTGGTACCTCATGAGAAATGAGCTGAAAATAACAGCTACACATAGTAATAAAATGACCAGGTTCAGACAGCATGATATCCTGCACTCGAGGGTTGAGTATGGGCTGAGTGTGAGTTGTTGAACTTTGTATGGGTGATGATGTTTTTTGAGCCCAGCTGAGCTAACAAACTATGGGTTATTATCTCAGCTGGGTTCAGACAACACAACCCATGTTTCAACAATGTTCCATGGTTCAATGACAGCCCAAGCTCAATCCATATTTAACCCCTGTGTGTAGGTTATTGTGTGGTCTGAATCCAGGCAATGGGAAGTCATCTTACCAATAATGTCCTCACATTCATATAATTGACTTAAATGAACTGAGGGCAGAGAAACTTGGAACCTGATGCCTTCAGATCATACTTTTTCTTCTGCTAATATTGACATGGCCAGACAGATCCTGGCAAGCAGGAGTGTTGAGCCTCAGACCTGTGGGGCACTGTGGCTCACAGTGGGTCCCCAGATGGCCCATTACCTTTCCTTACTCGTCATCCATCATGGGTGATTTCCCAGCTTTTGCCACTTGTTCGTCTCACACAAAAAGAGGTTCGAATGTGTAGTTCTGCCCTCATACATTCTGCCTACAGAACTCACATTTTATACTAATTGAGCCCAGTTTGTATTTCAGCTGCAAGATGAGGCTATACAGAGGCTGTGACTCTGATCCATCCACTTGTGGACAGATTGGCTGAGGCTGTGTGTACCTAGCCTTTTAGAAAAAGTTGCAACCATGAAAAGGGCCAGCATTTCCAAAATGGAAGCTCCAACTTTGGCTGGCCTAATAAACGTATTATACTAATGCAAATTAGGATTTTTTTTCTACCTTTGAGGAATTGTACATGCAATACCTATTTTTGCTAGCTACTAACACATCCCTGGGAATCTATATCTGACTGAGCTGTATAGGCTTATAAGAGCCTGGATGGTGCCGTGGTTGGATTGCTGGACTGGGACCCAGGAGATCCACATTCTAGTCCTTGCTCAGTCATTAAGTTCTCGGGGTGTATGAGCTACAGAGTCTCAGTTTAACCTACCATATAGGCCTCTTGTGAGGTTAAAATGGAAAGGAGGATTATGTAAACTGCCTTGAGTTTCTTGTGGAGGAAAAGGGCGGGATAGAAATGTTATAATTAAGAGTAGGTTTTCACAGTAGTAGGGACTGCAGGCAGTACTGTTGAGGTGTTACTATCCACAGCTCAGTTTTTGGTCTCACTGTAGTCTCGAGCAAAGCTAGTTGTGCAGGCTTCTCTATTAGTTAAGATGGGAAGGGGCGCCAAGATAACCCCCAGCACATTATAAGCTCTGAAGCAATAGAGGCATGTGGACTCCATGTGGGTGCTCTGTGGGGAGTGTCTAATGGAGAGTTTCCATGAGGAATAGCACACTGCTTTGCCCCCACTGGCACTTGCTCAGGTTGAGAAACAGCTCTTTAAAACAGTTTTAAATAGTTTTAAAAGGTGAAAGTACCTGTCGGAACGTAACATGTCTGGGTAGGGAAGAACAGCGTAAGGCTGGCCATTCCTTTCAGGAGCGCCCCTTTATTTTCTGGTGCTGCTGTGGCCTAGGCCACAAAGCACTTGTGATCAGTTCTGCTACACAACTGATTTGTATGGAATTCCGAGAAAAGGGTACAGCTAGGGCTCGGGTTATAAATTAACAGGCTCCGTGCACGCCTGTCATGTTGTGAGACTGTCTGGTGTATTTCTAGTGCCATGTGTAGTGCTAAGGGGGATATCGCTTCTACTGAACTTTGGAAATTATTGTCTGCTTACTGCCAGTGTTTTGGCTGAGCTGCTGGGTGACCCATGGCATCGAGGTGGGAACAAGTGTGAAGAGCTGAATTCATTTCTTAGAGAAGATTTTGCTCTTTGGGCACTGCAAAGATTTCAGACTTCCTTAAATGCATCATTGGTTCACATTAAAAGGCTTTCTTGGAGAATGGTGTCGGGCTGCACTGGTATGCTTGCTGGAAAATAGAAAGCAATTACTTGGTGTCCTTCCAAGAAAGCAGCCCTGATCATTTAAAAAAATATCCATGTGTTTGCTCTTTGCACTAAGAAATCAAGATCCTGCCCCAAAGTAACTCATTCAGCACCCAAAATCACCACCCTGAATTCTGTCAGTTCAATCCAGATTTAGTTCATTCTTAGAACAGACCAATTAGAACTTGTTACTCACATTCACATAAGTTATATTGATTCCAGTGCGACTGTTCTGAGGATTACAAAATCTGAATCCATTTGTGCAGATTGTGCAATTGACTTTCTTTGCATAATCTGTGCACTGTTCAGCTGTTGCTAACCACTCCGGCAGTAGGCGAGAATTTGCTAAGTATTGTCTCCCATAGGAAATCTGCCACAGCCCTGCTATGCATCCCAGCGCCTGATATTTACTTGATCTTGGCCACTTAGCTTCAAGATCTTGGTTTCAGAAAACTACAAACTAAGCAGGTAGCAGAGACCCTTCAGACGGTGAACACTGTCCGCAGTTTCAGTGTTCAAGCAGAGCTGTGGGATGCACACGGCCTCAGCTTCAGCTGTGGAATACTAATGGGTAATGCAAACAAGCACCAGTGCAGAAAGGAAGCATTCAGCCTGAATTCTTTCTTGGTTTCCTGCAGTGATAGAAAGGAGAACAGGTTCTCCTTGATATTGGGGGCCAGATGTATGTTCGGAAGCCATTGTTCTCTCCGCGCACGTGAAGATTTGGAAAGGAGAAGAGGAAGGATTTGAGGATTCAAATTAGAAATCGAAACTCCCAGTATGTCTCCCCCCGACCCCACCTGTTTGGCACCTGTGTGCTGCTTAGAAGGATGGGGTCACTGCTTCAGAGCAACCACAGGTGCTAGAGCCTAGGATAGTGCCTCCCCACTCCCTCACCGATCCTTTTATGGAGTACTTTTTTGCCACACATGGACTGTCTGCCCATCATCCCATAGCAGAAATGACAGGTTGGTTAGGCCTGGAAATGGAGCTTAAGAAAGTTAACCCGTCTTGTGGTCAAAGCAAATCCTTCCCCACATCCTCCTCACATTTGTATGTGTGGTCACCACCACCAGACCCCCTCATGGCTATGAACTGGTTCATTCTTCAACTGTGCATCTCAGGCACCATTCTGCTTTTGTGTCTCTGATGCTTGCTTTTCAGGTTTTTTTCCAGTTGAGCCAAGAGTATGCCACAAAAGGTTTTGGAAGACCATAGCCACAGAAACATGTATCAAGATCCCGATTTTGGTTGTTATAAATATATTTATGCCACCCTTCAATGACAACTCCCAGGGAGTTTACATAAAAGAAAATACAAGAACTTAAGTAAAAATGGGAAACAATTGTTCTATTGTTGCAAAAATAGAACAATCAGCAGAGCAAAAATTCTGTCGAAGAGGCCTGAGAACATGCTTAACCTGCCCACCCCACCAGCGAAGTAAGCACCAGGCAGGAAAGCATTCCTCAATTATTATGTACTATTATTTATTTAACAAATAATTACAGACTGAGTTGCAATGCCCACAGAGCAGTTTACAGTCATCACAGCCTGAAACAACAACAAATAACAACCAATACAACAATACAGCAAAAATATTTACAATGTGAAAGGATCAGCAATAAAGTTAATAATTGCAAATTCAATATTAAGTGCCTGCTGGAAGAGGAAGGTCATAGCCTGCTGTCTAAAGGTATACAGTGAGATACCAGGCAGATCTCCATAGGAGGGGCACTGTATAGACCAGCAGCAGGGGCTTTGCAGAAAAGGCTGCTTCCGTGGCAGCCACCCATTCTCCCATTGTAGGTAGCAACACTCAAAGAAGAGCTTCCGAATGTGATCGTAACACTCCAGCAGGAGCATATGGTAGGAACAATTGGGGTGACACCACTAAGAAGGCAGTTGCCAGGGTTCAGATGGCAGGGCACCCAGAAGAAGGCTTGAACTGGAGATTTTAATAAACAAGTAGGCATCAATGGCAAAAGATTGTTAGAGAACAACCTAGCTTCTGAGCTCAGGGGATTATAGGCATCTTATGCAGGGCCAAAGGTGCACTGAGGTGAAGAGTATCTCTACTGCTCTCCCGCTTTGCAGGCCAGCCAGAAAGCCAATTTCAAAGTGTATCTGAGAATCTGAAATGGAATCTGGAAATCCAAAGAATCCTGTGGACTTCTATATACTGTCTAGGATCCTTGATTGATTGATTTGACTTGTATCGCACTTTTCTAACCATTCAAGGTAGCTTATATCACCAGTAAAACTGGTTAAAAGCAATAATTGCACAAATACATTAAGCACAATTAATGACAGCAAATTGCCTCTCGTGCATTCTTTGATACCCTAAAGATCAAAACCAGCAATTTGAATAGGGCCTGGAAACAGATTGGAGGGGTGGGGGGCACAGAGTTGCATAACATCAGGGTACGGCATAACATCAGGGTACGGCATCCAGATGCTCAGGTCCGCTTGATCATCTGGTATCTACATTCTGAACTCACTGCAGTTTCCAAACTCTAAAGGCAGCTGCACATGGAATGTTTTGACTGTATCCTCAGCTGAAGGCTACCAGAGCATAGAGCAGAAGACTGGGCCCTGCCTAGGATCAGTTGCAGTTGGTGTTCTGGCCCAAAGCGCACTCTGCCCCATCAAAAGAATCTGGGCCTCCTTTGACAGGGATGGTTCAAAGAGCATCTCCAAGCCGTGTAGTGTCGTGATTAGAGGCCAAGAAGACCCAGATTCAAAACCTTTTTCAATCAGGGAGCTCTCTGGGCGACCTCTGGTGGTGTTGCACGCCATCAAGTCATCTCCAACTTCTGTAGACCCTTCCAAAATGCCCTGACCTTCACAACTCTAGTCGGCTATTGGAAATTCAAGACTGTGCCTTCCTTTATGGAAGCGATCCATGTCATGGTTGAGCTTCCTCTTCACGGACCTTTAGCTTTGGCTAGTCTAAGTGCCTTCTTTATTGAGTCTTGACTTCTCATGAGGTGTTTAAAGTCTGACAGTTTCAGTTTGTCATGTTTTATTGCAGGGAAAGTTCTCTAACTTTGCTCACAGGATATTGTGAGGATAAAAAGAGAGGAAGAACCATATACAGAACCATAGAACATAGAAAGAGACCAAGTCAGAAGGGGCCGCCCGGGCCATCTAGTCTGACCCCTGACTCCAGCCAGCTCCACTCATGACATGCCTACCATGTGCATGTCCATATATACCACCTTGAGCTCCTTGGAGAAAATGTGGGACATAAATGTGATAAATAAAATGAGCAATACAGAAATAAATAATAAACCTTTTCTTTCAGGAAGATTTTGAAACTGAGTTGTTACAGATTAAATACTGCTTCCTTGCGTAGAGAAGCCACCCACCCACAGTACCTCTTATCTAAATGGAGCTCATTACAGTTGGATGCTTCGAAAGAAATGGATGAGACCCTAAAAAAATAGTCTTTGCTTAAAGAGGAAATTGTTCAGAGATCAGTAGGAATAGATTTCAACCTACCCGGACATTCCATTACTGTCCTTATGGTTCGAACAAATTGTTAGTTCAATTGTCACAGGGAAATTCCATCATGGAACTGCTGAATTACAACTTAGAGAAAATCAGTTCTATTCATTTTGGCCTGAATAGCCACAATTGCTTTCTTTCCCACCAGGTACTAATTTACTCATCCATAGTAAGATGGTTGAATTCATATGAATTATTGCTGCTATAAAGGGTCATTGTTCTTATTTTGCACACATTTAAGTGCTAAATGAATTGTCACATATTTTGCTCTGTGTGTTTCATCGCCATTAGCTACAACCTTTGTCTGCAGGGGCACCTAGACCTGCCGGTTGAGGATTACTCCTTGTGCATGAAGTAGATTCCAGTCATGAATGCTTATAGCATAATACACTTGGTCATTTTAAAAGCGCCACAAGACTCTTTATTGCGATTGTTTAAGTCTGATCTCCCTTTGCACTTCCACCAGCAGATGGTAGTCTTGTCTAATTCTCTTTGCCCTTCCTTGATTTTTCAGCAAGGCTTAGCATGGCTTCAGTGAGAAGGTGGCTGTTTATATGTCCATCAGTTCTCTTCCTATGACTGCACTTGCCCTGCCAGATGTTGGAGAAGAAGGAATGGGTAGGAAGAAGATTGCTTTTGGCAGGGAAAGAACTAAGCAAAATCTTGACCTTGACAGATGTCCCAAGTTATCTCCCACAGATGTACTGCTTATACATTCTTCTTTTTGGCCTTCTAATAAACAAAGGAGCTGCTTTAGTTTTCCTTTAAATGTGATGGTGTCAGTGTATTTTTTAAAGCCTTTGCTCTAGTTTAGTTTTAAAACTAAATAACAACCTCGGCCTACTTGCTAATGTGGTAGCACTCTAAAGGGATATACTGAGCATTGCTAGGTTACACTGTTGGGTGCCAATACAAAATATGTTTTTCTTGTTTCCAAGTTACGGTGACACAGTGGGTGTGTGGGGCAGAAGGCAGAGAATGCGGGAGAGCTGGGTTCAAATATCCAAACATCATTTGTTGACATTACTGAGTGGCCTTAGATTAGGCTGATCTGCCTGACAAGACCTCCCCAAGATAGATAATTTTATTTTACCTTATTTACTTGCCAGACATTTTTGAACTTGAGCCAGAGTGATTATGGGATGGGTAGTTCAGCAAAGCTGGAGTCTACAGGTTTTCCACACATACCTCTCCCCAGCATGTGGGGCTCAGGGTTAGCCCTGCTGCCCAGTCAGGTACAGATATTAATAGGAGCACTTTGTGTATCCTGTCCTGGGCACCTGGGAAACAGGTGTGGTGTGCCTGGTGCAATCCACAGCATGAAGGTGCATCAAGGGAAAGAATGGCTGGAGTCACTGCAGTGCAACATTCAAAGGTGAGCATGGA
>JAIXND010000674.1:82974384-83027032 GCA_023646645.1 Varanus salvator macromaculatus
ACACGGTCAGAGCCAGCCACACTGCCTCTTGCTGCACACCACAACTAATCTAGCACTGGTGAACACATTTCACTAGTCCTTTGCAGGCTGCACTGTCTGCCAGTTGCGGTCCAGGGTTAGGGCCAGGCCCAATGCAAAGTGCTGACATTAACATAAAAAGCCCTTAACGGCTTGGGGCCAGGATATCTGAGGGAACACCTTTCTCCACATGGCCCTGTCAGATCACCGGGGTGGCCTTTGGAAGCCCTTCTCCAAGTCCCCCCCACAACAAAGTGAGTGTGGAAATGGCCAGAAGGGCCTTCTCCGTAGTAGCACCCAACCTCTGGAATTCTCCAGCAGAAATCCATCAGGTGCCTTCATTTTTTCTTTTAGGTGCCAATTGAAAACATTTTATTGCCTAACTATTTCAGTGAATAAGCTGTTTTTACAATAGTTTTTGCTGCTGCTTCTGCTGTGCTGAGAGTTTTAGCTGCCAGACAATTTATTTATAGAATTATTGTTTTAAATAGTTGTATTATTAATTATTTTAAACTGTTTTTATCTGTTGAATATTTTATTACCTTGTTTAAATTGAAATGTTTTAATCTGGCATTTTATTGTTGTACTGTGTAAGCCACCCAGAGAGCCTCTTGGCCAAGAGGTGTGGCAAGAAACAAACAGTCATATGGTTGCGATCTGGGATGACACTCCAATGCAAAGGAACTATATAACCATGAATGTTGCTGCTTCAGCATATTAGAAAGGAATGGGAAATATAAAGGGCGCTTTCTGTTCTCAGAATTGGCCAGGTGAAGCCATGCTGAAGTGGAATAAAACCAGTAAAAGATCTTTTTATCACACTGGCCTGGTGACAAAACTAAACATATAATTATCATTATCAGAGGTGTGACAGACCCAGAATTGGCCTAGGTTTTTAGAACAAGAATATTGAAATATTTTCAATCTGAAGGCCAAATCGGGTTGTAATCCAGTGCTGTGTGGGGCTTGAAGGCAAAAAGCATAGGGTCAAAAATACAAAAAAAAAAAAAAAACAGCCAGCCTATGTTAACGAATGTCAGTCTATGTTAACTTAGAGCTCTTAATGCCTTAAACAAGGCCTTAGGAAAGACATCTCAATCCTTTTGCGTGGAGAAGAATGTCATGGAGAAGCTGGGAAACCACCGAACAGTTGGGGGGAAGTAGAGTGGGACAAGGAAAGGCTGTGATCCTCCAGGGAATCCTGGGAGGCTGGACTGGGGCCCCAGGTGGTTGGATCTGGCCTGCGAGCATGAAGTTCATCACTGCCGCTTTAGAGAAATCTGGGGTGAATACTGAAAGAAGGCTAGCCCTTTTTTTAAAGGTTTTTTCTGAATGCTCTTTCAGATAGATTCTGCCTCCTTCAGCTGCCAGCTGAAGCGGAGGGGGGAGAAACAGGATCACAGGAAACATGAAGCACTCCAGACAAACAAATTTAACTCTTTGTTTCAGAAAAGAAGCTGACCCGTGAGTGTGAATGCATATTTAAGAGGTCTAAGAGACATGCTTTGCAATGTTACATGACACAAAACAATCTCACATTGTCTTTTTAGCAGGTGAACATTAGGGAAAGTCTAGCCAGCATGAGAAAGATACATTGCGTTCTCCTGGAACTGGCAGAAGACAAGGGAATGAAGGCAGGAATTGGCCTTTTCCTTTCCAGTTCCCCTTTCAAATAATCCTCATGAGATATTCTATGAGTTCCTAGCAGAACATTTGGCTGTGTTGAGTGAGATAGGAGACTTGAGCTTTCCCAGTGACTGAGAGTCAAAGAAGACACATATTGGGGCCCTCATTAACTTTTGCATGGGTGGATGTGCTTGTTTCTTTTAATAAGTACATAGAGGAGGAGTTGGAGTGGGGCTTTGTCTTAGGCAAGAGGGCTTTAACTCTTTGTCCCTGCTGCAGCAGTGAATGGGAGGGTTTCTCCCACTGCAAATACCATTGTGGGGGTGGGGGCACTTCCAGTCAGGTCCACAGTGAGGGCAAAGAGTTAAAATACCTTTACCATGCGACAATCTCAATCTGGTTAGGGCTAAATTTATCTATAAGGTATAACTTCTGCCTTCATTCAAAACCAAATTTCAAGGTTAAAACTAATGCATATGTTAAGAACAATAAAACAAACCAGAGCAATGTAAAACAATGCAGCCTGCTGCTGCGGCTATACTTGGAAAACGTCTTCCGGTTTTAGCTCGTGCCAGAAGGAGTGCAATGTTGCTGCCCAGCATGTCTTTTTCAAGATGACATTCCAGAGTTAGAGCACCTGAACAGGAAAGGTCCTGTCTTCTGGAATGTGGACAAGGGTCTCCTGATGATTTCAGTGCACTGGCAGGTGGGAGGAGCTGCCAATGGATTGTTTCCTCTCTTGAAGGTGATCTTTATTTGAAGGACTACCCAGTTCGAGGCTAGTTTAAAGATAAAGATGCACCAGAAGGAAGAGCTGGGCTTTAAGGGTGCCAGCCAACAGCACTGGGCAGCAGGCTGAGCAAGGCAGTAGTCACAACTTTCCACATTATGGCAAGATTTCCATTTCAGTTCCAGTGATTATTTCTAAATTTCGATCAATACATATTGATTAGCAATGTTCTTCTCCTTTTTTTGGGGTGAGGGAGGGATTCACAATTGGTCACCCTAGGACAAGACCTAAGCTTTATGGATATTTGCTGTGGGACTGACAGTCTTTCTCCCAGAGTGTTGGTGGGAGATTTGGTTGGATCATTTAACCGTTTGCTCAGTTGTACAAGAATTGTATGCTGTTAGTTCTTTAACATGCCATGTTTTAATTGAGAGAGGTTGTTGTTCTGCTGTTTTTTTTAAATGTTCTTTGTGAAGATATTCTGTATTCCATTTTAAAAAGTTTTCATTATATTTTGTGCTAGAATTCTTTACATGGTAAACTGCTTCAGGTTGTCTGTTCAGATATAGACAAGCCATGTATAAATGGCTTCAACAAACACATCGTTAATGAGGCCCTGATGCAGCCCTCTCCAGCTTTCTTGCTGTGGTAACCCATAATCCTAAACTCACCACTTCTGAGCTTAGTTTGCTTGGCAGTGAGCCAAGGAGTTTATTAATAGCCAACTCTGGACAACCATCATGGGATTATTGACATCACCCCCCCCCCCACACACACACACACTCAAACGCACCTGCTGCCCTCTAGCTGTGTAGGACTGCAAATCCCATTATTCCTAGCCAACATGGCTATTGTCTGGAAATGGTGGGCATTTCAGTCCAGCACAGCTGGAGCACACCATGAAAACAGCAGGGCCACTTCACTACACCCATCCTTAAAACTGGTGGTGGTTTACCTTTGGCCTAGCCTGTTTGTTCCTCATGTTATGGCAGTGGTGCCATAATACCCCACATTATTGCCCGTGGGTAGCCCCTGCAAATTTTGAGGTGCCTGTGCTCATCATAACAGTCTCCATAGGTGTCGGTGCTGCTTCCCTGCAAGCCCTGACTCCGCTGGTTGTGGCTGCTCTCAGGCACAGGGGTGGAGCTGCAACTGACCGAACACTAGCAAGCTGAGAACATGGCATGCATGAGGCCAGAGTCTGTGAAAAGAAAAGCCCATGCTTAGCATTTTCTTGTTGGCTGAGAATGCTTGGGAATCAGAAATCCTACAGGTTAACCTTTCTTTGGGCAAATTCTGCCTAGATGCTCTCAATAGGCTGCTTAAATATCAAGTGAGGTTTCCCATAGAACTGAAGTATCTCTCTGGGAGTCAAAAAGAATTGGATCCTTGACAAGGTGCCCTGGCGAAGGTTCTGAAGCTTTAGTGCTATTGATCAGCTTTTGTTCCTTGTGAAAGGAATCCTGCACCCTCAAAGATACTTCCTGCAGCAGCTGCTCAGCCCTGACTTGGAGATGCTAATCAGCCTCTTGAATCAGATAAATTCTATCTCACAAACAGGGACCAAAGGACTAGAGTGCTTGGCTTGGCCTTTTGCAAACATATTCAGCCATGAAACCTGCATTTCTGCATCTCATTTTGACTTGTTTTCTTCCTACCCTGCTTTCAGCAAAAAAGTACAAAAAGAGCTTGAATGGCTACTCTTTCTGCAGTGGGTGCTTGAAGCCAAGGCTGCTCGGACAAATTGCTGAAGCAACGGGAAGCAACACAACAGTTCTTCATGGTGCTTTTACATTCCACAGCAGCTGAACTTTCAGCTTCTCTGCCTTTTATTTTTAACTTTGTCCTGACCAGCCTTCCTGGGCCTTTCAAAACATTCCTCCAGAATAAAAATCTTTTCATGCCAGCTAGTGTGTTTATAGGTGCCATCAATTCACCCCATTCAGATGATGCGCTCTTGCTCTTTCGAGCTTATATATTAGGGGAGGCCAATAAAAGTACCTTGTCCATCTCGCGCTGGCAATGCTTGCACAGATACATGCAGTGATAACTAAAGACAGCACTTACGTGTCTTTGGTCAGGAAAGTAGTTTGGAAAACAGTCAAGTTTGGAAATTGTTGGGCTTTAAGGTGCAGGGAGCAGAAGGCATGACTTTGAGTGAGTGAGTGAAGTAGGGTTCCGCAATCAGGTCCCCTCCAGATGTGTTGGACTTACAGAGCTGGCCCAGTGATGTTGGGAGTCACAGTCCAGCGCATCTGGAGTGTACTTATTTAGGAAAGGCTAGACTACTTTGCGAGATAAGGAATGTTTACACAGGCAGACACATATCAGTAATGATCATTATGAGGCCTTTCTTATAGGCACCTCAGAATTGTCACATCTGAGCACACGTGTCCCAGTGCGGGCCCTGCATTTACTGGGTACATTTTTGACATATGCTTTGAAGCATATGAAGGGCAGGTAACAAAAGTTAAAAATAACCAATGTTTAAAAACACACACAAACATTAATTTACAAGAATAGAGCCATAGCAGCAATTGCAATTGCTATGACTCAGCACAGAAGCATAACAGCAATGCAGAATAAAAGGGCATATATAAAACACATTTCTCAATACAATGCTCTGCCTCCCATCAGCCAGCACACAGGAGGGCGACCGGGATGCTAAGTCGGTGTTCTGTGCTGCACACTGTTCTGAGCACAGACCCACCAGAAAGCCATTTTGCCACATTTGTGTTCAGTTTGCCACATGCCAAGGGCCCATTTGAAGGCTCAAGAATGGGTTTTTAAGTCAGGAAAATGAATTCTCTGTCAGGAAAATGAAATAAGTGGCTCCCTAGGCAAAAACTGCTGGGAACAATTTTGTCTGTGGGTTAGAGACAGGCGGATCAAAGAAGACATAAGTGGCAAGCTAAAGAAACATAGGAACGTAGGATGCTGCCTTCTACTAAGAACTTTGGTCCGTCTGGACCAGTGTCGTTGGCATTGACTGGCAGCAGCTTCCCAGGGCTTCAGGCAGGTTTTTTTCCTGTCCCAATATGGAAGTGCTGGGGATTGAAACTGGGGCCTTGGGCATACCAGGTAGGTGTTCTGCTTCAGAGTACCACCCTCTCCAAGAAAGGAAATTTTCAATGAATATAGCAATGACGCCAGTATCCCCAATCAGAGGAAGAGGTGAGCATCCATCCGACATGACATCAACTGGAAGTAACCAGAAAAGGACTCCTGTCTGTCCTGGCAACTGTCTACCCTCCAAAGGGCTTCTTTAGCATCAAGAGCAGCTTCCCCCAACATTGTAACTCCCATCATCTGAGCCAGCATGGCCAAAGGCTGATAGGAGCTGCAGTCAAGCACATCAGGAGGTTGGGGGAGGCTAGTCGAAAGCCACTGTTTCTGTACATTGTTCAAGAAGCAGTAAAGCAACCCAGTAAAGCTTCTGTCTGAATCAGTCTCTCAGTTCTTTTCCACCCACATGAGCACAGAATGCTTTTATTTCATCACAGGATAAAATGCGGCTGGGTGCAGACAATGATTAATATCTATCACTATCTGGAAACCCAGCACAAGCTCTTGCAGTTATTCAGAGTCCAGCACTTCAACAGCCTTCAATCAGTGTTATCCCACTTATTTCAAAGCAATTTCTGCTACCAGACTTATTTATTAGAATTATATCTCATTTTTTTCTTTAAAAAAAAAAAACTTGAAGTGGCTGACATCATTGTCCTAGTGCTGCTCTCAGTCTTATCCCCACAACAGCAACCCTGTGAGACAGATTGGGCTGAGAGTCTGTGACTGGCCCAAAGTCACCCATCTGGCTCCATGGCTGAGTGGGGACTCAAACCCAGATCTCCTGAGTCCCAGTCCCGAACTCTTAAACATGACAGCACACTGGCTCTCATTATAACTAAGAGCCTTATAGTAATTGCACTGTTTGTTATGACAAGTCTTCCAGGGTAATGATTAGTGAAATGTAACCTTGAACTGTTTCTCTTGAGCTACATTGCACTGGGACTTTTACAAGCTGATAGTGGAAGTATAAAATATATATTTCCAGGAAATATATATTTCAATGTATGGATGTACCGTATTTTTTGCTCTATAAGTCTCACTTTTTCCTCCCTCAAAAGTAAGGGGAAATGTCTGTGCGTCTTATAGAGCGAATATGCGTGTGCAGTAAGTCTGTCAGATGTGCAGCCCATGGGGAAGTGATGGGGAATGTGCCTGTGATTATGTGCCCATTTGATTCAGAATATTTTTTCTTATTTTCCTCCTCTAAAAACTAGGTGTGTCTTATGGTCAGGCGTGTCTTATAGAGCGAAAATTATGGTACCCTTAGTTCTGTATTAAAAATAGGGATATTTTGCCTAGATTTTGTGCAATGATATTATATTGAGAAATAATATCTGACAACTTTCCAGTATTTGAGGAAATATGAAGGGACTGACTTTCCTATACCTAAAAGACCAACACTATCTTTAGACATTCTTTTCTTTCAAAAGTTTCTGAACCTGAAGAAGAAAGATGAAACATTGTCTGGACCTATAGTATAGCCAGCAACCTATGAGATTATAGAAGAATGGTGATAGTTTAATCAAAATTCCTTACCTAGAGCATTTGCAACAGAATAGCTGCATTCAAACATGGCTGTACAGAAAGGCTGCTGTAGCTTAGAGCTTCTTCTTTCTAACTTTTGTCTTGCACTGGCTTCATCATGGAGATCCTGCCTTACATTAGGTCAGACTTCCTTGTTATATCTAAATGGAGCAACTCTGGATTAATGTTGGTTAAGGAACCAGGAAAATAAACCAGGGCCAGCGCCTGGTTCAATTATCCTAGTTTGTAAATTGAGGTTGAGTAATTGTTAATTAAGTAAACTCTAGTTCTGAATTTTGGGTGTCACAGGGAACTCCGATTTGATGTGAGATATCCATAATGAAGTCAATGTACAATGTATACAAGGCAGGGCTAAAGCAAGATCTTAGGAACAACACACATTCATGACTTCATAATTCATTTATGGATCCATGGAAGAATGTTCACATGTAGCTAATGGCTGCTTTCAGTTGTTTCTTTTTTATACTGACACCAGTTCATAAACCATGGTTGGTGAGAGGCTGCCAAACCAACATTTTGGACCATAGTTCAATGCTAATTGCAAGGTTTGCACTCTGCCTGCCATGTTCTGCCACTGCTGAATTCACAAGGCATTGACAAACCACCCTTCCCTGCCTCAAGAGATGCTACATCATAGAGCTTGGACTGAATTTATGACTTATGATCTGTGACTGCTGGATGAACAGAAAAGGAAAGGATTCACACCCCTCCTTCAGCTACTGCAGAAATTGCAGCCAGGCTCAGAGGAAACAGGGATGGCAGAGGCTAGTGGATTCAATGCCAGTGGGCTTGTGTATCTACTCCAGATTTTACCCTGAACTTTAAGGAAGGTTCTGAACCTGTTGCGAGGACAGAGGAAGATGGAACCATGGAAAGCTTCTTTAAAAGACAGACTGAAATCTGGAGTGGGTATGGCTATTTCTTTTCGAAATTGGTTGATGCAGTTTTGCAATGCGCACCTTACATGTGCAGTCCATCAATTACATAAGCGACCAAAGCAGAGATGTAACATTTCTTTAAAAGGCAATGAAGCTGACAGATGCCCCTTCTCCCCTGTGAAACGGTTCCAGATTTCATGGTAACCAAGACAGCCATCATACGGCTGTCTGGTTGGCTCCTGGGACCAGAGCTATTCTTGAAATGTCTGGCGTGGCTGTTATTCTAACCGTTTCCTCTTGCTTTCATTTCTCAAGCTCAGCTGCTCCTCTGCCAGAAGCAGCCAAGGAAAACAGAGATGTGGCACTAGCAGAGCTACTTGCCTGAGCCATGCTGTGGAGGATGCTCTTTATGGTGCTCAGGCCAACACCACAGAAAGGATGTGTAGGTTTATGGAGGAAGTGTACTGTTAGCACTAGGGCTGCCACCTTTTATAGCACTTTGACAAGGGAAGAAGAGGTAGAAATCAATCATTCTGCAGGCCTCGTGAGAGTGAGGCCTGCAAAATAAATATATTTTTAAAAGCACACATTTGCATATGCTTAACGTGTGCATGTGAAGGACCCCTGCCACCTATGTTCTCACCCATTCGAGGAAAGAGATTTAGGGACAGAGGAGAAGGAGACAAGATTTGATTACAGAAAAAATCCTGTCAGGCAAAAAGATGTGGGGAGGGAGTTGTGGGATGTGAAGCCAGCTAATCCAAGGGGTCAGTTGCAACAAAATCATCACGGCCTGTACAACTTTATTTCAGCAAGTGCCCATGGACAGTGGGATGGAAGGGCAGATGACCACCCAGAGAGGAAGGGTTCTAGAGCCAGTGGGCCACCCTGACACTGACAAGCCATTTTCCAGACTTCGCCATGCATGGAATGGCCATCAGTCATCTGCTTGGCTGGCTTAGGGCACTGGAGCTTTCCGTTTTGCACACTCAGGTGAAGGGATCTGGTGCACCTTCCATATGGGGGACAGCTTCAACAGGTACTGTCCATCCTTTTGCATTAATGGGAGAAGTCACTCTATGTGCCTCCCTCTAAAGCACTCTTCCTCCAGCTGGTGTCCTGAAAAGTGTTGGGCTTCAGCTCTCAGCATTCCCCAAATCATAAGATCTAGAATCTTCCCTGCAGCCCAATCAAGCCTACTTCCAAGTATATGGATAGTATTGTGAGGTGTAATGGCTAAAGAGTTGGGCGGGGTGAGACTCAGGAGTTTCTTGTCCCCACTTAGCCATGAAGGTCAGTCACTCTTAGCCTGGCCTACCTCACAGGTACATTGAGAGGATAAGAAGAGGACCATGAAGCCACCTTGAGTTCCTTGCAGAAGAAAATATACAAATCAATGGGATTGTGCTGTGATTTGACTCAGAAGTGTGTGGCAATGACATCTGCTGGATTCATCTCCATGCAAGAAGGCTGATTGCAGCTTTGGCATAATAAATGAGTAAGGGAAGAACCCCACAGTCATAACCATTGTGGTCCTTATGGTAAAGGGCTGCCCATAGTTGTCTGGTATTAGCAGCTGCCTTTAGGAAGCTGATAATAGGAAAAAGAGGTAGACAACTGGTGGTCCTCCCACATGGGAGAATGGTGGTTGTGCTAGCTTGGGCTGATGGGAGCTGTACTCTGGAAGGGCACAGGTTCCTCAGCCCGAAATAGAGTTTATGTTGCCTTCACACAACAAAGGGCAAAGCAACTTCAAATCATTCTTAACCCCTTGTGCTGATTTGTAAAATACAGTCATTTTGAAGTGACTGTTCATTCTGGCCAGTTTTGCTTTCCCTTCCATATTGATCTAAGTTTCACGTATGAAAACAGATGAACTGGAGTGCTTTGGCTAAGAGTGTCTTTTTAGCTGGAAACCTCTGCACATTTAGGAGTCAGTCCATGGGACTTATTTCCCTGTAAAGATCCCAAATAACCTGAGAACACTTGAAAAAGGCAACTGACTCACCCGTAGAAAGAGAAGCATGAATGGCATATTATACCCAATGCATGCCCGAACTATGGATAGGTGTGTTTTCTGTTTGTTGTTGTGGTTCACTGCTTATCACTGTCATTTTAAAGAAAAGCAGCTTAAGAAGGAATAATGTGAGGGGAAAGAAGGCACTTATTTCTTTCTTGCAGATTCTGTATTCCAAATCACTTTTCCCCAGATGCTCCCCTACCATCATTATGTTGTTGACAAAGTGTTCTCCCCTCATTTGAAAATGGGCAAGGTAAAAAACTGCTTGGATTAGAGATTCTCAGTGGGAACACTGCAGGCTGGGAGAAGTGCATCCTCATGGCTGCTGCTGCTGCAAGTCCCCACCCTGAAGCCTCGCCTCGCCTCGCTCTAAATGGTTCCCAGGACACAACATGTCATAGGTAACTAACCACTGATGCTTTTGCTTCATCCAAAATGAGACCACTTCTCACAGGGGGCCTTCTAGGGGCTTTTCAACCCACGGACCATGTTCAGACTACACAATACACGTGAATGTGGGCTGTTGTTGAATGATGGGTTATTGTGTTGTCTGAATCCAGGTTAGAAGGGAAACCTGCAGCACTGTCAGAGGAATGTAGTGATTCATTGGCTGAAGAGGCACAACTAGGTCCTGCACAGGAGAGGAAAAGGCTGGAAAATGGCATCTCAGGTCTAAGGCAATCTTCTTCAACCAAGTACATTCATGATGGCACAAGCAACAGCCCCCATCATCCACTACCTCAGAATGGTGGGATTTGTAGTCTCACACATCTGGAGGGGGCCAGGCTGGAGAAGAGGAGTCTATGGAAGGAGAGATGACCATGGTCATGGAGGGACCATTCAAGCCACCAGGGTAAAACCATGTGCTCAAGCTCTGCTCGCTCATGGAAAGAGGGTTACCAGGAAATGGTGTGGGCTGGGAATAAGGCCCTGTGTGCTTACATGAGGAGGGAGGGAGCTGAGCCTGTCCACACAACTTTAGGATAGCTGCATGGTACCCCCACGATCAGAGGTCCTCTGCCTTTTCTGTAAGAGGCATTTGCCATGGTGAGTAAGAAAAAGGGAAGCCCTTAGGCCCGGCTTCTTGGGTTCCTGAAGGTGTTGGATTGGCCCCTTTGGTTGCCAAAGGGATGCTGGCTAAAATGAACCAGCATTTTAGCCAGGATGTTGGCTAAAATGAACCTTTTGTCTCATGGTTTATTTATTTTTATTATTATATTTCTTTACGCCCAACAATCAAGGCTGTCTAGCCAGTTCACAACAATTAAAACCATAAAATACTACAAAATGCACTAGAGATATGCAAAAGTTTAAAACTACAGTATAAAATAGAAAAAACAGTGTAACAGCAGTGCAACATTTATAATACAACAATAGATTTAAAATAGACATTTGAAGACTAAATGCTTGGAGAAAGAGCAGAGTGTGTAGATACTAGGTGAACTTCTCTGATAAGCTTGTTCCACTGTCTGGGTGCCACAACAGAAAAGTCTCTCTTCCTTTTGTGCAAACTCCTGAAAGAAAAGGATTGCATTGATCTTAAAGCATTGCTGCTGTAGTTTTCGACTAACTGTAGTTGCAGGAGAGCCTGGTAAAAATAGAAGCTACAGTTTAGCCACCCAAAACTGCAAGAGTGAGATAGCTTGATCACTACAAGATAAATGAGCTCAGATTTTTTGTGATCTAGTGGAAAGAATCTACTTCATTTGGTGGCATCACACTGCAGATAAATCCAATGATGTACAGCCCACAAAGCTCCAGCCTTTTCACGACCTCCATAAAAAATTATCACTAAAGAACATCTTTTTCTTTTTCAGGACCTGAGAGGACAGGCGGTCAGCCAACTCCCTGACACGTCAGCTTGTGAACAGAGCGCCCTGCTTTCCATTCCAGATGTAAGCTATCACTTGGACAGAGGCAGATGCAGGAGGATGAAACTATTTTCCCTCTCCAGCAAGTGACTCAACATTTCATTTGGGAGTCCTTTAGAAAAAGAAGAGTGAGGATGAAAAATTGCATTTTTTAAAATTGGGTTTTATTCATGACCTGTTTTGTCCTTCTAGTTCCACAGAACGGAGAGCAACTGAGGAGACTGAAAGAAAATGGAGATACCTCCCCCACTCCTCCGCACAGAGTCCAGTCCAGTCTTGCCATTAGACAGAGCAGGGCGGCTGTGTCAGGCAGCAGATGCTGATGGGTGGGGTAAAGGGCAGGTGCTGGAAGGCAAAGCTGTGTTGGCCAAGTGGTACATCCCAAGGACCCCATGGGTGTGATGGAAGATGCCCTCCTGTTGCAATGCTGAAGAGGATTCAGCTTCCCACTTAGTCAATCTCTGTGCATGGAATGGATTAAGCCTCTTGCCCTTCAGCCCAGGCTGCAAATCATCCTGAGGCTTCTCTTCATAAGGCTTTTGAGCAGCCTCTTCACGGAGGCTTCCACTTCTACAGTCTTTCCGAGATTAAAATTGGCTCCTTTCCACATGTTATCCCCTTGCTCCCTGCTCACCAAGGTTTTTTTTTTTTCTTCCTTTCTAGATGTTTGGTTCTGCAAGTACAAGTACAATGTCATAAATGCATGAGCTTCTCATTCTGGTTCAGTTCCACCATATTCAGATAATACCAGATTTTGCTTGCTTTGGAAAAAAAATAAACAAGTACACACACACACAAACTTGGTAAACATGGGACACAAAAACTTCATTTGCCATTTCCTACAGATCAAACAGTGTAAGAGCCACCTGGGACATGTTGTCTTAGCCAGTTGGCATCCCCCTCTCCACCCACCCCTGAAATATCCTCCCCTCTGTTACTTCCTATCCAGCAACAAAACAGGTCTTCCTACTCCTTGAGTCAGTCAATAACACTTTCTTTTTTTAATGCCTCAGAAACTGGAAAGCAAATACAAGTGAACTTCAGAGAGCTTGAGAGAGTCCTTTGCTAGCTAGAGTTTCCTTGGAAAACTACAGACAGAAAAGCCTAATTTGTGCTGGGCAAAAACACCACTTTTAAACTTGTTTGGAAAAAGAAAAGTATACAGGCACTGATGCAATGGAGGATTATAGGCCTCACAACAGCCCAACAACTTCAGAATCAGGTCATATAAACAAAGGAAAATCTGCCTATAAAGCTCAGAGATGGAAAACTCAGCCGCTGCTCATGGATGGGGAGGATGGGTGCTGAATGAGATTCATCAGCTCTTCCCCAGCTGTGCTCATATGCAACAGCACACAGGAAGCATTCGACAACACAAGGAAAGAGAACTGCACTGGATCCTGGTCCATGGATGTACATCATAATGCAAATTAATGGATGAGATGGGGGAATCTGGATTTCTGCTTCCTCTTACTCAGATGACTAGTACCAGAGGATGCACAGTAAATTAAGGGTGCAATCCTATGCAGATTTAGATTGGAAAAACATCCCACAACACCCAGCCTGGCCGGCTGGGGAATGATGGGAGCTGTAGGGCTTCTTTTCTGTCTAAAGCTGCATAGGACTGTTCCCTAAGAAGCTCCTAATGTACAGATGGAAAGGGGACAAAAAGCTGCCACAAGGTACAAGTGACCTGCAGATTTATTTCCACTAGATAGTTGAAAAGATGATAGAACTGTCTTCACAACACACCCATCAGCTATTAAGTTTGTGTAGGTACCAGCCAGGAAGGAGCCTCTTTTTGAGCATCTCCTTTTATTATGCCTATGAGGGGAGGAAAACAGGTGGGCTTTTTTTTTCTTTTTTTGGCATCCTGTTTCATCCTCAACTGTAACAAATGATCTACAGGAGCATCATCCGCATAAGTGCCGTGCTTTCACACAACCATTTGAGTCACATCTGCACCACACATAGCTATTTTGTATTTATTTATTTATTTATTAAAACATTTATAGGCTGCCCCATCGCAAGGAAGCCTCGGGCGGCTAACAACATAATTAAAATACAATAAACAATAAAACATATTAATTTATCCCTCCCCCCACGGTGCATCTCAGCAACTAAAAATCTAATTAAATAAACATAAACAAAACTAAATAAACAAAATCAGCTTAAACCAAATATACACAACAAACCAAATACAACAAACAACAAGCGCACACAAATAAACTAAAAACAAAGTCTACACTAACAATTAAAATAAGACTTAAATAAAAAGGTATCTAATGGGTTCATGTGTGCTCAGCTCTGTTTTGGCTTATGGCTTCTATAACTTTGAAGGCCTCTGCATCTGGGGAAGAGTCAGCATTAACGCCCTGGACTGCAACTGGAGGCAGTTCCCGAATGCTGTCGGTAGGAGCTCCACGGAAATTCCAGCTGGACGGGGCTGCGCTGATCTGACCTGGTCTTTAGGCTTGCATAACTCCATTGGCAAAACCACACCCATTCGAAGCCATGCATGTGTCCCGTGTTTATTCAGCTGGCAGAGACAGGAAAGAGGAATCAGAGCACATGCGGTCTCTCTCTCTCTCTCTCTCTCTCTCTCTCTCTCTCTCTCACACACACACACACACAACACACACAGATGGTGGGGGAGATAGAGGGAGCAGGCAGCCACAGACCAAATGCAGAAGAAAAGAGGCTCAGATGCAGACAAAAATGGTTTGTGATGGGTTCTAGTAATCCCGAGAGTTAATGAAGAGCTGTGTGTAGAAAAAGTGTGTTCAGCACCCTCAAGGGCATTGCTAGCTTTTTAAGGATCCTGTTGATTGCCCTCATTGAATTATTGTTCTTCCTTTTCCAACGTTTTAGCACTCATTACCCACCCCCAGTGCATTTACCTATTCATCTATAGCTCCGCTTGCCTTGCACCTAAATAATCCATGGAACCAGCATCAAATGTTTTTGCTATTCCTTTGCAGAGCCTAAAGCCAGGTCACAAGCAGCAGGGCAGAAAAAGTGGTTTTGAGATGCTGCAGGGTTTCCATGAGTCTGTGTCAAAGCATTTTACAGGACTCTTCATTTAAAATGGTTTGAGTTCTGGGCTTCCATTTGCTGAAAAACAGACCCCCTTTAATATTTCCCACAAAGTTATGAAAAGGCTGCACGCTGGTTTCATTTGGGAGTTATTTTGCCACTTTCTTGGGTGGGGCACTAGCTTTCCTTGTAAACATTTCCCCCTACATAGGATATCACTAGACTTATTTATAAGATGGGTGCCACCCTAAAAGGAATCTGCAAATTTTGAAAGCAAAACTGAAATGTTTTTAGACACCAGAAGGAGCTGTGCTATCAACCAGGCCTTTGATCTTGCACCATGCCCTTTGATTTCATTCTCCTCACAAGGCCTCTCTGACTTTCCCAACAATCGGAGGTGGTTTCAAAGGAACAGTCCTGGATCCTCAGAGTATTCATTTAGAGGCCTGAATCTCTGGAAGACCACTGCCCCACCACCGCACAGTCCATGGGCTGTCCATGAAATAAAGGTACAGGGCCTTGATGAGCTCTCTCGCATCTGATGAAGCTCCTGGACAAGCTGGCTGCTTGCCCATACTCGCTTCACCGCCTGGTCCCTCGCCACTTGAATCTTCCTGCCTCAGAAATGCTTTCTGAAATGATGCCTCTTCCTCTCCCCTCTCTGTTCATCCCTTTTTACAAATAAAGAGGAGGGGGGGCTTAGAAGACAAGGTCCTTTAAAGGCAAGGACATGCAAATCCATCCACACATGCATGCACACACATGGGGCGGGGGCACTGACTTTAGAATATACAAGAATCAGCATATACATCTTTCTGTTTTGTTTTTCTTGCATTTTGTTTGCCCTGTGTACCTGATGATACATTTTTGGCACAGGCTCTTGGGCTGTAAGTTTCTGATGCCAATGAAAAATGGGAGTTTAATATGTTATGGCTCAGATTGCAGCCCTGTCTTCTAATGAGTCTTTTCAGCAGGTGAAACCACACTAACCACACAGTAGCTGCATAGGGCAAGGCAGCCATTTTGTGATCATACCTAGGACCATTTCTTTCTTTGCCAAATGTGCCTGCAGGCCCCAAAACATTGTCTCTCCCTGAAAAAGATGTCTTTAAAGGAAAGAGTGTCCCTCTGCAAAGTAGTTCACAGGGCACCCTTCCCTGGGCTTTAAAATAAACCAAATCCCACCAACTAGTGGAGGTAAATAGGACAAAGCGAGGGAAATTGCAGTGTGTGCAGCTTTTCTTTTGTGTGCCATGAACTATCTTACAGCAGAGAGCAAGCTGTATCGGAGGTTTTCTCTTGAGAGATCATGATTCATTGCCAAGTCATGCATTTCTGGATTCCTCCCCACAGTCCCATTAGCTTCTGAGAGGCTGATGGAAACTCTCCCAATGACATGCACTTACTTGTTTCTCTCTCTGTCTAGAATTAGATGAGACAAGCCCATAATTCTTGTGACTTCTCTGTTCACAGTCACAGCATAAGGAAACAACAGCCAAGCTCCATTGCTCTTCTGTTATTTCACTGTCTTTGGCCAAGACTAGACAGCTTTGGTCTTTCAGATGTTGTTTGACTCTAATTCCCTTCAGCTGCAGCCAAGATGGTCAGGGAAGATGGGAGTTGTAGCTCAACATCTGGAGGGCCACATTTTCTCTACCCTTGCTGTAGGCACTTAGTACCACAAAGTGGCATGTTATCTAAACTGCATCTATTAAATAGCCAAAATGCCTATTTTCCCCATTGCATGTACTAAGGGCTAGGAGGAATTGCATTTCTGTCTTATCTGGCACCCATATCTACTTTTGACTGGAGGCTTCCAGAGTAGTAAGTCTGGTTCAGATTTTGACATTCTGATTATTTTTGTAGCCTGGGGTGTTGAGTTTTAATATAATGCAAGTTATGTAACATTTTCATAAGATGAGCGTGCAGTATTTTGCACCCAAGGAAGCCCATTTCTGGAGCAGGGATGGAACAAGTACTATGCTCATAGACAAATTCTGAGTGAGTGAAGTGCAGTTTTCCTCACTGTTGTGCAATGGCAGCTGGATTCTTAGGCATCTAGGACTGCAAATAAAGGACTTAAAGGACAACTGCCAGGCAGGGCTGAGGTCTGAAGCACAGACATCATTGGAAGAATCACACCTATCTAGGTGTAAGTCCCAATAAACTCAGTGGGGCTTACTTCCAAGGAAAACTGTGGTATAGGCACTGCAGTGGTTTCCGTGTGCCTCTGCACACCTGCACATGCAAAGCACCTTTGGAGAAAACAAAAGCTCCAGGTGTTGCCCTGAGGCAAACATAATTACTATCTTCTATTTAATACCAGCAGCTAGATAGAAAATGAGGACTCTTTGGGGGTACCAATCTTAATAAGAACCCCTCATTAGGCTTGACCTGTGCTTTCCCCACCAGTAGAAGTCAAGATGTTTGCCAATGGGAGCACCTAACTTTTGCAAGCAGTGCAGTTCTTTCTAATGAAATGAAAGCCAGAGCTTAACTTTGTGCCTAACAAGCAATATGTGGTGGGTTTGGGGCATGGAGTTTGGTGCCATATTCTCTATAAAGTCAGGGCAGCTTCTTTTCTATGCTGGCTAATCACGATCAGAACTAGGACTTGCAGATGATCAAATTTAACTGTGAGCTTATCTTCCAATTTCTGATGCAATTGCTGAATGTTGTGCCTTTTGCTTTAGTCAATGATCTGCATTCAGCTGCCACGTATGTAAAGAAGTTGCAGTTATAATTATCTTGCTGGCTCTGTTATTTGATGCTCTTTAAAAGGAGGTTTTACTTCAGACCAGAATACGGGAACTGTTAAGCAGCTGCCACGTTGCAAGTATAATGAGAGGTGGTTCCACTCTTTAAACTTTTCCAGATGTTTTTGTCTTCACAGAACAAGTCTCAGCAGCTGCATCATTTCAATCCCTTCACATAATAAGACATAACTAATACACTGCAGAAAACATTCAGCCTTTCCAGGCAAAGCAACTGAAATGCAGACTTGGGAATAGTATTATACAACTGCTGCAGCATTCATTAGGTTTGCCACTTAAAAAAAAAAAAACCTTTCCATTAATGGATGCTGAATGAGCTGAAATTTAACATGTGAGATTTTGCATTTTGTTTAGGAAAACAGAACTCGCATCTCCATACCAGGGGAAGATCAACTAAATTCCTACATGTGTGGTTGCTTTAAAAAGTGCAATGGCAGAGACAAAAGACTAGCTCTCAATGAATGCAAAGCTTTCATTTTTTTAGCCATTTGACTGCCAGGTACTCTTCAAACACACAGCAATAGGGGCTAGGCAAAGGGTAGATGGGGCAACTGCCAAAATTAAGGCTCTCCAACATGGAGCCATTTTTAGAGCTCAGCAGCACACACCAACCACAGAGTGATTGTGCTTATCCTACACCAGGCGGTAACTCAGTGCCCTCCAGATGTTCTGGATGATACCTCTCATCAGTTGCAACCACCACGGCTAATGGTTAAGGATGCTGAGAGATGTAGTCCAAAACTTCTGGAGGGCATCAGGCTGCCAACCCCTTTTCTACACTGATTTAACAGCAGAGCAGTGCAGTGGGCAGCACAAGGATGCAGTGGTCCACAAATGATAACAACGTGATCTTGGTGCAAGAAATGTTCTATCACCTCGGGTCTTTTTTCCGCTGAGAATTTCTTCCCATCTTTCTGGGTTGTGCATTGGAGCAAACCAGGCACTGGGGTTTGGGGATTCCTTTATAATAACTTGTCAAGAGTTGAGTAAGTGTTATACGTACATGGGTTGTCACTGAAATATGGGTTTTTGTGTTATCTGAATCCAGATGTGATAACTTACCCTGGTTGGTTAACCACAAAGAACCCATGAAGAGAACCCATGGATTGTTGTTGGGTTGTGAACTGTGGGTTGTTCATGAATAAAGATGTATTTGTTGAAGCTGAATTCAGGCCACAAAATAATCATCCTTTCATCAACAACCCACACTCAACCAAGTGTGGATTTTTGTGCTGTTTGAGCCAAATCTCTCATTCTGTATATCTAAATGTTTGAAGACTGCTCTCTAAGTCAGGCCTGCACACCTTGTCATCCACTAAACTCAACATAGCCCATCAGCTATGGATGGTGGTCTACTAAGGACTCAGTAAACTCCGTTTTGCTTCATGCTTCGGACTGGCCAAAAGAGTTTAAATCCCTGTCAGGCCACATTGCATGATATGGATACAGCATCTATTCTCCACTCCCACTTCTCTTTCTCCAAGAACTGCAGAACAGGATAGGTAGGATGATCCCATTTTATACTCACAATAACTCCCCACAAGTCTTTTCTCTCCTTTTCACATAGTAGCATCCCCCATCAATCCAGGCCTACAAGCTTGCAACCCTCCCTAACCATCCCAACTGGTTTTTCTGTTGCTCTCCCACCCTCTTACCCAGTCAGTTCCTGACCCCAAGTTTTCCCGTTCTTACTTACAACAAGCTCTGAAACTGGCAGAAATTTAGAGACCACTGCACACTACTTGGAAGATATATTTAAATACTTAAGTAGGAACAATATGGGTTTAATTCTTGATATCAAATCACATCTAACCTTCCTCTGAATATCGCTCTTCATTTGAATCCCGAATACTGAATACAATGGCATGACCGTTGCATGAGCAATTGGTCTGCCACTAGCAACCCACATTTCCAAGATTTATGAGAGACAATTCAAAGTCAGGCGAGAGAGTATGCAAAGCCTCCATTGTTACAGAACAGCCAATCATAGGAACGGACACAGCAGGAAGAAATTAACTACCAGTCTAGTGAGTCACCAATCCCAGCCACCTAGTATGATGAATAAGTTAACAGATGCCGATTCCCTAAGAAAGCACATCCCAACTACTCCTTCTTAACCTTTGCTGTTCCATTCCTAGGCATCTCAGAACTACCTATTGGCCAAGCAGTCAAGTTAAGGCTGGCATCTGAGCTAGAAGTCATGATTAAATCTTATTTAAAAGCCCATTGAGGGATTCTCCCCCCCCCCCCCATCATGCTTTTCATCCCCAAGACAGCCCAACTGGAACCAAAGTATTTCAGAGAGGCCAAACTTTTCCTTTTATGGCTATGTATGATGTAATTATTGTAGCCTGGTCTATAGAGCACTATCAACTAATCTACAGAAACACATAATGTTTGGACAGTTGTTGGAAGTCAGATCAGTTACAGAGCTTTTCTACACAAGGCTGTTATTCAGCTGCTAATCCACTGCACCTTACTTTTGGTTTTGTGGCAGAAATGAGATCCAGGTACTAACCAAAGTGCTTCCTTTCCTGCTTTTTTGTGACATAACCTCTAGGTGGTGCTGGGGTACACTGGAATAGAGCAAATACACCAATAGAAACCATGCTTTCTTTTGCTTTCATGCTCTCAAGTGTGCAAACCAACACCCTCTCAAGTGAGATGCACATAAGACTCCCAGCTCATAGGTGTCTGTGCATCCAATACATGCAGCAAGGCACAGCAGTGGTAATCTCTACCACCACTGCACATCGAGCCTTATGCCGTGTATTTTCTCATGATGGCCATCTATATTTAGTGGCAGAGGAGGGAAGAAGCCTGGATGCCAGTAGGAATGCAAGCCCCATCAGCCCCAAGTTCCTCCCCTCCCTGGGCTTGCCCCTTTTCATATTCATTGAGGCCCAGTTATGATCTTGGGGAGTCATGCTCTTCTGCACCAGCTTCAGGGGAGGCCTGGATGAGGCCTGGTCTTTGAAGTCCCAGCCCTGTGAGTTTGGGCTCTCATTAATCCTATGTGCCTTCCCCAGACAATGTCAGGAGGCCATAGGATTGCTTTCTAAATGCCACTTTTTCCCTGCTCTAAAAACTAATGGAAAGTGCTGGTTAGGCACAGAAATGAAATAGAGGGCCATGACATCATCTAGAGGACCCATAAACAACTGTGAGTAGGGAATGGCAAGCACACAACAAATGTTTCATGTAGGAAAGCCCAGAGTGAGCATAATCGCACCATTGATAATAGTGCCTGCTTGCCTTATTCCTGGCAATGTAATACGATAACCCCATCTCTGCTTCTGTTTTCCACCAGTCAAGGAATCAGTGTGGTTCACCTAGGTGAGGTACAGATCTGAGTAACAGTGAGACTTTATATTTTCAAAAATAGGAGATCGAGCAATGTTTCTTTTTTCTTGTTTCCAGCAGTCCTGGAGCAGATCTAGCCGGATAAAACTGAAGGTATCAGATCACCTACTGGAGTCCAATTTAAATATCTGAATCCCCCCACCCCCCCATTTCAGTCTCTGATCATGATGCAGACAACTTAATCACTGGGGTGGAGGAACCCTTCTGAAAATCTCTGTCACTTGGTATTTCTGAATCTATCAGTGCTCAGAAAAGACCATTTGTTAATTACTTAAAGGCTGGTAAAATTAAAACATAGAAAGAAACAAGAGCAAAAAGAGTAATAATTTAGGGAGCTGTCAACAATAGTAAGCCTCATTTCATTATTATAATATATGGCTTGCAGAAGACATGTGCAACTGCTCACATTAAACTGGTCACAGATGTGCAGTTGTTCACCACATAATGGCCACAGTCCAACAAAGAATAAGTATGCTTAAGCTCATTGAAATCAATGGGCTTAAGCTACATTAGTTAGTTTCCACCCTCTCCACAATATGTTAACAAGCCCTGAATAGCTTAGGGGGCAATCCTGTGGATTGCACCTTTAGAGGATCAGATGGATTTCCCTCATTTAATGATGGATATTATGCTTTTCCTATACACACAAGCTCTTTTACTGAGGCTGCCAGAAATGGCAGCTGTGTGTGTCAGGAGATTTGGAGCAGGGCTTACCTTGTATCCTGCTACCATTATGCTGTACCATCACAAGCTCCTGTTGCAGGGCGAATGGACAGAAAATTTCGGTGTCATATCAGGATCCAAGGTAGGTTGAACTCCATCTTGAGCTACTTGTGCAGAGATGGGAATTTGATCCTGGCTTACCATTTTTTACAGTTCTTCTCTGTAACATGGAGTTTCATCGTGAGGAGGGTAGACATAGGTGTTAATTTTGCCACACTGAATAGGCTTTCTGACCAAATGTTTATTTGTGGCAAAGTAAACCATATGGTCACACATGCACACACACACACACACACAGGGATGCTATCACAATAGAAAAAATATATGTAAAACAAAAAAGAGACAATTCATGTTAGGTGCCTGCATAGTCAAACTTTTCTCTACTGAGATGCTACCAGAATGGCGACATTTGCAGCCTTTTCCTTTACAGAACTACAGCTGGATCCTCGAGCTCAGCCGCGCATCAGTACATACAACTAACTATGGCATTTTGCACGCTCATCATTTGTACCAAGAGGAGCAACCGGAGAATCCAAGCCTGGAAATATTTTTCAGGAAATCCAGGAGAACAAAGCACTGAAATCCTGAAACTGGCACTGTGTGCCACATATGCGGCTCTTGCTGTCTGTGCATCTCCCTTTCCAGATTTCTCTGAAGGGGCAATGCTATTTCCCTTCTGATGCTACTTGATTGCTCTGGTCTATCTTTTTGCTTTTGGCAGCAGTCTCAGAATATATTTCGAGAGTAGGGAATTGGGGTGGGGGGTGGAGAGACAGAGAGAGGGAGAAGGTGAAAGCCAGCCCACATGTAGTCAGGGAGAAAGGAGCAGATTTGGAAAATAGAGGAGGGGAAAAAAGACAGCCAAAGAGAAACCCAGCCCAGCAAACGGTTTCCTGTTGCCACCTTCTAAGACGTTTAGATTCCTTCAGACCCTTGAAAGAGCCTGAAGTTTTCTCAGCTCCACCGCCTTGTCCCTGAGGTATGGCATTAAATCCTTTCTTTTCTACTCTCTGCTTTCAGTTGTTTCTCATTCCTCAGATTTCTTTCTTCATTACTAAGCAAACAGGTTGCAATTTGCAACAGATCCTAACTCTGGCATCTGAATTGTGTAAACTAGCAGGAGGAAAAAAGCTGGTTCTCTGTGTGGGAATAGCCTGGGTTTTGTTGACTTTCTGTTCCTGAATACTTTTGAGAATTTTGCTTGCTATGCTTTGCAGCTGTTACACAGCTCAAAAACATTGTTCTCCTTATAGCCTTATTATTAGCATGTTAATAGTCTTAGTGTAACATTCAGAAAATTGGGATTTTGTTGCTTATTTAAATACTGTTCTCCCTATATCTTTATGGAGATAATTTGATTTTCAAGCAACTAGATACCCTGTCGCTGGGATCTCACAATTAATCCCCCCTTTAATTAGATTTGGCAATGCAATGCACCCTGTCATTGGACGGTTCAGACTTCTGAGGAACTAAACTTGGCAACTGAACTGTATCTTAGCAAATTTGGCCGTATCAAAAGTCCATGACGAGAAGGGAAAACACAAATCCATCTCCATCTTTATTTCTTTCACCTATTTGTGTAAGACAAACTTCAGAACACTGATAACTTAGAGAAGGAGAGCGAGTTTCCAACCAGGATAGTGTGCACCTATTAAAAAGGAAGAGCGGGTGTTCAAAAGAACTTTATTGCCTTTAAAGGCAAAAGCTGCCTCCCTGGTCCGACCATGGAGAATTTTCAACGACTTCCCCTTGCAGAGCATTATTTTATCGGAACACCTTGGAAAGAGAGTTAATGCCACCCTTTACCTTGAATGTAAATACCAGGAGAACTTCTCTCTGGAGCAGAGAGAAAAAGGCTCCATCTTTCTTGAGCGCTCTCTTCTCCTGTAGGGGCGGAACACAAAAAGCAGAAATGCAACAGATTTTTCATTGGGAATTGTGGAAAAGTTGCCTACAGGGGATTAAAGTGCATGCATGCATAGCTCCACAGGCTGGTTCAAACAAAGCCATTGTCTGCCACATAGGCAGAGGCAGGAGATGGTGGGGAGCGGGGGGGATATCAACTTTTCCAGCTCTTGCCAAGCCCCGCCCACTGGGGAAAAAACCCCTCTTCTCTGGCATGACTCTCCCACAATGGAATGTCGGCTCCCATGGAAACCCTTTCAGGGTCTTCTGGTTCAAGAGATGGAGGGCCTTTATGGCCTCCGATGAGGAAGGGGAAGGCTCAGTTCAGCTGGAGCGCTTTTCGTTTTGTGTTGTTGCACTGGCATTTAGATACTGGAAAGTTCAAAGGTTGATTTTGAAAGGCTGCTCGTTCCGCTCTGAATTGCCCTATTATGCAGCATCCCAAAGGATATAAAAATAACAAACAAATAACAAATTCAAGAGTCAGTCTCTTGAATTTTCCCATTATGCTTTGTTTTTATTTATTAATACATTTATACCTCACATTTCCCCTTTTGTAAAGAAACAAGGCAGCCTATCTATTTTATCTTCATAACAGCCCTGTGAGGTAGGTTAGGCTGAGAGTCAGTGATGGGCCCAAAGTTACCCCGTGAGCTTCATGGCTGAGTCCCACCATGAAGTCCTGAGGCCAGAGTCCCATTCCGCTACCCTAACCATTACACCACACTGCCTCTCCCATGCTTGCAAAAGATAGTTTTGCCTATTATTCCTAGATACAGTTGGTCCCTCTAGATGTTGTTGTTGCTAATCCAGTCATCAAGTTGTCTCTGACTTACGGTGACCCAGTGAATGAATGCCTTCCAAAATATCTGGTCCTTATCTTAATATTCACAGCAGTTCTTCCTCATGTTAGTAAAAGCCCTTCTTTTATTCAGTATCATTGAACCCCACAGCAAACATTTCAGCTCGCTCCTGGAACATATGAAATACAGAAAAAGACAATGGGGCCCTTAGCCCTTAGCACACAGTTTTCTTAACCTGTCCCAACCTGGTGCTCTCCAGATAAATTGGATTAGAATTGTATCCCCCAACACATCCTAATCCTCATTTAGGATTATGTTCATGGATCCAGGATTGCTTGAGCAGCCACTAAAGAATATCACATTAGAGTCTTCCAAGTAGCCACCGTTTTTCAAGCTGCATCTTGAAAGAATAGCAGTTAAATACACAAACACAGAGTTATTTATACCAGGTGTTATATTTAATCTGTTTATATCTTAAAGGGCTACAATTAAGTCTACCTGCCTTTCATTGACTGTGTAAGTAGTAGCTTAGTCATTCTTCATAACTAAGCAAGTTATTGATATCTTTTTTGCAGTGTGCGAGAAAGAGGGGGGCCATGGGGGAACTGAAGCACTTTCGCAGGTGCTGACCCTCTAGGCTTCCATCCAATCCAAATTTCCGGCCACTTTCCTTTTGGGACACAGAGCTGGAAGTTGAGAACATGACTGCTGAACAGCTGGGCTTGCTCTCACTCTCACACTGCCACTGAAGCCATAAAAGAACCTGACCAAGTTTAGTCCAAAGCTACTGTCAAAACAAGCCCGATTTTCTAACTCTGGAAACCTTTGGCCTACATTCTCATGCTCTCATGATAGATTTGTGTCTTGCTTCAGTGTGCAGGTGGGGAGACTGCGTCAGTGAATGCTCGCTCCCGTTTATTAAAAAGTGTTCTGTGCATGGAAAGCTATGCCTCTTGACTGTTGTGTTCTGACTTAGCCTTTTCCCTGTCATGCTGGTTTTCCGCATACGGGGAATCATTGCATAGAGACGTTCAGTCTTGTGAGCAACTCCTGCAAGCTCAGGGCTAGCATCAGCAACAAGGGTGGCTTGGCACTTGCCAAGGCCTGCAGTCCCTCTGGCAGGCAGGGGGACCACAAAGTAGGGGCATTGGGGGGAAGGAATTGCCTTCCCCCATAGCAACCTGGCCACACTCTTGCAGCCCCCACGACCTGAGTGGGCAGAGCTGCACCAGGTAGACTTCCCACTGGGGGACAAGACACCCCACATGCCCACGATGGCTCGAGAACAGCCAGAGCAGCCTCTCATTTGCTCTGAGGGCTCTTACAAGAAGCAGAGCGTGGCTCCCTTGCAGTCCCTTCTGTGTTGTCCAGGCAGAAAGGAACCCGTGCAAACGCCTTGTGGCTGCTCCCCTCCCTCCGGCTGGATATCATTTGAAGATGGAGGTCATTCCAGCAGCCTGTGGGTTGGCAAAGGCTCCCCTGACACATTTTATGGGGACCCGAACACACATTGCTTTGCCATGCCCCATCTATAGTCTGAGGGCCAAAATGGGCATTACTTTAAATCTGTATCTAGCAGCAATGTCTCCCCCACCCTGTTCTTCACTCTGGTGTAAACACAAGCAGCCTGATCTGGATCAGCACTGTAGTGTGTGCGTGTGTGGGGCGGCGGGGGGGGGATGCTTTTAAGATCTGGATTGGGGACCCTGCCCCTACTCTATGACAAAAGTGGGTTGGAGGGGGAATTGTACCTGCTAGGCACAAATTTAAAGTAACATCTGTTTGGCCCTGAAGTGGTACATCCTGTGTCAGCCTTCCTACCTCAAAGAGACTTATGCTCAGTTCATTAAATATCATGGTGCCTGCTATCTGATTATATTTCAGAGACTATTTGGAAAGAGTTTGTCTTATGCAGCCAAGGATTAGTAATGAACAGCTCTGCTAGATCATAGTCCTGACTTTAAGATTACATAATCTTTTTTGTGTACCTTCAGAATTACTTGCTACCTTGCTTTGTCCTTAAGCCATTGACACTTTGGCAGGCCAATACCTGTCTCATAATTTACCTTGATAAAGCACTACATCTGAGGCCAGAAAGTGGATTCTGAACAAACTGTTCTTAGAAAGAAAGAAAGAAAGAAAGAAAGAAAGAAAGACAGACAGACAGACAGACAGACCCCAACAATAAGATAATGATAGATTTGCAAAGTCCTGCACACAGAACAAACCATATCACAGAAGCAGGACAGAAACTGATTCCCACTTTACAGAGAAGGTAATGTCAGACATCGAATTTCATTAATAGCATTTGCTAAGCTCCTCTTTGCCCATCATATCATGCTATTTAGCCAGTGTGGCCACTGAAATATGAAATGTGCAAACAGCCTTTCATCTTGAGCAAGTCTTCTTTTATGGTTTATTACAAGTACAGCACCAGACAGCTGCCGATCTTTCCAGTGTTCTTACATCTGGCCCTGGAATCCTAGTCTTTTAATCTAGGTGAGGGGGATTGCTTTCACTGAAGTTTTGTCCATGGCTTCCATTACTTAATTACTTGAACATAAATAGATCCAGGCTGAAACAGACCAAAGCCCTATTTAGTCCAGCTTTCTCTTTTCACGGAGGCCAACCAATGGGAAGGCCACAAAGAGGACATGAGTGCAATAGCACCTTCCTGTTTATGCTCCCAAGAGATTGGTTTTTGAAGGCCTACAGCACAGATACGCATGCTGTGTCCCTCCATGGGACTTGGCTTACAACTGCTGTCTCATCCCTTATTATTGGCTGCACCTTATGGAAGGTAGGTCCAATCATCTGGAGGGCCACAAGTTGCCCATTCGTGGCATACTGCCTCTAATACTGGTGGTAATAGATAGCTATCATGACTAGTAACCATGGATGGCACTGGAGCTGCAGCTGTTTCAAATGGTGGTCAGAACAAAAATGAGAAAGATACCATCTATGAGCTCATAATTGAGCAGTTTCTGCTACTAGGATTTTGCAATCACTGGAAAGAATTTTTAGCTCTTTAAAGCATTAGGAGGGACAAGCTCTAGTTAATGCATCCCCACAGTCCCTCACACAAGGGGCTGGTTCTCATGACAAAGGTATTTAATCCATGATGAGCTGCAGTGCATTTTAAGAGTAGGCGGCCACTGTTACGAACATGCAACCAGGATAATCGAGGGGTTCTGGGTTGTGCAAGCCTACTAGTCGAAGGTTATGTAAGTGTTGTTTAACCTCTGAATAACCCTCACTGACTGGGTTCACACAACTTGTGTTCCCAAACACCCTGATGAGAGGTTACATATTCACGTTGGCAACTGCACATGCCATAGCTCATTATGGATTATTTAACCCACAATAAAGTACAGTGTTATACGAACAGGGCCCCTGAAAGAATAACTGAGGGGATTTGATTGAACCCTCCTCCTACCTCATTTTCTTATTTTGACATAGAGATAATAAAAATAAATCTGCAGTATGGGGACAATTGAAGGACTATTTATATATCTATTATTACATTTCAGTCCAAACAAGGATCCCAAGGCAGTGTATATATGATTTCACCTCCTCACAACAGCCCTGTGGAGGTGTGAGAGTCAGTGACTAACCCAAGGTCACCCAATCAGCCTCATGGTTTAGTGAAGACTGGAAGACTAGACTAGACGTCCAGGATTCTAAGCATGACCCCTGACTGACTTCACTGCTCCCTGAAAGAAAAGCCCTCTCTGAGCATATGGATGAGCATGCGGACACTGCCAGCCTTTGGACACAGCAGATCACAACTGGTAGCCTTTTCTTCAATACCACCACCATGCCAACCTGGAAGGAATGGGGATGGACTTTGTGGAAAGGAAAGGGCTTGCGTTCAGGCTTTGACTCATGGGCCCAGCATGCTCCTCCAAGCAGCTCTTGAAGGAGACTTGCTTTCAGTCAGGGCTGAACTAACTGCACAGAAAAAGTTAAGGGCACAATCCTAACACTTGATGAGGAGGAGCATAGGCTAGGTCTAAGTCTCACCTCTAACTTCAGAAAAACACTCTAAAGTTGGGGCGGGGACTCTGGCTCCGTGGGTCCTCCCTCTGGGATCACAGTCAGTGGGATCCTTTCTCTGTCAGCTGCGCTCTGAGCATGGAAGACCTCATGGCAGAGGAATTCCAGGTGCCAGGGACAGGATGCATGAAGCAATGCCATCTTCTGAAGAACCCCATGGTGTCTCAGTGAAAACAAAGGGGACCAAGAGAATGTGGAAGCAATATGAACCTTTGTGTTCCTGCTACTGGATGTCCAGAGTTCTTACATATTGGATGGTAACTATCATGAGTTAGCCAGAAATGCCCTTTCAGTCTAAGCTGCAGTGCAATGTGGAATCCAACCTTCTTCAAAGCTTTTCCTGGATACTGAGACATGGTTCTGATTTCTAATACCAGGTTGGCAATGACACACCTAACACTACTGGCCAAGACAGACATTACTTTAAATTAGTATTGTGTAGTTATGTCTTGTTTTCATTTTTCATCTAGTGTACTTGCGGTGGGTGGGTGGAGGGGGGGCAATCTAGTTCTTAAAAGTCCTCCCAGAGCCCCATGCAAGGATATCAATCCAGATTGGGAGTTCCACACCTACTATAGAGTTAAAATGAAAGAAATTTTAAGTGCCAGACACATTGAAATTAATGTTTGTTTTGGCAACTAGTTTCAGAGCCTGGCTTTAGTGATGTATACTAAATGGGAGGTGGGCACAGTGAACTTTAATATGCAAGAGGGGAAAATCATAGTTAGAGAAGAGATGGACAAAAGGAATGGCAGAGAAAATGGAGCTTAAAGTCATTTGAAGGCCAGGACATGAACAGTAGTCTTCCCTGGAGTAAAGGAGAGAAAGCAGGTCATGCAGTGCAGGGGAAGCCAACTATGCGAAATCTTAGTGAAAAGAGAGAATAAAACCTCTGTTACAGACAGAAGTACATGAGAAACAACTATTCCTGCCCCAAATCCCCCTATATGGCCCATAGTAAACGCCAAGAAAGCATAGCATCCTTTAAGGGCCATCAGTAACTCAGGTCATGTTGCTGCTGCTGTTGCTATCCATCAACTTTTTCTCCTCCTCTACTGTCTGACAGCTTAATATAGGTTATTTTAAAAGTGGCAGGAGTTTTAGATGGAATCCCAGGTTTTCAAGGCAGAAAAGTGGGTGGATTGAGCCAAGAGAGTTGGTGCTGATCCTTAGGGTCACTGAAGTGATAGAATTGGGGTGGCAAGGTGGAGGGGAGCTAATTGGGGAAATGAAGGAAAAAATGGAATGAGTCAAGCTCAGCTTTAAAGACAAAGACAAGATCTGTCTCAAGGGGGCACTGTGGAACTAGCCCTGTAACCTACTGGGGAGAAGAAACATAAGCTAAAACCCATGCCTTGTAAATAACTGGAGTGCTTGAGCTTTCCTCAGGTGGAAGCCATCTCAGGCCCATGGAGGTGCAATTTGATTTTAAGTGCAGACCTCAAAATCCATTCTGGTGTTCCTTGCAGCCTGTGAATCAGGGGTGTTGGACCCCTTTCAGCTCTAGGGTTGAATTCCATTTTGGAGACAGCCTTAGGGGTCTTGTGCCAGCGGTGGACATGGCCAAAGGCAAGGGGAAGGCAGGGCCAAAATACCCCCAAATATCAGCCTACTCTTGCTGCTAGTAACTAAGCCTTAAAAGAGGCATTTTACCCTTTTAGAATGAAGTGCAGGAGATCACGCAAAAGCCATGAAACAACCTAGATCAGCATGTGAGTTCATCTATAAAGCCCGACCAGTCATGGAGGGATGAGTGAAGGCTTCACTCACGGTGACCTCAGGGACCAACATGAAACAGAAGAAGCCTAAATATTTATGTCTGCATCAGTGCTTACATTTAAAATACATTACAAATAAGATAAGTGTAAGTCTCAGATGCCCATCAATTCGGAGGAGTGCACTCCATTACCGAGCCAATGGATACAATACTGCCATCTTCAAACAGAGGGCTCTTTTAACAGACTATTGAACAGAGGAATGACCCTGTAAAAGAGGACACCTGGCCACTTGGCTGAGAGCTTTGTTTTAAAAGTTTTCCAACTTGTAAACTTCATGCTTGTAATGAGACATTTGATATCCTGAGAGCAGGGTGTAAGAAAAGTGCCTAATAAATTTGGGAAGAGAATGATAGCAACTGGCAATGGAGTTGAAGGCTGAAGTCCTGGCTTTGGAGGCCAATGCTGTTTGTGATAGCCATTGGTCCCTGCCCTTGACTTGGAAACCTAAAGGTGCAATCCTGTGCATGTTTAGATGGGAAAAAAGGCTACAATTTGCAGCATGGCTGGCTGAGTCATGCTGGGCCTTTTTTCTCTTTTTTGCATAAGATTGCAGCCTAAGTAGTTGAGAAGGGACTTCTGGTCACTGCAGCTGTGGGATTATGTCTGGAAGGAGTGGCCAGGAAAAGGAAAAAAATTGCCACATGAATGCCTATCTACATTTTATATATTTATTATATTTTTACCGTGCCTTCTTTCCTACAAGGAAACCAAGGCGACTGATGTAAACCTCCTTCCCTTCTCCATTTTCTCTTCACAACAATAACCCTGTGAAGTAGTTTGAGCTGGGAGTCAGTGACTCTTCCAAAGTCATCCAGTGAGCTCCATGGCCAAGTGTGAACCAGAACCCAGATCCCAGTCCAGCACTGTAACCGCTGTGTCACACTAGATCTCCAGAGACAAGTGCATCGATGGAAGAAACGTTCCCTCTTCACAGCCAATATACAACATATCCATTACAAACAGGCCATATGTGCCTTGTGCTTAAAATTACAAAGCATAATCAAAATATCCAAATTCTGCATCAAGGAAAGCAGGTACATAGTACTCATAGATGTTCCACCCTCAAAGGCACCCTGGAAATAATGTTTGATCAACTGATATTTGCGCATTCCGCTTGGTTTTCTGCTTCCCCTTGTAATGGAAAGTTTAGGAAATGTTCTATTCCGTGTGGAAATTTTGCTCAGTCTCCACTACTTCTGAGATTTTCTCAGGCAGGTAGTCTTTATGTCTTTTAAAGCCTATAACCTCCTTCTTAAGGACTAGAACCCCTTTTATGTAAAAATAAAATAAAACTGAGATACATTTTTAAGAAAGAAAATAATTGTCTTGGCACACATTCCTGACAGAAGTGATGTAAACTGTATACAAGTGGACTTGACAATGCACAAACAAATATACAGATTAATCATGGTCCTTTCATCAGAAGCAACTGGAGTGTCACCAGTCCACCCAAATACCTGCATTGCAACCACCAACACTTTGGTTGTAAAAATGTTTTTAAAAGTTACAGTTCAATTGATCTGACACTGTCCAGATGTGTTGGACTACAATTCCCATTGCTTAAGATGGCTAAGGCCATACAGAGAGTATCACGTAGGGTAAGGCCAGTTTAACCATTGCCCCAGAATTCACCGGCAGAAATCATGACTTCCTGGGGTTGAGTTGGGAAGCTGTGATTTATTTATTCTTAAGAAAAAAATATTCTGCATGTGCTTGGAAACAGTCTTTTTCTCCCATAAAATGCAGAGCAAAACCACCCAGCCAAGTGAAGCATGGGATATGCTTCCCATATCCCATCAGATATCAACACCATTGCCTGAACCAGATCGCTCATGATATGAGGCAAACCCCGTAGGACAGGAACTAAGCACTGGAGCTTGTTCTTCTGTTGCTCAGATGTAGGGAGTAATCCCACCACATAAATGTACTTACAAGTTATATTTGCCTGGGCAATTCACCTTTACAGAAGTACAGTCTGTTCTGTGTTTTCCTTATCCCTGTGAACAAGTCAGTGTTTGGAGCAGGAGATTTCTGTTCACAAATAGGACCGACAGCTGCAAGAGTCCCGGTGCCTGCCTGGGCTCATGACAAACACCTGCCCAGGAACCCACCATTAATTCCTCTTCCCTAGCCTAAGCAGCCTAAGGCTATTGAAGTTTCCCTCCTTGGCTCCCAATGCTCCTGATATAGCAATGTTCTGGAGAATTATGGGAAATTAAAATGGAGGCCCCTAACCACCCGACTGCACAGACAACTGGTGTTGGCCACCATCACAGCCGGATCACACCAGTGAAGTCCACAGTGTACTCTTGCCTGGTGCCCCTCAAACCTGGAGCCAGGCCTTTCTGCCAAGATACCGCACAAATGCTTTGATCCACCTGAGCACATTCCAGGTCAACCCTGCCTCAGGCCGCATGTCAAATTAATCCCGTGGCCGCCTGTCTCGAGTCCTTCCTCTTCCTCATGGCTGCATAGACAGCTGCTTGATGGCTGTGAAGCAAGCCCTGAGCACAAGAGACTCACACGCTGTGTATTCAGCAAGTTGATTGCCAGGCATCAAGGGCACAGAGGCTGGAAGCTTCCATGTGAGTCCCCTTGCAAATACATCGGTTAATGAAGCTTTTCTTTGCATTTTGTTTTTAAAATAAACTTGTTTCCTGTCTCCAGTGACAGACGTTTATGTGTAAGGCTTGTTTGCTCAGAGGGTTTAGCCATGTCCCTTCTACCTCCAAGCACAACAGTAGCAGTGCAGAGTGTTTGCTGGCTTGCTGTCAGGTGGATGAAACAACCCACAGTGCGATCCCAAGGGCTTGATGAAATCTGATCGTCTCTGGCCCAGGGGATGCTGCCACTGAGATCTCAGTCCAACATTGACAAAGGTGGTCCAAAGGGGTGCCTTCTTCCAAAGGTGCTCCCCCCTTGACACCCCCCCACCCAGAACCGATGGGATTACCATGCCTCGCTCAGATAGGAAACTAGGAAACAAGGGCAAAGAAGTTCCACTGGGCAAAGTACACAAGAAAAGCCCTTATAAATCAGGGATGAGGGGAACAGCCAGATTCAGCTGTACTTTTCCACCCCAAAAATGCCATTTGGAAGGGGAAGATCTATTGACCTCAGCTTCAGGTCTTGGCAGTGATGGCGAATGCTTTCAGCAGCCTCCAGAACAAATAAAGGAGTGAGAGAGAAAGAGCGAGGAAGGGACTCAGTGTACAGAACAGGAGGAGGAGAGGTGGGGGTAGCAAAAGGAGCTCGGCCATTCAGGCCAAAAGGAAAGGGACCCCCTACCCAGATCTACCCACAGCTTCTTACTAGAAAGTGGCTGTAATGATCTATGTAATCTATAGGCCTGGCATCTATGATCCAACAGAAAACCATGCCGCATGTTTTCTATTCAAACTCTGTTAAAGTCCACGTGGCTGCTTATATTTCATTTACTGCACTGGACGGCAGCTATCAGTCAACCTGAACACCCTCCAGATGGGTTGTACTCCAACCCCATCATCCCCAACACAGATGGTTATTGGACAATGGGAGTTGTAGTCCAGCACATTTGAAGGACACAAAATTGGGGAAGGTTGTTGTAACTGTTGTGGGAAAGTATATCATGCAAAGTAAAACAAAACTGAAACAGTTCTGATACCAAGGTTGTGGTGAGGCCATATTTAAATAGTTTTAGGGTAAATATTAGAAAAAGATTGCTGCATTTAAGTTAAACAAAGGCTGAACTGGCCATTTGGGAGACGCCACTATTTGTGTAGTTCACAGACAGTTTCTGAAGGTGATTCCACATTTCAAGGATGACGTGACTTAAATCTTACTAGAGTTTGATACAGAAATGGCAGGAAATTTATTCATATTAGACTGAAGTATACTGTGGAATGGCAAAAATATACTCACATTTGCTTCAGATTTCCTATAGACATACATGCATTAGGTACAGGTAACTACATTTCCTAGTTCCGATCTTGAATGTTATATGCTGGAGTTCAAAATTTGGCATTATGGTGATTTTCCTGGTTTGGAGTCATATTTCAGCTTCAGATGAATGAGGCTTTAACCACATGCTTGTGGTAAATTCCAGTGAAGTCAGTGGAACTTATTTTCTAAGTTCCCATCCCCTTCAAAATGAATTGATCTTCAACATTAAAACATAGCATTTGACATTCAAATCCTTTACTTTAGAATTTATTGATATTTAAGAGAAGCACATTTTATAATATTTTGAGGACTTACTTCTAAAGAAAATAGAGACTTGTTTGTTATTTATCATATGTTTTGTTTAGAATTTCAGTAATCTGGTCTAGTCTTAGAGCTCAGAATCCTAGGAGGGAAATACTCATTTAGATTATAAATCTGTGAGTAATTTATCTTTATAGACCCATCTTCTGTGGGTCAAGGAACTCCCTACATCACTATAAAGCAGACTTCTCCAAGCTGGAGTGCTCTAAATAGTTTGGATTTCAACTCCCATGACCTCAGAAAATATGGTAATGTTCAGGAAACTTGCAAATAGTAGTCCAAAACATGGGGAGAGCATTATGTTGGGAAAGACTTCCATGCAGATATCCTGACTTATAAATTGCCATAGAGGAGGTCAGGCTGAACAGAAACACAGCATTTTAAAGCAGCAGCACTTGAGGAAGGGACTCAACAGATCCCCAGTGAAATGGAAGCTAACTGTAGAAGTGCAGGGACCACCACTGAAAAGGCTCTGTGTCTTGTGCTTTCGCTTGTGACTGCTCTTGGCAGTGGAAAAGTGAGACATAACTCTGCCAATTGCTTCAGAATGTGGGCAGGCTAGTAAGGGAAGGCAGTTCTTCATTTAATGAGTCTAAATTACTTCAGGCACATACTACACTTGAAGCATTTCCTGTCATCCTTCTGTCTGTTATACAAATCTGCCATGAGCAGGAAAGGACATTTCTGAAAGATCATCCGATGCATCTGTACACTTTGGTCTCATGCTTTATGAGTAGAAAATGCAAATTCTCATGAATTTGCCTTCTTTGAACAAATAAGTGATTAAGGAATGATAGATGCTATCTCAACAATTAGGGCCAGCCACTGGGTAATATGATAAATTGTATGGCCGTGATTCCCAAGGGGTGAAATTCAACCCTTCAGTGCTGTATACGTGGCTGGCTGTCTTGGTGGCCAAAGCAGTCTCATGCTATTCGCTTCTTGCTTGGCTTCTTACCTGCATGCTAGACGCAACAGACATTCCTTCTCCCTTACACATCGTAACTATTTTACGGCGAGACAGACATCCAAGCTTGACCAGCTGGCTGAAGAGCAGAGGGGACAGCACCACATGGAGGAACTGGCTGTCTGCAGCAGCAATCTGCCAGAAGAGTGGCAGGGGTCAAGGCTCAAAGCCCTTGTGCCCATGAGATTAAAGGTCTCCATGGCTGCTGTCTTTCCTACATGCCAGACTGTAGATGAGCAAAGAATTCCCCAGGATTTCCTTATTTTGTTTTCCCATGGTCTTTTGGCAAGGGCTCAGCTGGGTACGGATGGGCAAGCCTGGAAACTAGCAGAATTTTGCACCAGCAGCTAAAAGTCATTTTGAACATGATGAAAGGCTGACAGCAGGAAGCACATATACCTCTGATTTCATCTTTTTCGCATTTCTGTGCCACGGCTGAAACTGATCTTTATATCTCCCACAGTGGTCAGACCAGGCATTTTCAGTGTAATTGTCATTCTCTACCCATCATTGTTTACAGGTTCTTTAAACAACACCATAACCCTCCAGTTTTGCTTCTGTTTCAAAAGTGTCCTTTGAGAGAAATGTGGGATTAGTTCTGAAAGTAAAAGGAAATACTTTTCCACTTGTGTATTTGTGCTATTATGCTATACCACAGTGCCTCCTGGGGGTTATGGAGCAGAAAAGTGGGAAAGGAAACTCTCCCCCAGAGATACTCAGGTCCCAACCTTTTTCAACTTTGCAAAAACACAAGAGCAAAATTAGATTCAGCAGCTTAACCACCTTGTGTAGAAGAGCCTATAAACTACTGAAATTGGGGCAGTTTGCACATCTGACCACAAGGGACAATGCAACAGTGACAATCTGAACATCGCAGAGAGTGGAAGAAGGGCAAGAATCTCAAATCAACACGAGTTCTTACATATAACAAGAAAGGGGCTACTTCCAGGTTGACTTTCCTACCATTGTGTCTCTGTGCTCTGAGTTGCTCCAAAATTCAAAGGTGCTGGAATTCTGCCATCCTCCAGATGGTTAGCACCATAACTCCCATTGTCCCTGGCCATTAGCCATGCTGCCTGAGTTGTCATCCAGAAGTTTTGGAGTCCTCTAGGCTGTCTGCTCCTTTGAATGTCACTGTGACGCTCCTTTGATATATTCAATTAAGCTTCAATAAAACTTAAGTGGTTCTGAGAACAGGGAAATATTTCTGCTTCTAATAAAAGGTAGTTTGCTGACAAATGGATTTTTCAGTGAGGATTCCCTGACTGTCCTGAGAACAGGGGAACATCATGCATTTTATGTATCTGTGGGCCACCAGAGAGATCTATGAGCACTACCTGCTGATGATGGTGATGATGATGACCTACCGATATGCTTAGAGATCTTGGATTTCTCAATATCACCACTTCATACCTGCAATTCATGGCTGGATTACTGAACATGAAGAATGAACCTTTGTGGCTCAGAAGCCATATACTCTCCAGTATTAGTGCAGGTGCAAATGCTAGCCACTCCTTTGCATCATATCCCCTTCTACTCATGAAACCTTTGCAAGTACAGAACAGACACAATTGCTCTTTGCATGCTTTCTTGGTGAGTAACAACTGCTCCCTTCAAGTAAGAACAGAACAGAAGGAGGATCGTGCTGAATCAGGCCAAGGGCCTCCCTAATCCAGCATTCTGTTCCCACTGTGGCCAACAAAGTGCCCACGGGAACATTATAAACAGAACACAAACACAATTTCCTCCCTCTACTTCAGCTGTCCCAGCAACAGGTATAAAGAGCTGAAGGATCACTTATACTGGAAGTAAAATGTAGCTCTCATGACTAACAGCCATGAATGAATAGCCTTGCCTTGTGTCAAAAGCTTGGTCACCATGGGCTTCTCTGGAAGAGGCATTTATTGTGTACTCATGCTTCCTTACTCACAGTAGTTTGGAGGTGCTTAACATGGTGCCATCATCTTCCAGATCTTCTGTTGCTTTTTCCAAGAAATTCTGCACCTTTTTTTTTTTGGGGGGGGGGGGAGATCAAGGAAAATGTAGTATTATCTGGAAAGAATGGATTGGAAGGAGGAGCGTATGTATTTGTGCAATTCTGCTACACTGCAGCACCACCTTTTGGTTGTGTAATAGATCATCCAGAAAGGCAGAGAAAGAATAACCAGAAAACACATACAGAGAGACATGCATAAAGGAGCCAATCTTTGAAAGAAACCAGAAGGCGAAGTGTCAGCAAAGTGGCAGGTTAAAAACCTCATGTAGAGAAGCCCTACAAATTGAGCTGTAAGAATTTTTAAAGGAGATTAGTGGAAAAAGTGAATGTCCATACTCTGCTAGTCACTGCATAATGCTCTTAATATTGCAGTCATTTTTAAAATTTCTGGAGTGCTTTTGTTTTAATTTGTTTCTAATCCACCCAACATATGGATTCCTTTCCCAGTATCTATAGCACTCACTCAATTCTGCTTTAAAATCAAAGCTGAAATGTCCCTGTAGCCAATAGTATAAAACCCATTTGAGATCATTTATCTTTCCTCTGCAACTCAGAGTGTCCTAAGAAATCACACTATTAGGGATCCACTCAAGTGAAATTGGTATTATTTATGATTGCCAGGTTCTATCCCCTGTCTGGGGCTGTTGCTTCTTTTGCCCCATTTCTGTCCTTCAGGATTGAAATCCTGCTAATCTCAACCAGGCAATGGAATAGCATTTCAGTGCTGTAGAAGATGATGATGGTGATGGAAGAATAGGGTGGAAATCACAGTGGACTCTGTACATAGTCTTTGTACCTCCCATAAACTACTAAGATTGGCAAAATTTACTGGCTAGCAATTACACTTAGGATGGCAGCTTCAGTTAGTAATGCTACATATCTTTAAAGTACAGGTCTTTTCTCTAAGGGAACATTGGCTCCAGCACTGAAGCGTGCATACAACACCAGGAAAACAGCCAGTGCAATTCCTTAAAATTATTGTAAGTCTATGTAGGATGGCAGTGGAAGGGTAGTACAAAACTAAGACTCCAGTCATCACTCTGCCCTGAAACTTACTTCATGGCCTTGATTCACTTACCATCGGTTAGTCCTTACAGGATTGTTGTGAAGACATTCAGAGGGTGGATCATATATAGTGCCCTGAATTCCTTGAAAGACGAGTACCTTAAAAATAATATTTTCATTTGTTATATTTTATAACATTTTATAACAGCATGATATATTTAAATCATGCTGTGGTTTCCAATATGCATGACATACTTTCCCCATTTGTACAAAACAAACAACAAAACCTGTTGCTTTGTTCTCTTTTTTGTGTCCAGGCTTCACAGCAAGATGCGGGCTTGGGTTTTCTTCCTCCTCTGCCTTGCGGGCAAGGCCCTGGCAACACAGGTAAGTGTCAGGTGTGGCCCCAACCCTCTCCTTTGCTGAGGGTTGATGTCAGTCCCTTAAGGACTCCCATTTGGGTACTCGTGAGAAAGCTGACGGGTTCGGGGCCCATGTACACAAGAGGGCTGCCTCTGTTGAACCTGCAGCATTCCAGACTCTTCCTTCCCATCTCCATACCCAGAAAAGAGTCAACCATTGAATTTCTGTCCCATCACTCAAGAGAGATTAAAGGGGCCACCCTGTGCAATACAAAGACCTGTAACTCTTGCTGGAAGTTGTAGCCCTTTTTCCCTCTAAGCTTTGCATAGAATTGCCCCCTTGCATTATTTTCACACGGCAGTTGTGTGAAATTTCACCCTTACCTTATTTTCACATGGTACAGCACCTTTCCCTCACTTGCACTTCCATGCAGGAAGCATATCCTAAGCCGAGTGTCCCTAGCCCATGCCATTACAGGCACATCAGCTAGGACTGAAGCAGAATGAACAGCACTGGAGGCTGAAATACTGCAAAGACTGGAAATGGGCTTACTCTGATTCTTGATAAGATCTAAGTGTGGTATCTAATGCGATGCTACCACTAATGTCAATTAGCTTCCTTGCATCAGCAAGCTCAGCGCAAGGCCAACGGCGCTTGCCGGTGTCCAGCACTGCTCCAGAGTGGGAAAGCAGTCAGCGTTCACTGGCTTGCAAGTTAGTTTTGACCCTTTGGGCTCTCCATAGAAGCCCTGAATGCCATTGTGTTTGCCAAGGAAACGAGCAAGTTGTCATTGCTATTTTAATGGGGAGTCTCCCCACGTTCTGGGGGGTCGCAGGAGCTGCAGTGGAGGCTGCAGTGGCCTTCTCTCCTTTTGCAGTTGCTTGATTGAAATGAAGTACCACATTGTATTTCAATTATTAGCTCTCTCAATATAATAGAAGCACTACCTTTTAGCAATAGGCCAAACCTCCCCCCCCCTCCCAAAACAAACAAACCCTGAGCACCACTATAGTTTTTACCTTATTTCCCAAGAAAAAAAATCTTACTGAGGTATATTTATTTTTATAATTTAGATTTTGGCCTCATCCTCCAAATGCAGTATCAGAAGTTTACAACACACATGCACAAATCAATCTTTGTACAAACACTAAAGGCCTTTAGCATATATAAAACATGGGAAAACGGAAACAGCCAGCCAAACACACGAATCATTTCTGGACTTTCTGCCCATTCAGGACTTTCTGCTTTATTTCCTGCCAGGTAAAAGGTGGCAAACCAGAGACTGTTTGGCCCCCAGGCAATGGGCGAGTTATTACTATGCCAGGCCAAGGAGGCTTGAGGGCCTCTGACTCTGGCTCTGCAAGCCAGTCAGGAAAGTGACAAGGGACAGTGGCATGGCAAATAATGAGAAGGGGCAAGGAGCTCCACTGATTAGAAGAGGGCCTACTTGGTCTGACTATGTCAAAGGGAAGCAGGATGAAAACAGTCTCACTCTTTCCCCCAGTGAGTGGACAGGGGCAGAAAAGGAGCTGATGCACACTTGGTCAGTGCAGTGGGTGTGGAACAAGCAGAAAGAGCTGTGAGTTCCAGAATGTTCCATAAATGACTTTCTTTCTTTCTTTCTTTCTTTCTTTCTTTCTTTCTTTCTTTCAGCAGGAAGCACTGCCAGAAGAGATGGAAGTCATAGAGGATTTCGCAACAGAGGTATACCTTAAGACAACATGGACTCTCTTCACTTTCTCTTTAAAGGGCTTTGTGGGAGCAGCAAGTCATTTTTACCTTCTGAGCATGCAAGCATAGCTTTTATCTATTTCGTTGTGATTTCAGAGCTTGCAGGGGCTGCTTGGAAGAAGTGCAATCGGCATCTCTCTGTTCAAGTTGCAGCAAACACAAACCCAGCCTCTTTCATTCTTCCCTCCCATGCACTGGAGCCAGGGATGGAGAGGGCAGCATAATTTGCTCCTGTCCCTCTTTGGGACAGCAGGGTTGGGGACGTGTCCTTCACCATCACCATCATCCCCACAGCCACCATTTGCCATACTGCAGCCCCTTCAGCTCGCTCACTCCTGCAGAGCTGAGGGAGGATGCTGGAAAGCAGGGCATCTTCACGCCTAAGTGAAGAAACCCATTCTTCCCCACAGACTGTTGCAGCATGGAATGTGCAGTCCTTCCAGCCAGCCTTGTTGAGATTCACCCTATGGTTCCCCTGGTCCACCCAGTTTTCTTTCTTTTTTCTTTTTTCTCCCTGCAACAGTAAGCCAGTATTCTATATGCAGTGAGCGTGCTCATTTTTCATTCAGCTGTCTTCTCCCACCACTGATTAGGGGCTTTTTCCTAAATGTTTTTGTCCCCCAAGCCTCTGGTGTAGATGGTAACATTTGGTATGCAAAGATCCACACCCGAAGCATGCATGGACAAAAACCCAAGCTTTGCTTAACCAAGGGTGGACTTCCAGATCTCCCAGCCTATAATTCCCTTCAGCCCTGGCCAGTGCTGGCAGTTGTGAGGGATTGTGGGAACAACAGGCCACAACATCTGGAAAGTCACGAGTTGCCCACCACTGGCTAGGTTGTCGTGAGCATAACTGCGTGGTGGTGCCTGTTGCCCAAGCACTCCTGCTGCAGGTGGGCTCAGCCCAAGTCCCAGCCCTGCTTGTCTCTTGCCCAACAAGCCTGAGCTCCTAATCAGAGTCGTACTTGCAGTGGGAGCCATGGGGCTGCGCACATCAGCATCCCTGCTCATTCCAAGCAACCCCTGGGCTGCTTGTGATGTGCGAACTGGGTCATAGAGTTCACTGTAGGTGTGTGTATATCTATAAGTGTGTATGTGCACATGCACAGAACACACATTTGCAGATGCACACATATACACATATATGTACATATATGCATATCACATGCACACACATATACACAGATGCCACGTACATACACACATGTTTAGGCAATACTAAAACAATATGTGGAGGAGGGAATGGCAGCATGTTAATTCTTGGCTCTGGGTTGGCCCTGCATTCAGAATATGAAGCAAACCATTGCCCTTGATGTGAGCATCAACTGCTATGGACTGAATCAGTTCCCTGACACTTGCCCTTCTGGGCTCTTTGGGCTGTGGAGGCGTCTCTTAAAGTGTACATTTGATTATATTGGGAATAGCCCCCGTGCTGCAAAGAACAGGAGCCAGTCAGAGCCCAGCAGCACTTGGCCTCATTCCATGATCTCTCTGCTCAGGAGCCTGTGGGAATCAACCCAGTTCAGGTGGAGGTTGGCGAGTTTGATGAGCCTGCTGTGGATGTGGAGGAGATCGTGTCCGAAAGTAAGTGGTTTCACACCCAGCCCTCAACTCATGACGCTATTTGCATGCATACATACAGTAGGTGTTTGATGTGTGTTCATAATGCGTGCATGTAAGAACATGTATTTTATACAAGTGCAGATAGGGGTGACCTGGGACTGGCATTTGTCACTATGGAATGCATAATAAGGTCCCTCTCTAGAGGATAAAATTACAATATAACTTCAAAATGTGCAGGAGGGGAATGTACACAAAGAACACATGTGGGGCTTCTGCACACACAACAAAAGTCCTCGGCAAAAATATATTTCGGAGCCTTCCTTATCAGGAGAATGATTTCAGATTGTACTGATGAGGCCCAGCAGCATGATCCAGTGTGGCTTCCTGTGACCCTCCAGACTGAGGGCACTACCAATATCCTCTCAAGGGCAGGAGGAGCATGGAGGCAAAAGTCCCCTCTGTACGCCTCCCATCCTGCAAAAGACTTAGATAGGGCTGCTGGCAACTGAAATCCAAAACACCTGCAAAGCAGCAAGTATACCTTCTCTGAGCCCATTCCTCTCCATCCCTTTACTCTGCATGGGCACAGCCCTTAGCAAAGTGAAGGTTCTCCAGCAGGAGGCTGATCAGAATGTGGCATCTGCAGCATCTCCTCAGAGCTCCATAGGATACTTTAAATGGCTAGTGGCACTACTTTAAAGGACCACAGAGGGGAGGGAATGGTCTCTAGAGAAGCGGCTGCTCCGTCCCCCTCATTTCACCTATGCAATTGTTTCATAAACATCCACCTTTTAGGCTTTATTCGCCAAGTGAGTAAGAAAGGAGGACATCGGTTCGTTCTCTGGTGGCACCGGGTAGCAAAAAGTCAGCAATCTAGCAGAAGCAGATGCTGACATGTACAGCTTAACAGCCAAATATTAGCTAAGGGCTTCTGGCTATTTTCTAGTTGTTCCAGCCAGTGACAACGGTTAATTGTGGAATTTAACTTGAAATGTCTGACTCCATAAATATGCTTTTTAGCAAATCCTCTGTCTCAAGAGCCAAGCAAACACAGAGCTGGATGGCTCAGGCTCTGCTGTGGGTGAAAAGGCAGAGGCCACTCTCCCAAGACTAGTTCTCTGGGTTTTTATGAAGTGCTGCAGACACCATTTTGGCTTCTAAAAAGGCTCTCCTGGTTTTTCCTGCTTAGACCCCTGCCAGAACCATCACTGCAAGCACGGCAAAGTCTGTGAAGTAGATGAAAACAACACCCCGATGTGTGTGTGCCAAGATCCTTCCAGCTGCCCAGCCAGCACTGCAGTGTTTGAGAAGGTGAGCAGAGGCTCTGGAGTCACAGCAGGGACGAGCGAGTTCAGGCCAGTGCTGCAGACAGACAAAAGAGATGGCCGCTGGAGCCTGGTGATGGCTTGTGGCCCCATGTAGGTTGTGCGTGGAGTGGAGAGGTTGCTGCATGTCTGGTTAGGGTGGATAGGATTAGGGATGGAACACATAATGATTTGCCATGCTCGTGTGCTACCATGTACAACACCAGCCATGCTTGCCCTGGTAGGGTGTGTTGCGAGTACAGAAACACGTGATGTGATCCAACCTGACCCCTTGAGTGGAAACCACAAATATTACTGGGAAAGGCATGGGAGCAATCATGGTGGCGAGGCAAAGATACCACCCAGGAAACAGCTTTAGTTTATAGGTTTAGACATAGTTCAGCTTTGGATGATCCAAACAGATCTGGATGAGGACGGGTGCCTGCTGTCCAAAACATGATATCAAGTTCTAGGTGCTGGGAAGCCACCATGTTCCCCTGATGTTGTGTACTCTTCTCACCTGGCTTGGGGAAATTATCCAGCCTAATCTATGTATGTTTCTGATCATTACAGGAAGTTGATCACTGGAGGAGGGTATTGAATAAGGCAGTGATATGATTGCTTGCTTGCTGCTGATGGCAGCTTTGCCTTTGTCAGCCCCACTCACTGAATGGCCAAGTGCTGGACAATTCTAGGAAATGTAGCTTAGGATTTTTCTAGACCCAAACTAATCAGGATTGAGGTCACATTGTGTGTCCTGGTCAATGATCTATATCTAGAAATGGGTGGAGGGAGTGTAACGCCACTCATTCTCCCACCTTCTTAGTGGTTTTGGTAAGCAAGGACCACCAGGTCTCTAAAGGCTGCCCAAGACAGATGGGCGTGGGAGGCTCTGCTTGACAGCAGTTCTTCTCCTGTTTGTTGGGTTGTTGTCAAAGAGCAGCAACAGAGGACTTTCCCGTCTTTTGGCATTTGTCCTGTCCAAAGTCGCATCTCAAACGTTGTGCTTTTTAACCTTCTAAATAACGCTGCTGAGAAATCACTTTTCATTTAAGAGAACATCCACCTCTACTTCTCATTTTCCAAATCCAGAAGCAGCAGTTTAGTCCCTGAATTAATCCTAAATACAGTTATGGGCTTGGTGAGGGTTGATCTGGATGCAGCTGGCATTTGAGTTAGCCTAGGCCTGAAGGGCTGCAGATTTGCCTGTCCTGGATAGAGAGACAGACAGACAGACAGGTCCTTCCTCCACAGAAGTGCTTTCTCTTTTCACATAGTGATCACTTGTCTTTCCTCAAAGGTATGTGGCACTGACAACAAGACCTATGACACTTCCTGCCACTTCTTTGCTACCAAATGCACTTTGGAAGGAACCAAGAAGGGACACAAGCTCCACCTGGACTACATTGGACCTTGCAAATGTAAGTTTCAGTGTTAGGATAGGGAACAATCCAATCAGAAGCAAGCCATATTCAGCACACTTGTCTTCCAACAACTGTGTCTGTCTTGAACCATCAGCCTGGTCTGCAGTGGCATGAGATAGCTTCTAATTAGCAAGTGCTCTCCTGGCTTTCTCTCGTCCTGGCTCAAGGTATCTACGCTGCTCTATCTGTTTGTGGAACACCCAGTGGCTACGGTGATTTCCTGTTTCCAGGAGTTCCACTATAGCTGTCCTGTATGATGAACAAGATCCCTAAGTTTGAGTGTGGCGGGAAAACATGTTGAATAAATTATAAACATCTTCACAGCCAAACTTTTTGAGCAGGCAGGATGGAGTTAGATGAGGTCAAAACTCAAGAATGTACGATCAAGGTAGCTTTACGCGTCGGTCAGATTTTTTTTTTTTTGGTTTGGTTTTTTGTGGGTCCTAATTTGAAAGCAAGAAGCAGCCTCAGAAACCAATATAAAGAGAGACATTCTTTCTCTCTCTCTCTCTCTGTCTCCCCCCCCCACTCCACACACACACACACACACACAAATGGACAACTCCTTTGACCAAAGCAGCTGTGCACTATACAAGAGACATAATGGTCCCGTGTTTGACTGTGTACCATATCGATTACTTTTCCTGCCACTGTTAGGCAGGGTCAAGTGCAGCAGGCAGACCTTTCTATGCCTAAATACAATAGCATGGACTGTCTCTTACTGAGACACAACTGATGAGCCTCTGGTTACATTTCAGTCATCCCTGAATGCCTTGATGCCGAACTGAGTGAATTCCCCCTGCGCATGCGTGACTGGCTGAAGAACGTGCTGGTCACCCTGTACGAGCGTGACGAAAACAACAACCTGTTGACTGAGAAGCAGAAGCTCAAGGTGAGCAAGTCCACTGCAGGAGCGTGTCCCCACTGCCTGCTGAAAGCGGGTTTGCCTCTGTTTTGAGAGATGAAGATGTACTTACCCACTTCCAGCAAGGCCAGGACTGTGCACAGCACTGCTAGCATACAGAACCTCCAGCCCGCAGACTGAAATCTGCAGGCCTCTCCAGCCCTCAGCGCTCCTGTGGGTTTGTCCGGGGGGTGGGGGCTTGGCCTTCGAGCCACAGCAGGAATTCCTGCTGTTATTTTCAGTCTGAAATCAGGGTCAGGAGTGGGGATTTAAGTGGTTGGGGACTCAGCCTGTCCTGGAATAATTGGTCCAGACATCCAAAGAACACCTCTATGCATTAAGTTGTTGCTGTTTTTAAAAAGTGATAGATAAATAGATATAGATGTAGGTATAGTGTGTGACTAAACATATACCTTATGAATGAAGCAAACATGAGTCATTCTGGTGTACCCATTAGAGCCAGGATTGGCTGTGACAGATGCATGCCAAGTATACACTTCTGGCAATCTGCCATGTTATACACATGTATACATTCATTAAGCCTTTCCTCATTGCATTTATATGCAAATACGCTATAGCAAAAGGGGACTTGTGGGGTGGGGGCAGTAAGGTTTGCACTAATACTTACGGCATTACCCTGTCGTATATATTTCTGCCAATAATCCAACAGCACAGTCCTGCAACTTTTCTTTGCCATGCAGCGTGGACATGATTTTTCTCTCCAGGAGAGGCTCTCAGCACAATTGCAGGCTAAATCAAAAACTGCCAACTGTGTCTTGCTGAACAGGTGAAGAAGATCCATGAGAATGAGAAGCGCTTGGAAGCTGGTGACCACACAGTGGAACTGCTGGCCCGTGACTTCGAGAAGAACTACAACATGTACATCTTCCCCGTGCACTGGCAATTTGGTCAGCTCGACCTGCACCCCATTGATGGGTATGTCCCTGCACATTTATAAAGAAGACAGTGGCTTCCCTGGCTGATGGCAGACCCCAGCATAGTCAAGTTACTTTGGCATTATGTTACAATCAAAATCCATTCTTCGGTACCATTCGTAAGCAAGCAAGGTTTGAAAGAACAGCCTGGAACAGAGGAACCAAGCCGCCAATCTATCTTAGATGTTCAAAACACACTGTCTGCACATGACTTAGCACTGCAGTAAGGGCGGTAGGGAGGACGGGAACTTTTGACCAGGGCAGATGGGTATGTTTACATGCTACAGAACTGTGACACAAATCAAGATTTTGGCTCCCAGCATGGTAAACAGAGCATCCTTCAGATTCCTGGGGAAGTTAACTTTCATTAAAAACAAACAATTCTTATAAGGTTAGATATGGTGAGGGCAATGTCTGCGAAAGGCTCTGGTACAAAGGCAGCGCTGAACCACTTTAAGCAGACAGCCAAATATTGTTTCAGAGACACTTTTAGGATGATGTCCTAGTGGTGGGTATTGCAGGGCAAAATACCATGAATGCCAGCTCATTACACCTCTAGTTCTCACTGCCAGTATCGAAGCACTGCGAGCTTTTCAACTGGCAGGAGGCAGCACCCAAAAGCTGGAAAACTGCCTAGCAACAGGTGGTTAAGAGAAAAGGGTGGTGCCGGCAGAAGAGGGAGCAACTATTGGAGGGACCCCAAGTGGCTGTGGTTACAGTGGGTCCTCAGGTGGGCCAGATCTGGACCAGGACAGAGGGTGCTGTGCAGCCCTATATGATCTCCTTAAGAATTTGGGTTGGGATCAACCTCAGCATGAAACTGCCACTGCAATAATGCATTTGATGGGATGTCTGGAGGGGAAGGAAGTTGCTGCCCTTGTTCGGCTTCTTAGGTGGCCAGGAAACCCTCTGGCTGATGGGATGGGAGATCCTGGTGCCTCTTGCAGCAGCCTGTTTCGTATGCTACCCAACTGATGTGAGTGCTGCTTCCTAATGGCTTCGTCCCAGCCACTCTAGTAAGATCTGAAAGTGGGGCAATCACGAGAGAAGGTTGACGCACTTGAGTTCCCACGTGAGTGTCCCTCTGCACTTTCTTCCAGGGAGTGGCAGTTTGCAGCGGTCGGAAAGCCCATGTTTCCATGGTTCTCAGATAATGTATGAATCAAGCTGCAGCCTGGTACAAAAAGAAAGTGTTGCTATCAGAGGGAATCAGAGAAGAAGTGGGAGACCCCAGTGGCCTGAATTGCTGCCATAGGTTGACCCAATATGAGGCCAACACGCAACTGGCCATTGTCTTAACACTGGACCCAGCATGCGGAACTTTTCTTATTGAACAGATGTGAAAATCACTCAAATATATACAGCAAGATTAGCAGTGGTAGACCAGAGCTCTGGGAGCAGAACTGCACCCTCCTACAAGTTCCCTTCACAGCAGTTCCTGCAACTCATGTGTACAGCAAGGAAAATGATGAAGGCAATTCTTTCCACTAGTGAAAGCTGCTGCCTACAGGAGCCCCCCTCAGCCCAGGTCCTTCCTGATGTTTTAGACTCAGTGATGATGGGAATTGTGGTCAGAAGCTCAGGAGGGACCCAGACTGGAGAGGCCTGGTTATGGCATACTGAGTTTTCCTACATGAGGCATTAATTGTGCCTGCATGATGTCCTACTTATTTTAGATAACTTCACAACCCTCCTTAGGCAAGGGGAATTTTTTAGAGCAAAGAAAATGTGGTATTAATTAAAGAAAGTGAAAGAAATCACATCGCTCACTTGTGCATTTGGGCTGTTCTCCCATACCACCATGCCCCCTAGAGGTAATAGAGCATGAACGCAACCAAGGAAATGCTGCTCCGTTCAGCCAAGAACCCCAAAGTATATACAGCAGATTGTGTAGAGAAGCTTGCACTGGGTGCTGTTGTGACCGTGTTGCTCTGACTTGCAGGTACCTGTCCCACACTGAGCTGGCCCCACTGAGAGCCCCCCTCATCCCCATGGAGCACTGCACCACTCGCTTCTTTGAGACATGCGATCTAGACAACGACAAGTACATCGCTCTTGAGGAATGGGCCAGATGCTTTGGCATTAAGGAGAGTAAGTAGCACACATCCATCCCATAAACCACTTCGCTCTGTGCAAGTTAGCCATCTGTCCAAGCATCCTTAGCTTTCTAACCCCTCAATGTAAATGTATCCTGCAACGAACTAAATTAGAATCCTGAACCTATTAGCCACTGACTTACAGGTAATAGCACATTTAGAAAATTCTTGCATAGTGATAGATCAGGTTCATGTACAGATTAGTACAGCTGTTCTTATTTTCTTCTTCTTCTTCTTTTACAGAGGATATTGACAAGGATCTTGTGATCTAAATTCATCAGCTTCTTCATCCGTTACCTACAGCTCAAAGTTTTCTTTCATTTTTTAACAATTTAAGGGTTTTTTTGGTTGTTTTACCAGGGACAAGGTGCTAATATAGATCTAATCTTATATATTAACGGTGCTAAAAAAAGAGAGACAGAAAATTGATAGTAGCCTAATCTATGCCACTAGATTACTCTGCTCACACCTCATCGTGTGTGTTTCTGCTGACTTTTTGATTCGGTAGTATCAGTACAGTGAAAAATTGTACTTCTGTTCAAAGTAATCTACCACTTCTGATCCCTTCTTTTTCTATCTTAAAAAATACTCAATAAATTTGGAGCTATTGAATTCTCAGGCAAAGGAACACCAGACTAAGCTCCCCATTTTCTAGAAGGCAAGTAAAGGAAGGTGTACCAAAAAAAAGGGTGTTGGGAGACGGCTTTACAAAGTCACATGGTGCAATTGTTTTAAGAAAGTTTAGGAGACCTGGATTCTGCTCACTAGTAGGAGGGGAGAGCAATAGGAGAGGCCTGCAAAGTAGGAACAGTGACAACAGAAACAGTTATTGATTGTAATGATAATTGGACACAGACTCACACAAAAGTGACGAAAACAGAGAGGAATTGAACTGTATGGAAAAATAAGTCTCATTACTCCCCCACACCTTTAAAAATAAAAAGTTAAAACTGCTACCTGCTTCATTACTACTCAGAGACTGTATTGTTTCTTGCTGTGTTTGCCATGCCTTAAAAGTTAGATTTGGTGCTCATCTATGTTTGGTTGTGGTTCTTTTTTATTGAGTCATTTGTGCTGGTGTGATTTGTTTGTAACTGAAACACATCCCATTTCCCTGTATTATGTCTTCTCCACATAACTACCCATGGCATCCCAAAATTCTTATTCTGTCTTTGGGAACTAAATTTGGATGCAATATTTCTACTTAGAAAAAGGTTCTTGGTGTAAACTAGTCAGCATTTCTGTTTTGGCTGGGCTTGGGTTTCTTTACTGGAGGAAGCATATCCTGAGCAGAAGGATCTCCTGAGTTGCAGAGAGAGAGAAAGAGGTCATAAGTTAAGACTCCTTGTATTTCTTAATATTCTCTGGGCATCTTATCCTTACAAGCTGCCGTGTTCCTGCAGCATGGGCAGTCAAATGGATTTCCCATTTATAAAAGAACAGTACTTTCCAATCACAGTACTAAATGAGACTGAAATGAACCTATTGTCTTCTAGTCAGTTTCTAGTCATGCTCAGCCCAAGAGCCACTTTTGAAAACTTTTGTATAGTTGGTTTCAATACATCTTGAAGTGCCTGATCCTGCTTGACAGTTAAGCAGGGTTGGGTGTGGTTGAAATTGGATGGGTGACTTAAAGCAGAGAGCTTCAGCTAGGGGAAATATAGAAACATCATCATCATCATTAATAATAATAATAATAATTCTCAGAATTATATTTTTAAATATATTTTTATTTAACTCTCATCTGCTTTTCAAGACATAATCTTCCCAAGCCAGCTTTCAATAGAAAACAGTAATGTTCAGTGTCAAAAATTGTAAGACCAACTAAAATGTACATAGTTTATAATACACCAGTTAAAATAACATACAACTCAAATAAATATAAGCAGCAAGCACATTTCAAATTGTTCAATGTTTTTAAAGTCCTTTTAAAAGCAGCAAGCGAAGAAGCCAGCCACATGTCTCAGGAGGGAATTCCAGAAGGTAGGTGCCACCACAAAGAAGGCCTACTGGTTTTATTGATCTTAGTGCCATCATGCATTTGGAGAAAAAAAGCATCTTGGGTGTGAATATTTGACATGGAATCATAGAATAGTAGAGTTGGCAGGGGCCATGAAGGTCATCAGGTCCAATCCCCTGCTGTTCCAGAACACCACGTTACACCGTCCCACTCAGATGGCTGTCCAGTTTCTTTTTTAATGTCTTTAGCGTGGGAGTGCCCACCACTTCTCTGGGCAGCTGGTTCCACTGTGGTATTGCTCTGACAGTGAGGAAGCTTTTCCTGATGTCCAGCCTGAATCTGAGTTGTCACAACTTCAGTTGATTTTTCCGTGTTCTACACTCTGGTATCAGCAAGAAGAGATCTTGACCTTCCTCTTTGTGACAGCCTTTGAGGTACTTAAAGAGGGATAGCATGTCCCCCTCAGTCTTCTCTTCTCAAGGCTGGACATGCCCAGTTCTCTCAGTCTCTCTTCATAGGGCAGTGTTTCAGATGGCATGCTGATAGGCCCTGAGTATTTAAGTCTTAATGAAAGGGACAGCTCTCTTGAACAGAAGAGGTATAGAGGTGATTATTCTCAGTTAGCCTATACTCCTGTGTCACACTTACATATATATGTCTGCTTTTATTAAACATGTCAGTTCAATCAATACATAAGAAATTATTATTTTTAGGGTAATGTTCACAGAGCCTAGGCTTAGTAAGTATGTTTTCCACCTATTTCCCTCACATGCAGAAACATGCACACACAAGCACTTAATTTTGGCAGGTGTGATTGAAAGGAACACTCAGAGTGATTGGGAAGAAGAGTCAGAACTAATTTCTGAAAAGATTTTGTTAATGCTGAGGTCCGAGGATTTGTCAAGATCAGAATGAAAAAAGATTCAGCTACAAAGCCCCTGCCTTGCATGCAGAAAGTCCCAGGTTCAATCTCCAGCATTGCCAAGAATGGCTAGAAGAAATCCTGCTGAAACTCCAGAGCTAGTTCCAGGCTAGATGACCAAGGTAAGAGAGTAAGGTGGCTTGCTCTGTCTACATGATACAGAGTGTACCTACGAAAGAGAAACTGGAAATTGTTATGGGAAGGAAATCTTGTCCTGGATTCTTTGGGATTATTCACAAAGAACTCTGCACAGTAACTTGTTCTGCCCTCATGTGCATTTATTTCATTAAGGTAGGTCTCAAAAATCAAACATAATCCTCTGCATTTTTCTCATGGAAAACAAGGTACATCCCCAAACTCAATCAAACGTGTTAAAGGGCTCTGCAAACACCACACAATCAAATGGGGATTTCTGCAACAGAAAATGACAGGTCATTCCAGGGGGAACGTAAGCTAGGTGCACTTCTGCTGTGGCTTGCAAATGGCGATGCCACACCCTCCCCAACAAGCAGAGAAGCGTGAGAGCGGCTCAGGCCCCTCTCTAGGCAGAAGAGGACACTGGACTCTCACTTCTCACATTGCACCAGGAATGCAGAAAGAGGAAGCACAGCTTGCTTGCATTGGCCACAGATGACTCAGAGTGTGGAGAGGCATGCTTGTAATTCAGACGACGTTTCTTTTCAAATTCTCCACCCTCCAATTTTCAGGCATACTAAAAAGTCAGTGGAAAGGAAAACAAAGTCCAGAGTTATACAAACAGAATGTTGGCTCTTTGGGTCAAGAAGACCAGTAGCATTTGCTTGGATTCCCATGACCGTGGTAAACCATGATGCCACCAGCAGTTAGTCAAGGATATAAAACTGTCAAGGGTCATTTCCATCTACCCAAATCATTGCCATTTTTCATCTGCTGGCATGCTGAACCACTCTGCTTTCCTTGGTGAGTTTATTCCCTGAGCCTTGGGTGCTTCCACACTCCGTGATTACTCTGGAATAGCCACATCTCATTCACTCTTTTGTTATGGGTCATGTGTATGACACA
>JAIXND010000674.1:83027042-83068604 GCA_023646645.1 Varanus salvator macromaculatus
AGCAATTTCTACAGGAGCAGATGGTTTGTAGCTCTACTGTTCTACTTCGATTGAGAGGTATGGTATTGATGTGTGCAGTGAGCCTTCATAAACTGAGGATTATGTTGACACCTTTTACTGCCTCCTCTAGTTTCTTCTCTTCCTGTTCTTTTTTGCTTGTTTATTTGGTAATCACCTGCTCTGCTCTGCCCTGTCTTGCCCTGCTCTGCCCTGCCAGAAATGTACTTTTTTGTTTTTTGTTTTGGAACACAGGAAACTGACTTGCACTGAGTTGGACCCTTGGTCCATCCAGCCCAATACAGTCAGCACTGACTGGCAGCAGTGGCTGTGCAGGGTTTGAGGCAGGGGCTTCCCTCTGGAGGAGGGACAGGGATGAAGCCTGGGACATTCTGCATGCAAAGGAGGGTTGCTACCTCTGAGACACTCCTGCCTTCCACTCCTTTCTTTTCATACTTGAGATTCAGAAAGGTCTCTTCTCTCATCCTCCTGCATTCTCATGGTGGCAGTGGCAGCAGCAACAAGGAGGATGTGGACTTCTGCAGGAGCATTCTGCAGTTGGGCTGGAAAAATCTGTTTCCTTTTCTGTAAGTGCCATGTTTTTCCAAGCAGGTGTTCATTCCATTGAGTTTCTGCTCCTTCTGCTCCAGTTTGGATGAAGCAGGGAGAGAGATGAATTAAATCTAAGTGAAAATTCATATGTAAGCTCACGCTTAGGAAAATTTGTCTGCAGTTTTTGTCTGCAGTTCTGCTTGTATTTCTTTTTTTATTCATATGCAGTGCAAGGAAACACACCATCCATCCACTATTTCACTCCTATATTTGGAGAGAGCACAGTGGATGGTCAAGAGACATACTATTTAATGTATGCTCATCATTCCTTACAGTTGTTTAAGGATTCTTTAGACAATGACATGACCCTCCTGTTTCATTTGTTTTGTGAAAGTACATTTCTGTTTTATTTCAATTTTCAGAATAGGGAATATGGGGTATTGTTTCTGAAAGCAAAGAAAAATGCCTTTTCCTACTTGTATAATTGCATTAGTCTACTATAGCACATTGCCACCTAGAGGTCATGTAGCAGAAAAACAGAAAAAGAAAAACTCCATGTAGGCCCTGTATTTCAGTTCTGCAACAAAACCAGAATTAGGTGCAGCAGATTAAGAGCCCCTAGAAAAATTCATAACTTGTTGCTGTTCTGGGCACCACCAAGAAACCAGACAAACAACCAGTGCATAGCACCAAGAGTCTTCTGCACCAAAGTATCACACATAGCTATGACTTACTGGAAATTATTGTGTGAAGGAAAAGCTTGTCCTGCCCTGGATTACTTGACATTATTCACAAAGGACAACTTATAATGACTTGCTTTGCCCTAAGGTATATTTCACAGAGAAAAGTCTGTATAATCAAACATAAGTACACCTTTGATGGTAAATCCAGAAATTTATTTATTTACATATTTATATGTCGCCCCCTTGCCAACAAGCCTCGGGGCAGCTTACAACAAAGAAATGACCCTTTGGAAGCTCAATGACCCTTTGGAAAGTGAGAAATTTGTTGTTGTTGTTGTTAGTTGCCAAGTCGTGTCCGACCCATTGCGACCCCATGGACAACATTCCTCCAGGCCTTCCTGTCTTCCACCATCCCCCAGAGTCCACTTAAGCTCACACCAACCGCCTCTGTGACTCCATCCAGCCACCTCATCCTCTGCCGTCCCCTTCTTCTTTTGCCATCTATTGTTCCCAGCATTAGGCTCTTCTCCAGGGAGTCCTTCCTTCTCATTAGGTGGCCAAAGTATTTGAGTTTCATCTTCACTATCTGGCCTTCTAAAGAGCAGTCAGGGTTGATCTCCTCCAGGACTGACCGATTTGATCGCCTTGCGGTCCAAGGGACTCGCAGGAGTCTCCTCCAGCACCACAACTCAAAGGCCTCAATCCTTCGGTGCTCAGCCTTCCTTATGGACCAGATTTCACAGCCATACATTGCAACTGGGAAAACCATAGCCTTGACTATACGCACTTTTGTTGGCAGGGTGATGTCTCTGCTTTTCAGTATGCTATCTAGATTTGCCATAGCTTTCCTCCCCAGGAGCAAGCGTCTTTTAATTTCTTGGCTGCAGTCCCCATCTGCGGTGATCTTGGAGCCCAGGAAAATAAAATCTCTCACTACCTCCATTTCTTCCCCATCTATTTGCCAGGAAGTGAGAGGACCGGATGCCATGATCTTAGTTTTCTTAATGTTGAGTTTAAAGCCAACTTTTGCGCTCTCCTCCTTCACCCGCATCAAGAGGCTCTTTAGTTCCTCTTCACTTTCTGCCATGAGAGTGGTATCATCTGCATATCTGAGGTTGTTGATATTTCTCCCAGCAATCTTGATTCCAACTGGCGATTCATCTAGCCCTGCCTTTCTCATGATGTGCTCTGCATATAAGTTAAATAGGCAGGGTGACAGTATACAGCCTTGCCGAACTCCTTTCTCAATTTTGAACCAATCAGTGGTTCCGTGTCCAGTTCTCACTGTTGCTTCTTGACCTGCATATAGGTTTCTCAAGAGACAAATAAGATGGTCTGGTACTCCCATCTCTTTAAGAACTTGCCACAATTTGTTGTGGTCCACACAATCAAAGGCTTTAGCGTAGTCAATGAAGCAGAAGTAGATGTTTTTCTGGAACTCCCTAGCTTTCTCCATGATCCAGCGTATGTTGGCAATTTGATCTCTAGTTCCTCTCCCTCTTCGAAATCCTGCCTGTACTTCTGGTAGTTCTCGGTCCACATACTGCTGGAGCCTAGCTTGTAGGATTTTGAGCATCACTTTGCTAGCATGTGAAATGAGTGCAATGGTGCGGTAGTTTGAACATTCTTTGGCATTGCCCTTCTTGGGGATCGGAATGTAAACTGACCTTTTCCAATCCTGTGGCCACTGTTGAGTTTTCCAAATTTGCTGGCATAGTGAGTGTAGCACTTTAACTGCATCGTCTTTCAGGATTTTGAATAGCTCAGCTGGAATGCTGTCACCTCCACTAGCTTTGTTGTTGCTCAGACTTCCTAAGGCCCATTTGACTTCACATTCCAGGATGTCTGGCTCGAGGTCAGTGACCACCCCATCGTGCTTATCAGGGATGTTAAGCTCTTTCTTGTATAGTTCTTCTGTGTAATCTTGCCACCTCTTCTTAATCTCTTCTGCCTCTGTTAGGTCCCTGCCATTTTGGTCCTTTATCATGCCCATCTTTGCATGAAATGTTCCCTTCATATCTCCAATTTTCTTGAAGAGATCTCTGGTCCTCCCTATTCTATTGTTTTCTTCTATTTCTTCGCACTGTTCATTTAGGAAGGCATTCTTATCTCTTCTAGCTGTTCTCTGGAATTCTGCATTCAATTGTTTGTATCTTTCTCTTTCTCCCTTGCCTTTCGCTTCCCTTCTTTCCTCAGCTATTTGTAAAGCTTCCTCAGTCAGCCATTTTGCTTTCTTGTATTTCTTTTTCGTTGGGATGGTTTTAGTTGCTACCTCTTGTACAATGTTGCGAACCTCCGTCCATAGTTCTTCAGGCACTCTGTCTATCAGATCTAATTCCTTAAATCTATTTGTCACTTCTACTGTGTATTCATCCGGGATATGATTTATGTCATACCTGAGTGGCCTAGTGGTTTTCCCTACTTTCTTCAACTTAAGCCTAAATTTTGCCACCAGAAGCTCATGATCTGAGTCACAGTCAGCTCCTGGTCTAGTTTTTACTGACTGTATAGAACTTCTCCATCTTTGGCTGCAGAGCACATAGTCAATCTGATTTCTGTGTTGACCATCTGGTGATGTCCATGTGTAGAGTCGTCTCTTGGGTTGTTGGAAGAGAGTGTTTGCTATGACCATTGTATTCTCTTGACAAAATTCCACCAGCTTGTGCCCTGCTTCATTTTGTACTCCAAGGCCAAACTTGCCTGTTATTCCAGTTATCTTTTGGCTTCCTACTTTAGCATTCCAATCCCCTATGATGATAAGGACATCATTTTTTGGAGTTAATTCTAGAAGGTGTTGTAGGCCTTCATAGAACTGGTCAACTTCAGCCTCTTCAGCACCAGTGGTTGGGGCATAGACTTGGACTATTGTGATGTTGAGTGGTTTGCCTTGGATTCGAACTGAGATCATTCTGTCATTTTGGAGATTGTATCCCAGTACTGCTTTTCCTACTCTTTTATTGACTATGAAGGCTACTCCATTTCCTCTGAGGGATTCTTGCCCGCAGTAGTATACCTGATGGTCATCTGAACTAAATTCACCCATGCCTGTCCATTTGAGTTCACTGATTCCTAAGATGTCGATGTTCAGTCTTGTCATCTCTTGTTTGACCACATCCAACTTGCCTTGATTCATGGATCTGACATTCCAGGTTCCTATGGAGTAAAGATCTTTGCAGCATCGGACTTTCCTTTCACCTCCAGATACATCAGCAACTGAGTGTCCTTTCGGCTTTGACCCAGTTGCTTCATTCTTTCTGGCGCTACTAGTACTAGCCCTCCGCTCTTCCCCAGTAGCATATTGGACACCTTCTGACCTGAGGGGCTCATCTTCCGGTGTCATATCGTTTTGCCTTTTGGTACTGTCCATGGGGTTTTCATGGCAAAGATACTGGAGTGGGTTGCCATTTCCTTCTCCAGTGGATCACATTTTGTCAGAGCTCTCTGCTATGACCTGTCCGTCTTGGGTGACCCTGCACGGCATAGCTCATAGCTTCATTGAGCTACGCAAGCCCCTTCACCACGACAAGGGAGTGATCCATGAAGGAGGAATAATAGCTATATTTATAATTAATAGTATTAATACTCCTAATAGTTATGTCTGAATATCAACTCTCTAGCAACCTTCCATAATCTAGTACTCTCCCAATGTGTTAGCCTACCATTTCCAGTGCTCCCCAGACAGGCACGCTTAGAGAAATGCACTTTCCGCCATTCTTGCATCTGGTTCTACACTGTGAGACTCTGGTTCCTGGTGGAATAGGCCTTTGTGCCGGAAGAATCTGCGGAGTCCAGATGATACCATTAAAACTATACTGCTTTTTCTGAATTAGCTATTAAGATTGACTTACCAGATTCCTACCTCGGTCTGTTGATTGCTGAAATAGCCTTTAATATTTTAAATAATAAATATGACTGCTGGAGTTACAGACCACAGCGTTTCTTTTCAGGGATACAACTGGATTTGATCCCTCAAGTTAAAGTCCATTCTTACTTAAAAGTAAGATCTTTCAGGACTTGTTTCTGAATAACATTTCTGAGACTTACAACCTAAAATGATCTTTAAAGGGAAAAGGTGAAATGAATTTAAGTCTCAGTTAAAATGGAGGTTTGCCTTCATGCTGCTTGCCATGCCTCAGATAGTCCAAGGGGTTTGCATGACTAAGACTGAAAACACAAATGGGCCCTCCTTCTGCAAGTTAAGCTATGAGGCCTACACTAGTTGGAGATGTTCTGCCTTTTCGTGGTAGCCCCAGAACTGTTGGTGCACTTTGGCCTGCCCTAACGGCATCATGTTGGAGGTCTCTCTGTCATCTGCCCAGCGGATGGTTTCTGCCCACCTGGTCCTCAATCTGGGGCTCTTCAAAAGTGCTGAACCGCAACTCCTATGGTGCCCATCTGGCATGGCCACCTGGCTAGGGACGCTGGAAGTTGCAGACCAACACATCTGGAAGGCACCAGTTTGGGGAGTGCTGAACTGGAAGCTCAGTCATCCAAGAACCCGTGAGTCATGAACAGTTAGATCAACAGTAAAAAATGCTCCTGAAATTCGGCCACGAGCCCGAACCGCTCAGTAACTAAATATTCTGGAAGCGGAGCATTACCCTGACATCATCATTGTGCCAGCAAAGGCCTCACGACAATGGCAATAGTCACCAGTGGCAGTCTGTGGCAAGGGTAATACGGCAACGCACAGGTCTGGCAGTCACTGGAAGTGGCGATCCAGGCCATGGCTAGCAATGGCATTGCAGCAGTGGCAAACAGTCACAGCAACAGCATCATGGTTGCCTTTGCTGTCAGCGGCCATTACAGGGTGGTCATGGTAGGCGGCACATGAGCAGAGTGGAAGAAAGCAACTGCAGGTGGAAAGGGAACAGGCAAGACGTCCCTGTCCCTGTGTGGCACAGACATAGCCAAAGAGGTAGCGCAATGATAGCACACACCACTTCAGTGCAGTGCTGTGACAAATGGCGGCAGCAACTGGCTGAATCCACACAGAGACTTTCACAGAATGGGTGGAGGTCCACCGGAAGAAGGGAAGGCAGGCGGTTTGCCCTTACACCCTTCAGCTCCCAGGGTCACTTCTCCCAAGGTTCCAGGGGCCTCCAAAAGGAAGGGGGAGTCAGAGAAGCAGCCCAAATCCAGGCCAGTTAATATCACTTTATAAATGTCACCGATGTAGAACTACTGCACTTGCCCTGCTTTTAGCTAGAGAAACACGAGTTCCCATTAGGGCTCATTACTTTAAATATGGGTCTTGCAGCTATGTCTTCCCCCCATTTTACTTTAGAGTAAACACAGGGCCCCCAATCAAGGCTTTTAAGATCCAGGTTGGGGCCACTGTGCCTCATGCAGAATAAGCATAAAAAGAAGACACTGCTATTAGAAACACATTTGAATTTATGCCAGTTTTAGTCCAGTTATCCACATTTGTGGAACTTGGATTCTCCCATTTCAGCCTCAGAAAGTGCTGAGAGTTTTTAGTTGGGGAATATAGTTTGGCAAAGCCCTGCAGTTTATCAGTCATAACACTGCTGAGCTAAGTAGATAAGATGCTGGCAGGATACAGTCCAGGACAACATAGTTTGCATATTTGGGAGATATCCTGGGTATGTTTATAATTCTGAAGTAAGGGAGTTTAGTTCCTGAGAGAGTTGCTGTCATTTTGGTGATTCACTGAATACAATGAGTTCGATTCAAATTTTGTTACACTTACAGCAGATCTACTGAAATCAACAGGCTTTACATTAGTCGTGATTAGCTTGTTCCATTGATTCATTTTATCATACTCCAAGCATGATTTTATGAGCAGCCCTGGCTCCAGGAGTCTGGGAAGCCTTGCCACAGCACCCTACGCTGGGGGAGGCAGGGCTTGTGAAGTGAGGAGCCCCCGATCTTCCGGGATACTCATGCGTGAAGAGAAAAGTGCAGTGGGGCCCCTGCTCTTTGGGGGCCCAGGCAACTGCCCTCTGCAGTTAGCTTTGTCACTCTGGTGCAGCCCAGTTAGAAAGCGGCACCAGCATGGATTCCCTTGGGTTGCAAAGAAAATGGCATGCATGCATGCCAAGGAGGGTTGTGAAGAGAATGGAGAAACAGAAGGGATGGCGGCTGTGTCCCCTTGGCTGTCCACCCCTCTTCCCCATCCCCTTGCCACTACGAGGTGCAACTGTATTTCGGGAGGGGGGCAGAGAAGAACTCGGGAAGCGTCGGCACTGCGACCTGCTTACCAGGCGCTCCCGCGCAGCCTACCGCTCCCTATCTACTCCAGCAGTCAAAACAAGAGCTGCATTCCACCCAATTAAGCGCTCCGCATCTCTCCCTCCCAGCTCATAGGAGTCCACCAGACAAGCGCTCTGCTCGCTCCGCCCCAGGCTCCAGGGAAAGCCTTCCCAGGCCTGCCTCCACCACCCTCGCCTCGCCCCGCCCCGCGCCCTCCTTCCCGCGGTCCTTCTGCGGAGCCACTCTGCTTCTTCCCAAGTAGGGAAGCTGATCGCGGCGGCGGCGGCGGCGGAAGCCCTGCGGGAAGCAGGAGAGCGCCATCTGGTGGAGCACTCGTTCGACGACGTCTCACTCCGCCCGCTTCCCAAAAATGGGTTCAGATGATCGCGTTAAGACGGACGTGGGCGGGCGGAGGGGCAGGCGACGACTTGTGTCCCTCCAGTTGTTTGGGCCTAAAATTCCTATCAACGCTCACCATGGAGAATCTGAAATGGGGTGAGTAGAAGATGGGCTTGCCAGCCGCTTGGGCACGTTTCTTTCAGTAGGCTGAGGAGGCCAGAACCATCTTAACAAATATGTTTGCTATGCTATGTGTGTTTCTTCTCTGGTTTTACAAGACTCGGGGTCGCATGCACTCAAAGTCAGGCTCGCCCATTCAGTCAGACTAAGACAGTTTGCTACCCGAGGCAAGGGACAAGCTGGTGCCCAATATAGAGATAATGGACTAGTGAAGTAGGAAGGGTGGATCGTGTGGAGGCAAAGAAAGACCTGGGAAATGTGGGTTCAAATTCCTGCCTATCCATGGACTCACTATGAGTGCCTTGTTGGCACATGAGACTAATACGAGCCTATCTCACAGCGTTGGCATGAGGATGGACAATATAAAGATGATCTGTCTCATATAGCTGGAAAATATCACTAGCATCTGCAACAAAAAGTTGCATGGCCTAAGCGCCCTCCCATTTTTTTTTCCAAAGATATGCAATGGTCCATGGTTCCTGGGCATGCAAATTCCTTGCTTTGAGCCTGGAGCATATTTTTATTTTCGAATACCTCTGTATTAGAATGCAGGAGCATTCAATGAACTGAAAAAATACTCCTTTTGCCCCAATCCTGCCATTAAAACTGGCATCATAATAGGCCCTGAAATTCCTTTTTTGTCTAAACTTCTTTCCCTAAAAAAGAGGAGGGAGCACCAAATGAACACCAACATGCAGACTAGCTGGGGCTGAGGGGAATGAAGACTTTGCCCTGGAGCATAAATACCATATCATCCCCTTTTTGCATTTAAAGTTCCCTCCCACCATTGGTTTCTCTTGACAGTTTGCCTTTTGATAGCTGCCAACAGAAACCCAAAGGAAAAGGAGAAGAAGAAAAGAGCGCATTTGGAGCCCCTTCTGGGCAATGCCCTGGCCTGGTACCTTCAGCTCCTAGTCTACAGCCCCCACCAGGAATTGCCCCAGCTGAGACACAAGTGAACCTAAAAATTATGAATACATAAATATGCATAAACATGCATTTTCCCCTGAACCTCTTTTAAAGGTTCTGCCAGCCACTAATAGCCCCTCCAAGGAGTCACACAGGAACTTTGAAAGGGCTGTCAGTGGCTTTCAAACTGAGGATTGTGAAAGCCAGCTGACAAGCTGGCTTTTGCAATGTCTGGAAAAATGGAGAGGGGGGAGCTGTGGTCAGCCTGGCAGGGAATGGGGTAAGCTAATGCCAGCAGCTCCCAAGTGCTGCCGCCCCGAGTGGCTACCCAGAGGCTTCTTGGCAAGCATGGCAAGGGTATTTTGCCGCTCTTTCCACGTGCCCCATAGCTTATTCCTCATGCATGTGATGAGGTCGGTCACCCAGTTTTGCTCAATGCAATGGCCCACTGCAGGTGCAGCAGCTCGGGGGTTCTGGGGATGCCTGGCTGCTGGCAAACAAGCCACTCGGGGGAGATCAGTCTGTGTTCCCATGATGCAATAGCCCATCATGGGTAGCAGCCCGTCATGAGTTGTTGCATCATGTGTGCCCAGTCAATCCAAATTCACTCTTTCATCCCCCTTTCAGCAAGCAAACACACCTCTGCCTTCCTGAAGACAAGGAGCTTGAGTCAGCTTGGAGGAATCAAAGATGAAGTAGGTTTCTGACACTTCATCTGTGGACTGGGAAGCCAACAAGTTTGCTCTTCCACTAGTCAGGGCCTTGCTGGGCAGAGATAGTGTTAGTGAGTGGCCAAATAGAGCTATGGCCCCAAACTTCTGAGGGGCTTCTCATCTGCTTCCTAGCTGTCCATGGCTGCTGGCAAACAAGCAGCTTGCTGGAATAAAAGGTCAGGAGCCCTGATTAGCTCTGCTGCATCAGGTCCCGCTTAGACGGCTGTCTTTTTTGCCCATATGTGCTTCACCTTCTGCTCACCCCGCTTCTCCGGGCTTTCTGCCTGATTTTTTTACTGAAATCAAATGTCCTCCTTCCCTCTGCCCATACACCCCTTTAAAGGATCAGACACACAAACAGACTTTAGAGGATATATAACTTGCATATGAAAACTCTGCTCCCCACACCTCTCCCCCTGTGAGCCACTTTTCCAGTACCTGTTCAATACCTTGCACTGCCCCATTGCCTACAATTGCCCAGTGCAATTATCCAGGACCATTTGCCTGGGCAGATTTCTGCAGAATCAGTTGTGCTCCAAGAAAGCTAGTGGCAATGGCACTGTTAGGCATTTTTGGGCTCTGGACTGTTTGTCTGTTAAGGAAAGGAGTCCTAAAGTTTCCAAGGCTACTGAGTTCAGAGGAGAGAAGCGGGCTTCTAGTAAGGCATATAATGGCAATTGGGACACTCCAAAATTCCAGGGCTCTGTTCTGAAGATCCAGGGCCTATGCCTGGATGCTTTCTTCTAACATTGTCCATTCACCCATTCATCCTATCTGATGCAACAGATCCGAACACCTGAAGCTGCTTTATGCTAAGTCAGACGATTGGTCCATTCTTCCATGGCCAGCAGCAGTGGCTTTCTGAACCTGCTGGACCTGGTCTTTCCCATGACCTTTGCACAGAACTGGAACCTGCTGCATGCACAGCAGGTGCTCCTCCACTAAGCAACCACCAGTCCTCAGTCTGTGTGGAGAGCAATGCAGTAAAATGCTAATGTGGCCTTATTTCGTCAAAGATGGCCACAAGATGTCAGTAAAACACTTAAGAAGATATGTTACTGAGTGCAGCACTTTCCGAAAAATAGAATCTGAACATCTTGTATGCTCTGACTCTGCTAATTTTGCAGACCTCTTTCTCTGCTGTATTAGTGGAGAAAAATGCATCGATTGAGATTAATGCATTACTTTATGAAAACTCAAAGGGGCAGTAACAAGGCCATCTGAAAACATCCTATTCCTGTACAACGAGAAGGTAGGTCTCATTCAGTATCGCATAGCCACTGGTCATGTTTCCCAACACTGCACTATGGTGCTTTTCAGTCAGAGATGCCTTTAACTGAGATGTTTATATGGTAGCACCCATTTTTGTGCATGCCATCTGGCATCTTCTGGTAGGAATGGGAACAACTTCAGTCTGAGACCTTCAACGTTGCTGTCCGTCAGTGTAGACAATCCTGAAATCAGCGGACCCAGAAGTTTGATGAACTCTGGGACATCTTTCTATCTTTCTTAACCATACCATGATTTATTATAATATCAGTTTTTTTTTAATTACTTACAGAAAATAAAGGTAGGTGAAAGGTAAATTCCAGCTCATACAAAAAGGACAAAAAAAAGAGAGGTAGAAAGTGAGGAACAACATGCAAAGAAAGGGAAGGATGAGAAGAAAGTGTGGCATATCAGCCAGACTTACAGGGAGTGCCAACACAAGAAAACAAGCATGACAACCTTTGCTTATTTAGTCTGTCTTAGATGCAGGATCAAGAGACAAGCACATAGGACCTCCAAAAGTGTCCCCACATTCCGGTCTGTTGGAGTTACTCTGTCAGTGCTGTGAGTCCAAAGACTTTCCAGACTAGTAATTTGCCCGTGTCAAAGGTAAGGTGTGACGAATGTTACAGTTTCTGTGCAACCAAAGGATAAACTCACCCGTCTCCAAAAGAAGAGCACACTGGACTTGATATGGGGTACCTTAATGGCAGGGGTATGTTTGCCTCTAATTTGACATCCTTATCATTTTGCATATTGTTACAATTATGGAAGACTATGCTTCCTAAGTATAGAATTCCTAGTAATACAAGCTGCTTCCAGAGGGGGCTTTTATGGACCCTGCCTCATGCACAGAAGTTGCAGGGAGGGCTTGCATCTTCTAGTCGAGGCCCTCCTTTAGTTTCTTACCACATCTCCCCTCTTTTGTTTTTCATTAAACCAGAAAATCCATTAAGGAGAAAAAGAGGCATGCAGCACATGCCCTTCTGACTGTGAGCACTAGAAGCCGTCCCTCCGGAAGCATCCACACTGTGTGCATCCTGCAGCTAGAGGAGCATTCCTAACAGCAGCTGAACATCCACCCTCCCAAAGTCCAAGGAGTGTTAAAGCTTCTGCCCAGCAACAGCCCGCCCCAGTTTTCAGGTTGCCATCGCAATTGCCAGCTTCCCCAAGTGAAGAGCCTGCTTCAAGTGGTTGAAGCAAGTAGTACTCGTGCAGACAAACCTTCTCCCAGAGTCTGCCACCAGCAGTGGCCAGGTGGCAGCTGGCAGGCTGCAGCTTTGCTAGGCAGGGGACTCTGGTGCCCAGAAGGTGGCAGCACTGTGCCAGGGGCCCAATATTGGCTGGCCTGGCCCTGATCCCTCACCACAGGCTATGCTGGAAGTTGTAGGCCAAAATGGCTAGCAGCTCACGAGCTGTGCAGAGAGCCATTGCAGTCTTTCTGCTGAGGAGCACTAAGCAGGCGGGAGCTCCTGACCTCATGCCCTACTTGCGGGCATCCCCCAGGCAGCAGGCTGCTCACCATGTGAACCAAGTGCTGGCTAAGGATAGCTTGAGGCCTGCTCCAGCACAGCCCTTAAGTTCTCATGAACCCTCAGAGGTCTGAGTCTCTGTGAGGGTACTGCTGCTGTGGGTGCAGGTAGCTATTAGCTGACAGATATTTTGCAGCAATACTTAACTCTAAGCTGCTCTCCAGAGTACAAAAGATCCTTTTCTGTTTGTGTAGGGCAAGCTAGAACTGTGGCTGGTTTTCCCTGCATTTAGCCCCTGGCTGCAGCTTTAACATGTGTGGGCACAACTCAAAAGAGTCTGCAGAACACAAGCTCCATGTTTGAAAGGGAGCATGCACTTTGCATGGAGGGAGTTAAACTGCCATGGTGCACTTCCCTGAGAGACATGCCGTGGACCTTTCGTTCTGGGAAAGCACACACACACAGGGTCGGATGATGCAAGGGGAGGTTTCAGCTCATGCCTGCTGTCTGATCAAATTCTAAAAAGACCATGGAGTGTGGCAATGGTCCAAATCAATCTAAAGAAAGAAGAGGAGGAGGAGGAGGGAAGAAAGTCACTGGACTTCTGGTCCATACAAAAATGGGCTTACTGATTTCTCAACAGTCATTTTCCAACCACAAGTAAATAGCAATTGTCATAAACAACTGTGACTACACTGTAAAAATATTAATTCTTTTTCTTTCCTTCAATATTGGGCAACAAACATTTCTTTTCACTTCTTATTTACCCACATAAATATATGCATCACACACCAGTATTCATTCCTCCTTGTTTGCTAACAAGTTGCCTCTTGTTTCTTTCTGTCTTAAGCCTCTTGAAAATGTTCTTGCTCACATGCTTTCTAAATTCTCAAGATTCAGTTACATATTTCTCCCTGGTACATTCTCCCCTCTCTCCGCAGAGTTATACCTGAGCTATTTATTATTCAGCAGCTGCGATAGACAGGATTCCTCGAGCATGCAAATTTTGGCCATTATTATTCCTTCTACAGTATATGCATGTGTTTTGGGAAGCATGTAATCTAAAATAAAATTTAAAAAAGACTCCATTGAAACAGTAGAAGAAGGTGGAAATGGAGACAAGTAGAAAAATAAGGAAAAATCCTATTATTTCAGGTTGGCCAGCAGGACAGTGGGATTAATGGGTTATTCCAGAGGCTAGCAAAGGTGGGCAACTTGTGGCCCACCAGATGATTTTGCCCATTACTCCCATTAGCCCAAGATAGCATAGTTGATGCTTAATTTTAGGCCAAAACATTTGCAATGACAGCTTTGGTTCTTGTCCGTCAAAAAGCAGGTTTTCGCCCATCCTTGAAACGCATCTCCCTGCTGCAGCTCACCTGGAGCCCAATTTGCCATGTCAAGACAGCCCTCTGTGCAGATGCCTTTAAAGATCTCCTTGGCCATCCGGGGGCCTGAGCGGATTATCCGGGTGTTTCTTCTTCTTTGCTGGGTCTTTTTACTGTACTTTTAACTCTATTTTTACTGTAGATTTTAAGCTATTTTACATCCATTCCAACACTTGTTTTATGGTAATTGTATTGTGTTGTATTTCTCTGTTTTATACCTTGCTGTAAACTGCCCAGAGAGCTTCAGCTATGGGGCAGAATAGAAATTGAGGATGATGAGGATGAGGAGGTAATGGGCTGGATATTTCTGGATATTTCTAGCTAGAAATGCTTCCCAGGTCAAGTGAATTGCTGCTTCTTTGCTCCAAATGTCCCCCCTCATGGAATAACTTTTCAGTAATAATGATTTATTATAACCTTTTTATTTAGACGGTATTTTAATTGTTAATTTATTTTTAATTTATGATTAATTTAATTGGTTTATTTATTCTTGTTGTAAATTTTTATATTCAACCTGGAGATGGGCCAGTTTTTAATTATTGTATATGTTTTTAATATTGTATTTGTTTTGTATTGTGAGCCGCCCCGAGGCTGTTGCAAGGGGCGGCATATAAATATTTAAATAAATAAATAAATAAACTAACTAATTAATTAACTAATTAATTTAAAAGGCAGTGGGCTCTGATCTCCATTTTCTGTTGCTGTGCCCTCAGTTACCACCAGCATGCTGTGATATGTCAATATGTCACTGTCAGCACTCACTTTTAAGAAGCGTATTAAGGCTTTCCCTCCAGTTTTCTTAGAGTCCCCCAGCCTAACTATTCCGGGTTCTCCAACCTTTTTTGATTGATGGGCATGTTTGGAATTTTGAACAATTTTCAGGACTTTCTCACAAAATGTTTTCCATGCAGGGAGGTGCCATTTTCTAAAAAGTTACCTTGCTGAGTATGATGAGACACAAAACACAAATTTCCTCAAATGCAAAAGTAGTGAGACATGCACAAAACCACTCTTTCGACCCGAATCAGGAGGGTGCTGGAGGGCAGCACTCTGCTTGGCAACATGCCAGCCTCCCTGTTCATATTGTTAAATTACAAATTATTCTAGTACATCTGGTAAAAATCAAGAGAGACGGGAAGATTGCAGTGGACCAGGAGAGGTTTCCCCAGGCTCATTGGTGTCCATGGGCGCTGCACTACAGACCCTGATTCTGCCCAATCTGCTGGTGATCTTGGGTGAAAAACAGCGCACTGGAGAAGAGTCTTGCGGGATTGTGCAGTTCAGCCTCTGCGGATAGACAGACTGGTCTGGGCTTGTCCTCAAGATGCATATTTTCTCAAAGCAAGTACCACCATCACCAATAAGTATCTAAGTGTGTCTAGTACGGTGGTCCTTAATACACAAGATTTCTTTGATAAACAGTGCTGGGGAATATAACCTACAAACTGACTTTTAGCCAATGGCATCCAAAACAAAACCAAAAAAAGACTCAGCCTAAATGATCAGCAGCTCTTGTGTGATGTATCTGCCACTGGACGGTACCACCTCAGGCCCTAAGACCAGGGGTCATATGCAGCCCTCCAGGAATCAGTCCAGCTTTCTGAGGTTACCCACTTCCAACCTTTTACTTGAACACCAATATTTGGTGGTGTCCCAGCTTTGGGGCTATTTTTCCCTGCCCTAAAGGGTTGAAAAGCTGTTCCTGAGATTGAGCATGTGGCATCAAGAGCTTCAGCCTAAAAGGTGCTGACATTTGGGGCATATGGCCCCACCTCTCTGCCTTCGGCCCTGCCCACCATTGGAATGTGTATCCCAGAAGCTGCTCCAACGCCCTGCTCAGTGCAGGACTCCGAGTTAGAGCATCCATCTCAGATGGCTGTCCAGTTGCATCTTGAATGCCTCTCATGCACTTTTGGACACTGTAAGATTTTCCTTAATCACAGCAGCCATCTCTGCATGTTTCATCCCCACACAGCAGCAGAGGAAGTGTCTGGTATATACCGTATTTTTTGCTCTATAAGACGCGCCTGACCATAAGACGCACCTAGTTTTTAGAGGAGGAAAACAAGAAAAAAAATATTCTGAATCAAATGGGCACATAATCCCAGGCACATTCCCATCACTTCCCCATGGGCTGCCCATCTGACAGACTTACTGCACACACATATTCGCTCTGTAAGACGCACAGACATTTCCCCTTACTTTTGAGGGGGAAAAAAGTGAGTCTTAATACAGCAAAAAATATGGTAAATGACAACCCTGAATGCTAGAGTATTACATGGACTCCCTCCTCTGCACCAGGATCCCAGACAGACTTGTTTTTGGGTGGGAAAGGCACAGAACAAATAGCAACTGCAGTTCTCCTGAGGATTTGTGCTGATCTGGATTAAGTCTGTGCACACCAAGGCAATGCCTGCATGTCAGGTTAGGGATTAGTGGTAGGATTGTAGCTTTCATCCCAGTAGATTAATTTTGATCCTGACTTGCTGGTCTCAGCCTTTCTTTAAACACTGAAATCATATATTTGAGGTTAACTCTCAACATATTTCCAAAGAAAACTGAAGCCTTCTGGCTGGGAAGCAGAAAAAGGGATTGGATTCGTGGGCTACATTTACAGACAGGCCTCCTCCACTCCAGAATGTAGCGCACAGGCACCCGTACGAGCTTCCACCAGGGCCATTTTCCCCCTTGTACATGAAGCTGAAAATACAGCTCCCTCTTCTTTCCAAGAGAGTTGTCAACTTTTAAATCGGTCCTGGCCACTCCTGTTCCTCCAGAGGAAGCTATCATACACAACAATTTACAGATGATGTTTTCCCTGCCCAGCAGACACTTGCCAACTTGCTACGTTTTCTTTTATTTGTGGTACTATTTCCCCATTTAACAGATAAACCCTTAAACAAGACTTGGGAGTGCAAGTGCTTATTATACACTGTAAACATCCGCACTGAGTTCTGTAGTGTTAACATTTCATCAGATAAAGAGTTGCACAAGGTTTACATTCGGATCTTGGGACATTAAAGGTAAAGGTTTCCCCTTGACGTTACATCCAGTCATGCCTTTTTTTTTTTTTTTAAGAACCATTTTTAAGAACCATTTTTTGGGGGCGGTGCTCATCTCCGTTTCCTGGCCGAGGGAGCCAGCGTTTGTCCTCAGACAGTTTCCGTGGTCATGTGGCCGGCATGACTAAACACCGAAGTGCACCGAAGTGCTGTTACCTGCCCACCGAAGGGGAACCTTTTTATCTACTTGCATTTGCATGCTTTCGAACTGCAAGGTTGGCAGGAGCTGGGACGGAGCACAGGCGCTCACCCCACTATGCAGATTCGAACTGGCGACCTTTCAATCAACCAGCCCAGCAGCACAGCGGTTTAAACCACTGCGACAGCTCTTCAAAATATAATCTGTGTGACTGGAAGTGTGTTAGCAAAAGATAAAAATGAGAACCACATCATAATAAAACTATCTTGCCTGGTTTTTCCCACTAAGCTATCCATTGTGACAAGGGAGCATCTCAGCTAGTGTCTTTGCTGAATCCTTGTGTGCCTCCCTTGAACTGCATAGCCTGACTTGGTTGCTACCCGTTTACTGCTTCCATAAATGGTGCTGCCAATAAGAGAGAGACCAACTCTTTATGGTCGACAAGGGTCATGTCATCACCACAAAAGGAAAATAGTGGACCCAATAAAGGGTTTGGTGCAATTTGTGGTGTTATGGCTGAGATTTCTTAAAAGGTCTTTAACACAAATGCCCACACATAAATGCTTTCCCACCACATGGGAAACAGAGCTCTCCTTGAATGGCATCCCAATAGTGTTAGCTCTCACCTTTTGTGGTGTAATATACTGGACCAAAGTGCTCCACCTATATACAAGTTTAAGCACTGACTCTTTAATTTGGGATAATATGGTTCTCAATGGTTCTTAAAAATGGTTCTTAAAAATGGTTCTTAAGAACCATTAAGAACCGGGGGGTCAGACTAGATGGTCCGGGAGACCCCTTCTGACTTGCTCTGTTTCTATGTTCTATGTTTCTATGTTTAATAGGTGCTTGAACCACATTGTTTCCCAACTCACTCCCAATAATGTCCCGAATCATTCTCCCAAACTTATTTTAATCCCTTTGAATCTTCGTATACCTCTGCTATCATCGCAATGTCTATGACAGATAGTGCCCCCTTTTTAGGCTCCAGGAACAGTAGTGCAGGGGGGGAAAGTGCTCCTTGGCATCCAGGCATGCCTCCTAAACCTTTCTGGGAACCCCTTAGGGCCAGTATTTTGGAACTCCTTAACTCCCCTCTCCTTTTGAGGTGTCCTGTGGTCATTCATACCAGCCACAGACTTCCAACTGCTGAAAGATTTGTAAGATGTTATACATCTAAGACAAAAAAAATCAAGCACAAATTTAATTGCTGCTTTCAAGACATGAAAAGCCTGAACAAATCAGAAAACTAGTTGGTCCTGCTTTGGGCTGTTTTTTTCAAAAGTGGTTGTGTTTGTTTTTGGTACAGCTCTCTTCATGCCTGTGCTCTTTCGAGACATATTCAGATTGTGAATAACATTACATATGGTGTAACCCTCTGTTTATATCTATGGATGAAAAATACACATAGATTTGAGTACCTACATTTGCTTGTCATACAAAAAACTCATCAGTCCTAGAATCCACCTTTAATTGTGTGTCCACTGAACCTGGAACATTTCTAAAGCCATTTGTATACTTCTCACCTAACCTTGATGTTTCACTGCTGCTCTTTCTGTCCCCAGCAGGATTCCCTGTGATTGCAAAAGTAAAGAGAAAACTTAAAGAAAATTAAAAGTTAATAGAGAAGGGCCTTCTGACAGTGAGATAAGCACCCTCTATTCCATTCCTCTGACCCATTTCAGGGAAGAAACAGGAACATGCTTACATGGCTGTCATACAGCAAAGACTATAGAGGTGGTGCCAGAGAGGAAGGATTTTGGTTGTATTTGGGATAGAGATGGGGGAATTGTGTGCCTTGGTGAGCACCAAAACCTGATGAGTAATTAAATGTTTTAAAAAGTCCAGTCACAGAATCACAGAAGAGTCTAGTTGGAAAGGGCCTAGAAGGCCATTGGTTCCATACTCCTGCTAATACAGGATGGCACATTATGCTGTCCCACTCAGATGGCTCTCCAGTTGCATCCTGAAAGCCTCCAGTGTGGGAGAGCCCACAACCTCCCTAGGTAATTGTCATACTGCTCTAATAGTCAGGAAGGTCTTCGTGGTGTCCAGCCGGAATCTGGCTTCCTGTAACTTGAGCCTGTTATTCCATGTCCTACGCTCTGCGATGTTCTAGAAGGGATCCTGTCCTTCCTCCTTGTTACAGCCTCCATTAAAAAATAATTAACACCCATGCTACATGTGTTCAGCTTTTGCTCTGCATGTTCCATCAGATCCAAAGCAAGCCACTTGCTTGGATTGAATGACACAATAGCTCCCTGTGAGTTAATCAGGCTAGTTGTGTCCCCTGAACCTGGGCAGTGCTGGTGACTTGAGCACTAAACACCCCTCGCATGACCAAGCCACAAAATGTTTCACGGTATGCAACGGTTGTTTATCCCTCAAACAAACAAACCCCCGTGACTCCAGTTCAGATGACATTCTAGGCCATGGTAAAGTCCAGATGAGGCTTGTATATTCATAATGGTGGCTGCAACTCCTTGTGAGTAAATTTACCATGCCTGGCCGTTGTGCAGACAAACTGGTCCACAGTCACTGACCTTACTTATTTGTAGCTGAGGCTGAATCCATCTGATACCCGTTTCAGTCAATCCAACTGAACTCAACAAGACTTGCACTGGAGTAAACACGTACAGGCCTGCACTGCAATGTACCTAAGGACACTTAGGGGTTTGTATAGTCACCTGTGGAAACAGGTGATCAGTGGCACAGTGGTGAATTTTGCAGTGTGTGCTGGTTATGGCAGCACTTCTGGCCATGCCCCACAAGGAGAGTCCAGCGGTCCAGGCAGCTGGGTTGATCTCTATCAACTGCTCCTAGCAGGTCTGGAGAAAGCGGGATCTGTCCTCTCTCCTCCCCAGCACAAGCTCCTCACACAGGACTTGGCAACAAAGTAAAGGAAGACTTTAAGGTCTTCCCTCTTCAGTTTATCCTTACAGTAGCTCCAGGAGGCAGGTAAAACTGAGCAGTAAGAGGATGGCCCAAGGACATTCCTGTGTGCTTCGTAACTGATTGGAGAACTGAACATCAGCCTTCCTGTTTGGGTGCTCTAACTGCAACACCACACTGCCTGGCCACTGGTTCCTGCCCTCTAGATGTGTCCAACAAGCCCCATCATCCCCAGGCATCCTAACAAGTTCTGGGAATTGCAGTCCCACACATACAAAGGGCACCAGGTTGGGGAAGTCTGGGTTAGAGTTTTAGACTAGAAGCATGGGGAGATTCAGGTACAAATCCCCGTTCAGACATAGAGCTCTAGAGTCACTACCTCTCAGCCTTATCTGCCTTACAGAGCAGAGGTAGATAAAAGTATACTGACTTGACTTTCCTGGAGGAAAGGCAAACAAATAGAAGCAGGAAGGATTCATTCAGGCCGCAGCATATGACTCAGCAGTGGAGGGCCGCTGTTCAAAGTTAATAGCTCTCGAATTGCATCCAAACTTCCAGTCCAAATCCAAGGTCCAGGTTTCCTGCTGCAGCAGCACCCACCCCAATTTCAAATAGCAAATCTGCATGCAAAAGCCTGTTTTCACAAGTGGAACAGACTATCTCTGGTGCATCAGGCTGCTTGTATGCTGGTGCTTCTCTGAAGACTCGCCAGTTAATCATCATTTCATGATTGAAGTTTCACAAGCAGGTTTGCCCTAATCTTGCCATGTGGCTGCTTGTAATGATATATAGGCAACTTCAATAGCAATTTCTGGTGTTCATTCAAACCTGTCAGATTCCCGCGATACCATTTTTTTTTTGTTTTGAAAAGCATTAACTCACAACCCCTTTATAATAGATATCCCATGGATGTGTTGTCTTCTACTTGCAAAAGAAAATCCTTAGAACTGCAAAGGAAAACCACACTTTTTCCTACTCATTCAGAGGTAACACCGCACATGCTGCTGAATGAATGCTCTGTAGCTTCTAAACTGATGCGCCCCACTACACAAGTTGTAAAAATACTAATAGGCTGATTACTACACATAGCTCTGCTTGAAAGCAAAGTCAACAGCAGCTCTGGAGCAGCCTTCCTCAGCCTTGTGTCTTCCAGAAACGTTTGGGCCAGAACACACAGAATTCCCAGTCAATGTCCCTGCTGGATGGGAATTCTGGGTGTTGTGGTCCAAATGCCTCTGAAGGCCACCAGGTTGGGGAAGGCTGCTCTGGAGGACCTGCAAAAATATTTACAGATACATTACTTTAAATTTATTGCATATTTTATCCTAGCAAGAAATATGGAGAATGATTAAAGTGTCATATCTTGTAAAATGCTGAGTCACTGGATTGGATCTAGTTATCTGGATTTTTAGTTCTCATTGAAATCAGTGCATGAGAACTAAATTAATCATGACTTAATGGAAGCTCTATTGATTTTGGTGGAAAGTATTTTCAGCTAATTAGTTTGCTTGCATCCTAATTTGTATTTATAATGATTATTTTCATTAATTTAATTTATAGCTTGTCTTTCCTCCAAGGATTTCAAGGTGGCATTTACAGTCCCTCTTGTCCACATTGTCCTCAAAACAACCTATGAGTTAGGCTATTTGTTTAGAAAAAGGGTGGAGCAATCTGTGCCCCACAACTCCCATCAACTCCAGCCACTGGTGATGGATGATGGGAGATGTTGGCTGAAACATCTGACAGGCACAACTCGTCCACCCCCTGAATTAGAAATAACACTGGAGATATGTTTACCAAAGAGTGAGGGGACATGGCATAAGACCAGTCATGTAAGAAAATAGCATGATATGCTGGCATTCAATCAAGCTCATTATCAGACTATTGATATTAAAAGGAATGGTGGGGATATTTGTATGTTGCAATCGTGCTACCTATGCCTATTTTCCCCAAGCAAGGCTATTGTGGTGAGGCTCTGCATTGACAGAGGTGTTTTACACACACACACACACACACACACAGAGAGAGAGAGAGAGAGAGAGAGAGAGAGAACACACACAGAACTATGAAAGTCATGCCGATCTTATGTTTCCTTCTCATAGACGTGGCCTGGATGAAGATGTTGTTGTCATCAGAACTAGCCACACAGTCTCCTTCAGCCCTGCAACAGCAAGTTCCTTTCCACATAAGCACGATGTGGTTTGCCACAACAGCTCTGTCACTGTAGTAATGCAGGGGATCCAAGTCAAAGCTGCAGTTCTGCATCTCATCTCTAAAGCTGAATACCTCTAAAGCACATTTCCCCCACTGTCTTTTCACCCATCCACTCCTACTTCACAGCATGATGGGAGAACAAAGCAGGGCCTGCCCAAGACAATTTGCCAACTGAGGCTAAGACTGAGGCAGCTCTCACCTCCTGTTTCATGTTCAAAAGCTGACCGGTGGTTGACTCTTTCTCCAGCAGTGGTGGTGGGACAGCATCCTCCAACACACCCGAAAGCAGCAGGGTAGTTTAGGGACCACCGGGCAGGTAACTTGGCAACTACTCTTTCCTCAAATTTTCCCGCTGCTGTCTCCCAGTGTCTACCACCCAAAGCAACCACTCCATCTTACCTAATGGTAGGCAAGAGGAAGCCCTGGGAAAGGTCAGTTTGCCAGGGGGAAGCAGCTGGGGAATAGCATACTTCACTGTTGTTTCCCTAGCTTGACTCCTTGGAAATCTAGCAACACTTCCTTCCAGTTTGATGCTCATATGGAATGACCCTATGGCAGTGTGAGCACTGCAAGGCTGGGATCGGATGCATCGATTCTGGGCTCAATAAACAAAATAACTATGAATGGGCAAGGGCACATTTCAGGGTATGGCACAATGCAGTGTTGCATGATGGAAGAACATTCCTAAGCTTAGGTGTTCTTCCTGGCTCGAATGGGTTATTCTATTCTCCTTGTCACTCATGTGCATCTCCTTGGCACGATGACAGCACCGTTCTTGCACAACAGCAGCCATAGCCATCCGGGATGGGATTTCCTTAGCTGACAGATGTCAGCAGGCATGTATGAAGTTGCCTGTCTATCTACTGACAGCATCTTATCACTACCCATCCAGAGACAAAAATAAATATAAGCAAAAGTGCTACTCTGACAAGATTGCGTTCATAGCATGTGAGTCTATAACTCATATGAACTTTCTGGGTATGGGGGTGGCCCCTTTCCATACAGGTATTCCCTTTCAAATATGCATTCCTCCATGATACTGAAAACATGCAGTTCATCCTGTGATCTCGTAAAGGTTTACATTTTTGTCATGTAGCATCTCACTCCACAAATACCAGGCTGTCCACAAGTTCCCACTGGTGCACATAGCCAAGTTATTTGACAGCTCCTAGAAACAGAAACAGCTAAATAGACTTCATGCCAGATAAACAGACAGAAGTTGCAGGTTCACTCCTGAACAAGGCACAAGTTCAGTTTGTACCAGCAGTGCATACAGGGAGCTGATGGAACAATATTCACTGCATGGTCCTACTTGTTTTCCCCACCCCTTTCTATAAACAGTCATTTTGGTTTATATTTACTGTTGAACTGCCTTTGTGGTGGCTGTTTTATTGCTTTTGTTAATTAGCAAAAGCATACAATACGGACAGGAAGGGGACAAAGCACCCCACCTCACCTGTCAAAACAACTGGGGAAACGGAGAAGAATATTGTGAAGAAAGGGGAAAGAAGGAAGGAAAGGAAATAATCAAAGGCTGCAGAGTGGTAAAGAAGAGAAGTGAGGCTGTGGTGTGGGGATATGGGAAGAGTCAACTGAAATTTCTGCTGCACAAGGCGTGTGTTGCACACTTGCCATTCCTCATGCACAATCATTCACGGGTCCTTTAGATGACACCATGGCACTCCAGTTTTGCTTCTGTTTCTAAGCAGTACTTTTCCAAATGTGTTAAAGCTTTCCTACATAAGACTGTTAATCCACCATATCTACTTCAGTTTTGCCACAGAAGTGAGAGCTGAGTGCTCCCCAAGGGCCCTTTGCTTTCATGCTTTTCTGTTACATAAACTTTAGTGCCACTTTTGCATAGCAGAATAGCACATTTGCACAAATGGAGAAAGTTAATCTTTTGCTTTCTTGAAACAATACAGCATTTTTTCCTGCTCTAAAACTTGCTGACAGTGCCATAAAACATAGAAGTGAAACCAGACAGTAATTAACTGTGAATAAGATATCTCAAGAGCACTATAAAAGCTTTGTTCAGAAAAGCTCTTACAGCAATATTATTTTCAATAATGAAAGCAAATGCATTTTCCTATCTCTGTGGTTGTACTATTTCATTATAGCACAGCATCATCTAGTGGTTATGCTGTGGAAAAGCAGGAAGAGAAAATTTTGTGTAGAGTTGAATCACAACTCTGTGATGGAACTGAAAGTGAGAATGAGTGTGGTGTCATGGATACAAGTGTGGGACTGGGACTCTGGAAATCCAAGTGCTAGTACCTGCTTTGCCATGGAGCTCACTGACAGACCATCAGTCCAACCTACCTCACAGGGTTGTTGTGATGATAAGACTAAGAGGAACAAGGGTTTAGTGAAGGGGCCCTTACTGGATCCCTAAAGCCAGGGTCACTGCGTCCCAAGAGACTTAATTCTGCTGGTTCATGGATGGGGCAGCTGCCACTGTGTTGGAGTCCTGAATTTAACAGATTAAGAACAGGGATGCTTCTTCAGCTTTTCCCAACAGTTTCTGGGAACTACCTATCTGAAGAGGCCTGCCAGAAACGCACGTGTGTCTTCTCTGACACGTTCCCTCATGGTCAGCCTCCACTCCTCAGTGGCATGTGTTCAGCTTGCTGGTCCAAAAATTCCCTCCCACATTTAGAACAGCTATATCCCCCTTTAAGCAGTCATTACTTCCCCAAAGATTCTTGGGGACCACCGTTTGCCAAGGGTACTGAGAATCATTTCGTAGACACCTATTCCCTACCCGGAGAGGTAGAGTTTCCAGAGTTCCTGGGAAAGAGGGATTGACTGATAAACCATTCTGGGAATTGTGGCTCCATGAGGCCAATAGGTGTTTTCCAGCAACTCATAGCCCCAGAATTATTTGGGAGAAATAATGACTAAAGTGGAATATAAATATAGTAACTGGAGTATATTTACTGGAATCAGTGGGAAAAATTAGCGATGACTTCTAATAGTCTTATGTTCTTCTTACTTCATTTAAGCAACTTCACACATGATTTAGTGTGGATTCAATGAAAGTACAATAAAAGATGATTGGATATTTGGAGAAACTGGAACCCCTAAACTATGGACTCCAGACTCAGGGAAGATCTCCCATACATACACACATGGAAAGTCAGTGGTAGCAGAGGCCACAGAAAATTAAAAGAAACCAGTGATTCTCTGTCCAGACTACTACTCTTGGGAGAATACAACTACATAGCTTTCTATAAGTGTGGTTAATTAGTGCCTACATTTCCTTTTTTCCTCTTCCCTCTCTGTTCCTTTCCTCTTGTATGTCATCTTTTTAGACAGTGAGCTTGTGGGCAGGAACTGCCTTATTAATTCTGCATAAGTCACTCTGGGAATTTTTTGGCTGGAAAGCAAGGCATGAATGTAATTTTAAAAAATCATTCATTCATAATCGGTAGGATAATAAATAACAACTAAAAGCTGTCATTGTTTCACCTCAGTGATGCCCTCATCTTGCATTCATCACTCAACAAAAATCCAAGCAAAGTGACAAAGCTCATTTTTATTGTATAATCACGGGTTGTGTAATCTTGGAAATGGGTGTGGCTTTGATAGGGGTATGGTTTTGAGGTGTGGCTCTGACTAACCCCCCGCACACGCACACACTTTGAAATTTGCCACTACAGCTTGAGTTCCTTGAAAAGAAAAATGGTGGGCTATAAATATAATAAATAAAGTAGATACAGTGCATTAGCAGCACCATGTGGAAAAGATTATAATCCCTGACAATAGAAGAATATGTTGGTGTACTTCAGGGATTAAAGTTCTCCCAGATACTCCACCCAACCTGCAAGCTCCCAGACTCTTCCTATTATACGAGAATCTTTTGAGACTTCCAGCATTCCATCTACCCAGTGCTAAAGGCTCCTAAGCTCAGAACAAATCATGGGTGAGTCAGGTCCAGGGGTGCTAATGGAAGGAAAGCCTCTGGCGGAATGGAACCCCTTTCCCCACCGCCACTTCAGTATCCCAGGCCACCCCCACATCTGCTCCAGAGGGTCAGAGTATTGCCCAGGGAAGATTTGGGAGCACGCATGGCAGAAGATCCAAGCCAATGATTCCAACTATCATAAGCTTCATACTACAGAGACTTAAAATAGTTTACCAATCATAGGTTGCCAATATAAGAAAGCTGGGGGATAAAGAGAAAGGAAGAGAGGATGGCTAGGATAGAGGGGAAAAGAAAGAAGAGGAAAATGAGGAAGGAGCCTATATAAAAATACCGCACGGTTTTCTGATGAATGGCAGCCAAAAGAATATTCTGATCATGCTTCTTTGAGCCCAGTGGTTTCCTGGAGCAGCCAGCTGTGAAGAGATGCTACAAAGAAGATGAATGATGCATATTCTTCTCCCAGGCATTTATTCTTTGTTTCCAGCAGTTCAAGGTCTAGTGCAGCACAACAGGACACATGACTGGAGTATTTTGGTTAAGAGCTATAGATCGGTGTGGGGAAGCACTCGCTGTCCTGATGTTGTTGGACTCAAATGCCCATCAGCCCCAAAAGCATGGCCAATGAGCAGGAAAGATGGGAATTTCAGTCTAACTACACTTGGAGGCTCACACATTCTCCTTCGCTGTAATAGGTGTTTCTTTGCTCTGCATTGTTGTCCAGCTCTCATGCTACCCAAAGTACGGGAGTTGTTCTTTGCAAGAGACAGTAGACTAAGCTGGCAAAATGCTAGATCATAGGGCTGATACACAACCACACACCTGCTTTCTCTGCTCTTGCTGAAGCTACTTTCTCTGTGTTCTGTTAACCTGCTGTATCTGCTTTTGGTTTTGTCACAGAACTGAGATGCAAACTTTACACCAAGAATGTTTTCTTTCCTACTTTTCTGCTACATAACCTCTAGGTGGCAGTCATATTGCAGAATAGCACAAGTGGAAAAAGGGGCAGAGGGGGATTGTCACAATAAATATCACATGTTTCCTGCTCTAAAAAATATTTGCCAGAAGTGCTCCTTAGACCCAGAAATGAAACTGGAATATCACAACATAGTCTAAAGAACTTGCAAAGATCTGTATGGAATGATGTGCACAGGATAAAACCCTCATGTAGAAACTCTTTCTGCCCTTCTTAGTTCAGTAGGATGCAATCTTCCATTTGTTCCACAGGAAAAAGGCAGATCTGGGGTCCTTTCAAGAGAATGCTTCCCCATGTAAAAACTCCTGGAATGTAGTAAACATACATGCCTGGAAGAGAGCCATACATACCATTGTCCCTGAGGTGCTCGTTTAGACAATCAAGAAATGTCTCATGGAAGAAGCATTCAAAATACTGAAGCCTGAAGTAGTAGCCCAGAATGCCACACTCTCCGGGGCTATGTGTCAATCAGCGAAAGCAGATCAAGCCATTTGCTCCCAGAGGAGGGACCATGTGACTTGTTTACACGCTAAGCCCCACTTCTCAAATAGGGCAGGCCTTACGTGGCCACTGTGCGTCTCCTCAAACACTACAGCACGGGGACTCACTAATCAAAGGGACCAGACTCAGTAGTAGCTACTGGGACCAGACTGGGACCAGAACGCCCAGTTCTCTAGACTGGGACCAGAACGCCCCGTGTGCCAAACTACAAAACAGGCCCCCAAAGTCTGATTTTATCTATTTATTTAGTGAGATTCTCTAGACTTCACTAAATTGGAATTGGAATTGTAAAATTCCAAAGAGCCTGGGTAAATTACTAAAGGATAACACAAGATCACTAAATATTCTGTAATCAGTAAAATTTTATTAAACTACTTCCTTTAAAAATCCCCATATTAATCATAGGTTAAGAATAGAATTACCTAAGACTAGAGGAGCAAAATGCAGACTTATTTAAGTAAAGGATACCGGTCATTTTGCAGTATTGACTATTACTACACAAAGGGTCCAATTCTGCTATTGCATCGTTTGGCCATCAGAAAAAGGCACATATTAATGAAGCAAAATTATTGTGCAACTGTAATCCAACCAGTTGAGGGCCTCCTGCCTCCTCCACTCCTTCAGCGATGAGCTTTAATGTTCAGAATAGGCATTTGGGAATGATTTAGCATTGCTAGGTTTGGAGTCCTGCATTGTGACATGTTACCTTTTCTCAGTGAATCCTTTCAATTGTATGCACTGCAAATTCTTTCTTTTCCTCTGGGCGAGTGTATGCTCAGTTCTGCCATGTAGCAGCATCAACGGCAGGCACAGCTGGGCATCTCACAGAGGCCCACACCCTAGCCCAGATCTCACTGACAAGAACACCCTAGCGTTGCTCCTCTTCTTCACCATTGCAAGCTGCTTTTCCTCTGCCATTGCTCGGGTGCCTGCTTGCTCACTGGATCTCCACCTGGCAAGCAAGTGAATGCTTGGAGCCAGCGTTGCTCTGTGAGATCCAGCGCTCCCTTCACTGCGCACGACCGAGGTGAATCTAAGGACCTTGCAATACTTTAAGGGGAAGAGGGTGAAGGGAAGGGAAGCCACCTGAAGCCGCATGCTGGGTGGTATAATCTGCATAAGGTAAACGTTACAGGATAAACCCCCCAAGGCTTATAAATCAAGATTTGGCAGCCTCTTCCTGGGCCTGCTGAACCCGCTGATATATCTTTTATGTGGACATGGCTATTACGAAAAAAATCAGGGAAAGGCAACAAGGCCAGCCTTCCAATATGAAAGTGCACCTTCCTCGTTTCTCTGTCTTTTCTCACTTCCCCAACGAGTCCTGGTCTGTTCTGAGGTTTCTGCTGCCTGACTTGTATGCGAGTGTTAATTTTGTAATGTGGTAAGGCAGAGAACTGTAGCAACACGCCCGAGCTCTTCCTCCTTGTAAAGTAAGGTGGTGCGCCACCATTTCATGCTGAGGCCTTCACAGTTTATCTCAGGACTTAAAGCGAATCTGCAGCGATCACAAAGATAGAAAGAACAGTCATGCCGGGGAATATATTACTGTGTCACGTGGCCATGGGGTTGTCGCCTTGCCAGGGCTGTACAGGTCCAACCAGAATGCTGTTCTCTTGGCCTCTTGCAGGATGCAAGGACTGAATGAATGCCTTCGGAGTCATTTTTACTGGTGAACAAAGATCCGTGTGCAGGCTGCCATGTGCACATCACATGGGAATGGCAGCTGTATTCCGGGATATTGTACATGCATGTGACAGAGAGAAATCTGCTTCTCAGCGAGAGCAGTGCTGCACAAGCTACCAATGCTAGGGCAGGCCTGGGCAGCAACTGGATGGATGAGGAAGGATTTCCGCCACAGGTAAGGGCAAGTCACATGACCTGGGTACCTTGACGCCTTCCTTATTCAAACAACCCCCTAAAAAACATTTTCAAAAATCAGGATGCACTGGAGAGAGCCCCAGGCGTTGCTTCCCCTCCGCACCACTGAGCCCTGCTTGTTCAGTGCCAGTCACACTGGCCCAACCAACAGCAATGGTGAGAATGCGGCTGCCAGCTCGCCCCCCTGGCTCTCCGTCAAGCAAGCATGAGGCAGGAATGCAGCAGAGGAGGAGGAGGAGCACAAGCACCAGTGATGGGGAGAAGGATGGGAAGGGGCCGATCATGCAGTCCTGCCCCAAGGGCCTCGACAGCCCAGCCCGGAGCCAACGCAGCTCCTCTGCTATCGACATGAGGGGCTGACTTTGCATTTTCACTGAAATGTGTCCTGGCCCTTGATGAATATAGCAGAGGGAAGGAGATGCATTTGACTTTGTTGGATAGTTCAGCTGAGGGTGGTGACTTATTCCAATATGTAATTCCTTCCCCCTTCCAAAATTTGGGGCACAGATTTTTGCCTCTAAATGAACATTACATTTTACACAGTGGTGCTCCCAACTCCCTCAGCACAGCTGCCTCCATGACAAAGAGGCAGGTGACTGAGCTGGCCTCACCCTGCATCTGTGGTTGCTGCCACAAGAGGGCATTTAGCACTGCAAGGCTCTGTGTGTGTGTGTGTGTGTGTGTGTGTGTGTGTGTGTGTGAGAGAGAGAGAGAGAGAGAGAGAGAGAGCGAGCGAGCGAGCGAGCGCAGGTGTACAACCATCTGAAACAAGAATTAAAACAGAAATTCTGCACAGCAATTAATACAGTGATATATTATCTATCAATGACCTTCCTATAGTCAAGATCCAGTCCTAACAATTACTCACAAGTAAGTTCAGCAATGCTCTCTCCTGTGCAAAGTTCAAGGTTCTCCTTTCAGCCTCTCCCCCTTTTATTGCTTCCTGCACACCATAAAGAGGAAGGGAGAGATTTGTGATTAATTATCCCTTAATATCTCCTAAATTAATCCTATTATTCCTTCTATAAAGAGTGTATGAGCTTTTGATCACAGATTTCCTTTCATTGTTACCTCTTTTTCCTCTTCTCAGAAAATAACTTTATTTTCAAAACAGAACCTAACTAAATCAAGGGACAGTATAACAAGAAGCAATCACATGGGTTGAATTTGGGATCAGGAAGCTTTTGCATAAAGTCACAATAGCCTTTAAACATCTCAGCAGCAATTTCTCCACACTGGACAAACTGATGCACAAAATTGCATCAGTATTTTATAGCTTTCCCCACCCACCCACACCCAAACACACACGAATCAACTCTTAAAATATGTAGAACAGCATAGAACGTACCAATGCACAATGATTTGGTGACAGCAACCTCTGGCTTTCTCTATTTAAGTATAAAGAGAGCAAAACATTGCAGTGCACCAACCTGCTGGAGCAGATCTAGCAGGTGTATGGGGGTGGGGGTGGGGCAGAAAGGTGGAGGAGAAGATGGGAAAATCCAGTCCTGTCAGTGGTATCCATTCTACTCATGGGTTGATCTTGGATCCAACCTCTTGCATGGAAGAAACCTATGGGAGTCGAGATTGGAACCATGCTAATGGCACTGCGTTGTCCAGAGGGCAACCTCCAGAGGCTGTGTGACGTGGAACACAAGCATATTCTTAACAAAGATAGCTGTCAGTGCAAGCAGTACCAGTTCCGAGGGTTCATCCTAGGAAGCAGCTGACAGACCTGATAACCCAGCCAATGAATTCATAGCACTGAACACAAACCAAGGCCCCTGCACCCGCTCCTGGCCCCTGGATCTCAGAGAGGATTCTTTCAGAGACAGCCATGCCCCATAGCTATCAAGAGCAGGGATTTCCATCCCAGCATATGTTCACATTTTACCCTTCCTTTTACTGATTCCTATTCTGGATGATATGAAGCAAGAGCACTTGTAACACTCCTGACTCATTGCCTAGGGAGCAGAATTGCTTTCTTAAATAAATACAGCCAGGCATTGGAATGTACTGGAAGGCCCATAATGATTCACGGGATCCTGGAAGAACTTCAGCATGCAGGGACAAGGCTCAAGAGGAAATCGGGACATGGCTAATGCTGCTCCTTCTTCTACACTTGATAAGCAGAGGAAGACCAAGACAATACTCCAGTCTGATGCTGTGTAAAAGCAAGCAAGGGCTCCGTATCAATCAAAAGAGCAGCAGTAAGTCTAAAAACCTATGTAAATGACTCTATTATTTGCACTATTATTTTCAACAAGCTGTGCGCTACCTCATTTGTGAGTTACTCTAAATAGCCTTCCCTGAATGGGGTTAATTATCCACAATAGATGTTGTGCCATGTGAACCCAGTCATATGGACTATCAAAAACCAAAAAGCAGTAATATCTACTGAATTGAAGGAGCAAAATAAATGGGAATAGAAAGTGCTGAACTTGTTTAGATTATGCTCTCAGCTGATTCAGTTTGTTCAATGAGACAGGTTTTTGAGAAGACAGATTTCATAAATTTGCCACTTCTTACATTAGACAAAATTTGGATGAGTTTACAAATACATTACATGAACATTGTTTTTAAATCAGATGTGAAATTTATTAAAGGAAATGCAAGACTTTTAGCTAAAATCCTGGAACATTGTCCTTGAGAATAGGTCTAGCACATTTGCCAATTGTATTGGGACTAGAATTCACAGATTTATCTCACAAAATAAATGTTTCATTTGTAGCTGAGTATCATTTTATGCTTTTCATAGCCAAACTAAACAAATAATGATTTGCTTATGAGGTAACACCCTCCTGATATGGATAATGAAAGTCTAGGGGGCTTGGACTACAGAAACCATCCAGGATTCACAAACATTGACTTGGCCTGCATCTTGGTAAAGAGTAAATCTTTAGGGTGGGATCATCTACTGTGCAGTGACTGTATAAATTCTAATTACTACCAAGGCTCTTGGCAGGAGGGTCAGACTGCATGTACAAGCAGGTGCAGTGTAGGTCCAAATCTTCCTCCTGCCTCCCACCACACACAAAAGCCCCCTCGAAGCTACTGACAGTGGCCCTGTTAGAAAAAGGCTGATCCTGCCAGTCGGCTCTTCTCACATGGCAGGGAAGGCCGGATTCAGCTGCACCGTTTCCTGCACACTCACTGTTTCCGCCCAGCGCTAAAGCAGATGAACAGCCCAGGGGCTACTGTTCCAACAGGCTCTGTAAGCAGGGCCGATGGACAGAGGCCAAAGACTTCAATGGGAATTAAGCAGCCTAACTGGGTTACGGGATTGCAGCCAGTCTGTCTGTCTTTCATTCATGTAGTTGAAACAGAGAAATCAGAAAAGTGCCTAAAGGCAGTGTTGGTTTGGCAAAGGTCTATGAACAACTCACCTTTGTGATAATTTTGGTTAAGTTTGCACCAAACCCATCTTACATCCCCCAGAAAGGTAAAGGGTTGTACCTGTTTCCCTGGAAATTTCTGTCTTAAACATCTCCTGCCAACTAAGGAGTATTTGGCACATCAGAAGTCTTTTGGTGAAAGTATTTGCACTTTCCAGTGCCCCTTCACTCATTCCTTTTAAGGATGTGTTTCTGTGAAGTATGCAGGATCTACAATTTCCTCACTTGTGAAGGATTCCCGGTGCAGAGCTGGAATCAATTTGCTGCCAACAATTTCCCACTGTGAATATCCTCTGAAGTGTCTCTATGTATCTATATATTCGCCGAAATGTCATCATTGGTTTGGTATCAATATTTAACATCCAAAGATATTTGATTTAAGTTAATGAGATTTGATTTCCACATGTGGCTGTGATGTTTGGCATTTGCAAGCAAATGTGGCAATAAGTGATGAGAGACAGAACCTTAGAATTGTCATTTTCTAGGGTCTCAGTTTATTTCTGCAAGTGTACTAGTTTTATTTTGATATGGAATGTATTTTGTCAAATGTTTCTTTAGTGAAAGAATGATGACTCAATATGAACAAATAGAGCTGGAGGTGGATTAATGCACAAAGAAACAGAGTGGGTAGGAGGCGCCTGGAGATGGATGAAAATGTGGATTAGCAAAAAAAAGGCCTCCTTCCAAGGTCCCTGCTAGGCTGACACAAAAGGCTACCTCTCTGTCTCCTTTAACTGGTTGGCTCTCTAGACCACAACTAAAGCAAGAGATGGCTTTTGTTCTGCATTGGCTTCTCCCCCTTTGGCTTTTCACTTGCGTTTCATCACCTCTGATAGTTAAGTAAACACTTTTTACTGCTTTAAACGTAATATTACAAAGGAATGAAAACGTCCATGAGACTGTGGGAAGAACAATGGGGGTGCTTTACTTTGGTTGGTGTCCAATTATAACAGACACAAGAGGTGCAGCTAGTTGTGTACATTTGTGTTTCTCCCACACTTCTTTGTATCTTATCAAAGGATTGTTTTGTATTTTGATGTTTTGCTTACACGATTTGTAGCATGTTTGTATCCCACCAAAAAAGTGATCTGAGATGGTAAAGTCTGACTTTGAACATTTCTGAGCAATGAGCCATTTTGCTTTGAAGACCTATACATGCCTTGTTCTATCAAAAATTGTCTCTGAAGTGGGAGTGATTGCTCAGCTGGAAAAGATTTGTCTGGTGAATAGAGAATATTTTCCCTCTTGCAATTATATCAAAACAGGAACTAAAGCAGCTGCTTTAGGAAAGCAATCCAGGGGGAAATTATGTGTGCAAGAAATCTCACACCACAAATTGTATATAGCATTTAGGGCAGACTTCCCCAAGCCGAGACCTTTCAGATTCATCGGACTAGAACTGTAATAATTCACGGCCAGTATGGCCAAAGCACTTGGACTGGAATTATGGGGTTAATTAATATGATTTGCCATTCCATGCAAACCAGCCAAGAATGAGACAGTTTCTTATGCTTCTATATGGAATGGGGATCACACTGACCTAAAAATTCCTGGTTCTTCTACCTCTGTTGACATCTGCTTGTAGGCAACTGCTTCAAATGGCTAGATTAAGGAACTTTAAAAAGCAGGTGGCATTTAACGTTGTGGTGCAACCCATCCAGGGTCAGCATCACTGACATAACAATAGGATCTCTTGAGTATTGCGCAAACTTCCCTGGTAAATACACTGAAGCTTCATGTTCAGACTTCATTGAAGAATTAGATGTGTTCCCTGTACTGTGAGTTTGGAAGAGGCTTCTCAATCCAGTCGGCATTTGCTGCTGTGTCCTGAGCAACATGTTATAACAAAAGCATGTTGGAACTGGAAGTGCTTTAAAGGAACCAAGAAAGTATAGGAACTTGCTCATTTGTAATGGTTTTCTTTCCTTTTATTTCAAAATATTCTTATACCATCTGTCATGTATTTATTTATTTATTGTGGAACTCAGAGTGGCTGCATTTGGTTCCCGGGCAGTCTCTCCTCCAAGCTCAAGCCAGCCCCAGACCTGCTTAGCTTCACCATCGTGGATGCTGTATGTGCCTTCAGACATATTCAGGATAAAACTACAATATGAATATAAATTATAACTCAAGCAACCAATTACAAAATAACTCCTGCAGCTATAATCATAAAGACAGGTGTTATAAACCAATAAATGTTGAAGTGAATTTAAAAGTTTGCAGTATGGGCCAACATGGGCAATGCCTGGCCTGTTTTATTTCTGAAGGGAGAGTATTTGAAAAAGTGGGTGCCACCCCAGGAAAAAACCTCTTCCTACTCACCACCAAATTATGATCTGCAGAATGGGGGCTTCTCTGCCTGAGGCATGGACCCCAGGACTTTACCAAAGCTGCTGCTTTTGCTTTCTTTGCAGGAGGATTAGATAAGCACCCTTCACATAAGGTGCTCCCCCTGGAGGTTTTGTGTATGTTTCATTACACAACACAATGCGGCCTTGTGAAAGAAACGGAGATTGCAGCAATGCTGGGCTTCTGTAATGAATGATGGTGCCATTTAGCAAAATACCAGTGATGAAAATGGCTGGAAAACTTGTAAGAAGCCCCGGAAGATGATGATGCCATGAGAGGGCCTGCGAACTTCTGCCAGTGAGGGGTCCCGATTGCGTAATAAATGCCTCATTAAGTAATACAAGCCCCGCATCTCAACTAGAAGACTTCTGAGGATCTTTGTGGGGATCAGGCAGATCCATGGGGAGAAGGTACTCTCTCGGATAACCTGGTCCCAAAGTGCTTGCTTATTTATACATAAATAAATAATAGGCCTGGCCTCTAGGACCAGGCCTAAGGTTTTGATATTAACCTATAAGTCCCTAGGCAGTTCACAACTATGCAAGGCTTTATAGGTGAATATGAAAATTTGTCCCAGCAACAAATCATTTGCCTGCAAATTCCTTATAACAAAGCCAAAATTTTTATACACAGTTAAAAAGGAATAAACCCACATCTCCAAGCTTATTATTTTTGAAGTTCGTTTGAAGAACATAGTTTCTTGTTAAGACATTTGGTCAAAACCAATCCCGTACATAGAAACACCTCCCAGATGTAACTGGGTTTCTTTTACAAGTCTTTTACAACTCTCCTTTAATAGTATCTTGGCATTTTAGAAGTTTAGGAGGTAAGGCTCTTATAGAACAAAAGACATTTTGTACTATATCAGGAAAAAAAATCATCCTGGAAAGTTGATATGAAGAACTTTGTTGAAATAGGAAGCTCCCAATTAGAGCACATAGTATTACTGTAAAATGGAATTACCTGGCATATTGCAAACAAATGTACATTCCAGAGGGCATTGGACAAAGAAGAAAAATAAGTAGGCAAAGTATGTGAATGCCACACACTATCAGGAATGTGTAATATGACTGCTCTAAGGCTGTATCCCAGTGCAAACCCCTTTGGTGGCACTTCTGAGCATGTTCCACAGCACGCTGCCCTAGCATGGCAAAGCCACTCGGCAGTGAAGGGATCCTCAAATGGCACCAGCACCCAGGTGCAAAGGAGCCATGAGGCAGGGCTCTCATCAAGAGCAGATAGGTTCTGCAACTGCCAAGGGCCCTCCCCAGGCAGGGCTCCACTGACAAAAGCGCCAGGAGAAGCTCTTCCTCTTCGTTACTGCAACCTGCTTGATTTTCCACATCTCGCTCTGGCCTGGACAACAGTGGTAGTGGTGAGGAGGAAGAGCGAATGACCCTGTTTTCTTGCCTACTGGTTCTCTGCCACACGAGCATGTGGTAGCCATGAGGAGACAGGATGAGAAGAAGAGGAAGCAGCAGCTGGTGGCAATAGTGGTGAAAAGGTAGACTTACTGGGGGAGGAGGCCTATTCAGGGTGTTTCCCAAGGACCCTTACAAACCCAGAGCAGGCACTACCTCAGCTGAATGGTGGAGGACATGCTGTGTATTAAGAAGGTCCTAGGATTAATCCCAAGTTTAAAGAATCAAGTAGCAGGTGCTGTGTATGAACCCTCCTTAAGATCCTGGATAGTTCCAGCCACTTGGAGAAGACTGGACTGGGCTAGATGGACAATAGTCAAAATTGGGCTGGAGTATATGAAGGATTGCTCCTTCCTCAGGATGTCTACCATTGCACTGACACCATCAAATCAGTGTTCCACATGCTGAGATATGAATGGGCCTTTTCAGTGGTAGCCTCCCCCCCCCCCAAAGATGTCTTCCTGGCCCCTACTTTAACATGCTTTGGGTGCAGGCAGTTTTTCAACACATTATTCTTACAAGCTTTAAAATTCTGTGTATTTGTTTTGCCATGAATTGTTCTAAGGTGTTTTAGGTGGTTTTAAGCTCTTACCAGAGAGTGGGGAGAAACTCTTTTCACAGTATAACATCCAAAAGAAGGCTATAACAGTTCAGGAGTTCCATAAGTAGAACATAATAATAAGAAAGAAAAGCATTAAACTGTTCTATTTGCATAGTTAAATTTTATGTTGTTAATTGCACTATTAATTGGACTGCAGGTGGCGCAGTGGTTTAAACCGCTGTGCTGCTGGGCTGGTTGATCGAAAGGTCGCCGGTTCGAATCTGCACACGGGGTGAGCTCCCGTGCACCGTCCCAGCTCCTGCCAACCTTGCAGTTCGAAAGCATGCAAATGCAAGTAGATAAAAAAGGTACCACTTCAGTGGGCAGGTAACAGCGTTCCGTGCACTTCGGTGTTTAGTCATGCCGGCCCCATGACCACGGAGACTGTCTGCAGACAAACGCTGGTTCCCTCGGCTAGGAAACGGAGATGAGCACCGCCCCCTAGAGTCAGGCATGACTGGACGTAACGTCAAGGGGAAACCTTTACCTTTTTACCTTTTTAATTGGACTATGCATATGTATTGGAGCAGCTTTATTGTTGGCTGCTCATTAAGCTTTTAGCCTTTGTTTGTTTTAAATGGACTATTTCAGTGTCGTGCTGCTTTTTTGACATTATGTATGTAGGGCTTGAGAATTTATTTGGATGGGTTTTTTAATTACCAATTTCTGTATATCTCCCTGAGCACAATTCTTATAAAGGGCTTAACAAATTAATAAACAAACAAAAATAGACTGGCTTGGTGTAAGGCAGAGACTACTCCTTTGAGTGGGCTGATGTCCTGCTCTAAATACCATCTTTGTCAGATGTTAATAGGCTAATAATGTTAATAAGAATGCAGATGAGAAAGAGCAATGTTTACTAGAAACTCCTTCCCTGAAAAAATCTGTCAGGCTCATCCTGTTTTTATTTTCAGAAGGCTGAAGACCTTCTAACTTTAGCAGACTTTGGAGGATAAGATGATTAACAAAGCTGACTAATGCATTGGTTTTCTAAGAATCTCTTTTAAAAAATCATTTTCATTTTGCTTGATCATTGATTATAGAATGCTGTTGGCTGCTCTAAGACTTCCATTGAGCTGTGTTGGTGAGGTAAAACATTTTAATATATGAATAACAGATTTATGGTGGCATGAAGCTATGTGAGCAAGACTGCATGAAGGGTTCACAAGCAATGTCTTTACGAATTCCATTGTACTCGTCCGATTGTTTGGAAGAGCGCTACAACAGTTGCCAAGAACCCAGAGCCACCCAAATTACTCAGTTTTTCCCTTAGCCTTAGTTGTAATCCTTTAATGAATTCAATGGAGCAATTAAAGAGGATTTTTGAAATCCAAATTGGCATTAAAAAGTCTGTGTTTTGATTTGGGTTGGTTTCTTTTGTCACTCAAGCACCTAATGTGATAATTAATATGGAGACCCTCAGATTTAGGGATTCTATAGACCACACCTTCTCTTACCCATATTTCTGTCTATACTGGATCAGCATTCTTTGAAGAAGAATGAGTTGTTATTTTCAGCATGTATCTCTGAATTTCAGTCTAGAGAAGTGTTTTGGCTGAATGGTTCCTCAGTATGCAAAAATGACTTATTTGAGAAAGCATAAAAAGGCTTCATCCTGCAAAGGATTTACTTTGAAGGTAACTAAACCAGTGTCTGTTTCGTGCATTACTGTCTCGATCCTGAACAAGACACTTCACATTGAAATTATAGCCATCACATCTTAAAAACTGCACAGACATTTCCATCACTGATTGCAGTCCTGTTAAATATTTCCCAGTAAGAAACCAGACTATTGTACACTTCAAATATTTGCATGCAGTGACCCTTAGCAACAATGGGTTGAATGTTCTTATCTTCTTCATAGCCTAATGCAAAAGAGGGAGAGGGAGAGAAAGGTTGATATGAAAGGGAAGTATACATAGCTGTTGGCATCTTCATAGGGTAGGATGGTTAAACTCAAATCGTTGGAAAGACTCTGTTCAGCAGATTGTCAGGAAACATACCCATGAGTTTTCTACAAAAATGTACACCTGTTTCATTCAGTCCCTTACTGCCACCTCCATCAAACTCTGTTCTTAATCTTTTAAAAGACTCCACTCCTCTGTTCTACCATATTCATTGGCAGTCACATTTCTGATTTAGAAGGAAGAGATGGAGAAGCTGATGTTGTGCCACGCTGAAGCAGGCCCTGGTGTACTGGTCCTGTTGCTCTACTAAGCAAATGCATTTCCTATTCCTCAAGACAGCTCAGCAATTTTTGTGTAATGTGATGAGGACAACACGGCTGCACAGGACAGTACTAAAGGGTTTCAGACCAGATTTCTGAAAGCACTGCCTCTCCCCACAACAGACTGCCCATATGCTTGGTTTACACTTTTTGCTCATCTAAGGTATGGTTGGTGCACTTGAAATGTGAGTGCCTTCCCTTAGGCTGTGGAACTATCTGCCCCAGCATATTCATCTGGCTTCCACCTTGGGGTTTTTAATTGCCATTGGAAGACACTTCTATTAATGCAGCCAAATCACAGTGTGGACTCATATTCAGCTTATGATCTACAGCAATTCCAAAATCCTTCTCACTTGCAGTATTATTGAACCAAGTATTCCCCATCTTGTAATAATGCATTTAGTTTCTTTTTCCTAGGTGCAGAGCTTGGCATTTGCCCTTTCTGAATTTCATACTGTTGTTTTCAGGCCAGCTCTCAAACCTATCAATATCAAGGATTTTAGCTATCCCACCCAGTTTTGTGTCATCTGCAGATCTGATCGTTGTTTGCTGCACTTCCTCATACAGATCATTAATAAAAATGTTGAAGAGCTTTGGGCCAAGGACTGAACCTTGCAGTGCCCCACTTGTTACCTCTTCCAAGTTTGAGAACGTGTCATCAATGAGCACCTTTTTTTGAGTCTGATTCCATAACCAGCTGTGCATCCACCTTATAGTTGTTCCATTTAGCCGACTTTTAGCTAGTTTGCTGATCAGGATATCATGGGGCACTTTGTCAAATGTTTTGCAAAAGTCAAGCTAGATTATGTTGACAACATTCCCACTGTCCATCAGGGAGATTACCCAACCAAAAAATGAAAACAGGTTAGTCTGGCAGGATTTGTTCTTGAGTAATCCATGTTGGCTTCTAATAATCACTGCCTTGTTTTCCTGCTTTATAATCTGCTCCAGAATTTTCCCAGGGATTGATGTGAGACTGGCTGTCTATAGTTCCAAGGTTCTTCTATTTTTTTTCCCCTTTCCTGAAGATAGGGACAACATTAGCCCTTTTCCAGACATCTGGCACTTCCACTGTCCTCCATGATTTCTCAAAGATTTTTCATGTGCTTTTGGTTGCTTCTAATATGGAACATGAAAGAAAGGCCACATAGAGGATGCAGAATAAACAAAAATAGACACAGCAATAGGTTGAGAGACGAGGAATAAAACAGGGAAAAAGGAACGCAGTGCCTGAGAGCTGTCTCAGACACCACTAGCATGGCAAGCCAGAAGGGCCAATACACAGTGACTGGGTTTGCACATCACATTAAGCAACAGTCCACACTAGTGTGATGTCTGAATCCAGCATATGTGATTCAGGGTGGGTTGTTGTGAGTTCTCAGCCAACCCCCTTAAAGCTCCTGGCTTGTAGCAGGGTTGTTGAAAGTAGCTAGTTCTCAGGGTGCAAACCCAGCACTGTAACTTATGCAAAGCTGCAAGAGTGGCAAAAAAAATCCCATTCCCCTATTTGCAATCTCAGCCGTGACTGCCTTCCACCAATGCCAACACTGAAAATTAATATTAATTAGTATATTAGTATATATTAAACCCAGAAGTCAGTCCTGCCTTTATCCTTAAGGCAAGCAGGTGTCTGTGGGCACCAGTGGTGAGGAGAGGAAGGAGGAAGGGGAAGGGGAAGGGGAAGGGACAGAGGAGGGAAAAACTGATGAGCGGTGAAGTCGTTAACTACTTCCATAGTGGCTACAGAACTACAGTAGCTTTTCATTTTTATGAAAAACTAGCGTATCCAGGCCAGTGTGTTTTGGATCACATGGAGTTAATGTCCCCTTCTGTAACTTTGCACTGTGTTTGGTTTGTAGTCTTGCCTCCAAGGCATAAATCGAGTGCAAGTGCAGGTGATGCATTGAAGCAAAAAAAAAAAAAAAAAAAAAATCACAACTGAAACTAAAATGGAAATAATAAGGTGATCAGAGATAATAGGGTGAGACACCATCTGTCATTGGGAAGGCATTAGGTGTTAGTCGTTCAACAATTAGGATTCTCTCTCTCTCTTCAGTACCTGTACTTACTTTATTATCACAGTTGTATTATCATTATTAAAGTGCTGTATTATGTTTAAGATGTTTTAATGTATATGGAAGTATTTCTTAAGTGTTTTATATGTTTTTCTATACATGATCCAACTTACATACAAATTCAACTTAAAGACAATCTCAGGAACGGAACTTGTTCTTAACCCAGGGACTGGGTGCACTCTCAGC
>JAIXND010000674.1:83069004-83121585 GCA_023646645.1 Varanus salvator macromaculatus
CAAACAGTCTCAGTTTTGTCATTTTTGCTTCTAGGAAAGGCTCACTGCTTCTAGGAAAGACTGAATTGAACTTCAGCCATGTCAGGTTGGCATCCGTCTCTGAAATTGCTTGGTTCCAGAACGGCTTCTGTAGTGTTACTGACAGCGTGCCCTGAAAGACTGAAATGCTTTTCGAACCCTGTTTTCTGAACACTGAGATTCCTATGTCTGTGAGGAGGAAGCGATGCTCACTAGGAAGGCTTGTAGATCACTACAATAATCCACAGTAAACTATCCTCATCATCATCCTCTGCAATAATCCACAATATCAGGGATTTAGACACCTCATCTTCCTGCGTGATGCAAGCCATCTCTCCCCAGCAGTGCCCTTCTGCATTCTGCATAGAACAAATAGACCAATCCCTACGCAAAAGGATAGATGGGCAAGAAACTGTACAAAAAAGCCGCAGGAGAACATTTCAGCCTCTATTAATGACCTTAAGGTGGTTAGTCTTGAAGAAAAGAATTCCAAAAACAGATACCAAAATAAAATTGCTGTTGATGAAGGGATTCAACTACATTTTGAATAAGGACTGTGGTGTGGACGAACAGTGCATATGCTAATCTGTTCCCTGTTGCAAGGAAATCTGTGCTGTTACACAATGCTTTGTGAGTGGCAACTGTTAAGAGAATCATCACTGACTGTACTTTTTGCATCTCAGCAGAGTTTACACACTGGCCCAGTTCCTTTCCCACATGTGTCAATAGACCTGCCAATTAATTTGAGGCTAAAACTTCATGCCTCTGATGAAGTACACAATCCCCAGGATAAATGTTTGTCCTTAAGGTGCCACAAGACACTGTCTTGTTTTTTGCTGTGACAGGCTAACATGTCCCCCACCATGAAAAATGCTTATATGTTATGCAAATGCACACTGAGCAGAGTTTGTCCAAGGACATCCCCCTGCCTGGGTCTCTCTTGGAGCTTCTCAACATGAGGCATTCATCCAAGTGCTTTTCCGAGGCATCTTCTTCCATTTTCTTTGTGGGGATTTTTTTCTGGGAATTTTCCTCTTTACCTTTCTCTATTTTCTACATGTTTCTAGATAGCACTGTGGTGCAGTGTGAAACTGCAAAGATACACAAGGCTTCTGGAGCAAATAATGATGTCATCTAGGAAAATACCAGACTTTTCTTGGGCTAAAAAGAAGCCCTGGAAATGGCAGCAAGCTCAGGAGAGGCCCTGGAGAAGGATGACATCATGAAAAAGCCTTGCAGACCTTCATGAGTGAAGGATCACAAGCACACAATAAATACTTGTGTCAAGAAGCCCTATAAATGCAACATAATAGTAGTTACCTGGCTAAATAATGGCAGGCGAACACCTGCGATAACGGAAGAGATAAATGTAAGGTGCTTTCAAGTATGTCTGCCCCATGAAAAACAGCCAGCCCATTCAATGGTGATGGTGTTCATTCATGTCCAGATGTGCCATGACCTTTTCCCAAGCCCAAATGCATCACAAGGTGGTGTTTCAGCCTTCTGCTGAGACCACAGAAAAGAGAACAGAAGCAATTACACTCTGGGCATGTTGCATTCGCTGCAAAGTCATACAGGACCATAAATGGCCGATTCGTGCGGTTAAAGTTATATAGCAAATTAACTCTGAAGCTGTAGTTACAGTAAAGTTGACAGCAGACATCTTTCAATAGAATCCAAAGGAATGTGTCAAGGAGCCCTGGAGATAATTCATTATTTATCTTTTATTTTTTTAGCTTTATGTGTCATGCATTCAATGAAACAACAGTAGATGCTGCACTTTTGGTTTATTTTGCGGTGGATTTGGCAACACCAATTTAAAACATCACCTGTAAAACTTCTGATGCTGTAGACAGGTGGGTAGCTGATCCTTTGTACTGTAGGTAGCTGATCCTCCTTCCACAGCATAGATGGTTGCCTCGCAACAACCCTATGAGGTAGTCTAGGCAGTGACTAGAGAGGCAGTGACTAGACAAAGATTACACAGTCGACTTGGGGTCAAGTGGGGATATAAACCGAGGTCTCCCTAGTTTAAGTGTAGTACTTGGCTCACTTTACCTCATGATCTCTCTTTTTACTGGAATGGCTGTCAAGAAAAAAAATCTCCTAACAGTACAATTTCAGCTATCAGACAGGTTGGAGTGGCCCACGGGGTCTAATAAAAGTGGGCGATCTACTACTCTGCTGCATCCATCTCTTCTTCCACTGTGGTGCTTCATGTGCCAGAGTCCCTTGTCACATCAACAGCCTTCCTGCACACAGAGATCCACACATGTCCAATGATGCAATAAAGGCTAGGCTGAAATAGCCTTTCAGTCTGCAAGGTCTCTACTTATGAAAATGAAACTGTCCTATCCTTCTGATTTCAGAAATACAGTGGTGCCTCATACTTTGAATGACTCTAACTTCAAATGATCCAGAGTTCAAACATTAAAATTGAGCTAAAATTGCTCCAAAGTTCGAATGATGCTTCTACATTCAAACAGTGTACAGTGTGAAAATGGCAGGCACAGCATAAACGTCATCTGTTGTGCACCACATCATCTCTTACTGTGAAACATCTCTTGCGTAATCCTCCTGCATTCAGTGCATGCATTTTTATGTTTTCAGTAGTTTTTTCCACTTTATTCTTTGGTTATATATATTTAACCACTCCTCGCTAAGGTACAGTAAATGCACTAACATTACTAACATAAATTCTAATACAGTGATGCCTCATACTTAATTTATTTCAGGAGGCCATATTTGCAGATCAAGTTTATTGAAATGGGTATTGTTTAGGGTCTGGAAATTCATTAATTCTCTTTCCATTATTTCTAATGGGGAAAATCGATTCAGACTTTGAACAATTCAGAGTTCAAATGGCCTCCTGAAACAAATTAAGTTCAAGGCACCACTGTACTTTGTAAGCATAGTATCTGTATCTGCTTAAGTTAAAGGTCAGACCAGAATGAGGCCATCACCTCAGGTAGGACACAAGAGGGGCTGCCATCTTGTCCTCCACCTCAGGCAGCAGTGCAGCTTTGGTCCAGCCCTGTGAAAGGTTCAAAGATGTGCAGGAGCATAAAAAGCAGCCTTCTCTGACCCAGCCACCCTCCAAATGTGTTGGGCCCATCACCTCTATCCTTGGCTGTGCTGTCTGAAGGAGATGGTGGGTATTTATTTATTAGTAATACTTGTATCTCAAGCTGTTTATTATATTATACTATTATCTCAAGCTGTTTATTATATTTAACTATTATAATCATTGTTTCTTATCTATCCGAACCACAGTGGGATCCATGATAAGACGCAGTGCAGTAACTTAGCATTTCAGTCATAACATTCTGCCAGATAGGGCCAGAATGGTGGAAAGCAAACCAGACCCATGCTTTCTGGGAAGCTGCCGAGTTGTTCCTAATATGTAAATACAGGATGCACTTCTAATTTCGAATCTGGAAGCAGAGGTGCAAGCCAGCCCAACACCAAACAGCAATTAACCTGCAGAGTGTGTGTGCATGCATGGGTGTATTGGCTTAGAGATCTAAATTAGAAATAAGGTGCTGTTATTACTCTTGCCATGATCATCTCTCATTCAGGACTGCTTTCAGGGCACATCAGATTTCACCATCATGCCCCCCCCCCCCAGTTTTATTTTTCAAATGTCACTCAACTTTCTGTGGCAATCAAGCATGCTCAGTCCACCTTGGATTGTTATCCATTTCTATGTTTGCTTCCTTGTTTCAAGAGGCAAGGATTCTGCTAACCCCAAGCCCTCTTGTTCCTCAGTGCCTGTGTTTTGGCTCCAATGTTACTGGCACTCCCCACACAAGTTCATTATGAGAGGGAGTACAGTAATACCTCGGTTAACGAAAGCTTCTGTTCACAAACAATTCGGTTCACGAAAAGAAAGTTTGGTAAAATTTTGCTTCCCTTCGTGAACTCTGCATTGGATGCCAAACACGAACGCGGCCATCTTCCTTGCATGAACACGAATGTGGCCATCTTCCCTGCACGAACACGAGCGCAGCCATCTTCCCCACTCTGACATGTGGTCATGGCTTCCTCTAGTCAAGATCATGGTTGCGATCCTTATGGAGGGGAACTCTCCCTCCAAACAATAACCTCCTCCCCACCCACCTTTCTGTCCTCCATGCCAGAAGTCGCCTCAAGCAAGGTTAGTGTTCTCTCTCTTCAAACTGTACTGTACTGTACTTTGTTTCATATTTTTGTGATTAAAAAAATTACATATGGTTCAGAACGGAGTAACCTTATTTACATTGATCCTTATGGGGAAATTTGATTTGGTTCGCGACCAGAATCGTGGAACGAATTAAGTTCGTGAACTGAGGTACCACTGTAATTGCAATGCAATGATGACTGGAAGAACAATGTAACTTGCCCATAAACTCCACGCTAAAAGTTCTGCACCAATTGTGTCTGGGAAGGAATTTTGCCACTCATGAGCTGTCATGCAGTTTTCATCATCCTTTGAACCATATAGGTGAGAATGATCTCATTCCTGGATCCTCCGGATGCTGACACAAAGTCATTTGTGGGACTTCTATCTTTTCCTGCTTCCTTCTCTTTTGATCATCTGGCACACCCCACATACTGCAGGGATAGAACTCAATTCTCAGTGCCAAAATCTAGAGCTGACATACGAATTTCAAGAACAGATGGAGACTGGCTGAAGGTGAGCTAATGGTTTAGAAGTAAGACTTAGATGATCGAAATACAAACTGGTGGCCAAGTCATCTCATGATGACATCTCTGGTTGGATCGCGTCCCACCCACCTCCTTCTGGGAAAACAGCAGTCATGGGCCATCCTCCTGTCATAAGCCGGCTTTTAATAGTCGAGAGATTGTGATTCACCTTGCTGCTGGGTGCCAGCACATGGCTTGGATGCATGATTGCATCCCCCACCGAGCCCTTCATTCCACCAGGCTTGGATAGAGCATCTCTTTTTCTCCCATCTGCTCTGAGGAGTGATGACATCCCCCCTCAGCATGGCGTTGGCACCCCGATGTGCCCCAAGCCTTCTGTTTCACCAAGTTCCTGTAGTCATCCCAGTACCAGATGGTCTTGTGTATAGATGACTTCATCGAGCTTAAACACAAAGTCACTTTTGCAGTGCATTGTGGGGACAGAGGGCTTCATTTAAACTCTTTATGCTGAACTCTCCAGAAAGCCACAGAAAAGGTGATGTCAGGAAAGAAACATTAATGATCAAGGCCACTCTATTCCATGGATATTTCATGTGAATGCTCTACATGCAGCATTGGCATCATGGGGAGGCATGCCTGGGCACCTGCCATGGCCCATGTGGAATTGCTTCTCCTTTGCCCACAGAGACCTGCTTGTTCATCTGGCCAGGTCATGGTGGAGGTGAGAAGCCACAGTAGATGACATGGCCGAGTTGCTTACTGGCTCACTGATGCTCTGATTCTGCCTGTCAAGCAATCAAGCAGTAGTAATGGTAAGGAAAAAGGACACAGAGCAATAGTAGCTTGGGAGAATGTAAACTCAGTGAGTGAGGCAGCCCTTTCAGGATGCCCTGCCCAAGGGCCTGAGCCCACGAGCTCTTTAGTGCTACCATGCATCCCGAACAGATGTAGATCTGCTTTTGTTGCCGCTGCATGGCCCGGGAAGCCATATATCCACTGTGTGTGCTCCTCCCACCCATGGCAGTGTATGCATGGATTTACACCATCACACAGTGGTACAGTTAGTACAGTAATAAATTTGTTAGCTTTTAAGATACTGCAAGTATTTCTGTTATTTTTGCATTGAGGTGGCAGCTATGTAGGATAAGTCTCATCAAGTTCTGAACCCAGAATATTCCCTATCAAAAGAAAAAGGCAGTGCTTGCCATCTCCTGCCTGCTCAACTTCCTTTCCATGTCTTTATTCTCAAATTACATTTTCATATTAATTAAATATGCATTGTGCCAAAAACTGGGCAGATGTTTCAGCAATTAAGCATCTGGTATTAGCAGTCAGTTGGCATTACTCAAACCCACTCCTGTACACTGACGATACAATTTCCTCTGGATAGCAGCCCAAACATAAAAGCCAGCAGAGGACAGAGGCTCTTAACACTCAAACACGTTAGTCCAATTTATCCAGGACTGCATTTATAGACAGTGGTGGGACAGATGCAAAGAAGTGGTCTAAAAGAAAGCTGATCTCTTTAGCTTCTGCATACATTTATTACAGTGGCAAGTATCCCTGAAGATAATTTTTTATACCTCTTGGTATAATATCATTGTAATACTAATGGTGAGCCAGAATGAGGGAAAGATCATATTGAAATATATTTTCACTTCCAATAAAACAATTGCTATCATTTTCACACCATTTTGTGAAAGTGTTGAGTTTGGCTGTTGGGAGATATAGAAATATAATACATAAATAAATGCGCAAACAAATGGTTTGCAACATGTTCCCATTACCAGGACAAAGCAGCAGAAGGAATGAAGGCACCAGCACAAGGAAAAGGAGAGGGAGAGGGAGAGGGAGAGGGAGAGGGAGAGAGGCTGGCTCCTGCACCTTTCTCCTATCAAGTGACAGAGAGCTGAATGGGCCACGATATGGATGATTTATAAGGGACTGCAGGTGGTGCAGTGGTTTAAACCGCTGTGCTGCTGGGCTGGTTGATCAAAAGGTCGCCGGTTTGAATCTGCACACGGGGTGAGCTCCCGTGTACCGTCCCAGCTCCTGCCAACCTTGCAGTTCGAAAGCATGCAAATGCAAGTAGATGAAAAGGTACCACTTCAGTGGGCAGGTAACAGCGTTCTGTGCACTTCGGTGTTTAGTCATGCTGGCCACATGACCACAGAGACTGTCTGCGGACAAACGCTGGCTCCCTCGGCCAGGAAACGGAGATGAGCACCGCCCCCTAGAGTCAGGCATGACTGGACGTAACGTCAAGGGGAAACTTTACCTTTACCTATGGATGATTTACATCCAAATCCGAAGAAATGCACATGAATGTGTGTTCAGATGTGCCCAACGCATTGCATTGCTTTCAGGACATTCAACTGTGCATCCTCATTTTATTCTGACCCAGTTAAAGGTGATATCATTCTGGCATGGAATGAAGCTGCCGGCAGAACACAGCAAGGCAGGGTGTGTTGCCCCGGTTTCCTGGGCAAAACGGACTTGTTGCACCTTCCACTGCCCCAGTCACATGCAGCAGAGGGCACTTGCCTTTTTCTCCCCCTTCGTGAAATCATGCCAGGGCTAAATCTGATTATCTGTGTGGAGCTCTGGAACTATCGTGGGTGCTGCATCACAGGCTGGATAAGGTCACACACTGAAGTAAAGAAGTCAAATCTCCCCTCCCCTGCACTTAAAAAAGAAGCAAATAGTGAGACAACAAGAGAGGGGAGGAGAAAAGGAGGAGCAACGTCAGCACCAATTTATAACTGTAATAGCTGTGCAGAGACTTAACAAAGCTACAAAAGATGGATGTTTCGTGTCTCCTTTTCCTTCCCCTGAAATGTCAAGCTTGCCTCCAAAACCTGAAACCCCCCAAAATGTGCCATAATTTGCCACAATACCAAATCTCATGATACCACTACCATTTCCCATGAATATCAGCAGCTGACGTCATGGGGAACAATAAAATGCATGCATCTCATTTGGCCAAAAGATGTACAGGTGGTGGGAAATGGTTTCCTGATTGCGGTGGTAATCTGCTGATGCCCTGTAGTTGATTCCTCTTGCCTCGACATGCCTAAACGTTGTGCCATTGTTGTTCACAAAGCCAGCCAGCTAATCTCCAACATCTTATTCTTGGCACAGGGAATGCAACAGCTGTACCCAGATAGAATGCGTGCATTTTGATAACTTTTCCTTTGCTTCTTTCGCTGTTCTGGAGAGAAAGAGTTACCTCCAGTTCTGGTTAAAAAAAAAAAAATCTGAAAGGTCTTGGATATCCTTATTTGCAGTATTAAACATTCATGCTAAAATCCACAAAAAAGCACAATTCATCCAAAACTGTAGCGCTTTACCCAGGTTTGTAGGCAATGAAGCTCCTTCAGATATAATATTTGACAGCAACAGTGGAGCAGAATTGTTTAAAAGCTAGTGTTTTGAAACTGAGAGAGGAGAGTTCCACTCTCGAAAAAGCATCGTGGTGTGGTTTGGGCTCTTTACCAGCTGTGGGCGAACCAAGCCCAGCAGGATAAGCTGAACCTCACATGAAAGATATGGTAGATTTGAGGTTGGAATTTCTGTGGAACTGACCACATTTTTGGCGGGTCTGGGAGGTGCTTGTGATAGACATGTCTGCCACGGTGCAGCCCGTGGGTCATAGGTCTGGCCTTGCAGCTTCCCCTGAACATTTGCAGTGGTGAGGACAGAGGTGCCCACGGGGAGCACAAAGCAGCCTGTACAGAAGCCTCAGAGAGCGAGCACAGTTTGCTGGCATCGTCCATGCATGCCTGCACTGTGAGGCTTCAGGAACTCTGCTCAGGCGTGCAGATCTACCCTCTCACAGGCAGCGTTTTTGCTGCCCTGAGCGGTGGATTTTGCTTAAATGGGCAGATTGCAAGGTATGTGTGAAAGAGGCATTGGGCTACCTGGGCAAAGTTCCACACAACATTTTATCAGCAGGGGTGAACTGCTTGTATTCGAAACCATGCCTGTATTCTAAAAATTTTTAAAAAAAGGTAAATATCCTTTGTCACCTAAAATAAGCAAAGTAAGTAAGCCATATCTGTAATTAAACTGTTAGACAACCAAGATAAAGAAGGAGTGCCAAAGGTGTGTAAAAGTGTTACATTTCACACTGTTCTTTGTTATTACCTGTTTATTTATTTAGAATTTTTGTATGCCGTCCCATTCGCATGAGCCTAGGGACAGCTTACATACAATAAATAAACACAATACAAATAGTGCACATAAAATCCAGATTCACCCTGGCTGCAAATTAAAAACCTATAGATGATATTAAAAATTGTTAAAATATTGCTTAAATGAAAACGTCTTAGCCTGATGCCGAAAAACAAATAACGACGGCGCCAGGCAGACCTCTCTAGGGAGCACATTCCATAGTCAGGGTGCCACTGCAGAGAAAGCCCTCCTCCGGGTACTCACCCTCCTCATCTCTCTCACGGAGGGTTCCTGGAGGAGGGCCTCTGCTGCTGATCTCAGGAGGAGGAGGGCAAATATGGAAGAAGGCGTTCCTTTAGGTATCCAGGTCCCAGGCCGTTTAGGGCTTTATAGGTCATAACCAACACCTTGAATTGAGCCTGGACTTCAATGGGGAGCCAGTGAAGCTGGTAGAGGACTGGGGTTATGTGAGAATAGTGCCCAGTCCCCGTCAATGGTATTAGCCTCTTGCATGCAATCTTGCATGCAACACAGAAAATCCTGCTGGTATTTTTGTGTGGCAAGTACTTGGCTTTGAAGGGACCCGCCGGTTCCAATCAGAGAGGGCTTTAAGAATTCCTGAGCCTAATTTTATAGATGTACCACAACATAGTCAACTCTCATTCAGAACTTAAAACTGATTCATGTGAGCTGACTCATCCATACAGAATTAAAATTATTCTGAGGACCAAATATAGGATCCCTTACAGTGACATCGGTTTCTCTGCCTTGCCCACCAATGTGACTGCTGCACATGATTAATCCCAGCGTGCACCAGTCACCTTTTGGCCTTTGTATGCTACTCCCAGAAGAACTTCCTTTAATGCCAAGAATATTGCTATCCCAGCTGCATGTAATATATGGTTTTCACCATTTCAAATTAATGTTTGTTGTGTGTAAATAAATAAATAAAGCACAGTCAAACCATGCTACTTTTCCCATCTCCTTAAAACTTTAAATGATGTGCAACTCCAGGCAGGAGAGGAGTTGTGGAAAGCATTTCAAGTAAAGTGCAATTCTACCAGGGCTGACGAAGTGACAGTACAGTGGTACCTCAGCTCACGAACGCCTCAGTTCACGACCAAATCAGGTCATGGTTAGTATTCTCTACTGTACTGTACTTTGTTACTTTGTTGTACTTTGTTACTTTGTTTCAAATTTTTGTGATTAAAAAAAAAATTACAGAACGGATTGACCTTATTTACATGAAACTTATAGGGTAAATTGACTTGGGTCGTGACCAATTTGGGTCATGACCACAGTCCTGGAATGGATTAAGTTCATGGGCCAAGGTACCACTGTATGTTGCTTGGGAAGGGTGAAGCATTTGGTGTGGGCATCTGTTGATATTCACAACTTTTAAGAAATGTATGACTATTGTTGTTACCATTATTATTACATTGCATTATGGCCCACTTTTTTCCTAGTGAGGAACCCAAGGCAGTTTACAAAGCTCCATATGGCCTGATAAGTGGCTACTTCTGGAAGTTTATCAAAGAAGTCCAATCCAAAGCAAAGCATGAACATCACATACATATGAGTATATATCCATTCCATCCCTTTTGGATGTGCAGCCATGTCAATGTTTATTTAGCCAGAGCATTAAATTCCATAGCTTAACTAGCATTTCGCTGCAGTTTCCACTAATACATGCCACTCACAAAATGGAATAGGGGTGGTATTATAAATAATAATGCAGAGTAGATGCTTATGGCCCATTATGGGTGCCCATTGTCACACTGATCCGCAATTAAAGCTCAAATGGTCAGTTTCTTGAGAGGGCAATTAGGTTTATTTACAATTAAACACCTGGATCCATGGGTGCCCATGACAGGAACACCCAGTGCTAATTTCATTAGGGTTATATAGAATACACAAAAGGGGAGTGAATACAATACACAGGAAGGTGAGTGGATACTTTGATATGGATAGGAAAGTGATAGGATACACATCACAGCACCTTAAAGAAAAGTTACATTTCACTCTAGTTAGATGCCTTTGACAGGCCTTCTAAATTAAAGTTACCTTGAACGGGCTGGCCAAGTTAAGTAAACAAAAAGGGTTAGGGAGGCACTTTAGCAAGCCTATAAAACAGAGATCACACTTTGACAGTTACCCACGAATGGGGTGGGGCCATTTGGTCTTCACCACCAGACACCAAGGCATCTTTTGACGTGTTTATGGCAAGGCAGTGGGGCGGGATGGCAAAGGTTTTTTTTTTGAGTACACCATAGCACCTATGCCTCCATATAACACAGAACATGAGAATCGTTTCCTAGGAAAATACACTTGGCGACATTAGGACCAAGGGGTTTGGCTCGAATGGACATATAATATTAGATTCTAAGTTTTCATGCCATTGATTGGATTTCCATTAGAATACTTCTGGTGTGCCTTCCCATACAACTTGGAGAAGTGCTACATAGTTTGTGGAGGACGACGAGAACAAGAACAATTTTCATTGTGCAACAGTGTGAAAAGAAAGGCGGTTCCCAATGTGCTCCCAGAGTGTCAATGCCTCCCACCCACCCGTCCTACTCTGTGTCCGGCACACACCAATATTTGGCTTTCGAAGTCAAGTACGCAGACGATCTCTCTCGCTCTCGCTCGCTCGCTCTCGCTCTCTCTCTCTCACACACACACCCGGAGTGGCAATATTCCTCCTTTCCAACACGTCCCACCCTGGCGCGCACGCCAACACTTGAAGGCACCTCCGCTGAGACATTCCCGCGCACCCACCTAGACAGGATTTCTAGTTCTGCTCGTGAACAGTCGCTTGTGAGTCACTCTCTCACGCACACGCACGCACGCACGCACACACCCCTCCACCGCACCTCCACCTGCTTGCCGCTGCCGCCCTCCCCTTCTCCTCCCCCTGCCGCGGGAGGAGGGGACAGGCGAGCGAGAGCGCGGCTGCCCGCCGTCCCGGGCAGCTCCTCTTGCAACTTTCCTCGCAGCCGCCCGTGCAGCCGCGCCGCCTCTCCGCGAGCTTCTTGCGCCGCCTTTTCCCCGGGCGGCGGCGGCGCGGCGGCGGCCCCTCGCCATGCCTCCTTCGCAGCCGGCTCGGCGCTGTGCACCGACGCGGGAGGACCCGGCGGCCGGACAAAGAGGAGCCCGGTAAACGCCCGGAGGAGCGCTCGCTCCGGCTGCGGCGCCAGGTGAGGACGGGGCGAGCGCCTGCGCTTGGGAGCCGTTCCGCACGGGGCGTCGCAAGAGTCCCGCGTGGGGAGCGCGGTCGGCGTGAGCAGCCTGGCCGGCGTGGGCGCCCGGGGAGCCCCTTGCGCGGGGAGACGGTGCGTGGATCCCGGAGAGGCGCTTCGCAAAGGGTGGGGACCAGAGCTCAGCGAGCGCCGCGGGAGGAGGGAGGCGTACAGGCTGATGCACGTTCCGAGTTGGCGCCTCGAACTTGCAGACTCGCTGGGACAGGCATTGTCTCCTCCTCGTGCCAGTCCACGCACACAGTAGTTGTGCATTTGAACGAGCTAGCGAATGTGCAACAGGTTGCGAGTGCGCGCGCGCCCGTGTTTGAGCGGAATGCGCTGCAAAAAGGAATGCGCGTGGATTTGCTAAGGCGTTTCTGAGGCATCCTTCTTAAAACTAGCACTGATTTGGGACTTCACGGTAAGGGTTGTGCACCAGTCTTGGATGAGATCTGTACAAGTTTCAAAGTTCCTATTGAGAAATTATTAAGGAGTCACAAAACGGTAACGATCATATTGATGATTCATTGGTTCCCCTAACAAAAATTTAGTATCCGGAATGAATGGCTACTGGCTTTATTAAAAGTATTGCTCTTTCTTTTATTCACCTTCTCTTTATTCACCCTATCCTGAGAAAGCCTATGCACTCTTCTGAGTTTAAGCCAGGATATTTATTATTTATTTATTATTTATTATTATTTATTAGAAAAATTTCTATGCCGCCCCTTGCCAACTAGCCTCGGGGCGGCTCACAGCAGGTCCATAAAAAAAAACAAAAACAAATACAATATAAAACAAAAACACAAATCGACCTACAGACAAGCTCCAAGTTATAAAGACTAAAATTGGCCCATCTCATAGTTCCCAATTAAAACTATAAATAAACCTAACAAAAAAACTAAAATTCACAATAAACTAATAAACTAATAATTTAATAAATAAGTTAACAATTAAAATATCGTCTTGCTTTGCCATTAAATAAGAAGCAATTCCGAGAGGGAACAAGCAGAGGCAGTGTTAGGAGAGGGCCTGCCAGGACTGGATCCCTGAATCTTTCATCTGGAGCCGGTAATCTCCTGGAGGCTGTTCACCCCACTGTCCTGCTGTCCATGGGCACTTGCTGCAATAAAGGGGAAAGGGCCCTAGTGATCTTGGTTGCATCTGATGCCCCTCAATTAATTTGCTTTAGACTCAAATGTGATTCGACTCCTGCTGTGTGTAGTTCACCCGTTGCACCTTTTTGCCTGAGAAACTAAATCCATTCTTCTCTTCTGACCATGCACCCCTTTGTACAAATACAGGTGCCCTTAGAAGGCAGTGTCCATTAAAGACACACACACAAAGAGAACCTTTAAAGCATATTAAAATTAACATATGCACATTAATGCCTTTTCCCATCTGGGTCCTGAGCCCCAGGTCTTGTTGGTACTGAACATGGGGATCTTGTTGGTACTGAACATCGTTCCATGTCCCCGGGGAACATGGAATGAAGGGAAAAGAGTGTTAGTGGCCAAGGCATATTTCTTTGAGATTAAGCCTCTCTGAGCTCCAGGGACATGTACTAGGACTCGACTGCAAGAGTATGAGGTGTGGGCTGTGAAATTCCACATGAACTGGAAGGTGTCAGGCTCTTTTCCATTATGGGGATATAATAATACTGGCCTGCCTGTCAGGATCTAAGAGAACGGATGTGAGTGGACTTTCAACAGTTGGAATGAGCAAGTGCTGCCCACCGTTATTCTTAGCAAGAATAGTTTACTGTTCAGGATGCTTCCCAAAGGCTATTCCTTGAATCACTCCTCTCCTGCTGTCCATTCAGGTGATCCTGAATGCAGTCAAAAGTCTTAATTCAAGAGTTCAAGGGTGTCTCAAAGGGAGGAAGGGGTTTGATCCACAGGCCAGACAAATCAGTGGGTTTATGCCATTTGATTCAGTGGAGCAGCAAAAACTGCTTATTTGTGTGCTTCTGGCTTAGGCAGGAAGCACCAATGTATCTGCCCAAATGCGGGTAAGTTCATGGCAATTTACAATGGTATAGTCAGGATGCCTGGTAACTAATGGAATGAACATAAGGTGAGGGGGAAATTAAATTGTGCAGTCAGCATTGTGTGGGTCTGTATGTCTGTATATATGCAATAGGGATGATAGGTTCTGTCTTAGCTAACCTATTCTTTTATATCTTCGGATATTACACCATTAATAGAAATGTTCTGTTGGAATGTGGAAGTTACGAACAGCCTGTACTTAAGAATGAACTGCCATAAAGTCTATTAATTTTAAAATCCACGTTAAAAATCTACTGCAGAAAATCATAATCAGAGGAAGTGAAAGGGAGGAGAGGAAGGGCCACCAAGTATCTTCAGAGAGAGAGAGGGAGATGAAAGGGGAGAGGGGGAGACCCCCAAAGCAAGCCCTCTTGCCCTGCCAATCTGGTGAGGGAAATCTCTCCAGCATTTCCTTGCTGCAAAGAGGAGGCACTGGTGAGTTTGCATGGGGAGTGGGTAGAGATATTTTTGGTTTTTCTACTTGTACAGGGGTCCTGTACCCCCGATCCCATGCATGTGGACGGCTGAATATACATGATCCAACTTACATATAGATTTGACTTAAAGACGAATTTCCTTTTTCTCAGGAATGGAACTTGTTCACAACCTGAAGACTGACTGTTCTGAATTCTTTGTGTGTTGCATGAGGCTGGCTGCTCCAAGACTCAATCTCTAAGTAAACTGAAGTCAAGAGTTGTTTCTCTTAGTTCCCATCAGAGACTGAGGGGCAGCAAGGAGAATGGGAAAAGCCAGACATATAGAAAACAAAGGCATTATCAGTGAGTTAATGACCTAAGGAATTAAAAGCAGACCATGAAAGAGCCCATAAGGACAAAGATTAGTTGCTCAGTGACATAAACTGTTTTTGACAATGTGGCATTTTAGATGGAAAACAATGTTTTGTCCTAGGCTTCTTTTGAGAAGCTGCAGCCCAAGTGTATCAGGATTATCTGGACCAGAGACAGTTTAATAACTCAGTTAATTTAAGTGGAGGGAAACTGGATTAGACCAAAGTATTCTGGTTTACCTGGATGGGAATGAGTCAGCCAATAGGGTGTCAAGACATAATTTTTCATGTCTAACCAGTATTCACAGACAAATTAGAACCTTGTACTATGCATTAAGCAATTACGGCTTAAGCCTGAAGTGGATCAGAATGCCACTAGGTCAGCCAGTGCTTACCAACCCAGATACGCCTTCCCTTGAAGCCTGTGCCTAGGCCAGGTTCATTTTCTGGCTCTAATCAGTGTTGTGTAGTGGTTAAGAGCAGGGGTCTAGGACTCAGGTGATTGGGGTCCCAGTCCCCACTCAGCCACCAAGCCACCTGGGTGACATGGGACCACTCACAGACTCTCAGCCTAACTCGCCTCACAGGGTTGTTGCGGGGCTAAGATTGAGAGCAGGAGGAGGAAAATTATGCAAGCTACTTTGAGTTCTTAAAAAAAGAAAAAGAAGGGATAAAAATTAAATAAGCAAATATCTGATATAGTTTAATCCATATCTACCTGCAATGACTGCGAATGCTTGGCTCAGTCTCATTTGGCTTCTCTCACTAGTGGAAGCATTTTAGTCAGCCAGAAATTAAACCTTATTGTTCCTTCTGAATTGGGTCTCTTTGCCAATCTCCCAAAGAAGCCAAAAACTATGATTTGTGATTCTGGTTTGTTGGAGGAGTGGCAAGCTAGGAGCCATGGTTTGGATGTAACACTAAAATTTGAATTCTTGGTTAGTTAATGAGCCAATGCAAATGATAGTGAAATGGCTGCAAACTAATTTATTAGGTGAATAAATACAACTGTAAATCCCTTTTGCTTTGTGTGAGGAAGAAAGTGAGAATATGATGAATTTCTGAATGAATGTGGGTGTTAAATAATCACAGTAGCTTATTTAGTAGAGAGTTTGCTTATTTTTAAAGGGTTTCTGACTCTGATTTTAGAACATCACAATCCCACAGAGTGGGGGCAGGCAAATGTTGTTGCTAGACTGTAACTCCCATCATTTTATGCCATTGGCTATGGGACTGATGGGATTTGGAGTCAAAGAAGATGTAGAGGCCCACATAATGAGTATACTTCAACGTAGCATCAGAGCTCTTGAATGTTCATTACTCACACTTCCCCAAAGGGTTCAGTACAACATATTTAGCTATGTAGTAGCCAGTGTAATTATTTAGGCTGAGAGAATGAGAATGAGAGACTTGCCCAAGGCTTCTCTTTGAATTTCATAAGCTGAGCAGGCACTTGAAACGGGGCTTTTTACAACTCAACCTAATTCTCTAACCATTGTACGACGCTGGCTCAGTCCTTGCAAAATCTGGTTGCAAACATCAAGACACCGTTTGCTGCTTCCACTGCTCCCAGCTCTTGGTTGTTTGTATGTATACGGGCTTTATTTCCTGTGCTATATGGACACATAATTAAGTGTACTTAAACAGATGGATTTCAGTAAGTTTAAGTGCACATGGCATGTGACATAGCTGTGTATGATCCAGGCAGGTATGCAAAGGAACTGGGATTGGCTGCAGCTCCCGACCACATGTATATCTACATGCAGTGGCATGTACATGACACTATTGCCTTTGAATGTGCAAAACTGAACTGAGAGGACAAATGCATGCATTTGGCTAAAATGTGCCTGAGTGTATACAGTAAGTCCTTCATTAAAATAATTGGGCAAAGGGACCCGACACAGTGGTAGAACAGCTTCCATGCATATAGAAGGTCCCAGGGTCAAGACTGGCATTTCCAGGCAGGGCTGGAAAATCCCCGCCTAAGAACCCGAAGAGCCACTGCCAGATGGTATGGACTGCACTGGCCTCAATGGACCGATGCTCTGACTGGGCAACTTCCTGAGTTCCCAGTTTCTAAAAATATTCACAGAGCCATACCTCTTCTTAGTTTGCTGTGAATCAACAACAGCTTTTCTCCTTCTTATCATGCTGATATCATTAGACTTGCTGCTTCTGCGTTACCAGTTCTTAACGGATGGCACAACTGTTCTACCTTTCCTTTAGTGGCATTAAATAAATGTTCTGGGATTGATCTTCATAACCCAAAAAGGCTTTTCAGCTAAATTTACCTTTGTTTGCATTCCTCTAGTTTGTGTCAAATATGGGAACTGAGATCTCAAGAGCTATTTTAGGTATGGGTATTGGGCATGCCTAGAGAATGTCTATTTTATTTTGAACAGCCGCATCCCCACCATTTCTGGTGTGGCTCGCAGAGTTGCATTGACAGGGATTCTGTTTGCAGAACGTAAGCCTGCTTTCTCCTTGGGCACACAGAACTTGCTGCATTGTTCTTTCGCTTGTGTGCGCTTGGAAATGTTCCACAGAAAAGGTGGTGCTTTGCCTACTCTCAGACTCTTTCTCTGCAGGTGGATACTTTTGTTCTGATAAGAAATTTCTACAAAAGCTGGTCGGATGTGTTGATGATGTAAATAAACGCTGCTGCTACAAGAAGGGGAAATTAGAAATAATTTACACACACCTGGAATCCAGCATCTGCTCCAGGCAACACAAATGTTTTACATTGTGCTCTATTGTCAACAGTTGTTGGCTCCAACACAAACCATACAGGATCATTCATGCCAGTCCTTGGCTACAGTCATGGCTTCTTTTTTCTTCAAATGGTTGCACTTCTATGAGGATGTGTGTGAGTCTTAGGGTGACCAAGGTGCTCTTTTCAGAGACCAGTCCTCTGTTTAAAGAGCTACTCAATAAGTCCAATCTAAAGGTAAAGACTTATCAGACAGAGAGCCTGTGCCCTGAAGCTGTCTTTACACTGCACTGGGATGGCAGAATGGGCAGGCAGGTGCTCAGGTCACCTGGTCTCACTGCAGTTCCATTCCAATTAAAATAATAATTTTGAAAGTGGCATCGCTTAGCAAAGGCAGATTTTATGCAACCTGGGGTCTGTTTTGTTCTGAGATGATGAGGTCATGCCTTTCTTCCTAGTTGATGATTCTTAAAAGAGCACCCTAGTGAGTGCCTGCGCATGGGATGTGCACATGGACACACAGCAGCAGGGACATTTTCACCGCCGTTGATCCCCGGACATGACAGGATTTAAAAGTAACAGACTTTTCTTGAAAAACAGGTGCTAGTGCGCTATTAGAAGGGAAAAAACCAGATATAATAGTTTCTGGTGGGTGGAATAGGCTGGTTTCCCCCCACCCACCCCTTTCTCTTGGGGTTTTTCTGAGGGGGTGGAGTGCCAGGGCACGCTCTGTACAGTGGAGAAGTGTCCCCTTCCTCTCTCTTGAAAGAACAAGCTGCATGAACACAAAGGAATGGGGCAGCTGGGGATTTCTACATAGATGGGGAAAACTGCGGAGGGCTAATGCTATAGACCTTGCATGGGCAAACATCACACCTCCAGGATCTACCTTGCATTTTGTGAGACTCTCAAGGAGCCAGCTGCCATGCTCTGTCCAGGAGCGGGAGCAGACACGCACTTAGGAGTAAAGAACAGGTACATCTGAGTCTCAGACTCATCTTGATCTACCTTCTGACCACACCTGTTATAGACAGAAGGTAGATATAGCAGGTAGAAATCTATTTGGACTTCATAACATAGGAGAGTGTCATATTTTAATCAATCAATCAGTCAATCAATCACTATACTGCTCAACAACCAAATAGGAACGTATATTTGTTTAAGGGTTCCTGATTAAAGGTTCATGTCAGGCAAGCCACAGTTCTTTCAGCAATTTGTGGGCAAAAGTACTGCTGTAACTTAGAATCATAGAATCATAACACAGTCGAGTTGGAAGGGACCAGAAGGCCATCAGGTCCAACCTCCTGCTTCATGCAGGGCACCAAGTTAAACTGTCCCGCTCAGACTGCCCAGTTGCATCTTGAATGCCTCCAGTGCGGGAGAACCCACGACTTCCCAGGATAAGAAGTTCCTTTGTTGTACTGCTCTAACAATCAGGACATATTTCCTGATATCCAGACACTGAAAGCTTCTCTTTGGTGTACACAGTTTAGGAGTTAGAAGACAATTCTAAAGTGTACTTGTTTTACTGGAGTCACTGCCCTTGTACAGGCAGCCCCAAAGGAAGCATCCAGTTTGGCTTCTATTTATTCAAAACTGGGATTTCACTCTTTCCAGACCAAGCGAAAAAGCAATAGAAGTATTGGTCACCTATTGTATCACAGTCTAGGAGAAAAAGATAGCCCAGGACAAAATGTTTTAAGTGTCCTGGTACAATCATGGTTGTTTCCCACTCGATGGAACACAGGTTTGCAGCAGAAGGACATTGAAGATTGTTTCTTCTTTGTTGGTTTCATTTTGCTTTGTCTGAATATTCAGTGGCTGCTGTTGTAGTGCATAAGAGGCTAATATTCTAGAAAAGTCGGGGCAAATGTGATACACTAGCATCCACATGTTGCAGATTCTGTAGGCAACTGTTTCTGTTGAATGAAGTTCCTTGAGTGTTCCTAGAACTTCAGTGGTGCACTCAGGAAGGAAAGAGCAATGGATCTTGATGAGTTTTAAGCAACAATCTTTTCCATGCCAAGAAGGGCTGAATTTTTGTGTCCTTCAACCTGGGCACAGAAATTGGGTGTGGGGAATTAAGGATTTATTGATCAAAGACTAGTAAGAGAGAAGGCTGCAATCAGATGTCAAGGTTACTCAGTGTCTCAGGGACACTGAATTAGCCAACAAGAGATAAAACTACAAAGAGTCTAGCACACCTCAAGATTTAAAACTTTTATTGTTTAGGGTGCAACAGGGCTATCCTTTGGAAGTCACTAATGGGTGGCAAGATCACTGGTTGCTGTAACTGCTGTTCATCATGTCTCCAAGTTAAAACTGTCCATAATAGGGTTTGATTTATTTCCTCTGCCGCCTCGCTGCTCCAAAATGGTGCTTAAGCTGGAGCTATTTGGCAGAATAGAAATAATAATAATAATGATAGTAATGCTGTTTGCCATTTTAACTGATTGCAGTGCAGGTATTATGATTGTTCATGTTGCAGGGTTTTTTCTACCCTAATGGAACAGCATGCCTGTCTGCAATTATAAATTCTGTCTCCAATAGCTACTTTTTGGAGAAACAAAGCCAGCCCATTCTTGCTGATGTGCTACCCACACAATTTGATTGCAAAGCATTCATGATGGGAGTGTTTTCAAATGAAGGCGTGTTACTGAATAATTTCCCATGTATCTGCTAAGGGCCAGTTTGCACATTAGATTTTTAGATGTGCACGAAAATGATGGAAATTTATATCTAAGGATGCAATGCAAATGTGAGCAACATCTGTTTGCAAACACGGGGATCATACAGATGGGGTTATCAATTTTGGTACCAGGCAAAGCTCTTTCATTGTGCCAGGATTTTAAAGCCCTAGAATCACAGACTAGTAGAGTTGGCACGCGCCATGAAGGCCATCAAGTCCAGCCCCGTGCTGTTGCAGGACACCAAGTGACACCATCCCACTCGGGTTGCTGTCCAGTTTCTTTTGGAATGTCTCTAGTGTGGGAGAGCCCCCCACCTCTCTGGGCAGCTGGTTCCACTATTGTATTCTCTGACCTGTTTCTGGTTTTTCGCTGCTTGTTTATTCTTAATTCTACTAATTGCTCTTGTGTCATGCTTTTATATAGTGGCATGTTGGCATTCCCATTTTACTCTTTTTGTTTTCATATGTTTAATTGTAGTTTTAACTTTTTGTAAGCCAGAGCCTGCTGAATTGGAACAGGGAGGATTAGTCAGATGAAATCAATAAGGAAAAAGAGACTGTGAATCATCTTAATGTTATTACCTGGCTTGGACCATTTGTAAAGTGTGACTTCATGCTGGAAAACACCAGTTGCCTTCAATGGACATAGGACAGAAGCAGTCGCTGGCTCCAGTGTCAGAGAAGCAGCGTATCCATGCAGGGCTTCAACTGGAGCTTTTCATGAACCCCACCCCCAAAATAGGTCCACCACTCCTTGAAAGTTCAGAATAAATCCAGAGTGGAAATGTCACTCACTGTTATTGGAGCAACCCCCCACTGTGGGATCCCAAAAAACACTGTCCTATCAGTGGACGGAAAAACGATGCATGGATCCAGGTATTATTGAAACTGTCCTCAGGCTTTCTACCTACTGCATGGAAAGAGCACATGGAGAGAGGAACGCCGCAGCCCTGTCTGCCTCGGTCCTTGTGCCTGTCGCCCTGAATGTGTGCAGGGGGGTGGTCAGAAGGGAAGCCCCTCCTGCAAGAGGAGACAATTAGAACTCCTGACTGCCCTTTCTTCACATGCATGTTCAACACATTAAGTAGAACGGCTGAGAAGAGGGATAGCCATTTACATGGCCTGAATTTACTTATTGAAACTGGGAGGAGGACCTGAGCTCAGCAGCAGAGCACATCATGTGCATGCATAATGTAGCATATTCCACCATGGATCTGCAGGTGCAGGTTCCAGGAACCACATGCTGCTTGATACTCAGGAATGCCGCTGCTAGTCAGAGTGGGCCACACTGAAGTGGATGGACAAATAATCCATTGTTAGCAATGCTCCGTAGTAGGAACAGGGTCTTCTCAGAAATAAGTGTGAGTGCATGTCTGCTCACAGATAAGCAGGAAACGCCTTTCTGTGCCTACTCAAACTAAACAGGAATGACTCAATCAACAGCACTTTCCCTAAAATCAAGCCTGTGCATGTCTGTGCAGGAGCAAGCAGGACCTAGTCATTCCACAGCTTCAGCCCCCTGACCTTACCACTTCACCCTGCAGGGGAAAGCTCTTATCTCTGATCAGCTAATTGGAGATAAGAACTTTCCTCCACTAGATACTGGCTCTGTCAGCACATCATGCTGAACAGCGCTGTGTGGCTACTGCACAGCATGGCATCTCTGTATTCACACATCAGGCCAGTTTCCATGCTTCTCCATCTTCCTTCCAAATGGCTGCATGTATCCCATCAGCCCCTGCAGCCGAAAAGCAATCCCAGCATGCACCCCTCCTGCCTACTTTGCCTGCCTGTCCCTCATTGGCCCGCACACTCCGCTGGCCATGGCTGCAGCTGGCTGCTCCTGCTTTTTTGGTGGGGGGCTGCTCAGTGAAGCGCCTGCCTACTCGCTCTGTTGTCACTTCAGAGTAGAAGTGCAGGAGCAGCTGTTGCTGCCCCCACATTCTGTGCCCCCCACAGGCACACTTCTGCACCCTCGCCTCACATTCATGGGTCCATGCTCCCTCCATGGGCAGGACTTGCATATGTTGGAGGGCATTGGCCTGGGCACCCATGCCAGGGATCCTGCTGGGCAGACTTTCCCGAGGGCACTGTTCGGGCATCTGCCCAGGGCTTGTTGGGTGTCCTGAGAGTTGTTGGGACCACATGGGAACAGGCAGGGGGCGGCAGACAGCGGCAGACACACGGGCTTGGGTGTGCTCTCCCTGTTGACAAAGCCCCAGGCACTGCGTGTGTGCTCCTCATGAGTTCGGTGGCTCCCAGAGCAGCACAGGCAGACTGCCACTTCCAAGTGCCCCTCCAGCACAGGGCAGCCCTGGGCAGGAACACCAGGCACAGCTGGCTCCACAGCTGCTACTGCTGCTGCAGGCGGCGTGATGAGATTCCCCCAGTGCAGGTGTGATCCCACCTTCACAGCTGGCCATTGGAGAGCAGGGAAGACTGGGAGCATGGAGGTATCCAATCAGCACACTGCTGCCAGCAACACAGCAGTCGCTAGCAGAACAGTCCAGCGGAAAATGGAGGCTGGGCCATGTGGTCTTACCACCAGACCCACTGGCAGAAATGTGGAAACTGTGCAGAAACACCGTAAAGCAGATGCTCCGTGGGGCTTCATGGAAACCAAACCAACCACCCTTCACCATGAACGCTGAATTCACACCAGATCTGCGTGTGCCCTGCATGTGCAGCTTCCAGCACTGCATGTTACTTCATGTGAATTCAGCCACTGTGAAAGAGAGCCTTTCCCAGGAAGCTTCTCTCCTCATGGCAGAGCCACAGGAAGAAGCTGCTGAGCTGGCCCTGAAATCCCTGCGGCCCTTATTAGGTCTGCGGCCTGGAGGGTCGTCATTCCTGCTTTCCGGATGATGACGTAATACCCTAGTAATTGTAATGCTTTAGCAAAAGGTGTGGTGAGTTTACTACTGCTGCTCTGTAAAGCATTAGTGATGTTTTGATTGTTAGCAATATAAATAACAGTCAGGCCTTGTTTACATCAAGTATTTGGTAATGATTAGATGATATATTACTGCTGATTATCTTTACTTCCTACTCAGTTGTGTCTGGATGAACCTGCTCATATGTCTAGAGAGTAAAACTGCATTTACCTGCTCTTTGTTATCTCCATGCTGAGCGATGAGGAGGAAAAGGCTTTCTGAACATAAAGACTTTTCAAAATAAAGAGAAGAAACTAATGTTAAAGTTGGCAATAAATAAATAAAATATCATTTATTAAAAGGAACAAAAGCTTCATGATACAGTACAACAGTGTTCTGGTCGAGGTGAGAACCTATTGTATTTTCGGATAATTTTTTTAAAGCTATGAAGGCAACAGGGAGCACTCCTTTCTTCAGAGAAAAAAATGCGATCTTTAAAGTTAAAAGGAAAGTGAAAGGCTCTTGAAACCACTCGTGGAAGGAGAAGTTCACTGGTGGTTATGGTGACGTCATGAGCAGCGGCTGCCCAGGTCGCCCACCGCATGGGGCTGGGTGTCCTGGGAAAGTGCTTTCCCTGCAGCGCAGGTGCTGCCTGGAGGGGTGGGCGTAGCCTAATAGGAAAGCACATACTCTGCAAGCAGAAGGCTCTGGCTGCAGTGCCAGGCAGACTCGGGTAAGGCAGTGCGAGGCTCCTGTCCGAAACCCTGGACGGCTGTTGGCTGTCATGACAGACCGGGCTCTTCTAGTCCAAGGGTGGACTGAATTTCAGAGAGCTTCTCCAGGGCAGATGGGGCTGAAGGCAAACCGGATGGATCCAAAATGTCAGGGAGTTTCCTTTAAAGCTAGCAATTCGGCCTTGGAGAGACATTTAAACTGAATGGGGGGAGAACATGGCCAAGCCAGGAACCCAGCAAACAGCTAGTGATCAGGAGGAAGGAACGGGGTGGGACCAGGGGAAGGGAGTGGGGCTATCAGAGGGACCCCAGAAGCTGGACTGGGACCCCACATGGGCCAGAATTAGCCCCTGGGGCCTGAAGCGAAAGGCCACAGCCCCACAACAGCTGAGGCCTTGCTCTGCTGCACTGCAGCAGTTCTGCTCCTGATGGGACAGCTGGTTCCAGAAGGTGTTGCTGGAGCTTAATTGTTCTGTGCCCCAGTTAACAATTGCAGGGGGTTAATTGTTCTCTGCAGTGCAGTGAGATTCCACAGGCTCTATCCCCCCCCCCTCCCCGTGGTAAATGAAAGCCATGGGATACTAACTAGGTTCCAATACACAAATCAGAGCCGGCTCTTTTGCCCCTTTTCATCACATCCAGGCGAGGCAGCAGCTGTTCTGAATCAGTGCCTGGCACTGAAATGGCCTGAGTAAAGGCCAGTAAATGGATGCTTGATCCAGATCAGATATAGATACCGCTAGTGTGTGGTTAATCTGCTCACATGGGTGAAATTCAGCTTGTTCTGGAGGGGAATCACCATCCCCCTGAGGGGAGAGGTTTGGGGCGCTCTGAGATGCAACGGGCAGCCTTGGGACATGGCGATCCTTTGGCAGCTATTTATCTGGACAGGGACAGCCTAGCCCCAGATAACAACAGTCTGGTAGCCTCTCAGGAGGGCAACTGCAGTGAAGGGCTGCTTTGGAATGGTCTGGAAATTTCAGCTGCTCAAAATAGGGCCGAGAGATCGTTAACAGGGACTGGCCAGCATGATCCCGTGATATCATGCTTCACTGTCTGCTGGTCCATGTCCAGGCCTAGTTCAAGATGCTGAGATTCATATTCAGAGCCTTAAATGCCTTGGAGACCAGTCACCACAAGGATCATCTCCTCCCATGTAGCTCTGCTTGGAATCTGGCTTCATTCTTAGCAGTCCTTCTTTGCCAGAGGAAGAAAGGTGGTTAGCTCCTAAAAGAAGGGCCTTTTCTGTTGTGGCACCTCAACTGCAGAATGAACTTCCCAGATGTCCATCTATCACCTTCATTGTGCTCTTTTCAGCATCAGATGAAGCCCTTTTCATTTTCCCAGGCATTTCCCAGTCTTTCTGTTTTTATTGATTTTAAACCTCCACACAGTTCCTAGGTTTTATTTGGGTTTTACTTTTATTGTACACTTTCATTGTATATTTATTGTTTTAATCTCTTAAGCTTTCATCTCATATCTTACACTCCATTTTATGGTCTTAATTCTGAACAGCCCAGAAAGCAGTTCTTTTAAGCTTTTATCTCGTATCTGGTTTTTTTTTTTTATTATAGTTTTAATTGTTGTGAGCTGCCCAGAAAGTTTCTACTATTTCTGTATGGAAATGCAATAAATACATGAACATGAAAGCCGGTGCTATGCCAGACCTGGACAGAGTAGCCATTGTGCATTCGCCCACAATGCAGGGATGGTCTGGAAAGGGCCCAATCCTCTGGAGCATCTCCTGTGACTAACATGCAGACATCCAGGCAAGCATAGCAAGCAGAGCGGGGACTTTTCTGCAGGCCACCATCTGCTATCTAATCTGCTAATGTATCCATTTATCCCTCTTTATGGCCACGGGGCCCTACTTTTCTGATGGGAACGCAAAGCCTTGCCCTCTTTGTTTGCTCTCCCGGGGCCCAGGCTTCTTGCAAAACACCTTCAGCGTGTTCACAAGACTAGACTCCCCACTGGATGGAGAGGTACTTCACGTGAGCAGGGAAACCTCACCACAACTTTAATAAGGATGCTGGACAATCTTATTGTGAGTTGGGTGAGGGGGGAGAAAGATTGCTGTGTATAAATGTCTTTTTGAAAAACTAACCTGATTAACTCCTTCTAGTGTTTTTAAGGAGAACTGTCCGTTGGTTCTCTACTCTCCCAGCAGCCATCTTGCAGAGGATCTTGGCAACCTTTCCAGCAGCAGTGAAGAGAACAGCTTGGCCCAATGACTGAGGGAATGTTACACTTTACTTAGCAAATGTGTTTGATGCATGTTGGCTGGAGTTTCCCACAGCAAATGTACAGTACGGCAGCCATACACACCTTTTAGACTAAAAACAGCACGATACGAGGCTCGGTGCCTAGCAAGGACACTTAGGCAGGAGGCATCAGAAAGTGGCAAGTGTTTGTAATCAAGGAAGAGAATGGTAGTGGGGACTTCATATCTGCATATATTACTCCGAGGGCCAAGGTGTACATGTTTTGTAACATGCATATCTTGGAAGCATGTCAGGTTTTTATTTTATGAAATAGAAGGTCCTGAATTTTCATCACAGCCTCAGTTGCGGTGCCACAGCCCTCGCTGGCCACTATAGTGTGGCAGATTCACCCTGGCCCACAGCTTTCATTGCATTCCTGTTGTCTTGCTTGAGATTCTTGGTCTGGCTGCATGTCCCATACAACAGTGCCCGATACTAGAAATCACATGCTTTGTTAGAAGACTGATCCAGTAGATGATATAAATTTGGTACAGATCTTGACATGATCAGAATGCATCAGTAGCATTCATCATTTTCAGTATGTCAGAATCAAGCCTCCATATTATAGAGTCTATATAACCTTTATTCAAACCAAGATAAGACATCAATCCTAGGATAAAAGGGAGTAATCCTAGGATAAAAGGCCGAGGAAAGCTTCACTAAACCTTTCTGTTATTTACTTCTGTATCTGATAAGAACTTTATTGGAGACTGAAGCTACTCTACCCCCTAAATATTAAACATCTGCAGAGAAGGAAACTAAATCACTCGCTGAGCCCTTACCACTGAGAGTCAAGCACATTGTCCAGTTTTGGAACTATTGACATTGAAGAAACAAACAAAAAGTCACAGTGACCCAAGGAATCCAGAAACTTGTTGGGGATCTCAGAAAGTCCATTTCTGACCCCCAGTGTCCATGCCTATAGAATATGAACAACTGCAGTCTACACAACCTTTTCATCAGGTCCCTGACCTGGCTAGCCAGAGTAGTGTATGATTTGGCTGTGTCCCAGCATTGCATTCAGAAGCCAACGACATCTGCTTCTACTACTCCAATCCTTTTCCCTAGATTCCTCCGTTAATCTAAATTTGGGGCCTTGTTGAGAAGACAAGTGCGTATCTTCTATATCAGTGGAAGTTTTGTAAGCTGCCCTGAGATGCTTTTGTGTGTAGGGCAGGGTGTAAATATTTTAAATAAAATAAAATAAATAAAAATAAGACCTTCTTATGCATCATCTGGCCACAAACCTAGTTCTGCAGCCTACAACATGCTTAATGGGGAGCTGAAGGCAGTCTAACCCTTTAATATGCAGTTGCTTCATTTACATATCTTACTTGCACACACATCCTATGGGTATACCTTAACATATGTAATGATACAGGAATAGTGTCTGATAGTGTGTACTAGTTCACATGTTGCTGTAGAGAAGACGGTACTGTTCTCTCCTGTTTGCTGAATCTGCTGCGTCCAAGGGGCAATTTCAGGGAGCCAGGTGGGGAGTGGGTGATGTCGAATTTCTGGACAACACGGGTTCCCCTCTAGCAGGAGATTGCGGATGCAGCTCTCCCTCCCCCGCCTTTCCGCCTCACCTGGACAAGGGCTGCTTCAGTTGCCTCAAATACCCACATGCAGCAACACGTTTCCCTTCCTGCTAAAGTTTACAGGGAAGAATGAAGAAAAGGATGGAGGGGAAAAATTACTCCTCCAGCTTTACAGATGACTCAAGAGAGGGTCAGTTTTATTGGGGCTGTAAAGTGCAAAGATCAGAAAGGCAACCAGTATTAGGATTAAGAAGCACACTGCTTAGCAAAGGTGGGAGGAGAGAGAGTTTAAGGGTGTTCTTCAGGGGTGAAGTGGTGCTCCCTTGACTGGATAGCCCACCTTTCTGTGAAACCCTCACCAATTTAACAGCTGGATTTCCATCCTCCTTTGGCTGAGCAGTAATGAATGGGCAGGGACATGCGGAGGTTTCTTTCTTAGTGAGAGGGACGGAGCTGCTGAGAATGAAGTTGCATAGCCCAGCTGAAGCATGGCGCCGCCTCAGGGCATGTCCCCTTGAAATGAACAAAGCCTAAACCAGTGCAGTGTAACTATTTTTCATCATCAGAATTCCATACACAAATTATTCTGGAACTTGTTTTTCTCTTCCCTTTTCTCCGGCAGCCGGGGATGGTGGGGGGGGGGGGTGTTTTAGAGTGCAAGGCTTTGGGCAGGGGCTGCCTTTTAAAAAAATCTGGTAAATTTCGGGCCAGCCTTGCATTTAATGATGAATCCCATTCAGCAGAGAGGGGCTGGTAGTTCCACCCTTCCTCTTCCACTCCATTGGGCTTTCCTCTTGCAAGGCAGGAGAGCCCTTTTCTCCTTCAACAAGATGGCAATGCAGCAGGAGGAACAACCTGCTGATCTGTCCCCTCCTTCACCAGTGCATTGAGCAGGGATCAGATGCTGTTGGGTGTCCTGCTGTACTGTTAAGAGGTTAGTAACCTGAATTTCCATGCTGGCCGCATCTCTTCCTCCCGATCCAGCAGGTGCCTAGACTCTTTCTTAGCAAGCTGCTTAAAAACTTTTGCTGAGTAGTAACTTTTATAAACTTATTTACAAAAATAATAACTAGATGTTAAATAATACAGGGCCCTATCAGAATTTCACGGGTTCAGAAAAGAAACAGTAGCAGCAACTTTGCTAGATAGGAAAAGAAAGTAAGATTATTCCTTTGCTTAGAAATTTCCATCTTCACTTCACTTGCAAGGTTTCTTGAAATAAGCTGTGTAGGAGCAGTACTGTGCTCTTGTGAAGTTACTGGGGCTTGTGCAGCAGATGGTGCACCCTTGGGTGACAGGAAGATGTTTTATGGTGGCTCAAACCATCCCTCCAGCCAGCCCAATAGTGTTGCCAGTAGTTTAGTCTGAATTCTCTTCTAGCCCTACCTAGAGAAGCTGGGGATTAAATAGGAGATCAGCTGTATGCAAAGTGTGTGCTTCTTTAAGATCAGTCCTCTTTAGTATCAGCTATAATGAACTGACAAATCTGCATATAAATGTGAATTGACCAATCTGGTTTCAGGGGAACTTAGACCCCTACTTTGATACAGGATAGCCAATTGATAAGCAACTTCTGTATGCACTACTTCTTCAGAAAATGGAAGAACAACACCTCTTTATCTTAATGTAATCAATAGGGAATGTGTTATATGTGCGTATTCATATTGCAAGTGGAGTCATTAGAACCTAATCTTAGTTTTCAATTACTGGTAATCAGTAATATTTCCTACATTTTAAAGAACTACCTCTCCAGAAACTCACCCTTGTACTGAGGTGAATATAAATGTGAATATGCCTTAGCTAGACTTTTAAACATGGAGCCTCAAATGAGAACTTAATTCAGGTTTACCAAGGTGGTTACTCAGTTAAAATACTGGACTAATTAAAAACAAACTATGATGAGGTGCTTAGAAAGCATTTAAGAAACTGAAAACGTTAGTGGTGATCATGAGAGAGGACTGAGTCATTTGCTAATGATCTTTTGGCATGTACCTGGCAGCACTTAATGCAGATCTGACGTGTTAGCTAGTTTTTCCTTTTATTGCTAAGAAGATTCTAAAATAACCGAAGCTGGTGGAGCGGACAGCACCAAAAGATTAGTTAATGCCAGGTCTATCACACCTACAGAAGGGAACCCTGCTTTCTTCTCAGTGCAGCCCGTCCTAACAAGGGACAGCAGGGACACTTGGCCCAGGCGCCCCACCTCTGTGGTTTCACTGCTCAGATGGCCACTGCTGTGCCAAGGAAATAAGGCTGATCTGCTTGGGAGTCTTTGTTGCTCATAGGGATGTGTTGTAATAACTTCTGAGAAGGCTGCAATGAATGAAACACATTGATCATATAACGACAGGAAAATGGCTTTGCCGTGTTGTTTAGTTTTAAAGACTTAGGAGTCTTTAATTGTTTTGTTGTCTTTGACTCTTTTGCTATTTTAATCCTTGTAAACCATCCTGAGATTCTCTAGAATAAATTGCAGTACGAGTACACCCTACCACTTGCTTGCTAGACCCATGCCCTTCCTGGCTACTTAAGACAGCCAAGGACAGGATTGGGCCCTGGATCCTGGAGGTGGTCAACGCCGGCCAATAAATGCCGGTGGATGAGGGCCAATAAACTGAAGCTCAGTCCAGACAAGATGGAGGTCCTGTTGGTGGGTGCTTCAGGCCTTGGAATGGGGGACTTGGGCCTTGTCCTGGATGGGGTTGCACTCCCTCTAAAGGACATGGTCCGCAGCTTGGGAGTACTCCTCGACCTGGAGCTGTCATTACATGCTCAGGTGGCAGCAGTGGCGAGGAGTGCTTTCCTAAAGCTTCGGCTGATACATCAGCTGCATCCCTTCCTGGACTATGACTGCCTGGCGACAGTGACACACGCGCTGGTGACTTCCCGACTAGACTTCTGTAACGCACTCTATGTGGGGCTGCCCTTGAAAACGGTCCGGATACTTCAATTGGTGCAAAATAGAGCTGCCAGGTTGCTGACGGGGACTGGGCGTTATTCTCACACAACCCCAGTTCTCTGTCAGCTCCACTGGCTCCCGATTGAAGTCTGGGCCCAATTCAAGGTGTTGGTTATGACCTATAAAGCCCTAAACGGCCTGGGACCTGGATACCTAAAGGACCGCTTGCGCCCATATATGCCCTCCCGCCCTCTGAGATCAGCAACAGAGGCCCTCCTCCGGGAACCCTCCGTGAATGAGATTAGGAGGGTGAGTACCCAGAGGAGGGCTTTCTTGGCGGTGGCGCCCCAATTATGGAATGCGCTCCCCAGAGAGGTCCGCCTGGCACTGTCGTTATTTGTTTCTCGGCGCCAGGCAAAGACCTTTTTATTTAAATTGTATTTTAACTGTTAAATTGTCATTTGGTTTTTAGTTTCCTGGTATGTATTTATTTATTGTTTAATTGTTTATAATTTGTTTATAGTTTAACGGTGTTTATTTATTTGTGTAGTTTATTGTTTATAATTTGTTTACATTTAATTTAGTACGGTATTTTATAGGGGTTGCTGAGATGCACCGGGCGGGGGGCGGGGGGTGGAAAGGTTTTAAATATATTGTAGTATTTTATATGTTGTGAGCCGCCTCGAGGCTTGGTTGCGATGGGGCGGCATAGAAATGTTTAAATGAATGAATGAATGAATGAATGAATAAATAAATAAATAAATGGAAAGTCTTAGGCAGCAGCAACACTTAGACTGTGGTTTTTCCGGACTGGCTACCAGGCAGGCAAGCACATATAACGGGTATTGCCGTTTTTCAGTGATTGCAGTGACTATTGTCTAGGTTCAGCCAGCATTGTTAATTGTCAGGGATGTTGGAACTGTGGTCTAAAATATCTGGAGAGCACCTGGTTGGGGAAGGGTGGTCTCTGACACAGATGGCCACTGCCTGTGTTCTCGGGGCTGCTCCAACCTGCAGCCATGTAAACTCACCACCATGTGGCTATTATCAGGTGCTCTCATACTGCTGGCTCCATCTCAGAGTAAAGTGCTCACCGTTATGGAATATGCATTAGATACAGACTGGAAAGGCACAGGCCTTTGCAAGCTTAGACAGAAAAAAGCCCTACAACTCCGAGCCTGCCTGGTGGGGGCATGCGGGCAGTGCCAGGGTATCTTTCTACCTAAATGTAGAATTCTGCCCTAAAGAGAGGGGGTCTCAGCCTTTCTTTCTCTCCGTGGGCTCTCTAGGCAAGTGCCCTCCACACCCTTGGGTGAGATAATCGGTAGGCAGTTTTTTCCAGCATGCCCTGGCAGGGTTGCCAGGGATAAGGAAAATCGCTTTGAGGGCTGGATCTAGCCCAGGGACTTCCAGTTGGCCATCTCTTGCCTGCATAGAAGACTCCCCTGCCACAGGTTCTCTGCAAGGCCAGTGTTAAGCTAGCCCGAGAAATTGTGGGGGCAGCAGTGACACCTTACCAAGAGCTAGTAATGCCAGTTGTTAGTAGCCTCTACAGAAAGTGTGGCTCTTTTTTTACAAAGTCACTACAGTCTTTGGAGGTATCAGAGATGAAAGCACAAGATGGGTATTTGTTTCCACAATAAAAATCAGGATGCCTTTTAGGCATTCTGCTACTTCTTTTGAGGCAGAGCATCAGATGGGCCACGCCTGTAACCTTCCAACTCTGCCCCCTCCTTCAAACTGTGCTGTAGAAATTAAGGAGAAATTAATTGTGCCTGAAGCTTGCCGTATGAGCCACAGCTTAGCTTATTCACCAAATTTTCCATTCCCACCTGCGATTTAAACTGCAGCTTCAGATCTTTTATGTTGAAGGTTGCTCATGTGAAGGACTGCATGGGGCTGCATGTTTCACTCCACCCCTGGGTTGACTCAGCCCCTCCTGGCTGCTGGTGTGCTGAAGGAGAACATCTGCAGTGGATAGAGCCTTTAAAAAAATCTGTGGAGGCTGCCCATGTAATTAACACCCTTTTTTTGAGGTAATGCTTTTTTTAAGGCTGTTTCTTAAAGGTAGTATATGATCACAATTTAGGTTTGATGTGGCTGCTTGTTTGGCAGTGGTTGAAAAACACAGTGGCCGGGTTCACACGACATGACAAACAAGCTTGCATTTGTTTCCATAGTGTGTGGAGTTTTGCCCAACTTTGCTGGTGAGATGGTCACAGGGTTACCTGGGCAGTGCAGTTTTTGTGTTCCCTGCTCTGTTTTTCTATGAATTCAGCCTAAAACAGCATTTGCTCTTTTTGCAGCCACATCACATTGCTGACTCCAGCTTGTGATCTGCAACAATTCCAAGATCCTTCTTACCTGCAGTATTGTTGAGCCAAGTATTCCCCATCTTGTAACAATGCATCTGGTTTCTTTTTCCTAGGTGCAGAGCTTGGCACTTGTCCCAATTGAATTTCATTCACAGGTTCTTTTTTCTTTCCTTTCTTGAAGATGGGGACACCATTAGCCTTTCTCTGGTCACCTGACACTTTCCCTCTCCTCCATGATTTCTCAAAGATAATAGGCAGTGGTTCTGAGGGTTTTTCTGCCAGCTTCTTTTTGACTCCAGGATGGAGCTCATCAGGTCCTGAAGATATGAATTCATTCAACCCAGTTAGATATGAATTGATATGGATGAACAGAGCTGCCTGAATTTGTGGACTCTCCTTAAGAATGTGGCACTATGAGCTATCATAATGAGAGCCTGCACTTCACCACACCATTGGTTCAGACCCTCTGGCTGGGTTCACACATCACTATAAGCAGCCCTGCGTAGTTTCCATGGTGTACAGTCTTTTGCCTAGATGTGCCTGGCAGCTGATTAAATGGTTTCTACAAATTCAGTCTCACAGTTGATGACTAGAGTAGCTCTTGCAGCAGTTGCCACTCTTTCAGAGGACTCTTTGGTAGCTGTATACCAGGACCATGGAAACCATGAAGCTATATTTAGACAATAAGAGAACCATGGTGAAACATGGAAACCATTGAACAGACTGTTGTGTCTTATTATGGTTTTAAAAAACCAAATGGACCATGACAGGGCTTGAAATACATGGTAGACCATCCTGTATAAAAACCCCTGTGACTTGTTCTGTCATGCAAACCCACCCAGTGACAAGCTCAATTTTGACCAGTCGCACCATGGCTTAGTATTAAGTGTGAACCAAGCCAGTGGAGAGGCCATTGAAGTAAAGGTCAAAGTTCTTGCATTGTTTTGTAGTGGGAGGTGTATATGCACAATTAAAATTCATTAAAACAGTAATATTCCACTGCACTAAAGCACAATAATAACAGAATTTGCACAATTAAAAAGCACCTAACCTAGCAGATCTATTAACAGGCAAAAGGCCTTCTTGAATAAAGCAGTATTTGCGTTCAGGTGAAATGACAGCAGAGAGGGAAGCAATCTAGCCTCTTAACCCTAACTCCATCTAGTACAACTTAAATTCCCATTCCCTGATCTGCCATTTGACTGACTAGGAGCAGCTCTGACGCTTTTGAGTGAAGCTTCAATTTATTTGTCCTCATCCAGTCCATCACTAACATCAGGTTCTGATTTAGAATCAGAACAAATGCCATACATTTAGAGGGAAAATAGAGCTAGAGTTGCTGTGAACCTTCCCACCAGTTTCATGCATAGTTAAATACCATGGAAGATAGGCTGGAACCCTGAGGGCCACTACAATGGCCACGGGATCAAACACGGGATCAGCCCACAGCACCATCCCTCCAAGAAGGACCAGAGCCACCTCTGCTTTTCCGTCTCAGGCAGGTGCCTCAGAATGGCACCATGGTTGCTGGTATCAAATGCTTCCGAAAGGTCTGGCAGAACCTACAAGGACATGCTCTGTCTGTGGAGATCCTGGAACTGATCATCCACCAAGCAACCAAAGCAGCCTCTTTCCCATATAGCTGAAGACAAATTGAAATGGACCTGGATAATCCTTCTACTCCAGAAATCCCAAAGCTAAGAAGGCACCACACACCCTAGCACCTTGTCCAAGACTGGAATACTGGAGATCATAACCATGTTCAGACCCAGCTGTATAGAGAACCTGTTCACTCAGATCCCATGTGAATACACCCAAAGACACACAGGTTCTTGTACATACCGTTCATAATGTTATAGACCCAATGTTAATTTTACTTACAGTAGACCCATTTAAATGAATAGGATTTTGGTTAGAATAATGTTTGGTACAAGCTATATCCTGAAAAATTGAGTGATATAGATGTAACCTAAGCAGGAAAGAGACAACTGATCCTGTACTGCTGGCTCTGGGGTAGGGTTACAGTTAGATCTGGTTTATACCATCTGATTTAAAATCAATTGACAGTATTCAGTGCTGCCCATGCATTAGCAGCACCCACTGCTCACACAACAGGACACTAATGGATCCTTAAGCAGGTGGAAGTGAGCCAAAATATGCATTTCTTGAACAGGCAGGTAATTTCCACATATTAAACTACATCTGTGGTATAATGTAAGAGGTATAGTGCAAGTTGGGATTTTTCTTCCCGCTGGCACAGACATAATTATTGGCCAGTTTATGTAACAGCTCCTAATCGGTGCATATATATTAAACAGCTCTCTCAAATTACTAGATGCAAATTAGAACTGGTCCTGTGTGGCTTTAAGAGAGTCATATAAAAATGAAATAAATAAAATAAGAATTCTGTAGCAGAGAGCAAGTTCTTAGGTGCAACTTTACTTTCCCCTTCATGACAAGTTATACCTCCAGCAATCCCCTCTTCTGTATAGTTGGCAAGTGGGCCGAAGCCCTGCCTTCCCCTGCGTGTGGCCATCCTGCCCTGCAGAGCTGGATGCCTGCAGAAAAGTGACCCACTTATGCACAGGCTGTGTGGACCCTTGGTGTGTGGTGAGCTGCTTTGGGTGAACCACGGGATGTGAACTGGTTGCTCTCATGCAAGGAGACCAGCTGCAAGCTCGGACCATCTTAAGCTGCCACAGCAGCATCTGCCCATTCGATAGATCAAGATCTGTCCATTTCTTTTACTGAATAGGCGAGATATCCTTCCTGTTTCACGGGTCTTGAGGACACAGGCATCTGCATGACTTCCTTCTAGGCTGAGCTGACGTAGCATGTAGAATCTGCAGGCTCCAACACGTTTCTGAATGCGCCCTGACTCTTTAACCTTGTCAAAGCCACACCACGAGCTGGACTTGCTGACTGGGAAGGAGCTCTGTGGGAGGGAATGTGTGTGCGCGCAGGCACTTGCCTCTTCTCACAGCACAAGCCCGGGGAGAAGACTCTGTGACCCTCCAACGGTCGTTGGTCTGTGACTCTCATCCTCCCTCTCCATTGGTCATGCTAGCTGGGCCACTGGGAGTTGGAGCCACTGGTTCCCCACTTCTGCCTTCAGCACTGTTGTTTGCTCAGCGTATGGGTGGGCAAAGGTCTTCAAGGAAGTGGAGCTTTCTTTCAGTCTCGAAGGTGCAGATCAGACTTGTTGGCTTCTCTTGGTGTCGACGCTTTCCAAATCTGTAGATGGATCCTTGCTATATATTTCAGTGGTAAAATTGGAAAGAGATTAATAGCAACACCATGTTGCCAAACATGATGGGAGAAATATTTTCCCACATTAAACTGATTATAGTAAATGTGTGAGCCAAGCATCTCTGTTCACAGTGCGGGTGTGTAGTTGTCTGCCAGGGATACATGACTGCTTGGATATTTTTCCCAGATAGAGACTAAGTATATTTAATAGTACATAGAACTCAGTGGCTTGTAGATGCAGCCTGTGTGTGTGTGGAGAGAGGAAGAGCAACTGTTGAATTTCTGTCATGTAGAAGTTAAAAGCAAAGTTTCAATAAGCAATACCATAACTGCATTACTTGCCGCTTCAGTGTTAATGCTGGTTGTGATTCTGTGAGTGATAGCACGTATTTCCTTGTTCATTAAAAAGTTCTAATTACGGGAATCCCCAAACACTGGTACAAGTACTGCCAACCCACGCATGAAATGGGAGAAGCCAGTTCCAATCAGCCCTGAAGTTAAATTTCAGGCATTTTATTCCAAAAGAAAATGAAATGATAGCCAGTTTCATGTCTGGAATGGAAAAGTTATATTTAGCAGCAAAAGCCAGATGTGAGTGATGGTATCTTAATTCTTCATTTTGTTTATCATGATGAAACATTTCCACAAATAAGCCAATACATGTAGACGCATCAGAGCTGTAAACTGAGACTATACAGCTGTAGTTCCACTTAAAGAAAAGGTAGAATATTTCTGAAGTTTAGATCTTGAAAAAGTGCCTGGAAAAACAAGCCTTCTTTACTCTATAGTAAAGTCTTCTTATAATGTCTTCTTTACTATAGAAGGATACCAAATAATTGGCAGGTATCTGATCACTGATTTTAATTTTGCACAGGAAGGAACAGCATCTGATAGAGATCTCCCAGGATATCCAGAGGAAATATAGGCACCTGTAATTAAACTAAAGAGCATGTAAAGATCCACTCTTTTCATTGCAGAATGTAAATGAAAAGGCATTCCCCTGTCTTCATTCAAAAACGTTTTCAGGAGTATGGCTCAATCCAGTGTTGTTCAAGAGGGCTTCCACCTGTGCAGTGAGACTTCCTTTTGCTTTTCTCCATCCTGCAGCCCTCTTTGTACCCTCAGAGCTACTTCAGAGGCTGCCCCCAGCCCTTTGCTCTTCCACTGGGCAAAAACAAGGTTTCTCCAGTGGTTTGCATTCCCCTTGCGGATGGCCTGTGTCAGAGATACCCACAATGGATTCAAACACGTTCCGATGCCTAGGAATTTGATCTGCAGTATCTGAAGTGGCCTGGCTTTTCCTGAGTCACATGGATCCCATGGTCTGGTCCAGCAGTTTATTGCTTTCTCAAAATTTATGCAACTTCAGTGCTAGAAAAATAGGAAATATTTTTTAAAAATGACAATTTCGTCCTTTGGTTAAATCGTGAAAATACAGATTTTGGTGGGGTTTCACATTTTCAGAAGTGTGAGTGTTCACTAGTGAGAATGAACACAAGTTTAGGGAATTTAAAAAAAATGCAAGTGAGTGAGTGAAGTGAAGTTAAAACAAAACTAGTCATAAAACATCATCAAGGAGAGGGAGTGGTTGGTTGTTTATTTTCTATTCCACCCAACAGCTGAAGCTCTCTGACTTGCCATAAAGGAAAGAATGACTCTTGGTTGAAAGCATGACCAGGATGTGGGAACACATATTACGTCGCTAAAGTAAACCATATTTTACCCATGATGGCCCCATAATGTTTACTCACAATTTTCCATCTTTGACTTGGTTAAGTACTGCATCTGAATACCTAAATCACAGGTAAGGATTGGTTGCAAATAAAAATATGAAACTAGGTCTTCAAACTGGACAGCAAACCATGATTTGAATTGTTACATGTGCATTGAGCAAACCATGGTTAAAGCCACTGGAGAGCTAGTGCCAAATGTTGCATTGGGAATCCAGGACATCTGGGTTCTAGTCCCCACTTACCCATCTAGCTCACTGGTGACTTTGGGTCATTCATTTGCTTTCAGCCTAACCCACCTCACAAGATTGTTGTTGTGAGGATAAAATTGAGCTATGTAAGCTGCTTTGACTTCCTCACAAAAGGAAAAAGCAGATACAAGTCCAGTAAAGTGGTGGTGGTGGTGGTGGTGGTGGTGGTGATGCAGTTGTCCAGTTCCCAGCCTCTCTGACTGTAGGATAACAAGCAGATCTAAGTGATGTATCCCTACAAAGACTTTGCTGGGATGAGGCCACCTAAGTCAACAAGACAAACCATTGGCCTTCAGCAAGAGAGTTATAACCTACAATGTGTCTACTGCTCCACAGGAGAGACAGAAATTCCTGCTTGTTTCTTTAGGATAATAAGAGAGAGAAAGAGACTGTGGTTGGAAGAATATGGCAAAAAACTGGGTCCCATGTTTCAGCTTGGTAAAGATCTCAAAAGCTTGATGACTGTGGAGTTCAACACATGGTTTTTGCTAGGCCATATTAATCATTATAGCGCTTTTTATATCGGCTTTCCCCTCCTGAGCATGTCTCTCGGCAATATGTGGGAGCATAACATAGGCTGTATGTGCAGAAAAGAACCTGTGTTCATACAACACACGCCTTAGAAGGCCCTTACCTGCTTTCACGGAGTGTGCCGAGGCCCAGTGAGCAGGCACAGTTCCCTCCATATGGCCAGTATTGGCATAGTGGAAATGAGTGAACAGGGCTTGTGTGTGTGCCAAGGCGAAGGCAGCCAAAAATCAGAATGAAGGCCTGTAAACAGCCGCTGATGCAGAAACATAAACTGAGGAACAGAAGCCACATGAAAGAACAGCCGGCTAAAGAGGCTTACCGTGAAGTTTGTCAGACACTGTTACTGAGCTCCAAATGGTAGGCAAAAGGGAAAATAAGCTATTTCAAGGAGTCAGTGAGATTTCGCTTCTGTTTTTAATGTATAGATCATAAATGGTTAAAACGTGGCTTAGGCAGCATTTATCTTTTTTCTGCCTGGCCTTACTGTGCTGCCCTCTGACCATTCTCCTTCTCTCCCAATTAGGACCAGCAATGGACAACGATACACGGAGGCTTGCCGTGAGCTTTACGCTTTGCCTCATGTCCTTTCTGGCTTGTGAGGGAAGTCCACAGAAAGGCAATGCTTCCCAGCTGCACTTCACCTATCCTCTCTATAACACCACGATCTATGAAAATTCACCTCCCAAAACCTATGTGGAGAGCTACGTCAAAATGGGCATTTCTATCACAGACCCAGCATGGGACATCAAATACAGAATTGATTCTGGAGACACCAGTGGCCTGTTCAAAGCTGAGGAGTATATTGTTGGAGATTTCTGCTTTTTGAGGATTAGAACTAGAAGTGGTAATACAGATCGACTGAACAGGGAGTTCAGAGACAAGTACATGCTAATGATCCAAGCCATGGAGAAGACCTTTTCCTACAAGGCTCGGACCGAAGTACTGATCCAAATCCTTGACAGAAATGACTTGAAGCCTCTGTTCTCGCCCCCTTCTTATAAAGTGACCATTCAAGAAGACACGCCCCCTAAAACCGTGATTGGTGTGGTCAGTGCCACAGATGCAGACATTGGCCAGAATTCAGGGTTCTATTACGCATTAAACACACGGTCACCGTTGTTTACAATTCACCCCACCAGTGGGGTAGTGATGAATGCTGTGAGACTGAATGCCACCCACAGAGGGGAGCACCGCTTGAAAGTCGTGGCTGTGGACAGAATGAGGAAGATCTCTGAAGGAAATGGCTTTGGCAACCTGGCCAGTCTCACAGTCGAAGTGGAACCCTCTCTCAGGAAGCCCCCTGTGATTTCTTCAGTGGCAGTGAGGCCATTAGAGTCTTCTGAGGATCTCCTCTATGCTACCCTGCGTGTGGAAGAAGACGGCTCAGGAGCTGGGGTCGAGTCAGTCGACATTGTGGGTGGAGACCCAAGAAAGCATTTCAAATCGATCAGATCATATGTAGGAAGTAATGAGTTCCTGATAGTGTCAGCCGAAGAGATCAATTGGAACGATAGCCCTCATGGTTTCAATCTCAGCCTGCAGGCTAAGGACAAGAACAAACCACCACTTCTTTCTCCGATTGTAGTTATTCAAATACTGCCTTCAAAATACATTTCTGCCAGATTTGAAAAAGATACTTATCAAGTGCAGCTCAGTGAATTTGCACCTCCCGGAAGTCACGTTGCTTTGGTTCAAATGATTCCGGTTCTCACAAATCTAAAATACATTCTGAAACCTAGTTCCGACAGCACAAGCTTTAAAATCAATGCACAAACTGGTCTGATAACTACAGACAAATGGATGGATTTCCAGGAACAGTCCCACTTTGAACTGGAAGTTGTGAGCAGTTACAACCAGCTCTCTGTCAGAGTCATTGTTGGCATCGTGGACTGCAACAATCATGCTCCAAGGTTTACCCAGCCTTCGTACCAGGGCAGCGTCGATGAAAATCTGCCTCCTGGCACCAGCATCCTCTCCGTGAAGGCTACAGACAGTGACTCCGGGGAGAATGGGTTCATCACCTATACCATAGCCAACCAGAGAGCTGCTCCATTTGTCATCGATCCATTTTCAGGCGTCATCTCCACCTCCAAGCTAATGGATTATGAGTTAATGCAGAGGCGGTTCCACCTGCGTGTGTGGGCATCAGATTCAGGGTCTCCTTTTCGCCATCAGACGGACGTTGATGTGTCCCTCACGCTGAGCAACCTAAACGATAACATACCCGTGTTTGAGAAAATTAACTGCAATGGGACTGTGCCATGGGACTTGCCTGTGGGCCACTCTGTGGTCACAGTGTCAGCCATTGATATAGATGAGTTGCAGCACGTGAAGTATGAAATCATAGCTGGCAATGAAAGGCAGCTCTTTGAATTGGATTCTGTAACTGGGGTGATTTCTGTTAGAGCTCCTCTCCGAGATCTCTACGCTGGACTACCAGCCTTCTGCACTCTCAAAATTACTGCCACGGATGGAGACAACTATGCTTTCCCAACATGTGTAAACATCACTGTCGTCAACCAAGATACTCCAGTGTCCTTTCAGTGTGAAGAAACTGGGGTGCTGAATGAGGTGAAGAGGACAATGAGCCACTCCGCTGACTTCCAGTCTACAGAGCAAAACCCAGATGAAGAGTCCTCCTTGAATGTCTTTCTTATAAACCGCCATGCACCACAGTTTGATGACTCCTTTCCAAGATCGGTTGATGTTGTGGAGACAATACCAGTCAACTCAAGCATTGCTCAGCTAACAGCAGTGGACAGTGATACTGGCTTCAATGGAAAGGTGGTCTATGTAATATCTTCTGGAAATGAGGACAGCTGCTTTTATATTGACACAGAAACAGGTCTCCTTCTAGTATCCTCTCCTTTAGACTATGAAAGAACAACTTTCTATGTACTGAACATCACAGTATATGACCTTGGCAATCCTCAGCTGTCATCCTGGAAGCTGCTTGCAGTAAACATTCTGGATTCAAATGATAATGCACCTACATTTTTGCAAAGCACCTACTTGGTTACTATATCAGAGGATGTAAAATTAGGCACAACAGTCACTGCAGTACAAGCAAATGATGCTGATACAGATGACAATGGGAGAGTGAAATACTCCTTTCTAGCATCCACTGATAAATTTGCCATCAACAGTATCACTGGAGAAGTAGTAGTGACTGCTTCACTGGACAGAGAATTATGGCCTCACCATGTCCTGAAAATTGAGGCCAGAGACCAACCACAAACAGGCCATGAACTCTTTGCAATTGCTGATCTGGTTATTTCCTTGGAAGATGTAAATGACAACTCTCCACGTTGCATCCCAGCCTTGAGCAAGCTGAAGGTTCCTGAGGATCTGCCCCTTGGGACGACTCTGCTGTTCCTGGAAGCCTTTGATCCAGATATCAGCTCTGGAGGAGAGCTGAAATACAGTCTCTTCGGTGATGATGAGAATATGTTTCATCTGAATGAGCTCACGGGAGCATTGGTCTTGGAAAATGAACTAGACTACGAGAAGAGGGACTTTTACAATCTATCCGTGGAGATCAGCGATGGTGGGAAGCCCCGTTCTCTCTCTTCCCTCTGCCATGTTGAGATTGATGTTTTGGATGTCAATGAAAATTTGCATCCTCCTCGCTTTGATTCATTTGTGTATGAAGGGTCAGTGAAAGAGAACAGCCAAGAGGGAACAGCTGTGATGAGAGTGATAGCTCAAGATGGCGATAAAGGGAAGGATGGTGAAATCCAGTACTTCATCCGAGAGGGAACAGATCTGGGTATCTTCAGTCTTCAAAAGGACACAGGTAATAATGGGGCACTGAGGAAGAGTGGGTCAGATGAAAATAATGGTGTGATCTAAAATGTTGATTTCTCAGTATTTCTCCCCTGTATATTTGAGTTTTATAGGCTACTGAAAAGTTTGGCTTACAGAATGAATCTTGCTTCTTTGCAACAAGTTAGTTGAGAACAAGCATTGCATGAATGCATCTGTCTCTATAAATTAACAACCATAGGTACTCAACATTTGGACTACTAGACACTCACCAGGAGAGGCATATGATTCACATATGTTCCTAATTTAGATAGGATATTTTCTGCTTAATAAGCATGGAAAGAATTCATTTATCTACAGCCTTAGAGAGACACTTTGAAGTGCAATATTTTATTGTTTTAATTGAGCTGTAATCATATGCATACTTATGCAGTAATAAACAAAGTGGTACATTTCTGAGTAAACATGCATAGAATTATTCTGCACCTCACTTATGAAGGTTGTGGGTTTTAAAAAGTATTTTTTCCATGCAACACAGATAGAGGGAACTTATTTTTTGAAAGTTCCTTTTGTATACCCAGGATGACAACACCTTGGTTGGATCCACAGTTGTTAGAACAAAGGCCTCAAGTGCAAATTATATTTCTTACAACTGTGTGTGTGTGTGTGTATTTGAGAGAGAGAGAGAGAGTGAGAGAGAAGATGCTCAGACAATGAAGACAAGGTAAAGCTTAACAGTATATTTTCACTGGTTACAGTCACTAGAATCTAGTGAAGTCTTTCTACTTCTGTCATTGGAACTAGAAGGTTCCTTCTGCAACCCCTGCATTATGCCCTTAAAATCTGCTTCAGAGAATTTGGGGACCCCCTGGGGACACTTTCGGAGTGTGGGGCCATAGGATGAAAAGACAAAGGAGATCATTCAGTCCAGTCCTTGCACAACGCAGGATTCCATCCTTTATCTTTAAAGTAAACGCTGGCACCCATTCAGTTTAATTTTTAAAAAGGGGATTATGCTTTGCATGTAGTTTTTTCTGGCAACATAATACATAGACTCTTTTTTGTTTCTCTTAGGTATAATCTTTATCACAGGGCCACTTGACAGAGAATCCAGGTCTCATTACTGGCTGACAGTGCTGGCTGTTGATCAAGGATCAGTCCCTCTGTCTTCCGTAGTTGAAATTTACATTGAAGTCACTGATGTAAATGACAATCCGCCCCAGATGGCCCATCCTGTCTATTATTCCTCTGTCATGGAGAATTCACCAGCCAATACCTCCATCCTTCAGGTTGAGGCCACTGATCCAGATTCTGGTTCCCAAGGGAAGCTGACTTTCCATATCATCAATGGAAACCATCTAGGATTGTTTGCCATTAATCCTATCACTGGTAAGGATCCTGTGCTTGCTTTTAAAACCCTCCTTGTGCAAATGAGGTGACTCCTGGAATACAGTCTGGTCCATATTGTCCAATGTGTCCAAAGCCTGAATTTCAAATTGTAATTCTTGCTTGTAAAAAATAATTGCAGCTATACCAAAAGCCACAAGAAGAAGAGTTGAAATAGCCTAGAGGGAATGAATACTCCTTATTTTGGCTTCTCAGGTCTAAGCACTTGAATGATGGAAGAACAAGAGGAAATTAGACTGTTGATATGAGTCCTTTAGTGCTATGCCAGCACAGTTTCCATTAAGAGGAGTAGGTTGTGACCTGGTGTGGATTTTAGACTGTTGAGAACTTGTGAATGTAAATACAGTGAGTGGTGCTTGCCTGGATCATGTGTCTGTGGAACCTGGATGTTAAATATTCTGACTATGTGGTGGTAAGTCCATTGAACACAGAGGCTGGGTTTGGACAGCATGGCTTCTAACCATCCCTGTGAGCCTCCTGGAACTTGTTCCAGCCACTGGATCATATCCGTGCCTCTTCACATAGAAGATTTGCCATCAAAAAGTGTCTCTTGGGACATTCAGAACAATTTAAAAAACTGCAGTTGTTACAGTATGAGCTGAAAGGGCACTGTAGAAGCTTGAGCTCCTAATTCATATTCAGTCCAAGTAGCTATCTGTGCTATTTAAATTCCCCTTGCTTCTCAGTTTCTCTAAGTCTGAGGTTTATTCATTGCTTCCCTTGTTTTTGTCAGTGTTAGCAAAGAAGGTATCAACTTAGCCTTTTTCTGTCTTTTGTGTCCATTATGTCTGTGTCATCGCTAGCTTAGGTAACAGATCCTTCCAGATTTTTTTAATCTTCCTGGTGTTTAATGTAAACTGTCTCTCGGTGTTAGTAGACTGGTACTGGGCCCATCTTAAAGCAGAGAGTCCTACTCTGAGGTTGTAATCCTGCACATGCCCATGTCTCATTTAACCCAGTCTCTGAGTTCACACAATATGATACCCATGCTCAGGTCCTGAGGGTGGGTTGAGTGTGAGCTGTCATTGAAACATGGATTAATGTGTGGTCTGAAGCCAGCCACACTAATGAACAGTGGTTTATTAATCTCAAACAACCCACAATTTGCAGCCCAGCAGCAAATCATGAGTTCTCTTAATGACTTGCTCTCAGTTATCAACTCAGCCTGTGCTACTTACTTCTTTGTAGACATGTGTAGGATCCCACTTCAAGTGGTACAGTAGAATAGGAAGTGCTGTGCTTCATGCAATGTGGATTTAGACTGTAATCTTATATACGCCTACCCATCCCATTGATCTCCAGAGAGCTCACTTCCCAGTAGACATGAATAAGATTACACTGTAAATTAACTAACTTTTGGGCTGCAATAGGTGTGTATTAGGGACACAGCTCAGGTATATTGGCACTAGTTTTGAATTTTTGGGTCTAGCTGACACAGGAGGGGTGTGAATGTACCTTGCTGACTTCAGAAAGTGAAATGTGCTTCAGTGTTGATCCTTTTACAGCAACTAAAGGCATAGAGATTCTGGCGCAAACTACACTACCACTGGTGATAAGTGCTCAGCGTAACTGGGGACATGCCATATAGAGTGCCCCGATGGCATTTAAATTATTGCTTATAATGTGGCCTTCCTTCCTGATGGAAGCTGAAAGAGATTCTGTCTCTGTCTCTGTCTCTCTGTCTCTCTCTCACACACACACACAGAGAGAGAGAGAGAGAGAGAGAGAGAGAGAGAGAGAGAGAGCATCCCCACTAAGAAAAGGGGTGGGCAGTGTGGCCCTCATGCCAGCCAAGGATGGCAGTTTGGGTTTCGGGGGCCAGCTGGGCTAGCCTCCCTTGTATGAGACACTGGGAACTGAAGAGGAGGGGCTTCCTTCCTCAATCAGTGTTATGGCTATAGGGTTTCAGGGATGCCAGAGCTGGGATATCCCATCCAGTTACACACATCCTTGAAAACTCTCAGCTGTTTTCCCTAAAGAAGTGTGACAGGCTTGTGAAACAGGCAACCCACATAGCTGAATGAATCATGTGTGAATCGGTAACGTTACAGTTACATAGTGATGCAACTACCTGCCACTGTCAATGGAATGTAAGAAGATGGCGCAGCTGTGTTTTTAACAGAATGATCTTTCGCTGGGGAAAGTTCCCCAACTTGCAGTGGGAAAATATGCTCCCAAGTTTCACAAGGAGTATTTATGGGCCCAAGAACCCACTGGGGCACATGTTTAAGGAAGGATGCAGCTTCCCTCGTAGATCTTACTGTTGCTGAGCAGGCCAGCCGCTTAAAGGAAAGGAAGAGAAACCTGGGACATTAGCTGTGGGTGGTGGAGCAGTGCAAAATACCAAGGCAGCTGTAACTGAGCACCCCTCTGTATATCATGGCAGCTTGCAAGCCTCAAAAGAATGTATCCCAGAATAGGACCAGGGTCCTCCTGGGGCCTATTTTGAAGTAAACAGCTACAAGTTTTCTATCATGTGATAGACTAAGGGATCAATGGAAAACAGGTTTAAAGAGGGTCTGGTATGTTGTTTGTAACATTTGCTGCTCTAAACCTTATGAAAATTAGTAAAGGTTTAACAATTTATTCACGGACCTTGCTCTCAGTAAAAATGCCAGGTTTAGATTTCTGGGCATGTACAGAATGCCTTTCCTTCATCAAGTAACCGCAACCTGTCCCCTATAGTAGATTCTATCCAGATCAGTCTAATTTGACCCATTCATTTCACCCTAACATTGGAGACAATGCAATTTAGGCTTAAGTAGTAAGGTTTCCAGGGCAGATGGCTGGCCTTCCAGGCAATTTTTTGGCCCAAAGCTTTTCTCCCCTCAAGATAAACAGTTTTCTGGGTTTATTTTTAACCATCCTCCTTGGATCCCTTTGCTTGGTTGACATGACAATGGAAAACACTAAAGATGTATTAATGCTGGGAAGTCCCACTCAACAGACTTCCTGCCAGCTTCTGATTCAAGGATTGGGAGTGGGCTGAATTGGGTTATTTTTCAGCAAACTCTCATCTTTAAGGCACATTAAAAAAAAAAACACTAAGGAAATGCTACGTAGTTTGATACTGGCAAATGTCAGTTAATATTTGAATTAGAAGATTTGTAACAAGATTAATCAATTCATTGGAGAATATTAGATGAAACTGAACTAAAGGGTTTTGTCGCTACAGAAGGATTTGATATTCTAACCTTTACTCCTGCAACAAGTTCCTACATGCTTGGGTTCTTCCAAATCTAAATCCACTGTCTTTTATTACCAAATCTTACATTTGTGGATTTGAATGTTTGAATTAGGAATTACAGACACAAACCTAAGAGATGCTTCTATAGGAGCCACCATGGCTCAGATCGTCAGCCTACTAATAATATTCTTTCTCCATGTGGGATATACTTCTGTGTACAGATACGAAGGTTAAGGTTTTGAAATAGAAACTGAGCAAGTCAGAATGGGCCTTCCTGGCCATCTTGTCTGACCCCTGACTCTACTCATGTATCCCCAACATGTGGTTGTCCAATCTTTCCTTGAATTCCCTCACTGGTGGGGCCTCAACCACCTCCTGAGGAAGCCCATTCCATGCCCTCAGGGTCCTAATTGTCAGGAAGTACTTCCTGGCATCCAGACTGAACCTTGGTTCCCTGAGCTTTGCTCCATTGGAGCGCGTCCTGCCCTCCTCTGCAGGGGAGAACAGGTCTCTACCCACCTCTGTGTGACACCCCCTCACATACCTGTATGTCACCAACATCTCTCCTCTGAGTCTCCTCTTCTCCTGGTTGAAAAGACCCAGTTCCTTCAATCTCTCCTCATATGCCATCCCTTCCAACTTGGCTACCAGTCTTGCGACCCTGTGCTGAACTGATTCTAACCTAGCTATGTCTCTCCTATAATGCAGAGCCCAGAACTGGATGCAGTACTCCAGCTGTGGGCACACTAGACCATGTAGAACGGTATCAACACCTCCCTAAATCTGGAAGCCATGCTTCTGGTTATGCATCCAAGGGTGGCATTTGCCTTCTTAACCACAATGTCACACTGCTGGCTCATGTTCAGCCTCTGTGGACAAGTATACTGTTAAAGAAACATAGTTTCATAGTTAAATGCTTTTAGCAAAAGTTTGTGCTATTTATACAACCTCAAGAAAAGCTACAAATTCTTATGAAAAGAGATGTAACTTTTTAATATCATCACAGTGACCCAGATTGCACATTAACCGGATCACTAAGACTAACCCATATTTTATTTAATCAATGGGTTCTTGAATTCTTGGATGTTGTGATATGCAGATGCAGCTCCACTAACAAACCATGGTTTGTTAATGACAAACAACCCAGAAAAGAACTTGAGATTTGTTGTTGGATTGTAAATTCTGGGTTGTTTGATCCATGGGTTGTTCATGGGTTGTTTTATCAGACTACAGCAGCTGCTTTGAAAAAGGGAAACTCCATATTAGGCATAATTGGGAAAGGAATTAAAAATAAAACTGCTAAGATCACACTCCCCTTATAAAAATCTGTTGTGCAACCGCACTTAAGAGTATTGTGCACAGTTCTAATCAGCACACTTGGAATTCTACATTGTAGAGTTGGAAACAGTGCAGAGATGTGCCGCTGAAATGGTAGAGGGGTTGCAGCAACTCCCCTAGGAGGAAAGTTCACAACAGCTAACATTGTTTGGCTTAGAAAAACGGAGCATAAGGCAACACATGACTGATCTGTTCAAAATTATGCATAGTGTATTGAAAGTGCAGAGGGAGACCTGTCTGCCCTCTTTCATAATACTAGGACCCAGTGGAGTCATTCCACGCAGCTGCTGGGTGGGAGATTCAGAACACATAAGAGGAGGTCCTACTTCACTCAACGCATAGTTAAACTATGGAATTCAGTTTCACTACAAGATGTTGTGATGGCCACCAATCTGGATGGCTTCAAAGGGGATTGCATACATACCTGGAGGAGAAAGTGAGTGATGGGTACCAGTCTTGATAGCTGAGTGCTACCCGCAACATCAGAATCCGTATGCCAGTGCATGTCTGCTGGGGGGGGGAACTTGGGAAGGAGGGGGCTGCTGTGCTCAAATCCTGCTTGAGGGTCCTGTGGGCAGCTGGTTTACCATTGTGTGAACAGAATCTACAGTGGGCTGACCCTGGGTCTGACCCAGCGAGGCTGTTCTTACGTTCTTACAGAGGTGACGGGCAAGAAAAGCACTAAGTGCTTTACAACTGCAGCACTGCAAAGGAAATTAGGATATAGGGAGGGAGCAGGTAGGAGGAGGGGAACAAAGAATTCAAGAACTAAGAAAACTGACTGTTGCTCAGTTGTCTGCCAGTCAAACCTAGGGAATGACAACCCACCATGAGTTAAGGAAGTAAGCAGCGGGTTGGACCTGATGGTCTTCATGGCCCCTTCCAACTCTACTATTCTATGATTCTGAGTAAACTATGGGTTAGTATCATGTGTGAACCAGGTCAGTAGGTCTTCCACCTGAAGTGTAATCTCAGTCTCATGCACTTGTACATCAGCAAGTCTATAGTATTGCCCTCACCTGCCTTATATTTTGGATGTGTGGTCCTCTGTTTGAAAAGATAAATAAATAAATCAGCATAGATGTGTTTAGATAGTGATATGTCCATCCTTCATATTGCAACAATTACTAAAATTGCAAAATGGCACCAGGGATTGGGAAGGGAGCTGCTACGTAGGAGGAACCTCACTCAGTGCATACATGGCTAAACTAGACATGATGACAGAATGAATGCTGATGTTAGGAACCGAGCAGGACTGAGATCATGGGAGGCACCAAGGGGGTTAACACTTTCCTTCACACTACAGTTCCAATGGAAATGCCCCACTAGTGCAAATAGCAGCTTCTGGCAGAATTTCTTCATAGGGACCACAGCAGTAGTGGGGGAATGTGAGCTCTTACCCTTGCTCCACGATGCTTAATTCCCCTGAGGACCAACTATTAGCATGCAATTAGTAGCACCTTTAGCATCACCTCTAGTTTTCCCTGATGATGATTATAGAAGTGCCTGATTAGAAGTAGCTCTCCTGAGTTTCAGAGCTGAGTCCCAGTTCCATCTGGATCCTTTTGCATTTCAAGTATGCACACTGTCACTGAGCTACAACTTTTCGCGGATCACTCTATAACCAGCAGCCAATCTCGCCATCACTCTCTACCCCGATACAAACTGAACTCTTTGAAAACGTTCAGAACCATTTTCATGGCTTGTTTGGACAGTGAAAGATGTGCACTTGAACTGAGCATAGTGAGGCGCACTAGGGCTTAGCAGGAAGAGCTTGTACGCTGCACCCAACCACCATTCTCCTAACATGGGAACTGAGTCATCGTTTACTAAGCAGCACACAGGAAGAGGCTGAAAAATAATTCCATCTGCCTTGAGGAACTGGGTCCTCATTCATGTTGCTCCTTAATGTCAGATCCCCCCAGGCTGGGCAAGGGACTAGGACTTTGTACCCACCTCCACCCTTGTCAACAGAAAGTTGTCTTCTGTTTCCGTTTTTTTTTTGGAGGGGAGGGGAGGCTGACAACTTGCCGTGTTTACATTGCCACTCCTGTTCTAACATGACTTGACTCTCTTTGCCCATTCATGGCAAGAAGCAGAAGGCAGGCAGAAATGGAAGGTACCCATGGAATGGAATGAGCCTTCCATGAGCTCAGACAGGCAGCTGGTGAAACAGGGCCCTTGAAGAACGAACAGCCTCGCTTTTGCCCCCGAGGCAAGGAAGAGAGCGAGGCAGTTTCCCCCCAGGCATGGGTGCCATGCCACAATCTGCCATGCCGGTTACTTCACCAGGCTGGGCAGCAGCTCCTTCCCCATCACATGATGGGAAAATAGATACCATCTACTAAGCCAAACTTGCTCAAGCTAGTACCCTCCAATCATTTTGGACTTCAGCTCCCATCAGGCCCAGCCAGCATGGCCACTGTTAGGAATACAGGAGTTGTTGTCTAAAACAGCTGGAGGGTACCAGGTTGGGGAAGGCTGTTGGAAGCTGAACAAAGTGTGTGCAGATTGACAAATTCTAATCCTCACACAGAAGTACTTTGAGGTGGGGATGTGTGAAAAAATTGTTTCAGTTGGGTGCTGGTGAGAAATTAACAAAATTTGCAAACTTCTATACTGGGGCAGAAGGACCTTGAAAAAAAAAGAAAAGAAATGCAGGAAAAAAACTGAAATGTTGCTGGGTAATGAGCAATCTAACTTTTTTTTTAATAGGCGCCTTGTTCTACCAGCTCATATGTGACAGGCAGGCACAATATGGTCTTGTCTTCTCTGTGTTGCTGCATCGATTAAATTCAGCAAGTAGTGATGGACTAGAGTTTCATTTCACTTTGCTTTTGATAAGATTGGAGCAAAATCTTCATATTCAGGGGAGAAAGAATTTGAGATTCTTTAGATGTGGGAAAAAGTGAAAGTGGTAGGCTCTCTTTACACATTCACAGAGCCAGTGTGGTGCGATGGTTAAGAGCTCAGGTCTGGGACTAATACAATCTGAATTCTGGTTCCCACTCGGCCATGGAGCCAACTGGATGACTTTGGGTCAGCCACAGACTCCCTGCCCAACCTACCTCACAGGGTTGTTGTTGTGGGGATAAGATTGAGAGCAGCGGGAAGCGAATGATGGAAGCTGCTTTGAGTTCTTTTAAAAAAAGAAAAGAGGTGGGATATAAAACTTTAATAAATAATAATAAACAAACACAGAGGGATCCTAGGCTTTGTGGATATGCTCAGATCACCAAAATAGAATTAGGCAGCCTTCCTGACAGATCCCATGATTCCTTGGGAAGAGAAAACCATGACAGCTGACTATAGTGGCATAGCCTCTCTGGTTAGCACACCACCTCAGGGGCCTTTATTCTACTGTTTACTCAGTCCTGCTCTGGATTTAGGATCAAACATAAATGTTTTAACCTTCAGCTAATTCCAGTATGGAGGAGAGGATCCACCAAAGAGCATTTAATTTGTTTGTTTATTTTATAATGGGCACGATGGCCAACAGCTAGATCCTATCTTTATGTGTGAAGAACACTGCTCTGGGGACTGCCACTCTTGGACTCTGAAATGAACAGAGCACATCAGGACAACCCAGTCCCAGTTTTGCAGTGATTGTGTAGCATCCTTAAAAGCTAATATTGGGGATCATCTCATTTGTACTCCAAGTGTGTTGATCAGCATTGACATGTTTGTACTGGGCTTTTCAGGAATGTAGTAATGAACCACTTCAGTTATTGATTAACTAGGCAGGGAACTAAAAGGAAGGGCAGCCCAGATACATCTGAGTGACCTTTTCACTAGTGACTTCCCTCTTGTGATTTTAAGTGAATGAACTTTACATTCAAGCTGTGCACCAATGGCAGAAAACATGAAGATGGGAGCTTTAGACCTTTAGGACACAATCCTATGGATGCTCAAACAGGAGGAATCCTACCATTCCCATTCTGCCCTAGCTAGCCATGCTACCTGGGGCATGCTGGGAGTTGTTGGACTTTCTTCTGTCAAAACATGCATAGGATTGTGCCTTTAGAAGTCCTTCGCTTGTGGTTGAACAAAAATACCTGAAAATATATATTGCCCTATGCAGACATTCAAGAGGCTAAATCTGGTGAGGGAGCTGGATTCCAGTTCTTTTCGTTCCCCCTTTCCACCTGCACATTGCCCCTTTCTCTGTTCATCCAGAGAACTCAAGGCA
>JAIXND010000674.1:83121985-83169739 GCA_023646645.1 Varanus salvator macromaculatus
GAAGCAGACAGGGAAATCCTGGTGTAAAGTAGAAGTCCCATTATGCGATCCAGCCCGCTGGATGGGGCAGCAAAGTACAATTCTGACAGCTACATGGGGAAAATGAATACTGTACTAACTCCATTTAGTGTTTAACATGTCATATAATGCCAGAATAGGGCTCCTTGGGGAAGAACAGCCAACCATGATGTATCTATACAATGCGAATTACATTGTATTCACACATTATTATTTTAGGTTCAAGATTAAAACATCTTATTCTGCCTTTGCCAACTAGTTCCCTCCAGATGTGTCAGACTACAAATCTCAGCATCCCCAACCCAGCATGGCTGGCTGAGAAATCCTGGAGTTTTTGTCCAGCCCATCTGGAAAGCTCCAGGCAGGCAAAGGCTGATCCTAGGGATATATGGTATAATGATGGACAGCATATTTATTAGCACTCAAAACATAACTTTTCCACTGTAGAGCAGCAAAACTGTGAGTAGATATATCTCACAGTTTGAGGATTCTTTGAGAAAACCAAAGTTTTATTTTACACACTGCCTTCATTAGCTATCAGACCTTTGCTTTTAATTGTAAAATGAGTAGCAAGAAACAAGAACACACTTTTCCATCCCAACCAGCTCCTTCTTCCATCTACCCCCTCTCTGTGCTTTTTCCAAGATCTGCTGCTGGGATCCATGTGAACACATTTCCTAGGTGCATGCCTTGGCAGGAGCAAAAGCACCACAGCTCCATTTTGGAATTAGTGTAATTAACCATTAACCACAATTGCTCTCAGATCTCATTACAGGGTGTTTAACAGACCTTGTAAGGAAATCAGCGGTGGGCGTGTGTGTGTCTGAGGCACGGGCCTCCAGTCACAGGGGCAGCCAGGCGAGGTGGCCCCCTCATAATGCGAGCTGTGCAGTCAGGGGAAGGAGCCATTAAACGCAAAACGTGTTTGAGGCAGACAAGCTGTGAAAATTCACCAGAATTACAGACATGCTCATGTAGAAAGAGAGCATCGCAGCACAATGGGGAAATGAACAAGGTGGGGTACTCAGTCTTCTGTCCGTTCACCGTCTTCTGCAAATGCTTCCCATGTTGTATTTAACTGTTTTTTAACAAGCTTGAACTGTTTTTTAACAAGCTTGATTTGGAAACCAGAAGTTATTCCTAGCTAATAGATAAAAATTAGCAGAGAAGAATTCCTGGGGCAGCGGGGAAACTCCCAGTTCCCCACTGTAAATACAGGTTCTCCCAATGCTCGTGCTTTGTTTTTATTCCATGCTTCAGTTACGCCTTAGGGGTCAGTTTGGGTATCTTCTGGCAAAAAATCTATTTCAGGATGTCGTTAACGGATTCTGTCCATGTGCTCTCCCTTCATACTTCCCCCCCAATTCATTTTTTTTTTAACCGATCTATACCCCTGCTCTAGAACCAAGGATAATAAAAATAAATGAGAATAAAGTTCCCCTCCTGAACAGTAAGAAGCTAATTTTCCTCTTTGGGGTTTGTTCAGTTTGGCTTATGCACCAGCAGTCTTGCAGAATAAAAATACTTTAAGAAGCTTTTCTTGTGCAAATACAGTATTTCCTGCGGCAAATCATTAGATTCACCTTACAAGTCTCTGATTCCATTTTGTACACTTCCACTCATGTGATGCCAACTTAAGATTCCTGTCCTTTTTCTAACTCCTCCTCCTCAACAGAACTGGCACCTACTTTCGCAGATCCCAGATCATGAGCAGAGCTGGCTGGAGCCGGGGGTCAGACTAGATGGCCCGGGAGGTCCCATCTGACTCGCACTGTTTCTGTGTTTTCTGTGTTTCCTCTGTAGCCCCTTACAAGTTGTGGGTTGCTTAAAACAATCTACTAAGGCATCCCTGCCTTTAGAAAGCTGTGGAACACCCTCTGCTGTATTAGTGTTTTGCAGAACTGAGCATCCTTCCTACATATTATGAACACCTTTATTAGTGAGTAAGCATTACAATAAATTGCCACAACAATATAAATAACTTTTCTATTTTTTCTTCACATTTTAAAATGATCTGATATCCTTCAAAACAACTCAGACTCTCAAATATTTCTGGAGGTTTTAAAGTGAAACAGTTGGCATTTGGCAACGGGTTAAGAGCTCTGTATAAACTCATGTTTGAGGCAACCAAAAGCATTTCAGGGATTGCAGTTAAAAGTTGGGAGTCCTGCTGAGAGAAAGAAGCAGGCACTAGACCGCAGTCCTGCGCTAGAACCGTGCGGGTGCACATGTAGATTGTGGAACATGTAAGCAGCATCTAATAATTCTTAATCAGAAGTGATGCCCTTGTTCTGTGGGGCTTTTCTCTCATTGCAGATAATCCAACCACCTAGGCAAGATTAGGACTACAGTAATAGCGCAGGAATCATTGTCAGCATCATCCTCTATTGTAATATTTTGTCTTTCATTCAAGGAGCCCAAGGCGCTGCATCATCATCATCTTATGCTCGCAATGACTCTGGGAAGTAAACTAGGCTGAGAGGTCTTCCTTGGTCCAAGATCTGCTAAAGGTCCCATCCAAGTGAAGACTAGAAACTGGGTTTCTGGAGTCCCAGTCTACCCACTCTGCCCCACTGGCTGTCCCTCCCGCAGCATGGCCCCAATCTGGTTCTTTCTCCTCCTCCAGCACCACCTGTGTTTTAATGTATTTCTTAAACAGGCACACACAAGACTAAAGATGGGACTGTCTTGTCTAATTTGGTCATCAGAGTGCAGAAGGCGTGTGCGTCAGCAGGGTGACAGCGCTATGGCATGGCCTTTGTCCCAAACTATGTACATTTGTTTGAAACCAGTGTGTACATGTTGGGGGACAACTTACTGCCACACGGCCAGCCTTCTGCCTATGTGTGTTCATTCTCAACATCTGCAAATGGCTCATGGGAACAAAGATCTCTAGAAAGTGCCTCCATCCTCTTCTAGGCCTTTGAATCATGTGAGTCAATGTACAGCATTTTGAAGGCAATTTAGAGAAGACCTTTGGGCTGTACTTTAGAGACTAGATGTTTGAGTGCTTCCCCCAAAACCTTCTTCATGGCCGTGAAGAGGAATATAGGCAAACATCCCTTGTTTCATTGTTGCCTGTAGGATCTTTTGTTCATACTTAGATGTAGGATTCAAAAAAAACCCAAACAATGCACCAGGCATAGCTGTACCGAGAGTCCATTTAATTTGTCTTGTTATAGCACATTGCGTTCTTCAATTTTACATGTACCTGATCATGTGAGCCAAAGCCAAATGTATGTATTCCCTCAAAGGGAGAAAGTGATGAACAAGTAGCGACTGTGAGGTGTAGTTCTGTTCCAGATCCTTACCTCACAGTCCCTGGAGCTGTTCAAAAGGTGCTGCTTCCCATGGAATTTTCTCCTGCCCACAGCAGGTCTGTACAATGCTTCACTCAGCCTACCATCCATGTTTGGTAATGAGTTTAGGGGCACTTAGCAATGCCCCTTTTTTGCAGGTCTGGGCAAGCAGTAAACTGGAGGTGTATAAACCCTCTGGTAGGTTGCCATAGATGGCCAGTGGGTTACATTCAGCGTGGTGGTCAGAAGTTGATTGGGCTGATCCTAAATGGAGGTAGAGGGCAGAGATGGTTATCATTAAGAAGCTGCTAATTCGAGACCCTGGAGTGGCAGAACCTACGATGGTTAGAGCATTCCTTGAGTTCCGAAAAGACCCTGCTCATCTAAGCTGCCCCCGCCTGTACAGTGAGCGTCTTTGCAAGGGGCAGTTTGCGACTAGTTGGTCTGTCAAAGGGGAGGCGTCCTCTGCAGGAATCGTTGTCCCACCCCGCTCAGCTTTAAAGATAAAAGAACCTGAAGAAAGGAAAACTGGGGCCTCCTTGAAGCTGCCCGTCAGCAGCAGATGGACAGTGGACTGAGTAGGTTCACCACTCACCAAAGCCAGCCTTCCCCACTGTGCTTAGATCTCTTGTTCTTCTATTTAAATGTCAGTACATTTAGGCCTGAATTGCACCTGTACGTATAAAAACATGCAAAAGTTTTGTGCAGGCCCTTGCCCTCTTCTGTCCTTTTTTTGGCAACACACATCCTCCTTTTTGTAACGTGCCACTGGCCATTCTGCTGATCTGAAAGACCTAGAAAGTCCTTGGGTCAGCCTGGGACCTGTATTTTCCTTCTATGGTTAGTTTGATTGATCGTTGAAAATATTTTACCCTCCACCTTCTGTCTTATGAGACCCTCAGGGCAGCTTGCAGTTCAGGGCAATCCAGCAGTGGATGGTGCTGAAGGCAAAAGGAATGGAGAGGAAACACGCACACGCACAAAAATGCGTATTGTAGCCCAGCGTTCTCACTGCTAGCACTCATCTTAGGAGAGTGCTAATGAAATGGGAAAAAAACTGCACCAAAGACCAGAAATCACAAAATGAGCAATGCTTGAGTGGGGTGGGGAGGCAGGGGATGGGATTATGCCCAACAGGGGAGCCAGGCAGGCCAAATTTGCCCCCTCCCCTCCACAAGCCACACCATGCCTGAAGCTCCCTATTTTCATTTCATTAGGACTTCTGGAAATTTGCATTGGCACAGACCTAACTGCTAAGATACCATCAGCTTTGCCATGGAGAATTCAGTGCCGCCTTACCACAGAGGACAAGCCATTTCGAATCTATACACTTTATTTTAAAATCGGGGAAAGGATTTTTAAGCCAAGTAACTGATAAACTGTAAATCATCATCAAGAGCTGGTAGGGAATACCGTATTTTTCACTCTATGAGACGCGCCTGACCATAGTTTTTAGAGGAGGAAAACAAGAAAAAAAATATTCTGGATCAAATGGGCACATAATCACAGGCACATTCCCCATTACTTCCCCATGGGCTGCACATCTGACAGACTTACTGCACACACACGTTCGCTCTATAAGACGCACAGACATTTCCCCTTACTTTTGAGGGGGAAAAAAGTGCGTCTTATAGAGCGAAAAATACAGTAGTCATTCTTGATTCAAATACAGAGGGACAGAACTGAAGAATCTTCCTTTGCACAATCAGCTAGCTCTGTTTCAGCATGCGCTCCTTTAAGTTCCTGCAGGGCTGATTATTGCAATGAAATTCTGGTTTCCTGAATTGTCTCCATTTTTCCACTAGAGTGAAATGTCCAGCTCAGAGATAAAAAGGCTTGCAGCTTTCTCCTGCATGTGTTTATTCAGAAATAGCTCCCAATAAAATCTGTGTGGTTTACGGCAAATAAATGTACTTCGGGTTACAACCAGCTAGTTTGTGCCTGTGAGGACATGCAGAGCTGTGTGGTAGCATAGAAGAGCCCGGCATGCAGACTGAAGAGCTATGCCAATCATCTTGGTATAACAAGGAAGCCTCACAAAAGTAAGCCATCCTTTCAAGACCAGCAGTGTAGGCATGACAGTTACATGGCAGCAGTAATTTTCACTTTACAGGGATGCTGGCGTTACCTTCCCTCCAACCCGCTGTCCACCCCATCTGAATGTCCTTTCCCCTCTGAGCTTAGAGGCAATCTTCAGAACAGTTTGTGGGAAATGAACTTTCCTAGCATCAGGCATATGGGTCTTGGTTATAATGTAAAGTATCCTTGGATGGCTTAGTCTTGAATGGCCAAATAAGAAGTATGGGCTTTACAGAAGACCATTTTCAGCTGGAGATGGTGAGAAGTGGCTTGTTGATACAGACCAAAACAGCAGCCAGAACTTTGGAGACTCCGCAGGAGCTTGGCTATGGGGACCGTCATGATGAGTACGCTTCACAGGAGGTCAGGACTAGAGAAGTGGGTAGACGACCTAAAGCCCCTTTCCTGCTTGCTTTTAGCTCTTCTGAATTGCTTCCAGCTGGGTTTTTCCATCGCCACACACATGTGTGCGCTCTCTCTCTCTCTCTCTCTCTCTCTCTCTCTCTCTCTCTCTCTCTGTCTCGCTCTCTCTCATGGGTTTTTACTGCATGGTTCCTGCATCCAGATGAGGGCTGGAAGTCTGAAGGAAGGATAATACCCCCAGTGTTAGGGAGATGATCCTGGTCTCAAAGGAAAAATACAGTTAGACCTCTTGACTTGACTTCTGTGGCAGGTCAGCTACCAATGGGCATGCTGACCTATCTTCCTGGGGCCCTGGAATCTTATCTACCATCTCCTAGTTTGTTTGTGTCAGTTTCATCTAAAATACTGCCCTGATAGGATTTTTCCATGCATGTTGCTTCATTTGCAAAAGTTGAACAACAGTCTTGACATTTTCCAGAACATCTTGCAGTTGCAGATGACAAGATAAGCTGTGAACCAAACACACAGCAAGAAATGTACGGTTCAGGCTTAGAAATGCATCGTAAATGCTGCCGGCATTTTTGCAATGTGAAAGGGGTCTAGAAATGTGATGTGGATGTACACTAGTACTGACACTTGTTCTAAGCTGGCTGGCTTCCTTTTTAATATGGGAAGCTCAGAGCTGAGGAAGTGTCGACGTCACAAGGAAGGGGCAATTGACGCTCACATGCTGGGCTGTAGTGGTTCAAAAAACCACCCCGGTGGATGAGAGCATCACCACTGCCCTTCAGCCATGTTCCAGACTGCAGGTAATGGGGCAATTAAATGAATGACTATTGTCATAAACGCCTCGTGGAGCTGTGTGTTAGATGTGCCTGCCAAAAGCTCAAACCACTTACTTACTTACTTACTTACTTACTTATTTATTTTAAAGGGAGGTGAGCACCTGTGTTGATAACATCACTATAGTTACCATGAGATGTAAAAGAAGAGCTGTACCAGATGATCATAAAACGTGCTGCATTTATGCCATTGGCCCTTGAATATGTGAGAAGCAGCCAACCATTCTTAGACAGAAAAGAGCTCTGTTAGAAGAGCGGATGTTTTGCATGCAGAAGGTTCTGTTCTGGATGCTTGCCCCCATGTCTAGAATGATCTCGCTGAGGAGGCCTTTCTTGTGCCAGCAGGATTATCTTTTCAATGCCAGGTTAAGAGTTTCCTCTTCTCCCAGGCATTAACATTGAATCACATCCTTGTTTTAACTTTAGAACAGCTTCCCTGCAGTGGCCTGCCTGGCACCAAATTTGCTATCTTTTTGGGGCCAGGTTAAGACTGTCCTCTTCACAGAGGCCTTTAAAGACCTCCCTGGTCATTCAGGGGCCTGGTACAATTACCAAGGTGCCTTAATTTTATTCTTGGCCTTGTCTTTTTATTGGCTTTTAATGTATATTATGCTATTTTAAATTCATTTGTAATTCTCCTTATGTGTTTGTTTATTGTATTGTTTTTATACTTTGTTGTAAACAATCTACGGAGCTTCAGCTATAAGGGTGGTATAGAAATAACGCAAATAATAATAATTGGTGTCAGTTGTTTAAAATGGTTTAAATATATGTGTGTTTGTGTATGTGCTTGTTCACATGTTTCTATGCAAATAGTTGTTATACTGTGCATAATTTATATCTGAAGTTTTGGATTTTTGTAATTCTGCCCAAAGAGCTTTGGCTGTGGGGTGGGACAGAAATGGAATGAACAAATGATCCAGGCATCTCCACCTAAGGCTGGAAAGCTAGCATGCAAAACCTTGGAGGGTCACTGCCAGCCAGTATCAGGCTACAAAGACTGATGGTCTGACTCACGATGAGGCAAATTTCTTACATTCCTGCTGCTGCTGCTACTATTGTTGTTACTATTTCCTGCCTCTTTCCAGGCAATTCACAACATTAAAAGCTTACACAATGAAAGCTTTCATAGAAATATGTAAAACTTAAAAAATAATTAAATCAGTAAAGTATTAACATTAAAAGACCCTAAAAACAATATAAAGGAATAGAACTAGCCCAGTGTAAACTCGCAAGCCAACAGCATTCCCAAACGCCCGCCAGAACCAAAGAGGGGCTGCCTGCCTTCAGAAACATAGCAGAGAGGGTGTCACTGAGAAGGCCTCTCCTTTGTTCCCATCAAGTGTGTCTGTGAAGATGGCGAGGCCAAGAGAAAGGCCTCCCCAGGAGCTCTTAGAGGCTGGGCAGGCTCGTACAGGCGAACATGGTCTTGCAGATAGCCTGGAACCGAGCCAGATGGGGCTTTATAGGTCATCACCAGAACTTTGAGGTTTGCCCAAAAATAGACTGGGAACCAGTGAAGCTGTTCAGCAAAGAGTCACATGTTCCATGTAGGCAGCCCCAGTCAGCAGCTTCCCTGTGCCATCTGGCTCTGCCACATTTGCTTCCCATTAGCCATCCATCCAACTTCAGTTTGAGAGCTGAAATGATATCTCTGCAGGGCACAGAGGCTACAATGCTGGATTGCTGGGATGCATTTCAATGAGATTAACAGTGAAACACAGGAAAGGGGGTGAAACAAGCCCCACAGTTAATGTATGAAATATGGAACCCTTCCATAGCTAGGAGGCAGAAAGTGTTAGGAGGCAGGAAGAAAAACTTCTTTTGTGTATGGCGCTGGCTTGCTTGCACCATCTCCGGGACGGGCTCCTGCTGCCATGGCACAGCCTGCCCTGCCAGTGCCCTCCAGAGGCTGGCTGAGAGTGATGGTGGTGGCAGCCCAAGACACCCATCCAGGAGGTATCAGCCTGGGAAAGCACAGTATAGCAGGAGTACTTGGATCTGACAGTGCCCTTTCCTCTCCTGCCAGGTCTGATTTATACCACTTCTCAAGAGCTGGATCGGGAAAACAAGGCTGAACATATCTTGGAGGTAAGTGATGACGAAGCTGCAATTAGTTTTATTTACTTGCAAGGGGAGGGTGCATTGTGTGTGTGTGTGTGTGTGTGTGTGTGTTTAAAGTCCTCAAAGAACATTCCCTTGCAAGTCAGAACACAGAAGGAAGACAACTCATTCCATCAGTTCCAAATTGCTCAGGAAGATAATTGTCTGCTCTGCAGTGTTTGTGTGTGTGTGTGTGTGTGTGTGTGAGTTTGCCCCCCAGTGCCAGCTTCAAAAATACTTCATGGCTTGGCGTCCTAACTGATGGCTGAGCAGGGGTCCTGCTGCTGAGCCCCCCAGAACAGCAGAGGCTGGCAAGCAGTTTTCTGCTGTATATCGTAATAAATTTCATGGCTAAATGATAAGTAAATGGAGCCTTCCAGTGAAGAGGCTTAGCCCAACCTTTCCTAGACTTTGGTCTGCGAACTTTCTGCTCCTACCATCTTGCCCAGAGTAGCCAACTGTCTAATTGGAAATTGAAAAAGAATCACACAAGTATGAACACCAATGGAACTAAATAACTAGAATCACTGCCATGATCATTCCAGAACCCACAATAGTGGAATCCTTTTATTAGACCAACCAAGAGATCACAAAAGATATGCCAGCTTTTGTGAACATGCGATGTTGTAGAAAATGCAGGTTGGAGGCAGAGGAAAGGGAGAGAATCTGAGTTCACCTTGAAGCCAAGATGTGGGCTGTCTTGCTTGCGTCCTTCTCTCCTTCCCAACTGGACTTCTCAAAAACTTGTACATTTCTTGTGAGCTTTTGGTAAACTTATTAGAGCAAAGTGAATTTTGAAATTGCGTTTATGGCCAACGTGGCTACCTTTGTTCTGTGTGCTATAATAAAGCAACCATATATTGCCAAGACTAGTGGCTAAATACATAGGGGATAACTGGGTGCTCTCTTCACGGCCAAATGGTCACAGCCTGTTCCCTTGGCCATAATGCCCTTTCCCCAGGTACCAGGCAGGCGGTGGCTTTCCAGCCTTTGCATCTTTCCACCCATTCTGAAAGGCTGGAACGCCTCTCCTAAAACTTAGCAACTGGTAGCAAGACCTTTAAGCTAAAATAGGTTGTGCCTTTGCTCCCACCTCCTTTTGCCTTGGGCCCTGGCCACTACAAGAATCCCAAGGCTGAAAGAGAGTCAGCACTTCTGATCTATACCTTTGTGAGAAGTCTCTCTCTCTGAGTTACTCAGCCAGTTCCCCTTGCCACCGTATGCATGCACACAGATGGTTGCTTTTTGCTGGAGTTCCTCCCTTACAACATTAGTAGCACTCTCAGCCTCTGATATAGGCCAAAATTGCATTGCTAGACCTTTAAGCCATCCCTAAAGAATCTGCCATATTTTGAATGGCCAGGACATGACCACAGGGGGCATGTGCACAAGAGTGCGTACGTGTGTAGAATCATTGTTGAGGCCCAGATCATGAACTTTAACTGCCGTCCTTGCTTTGTGATACGGTTGCTTATTGGCTTTTCCTTACAGGTCTCCGTTTCAGACCACGGGGAGCCAGCACTGAAAAGCACTAGCCGAGTTGTAATCCAGGTCATGGATGTCAATGATAACCCCCCCAACTTCTCCCAAAAATTCTTCATGGTTCAGCTCCCAGAGAGAACCGCCTCTGAGACTTCCGTACCAGTCTACAGGGTGACTGCCGCAGACCGTGATGCGGGGCTGAACTGCCGAGTCACTTACAGCCTCGAAGAAAACGACGAGGGGTCCTTCAGCATCCACCCCGTGACGGGCGTGGTGTTTTCCAAAAAGGCCTTTCCTGCCCAAGAATACAACATACTCACGGTGAGTGGGATGTAGGAAGATGAGGAGTCGACAGTTCCTGCTTCCCCACCCTGAGCACTGAAGATGCAGCAATAACAGGAGTGTGGCTTGCTCACACATAGCCACCCCTCTACTGAATGTAGTCAAAAGAGTTTGTAGGTTTTTGCAGCACTGCAGAAGCTATTTGAACAAAATCAACAGTGAAATAAATGAAACAAATATATACACTTTCAGTTACAAATATGTATCCAAGTTTTTTGCATCACTTAAAAATGTGTAATTCCAGCTGGCGTTTGGAAAGACTGAGAGATGAGGGAAAGGATGGAACTGGCAACACACGGGGGAGTTAGGAAGGCATCCACTGTGGGAATCCTTCCCATAGATGCATATGTGTGAAAATGCCACCCTAGAATGTGTCCCTGTCCAGTTTACTCAGGGAGAATCCTGTGAGCCGGCTTCACATTACAGCCAGATCACTGACCATTGCAGAAGAAGAGCAGACTCACACAGAATATGGAAGATCTGGCTTAGTGCAAAGAGGGATTGTCAGTCTAGGCGGACTAGACTGTGAGAGCAGCCCAAAATTCTCCGACTTTTGGCCTCTCGACAGCAAGCCTTGTTTGTGAAAGCACCTGAGTGGTCACTGTGGGAATCCAGGCCACAAACCATACGAGTCTTCCCCAGGTTGGGGCCCTGCAGCTGTGTTAGACAACAACTTCTATCATCCCCATCTGACACTGAGCAAGATGGACCTTTGGCTCAAATCCAGCAGGGCTTTCATATGTTGAGCGACCAGAGGCTTAAACAGAGCAGTCCATCCAGAGTCAGCAGCTGTATGGACCCAGGAGGAGTCTGACTGTTTGCATCACTCAGTCCCTGTTCTGATGGGAGAGGCAAACAAATGAGTGCCGTCCGAATGTACACTGTGCATGCAATCGACTAGTCTGAGTAAGACGAAAGCTATTGCGATTTAGTTTGCAATGACACAGCTGCATCACTCATGCACTTTGGTTTCTTATGGTCTCTTGGCATGAAAAGTCATCCCAGATGTTAGACAAGAAAGCCAGTGGCCTTTTTGATTTGATTAGAATCTTGGCAAAAGCAACCTTTTGTGAGCTGCCCCGAGGCTTGTGGCAAGGGGCGGCCTATAAATTTCCAAATAAATAAATAAACCTTGGTTTTGTACAATCCCATCCCCAAAGAATAAAAAATAAGTTTGTTTCCCTTCTGAGCTTTTATTTAGGCTTTCGAAGGTATTTCACACTGACATTCGAACTGAGGCATTGTGAAGAACTCCACAATATGTGACTGCTCGGCTTCAGACCACAAGGTTTTGATACGCTGGTGCTTTCCTCTCTTGGCAGATTAAGGCGACTGATGGCGGCAGCCCCCCTCTTTCCTCCAGCGTGAGGCTTCACATCGGCTGGATCCCTAAGCCCCTCCTGTCCTCAGAGCTGCTCGATTTTGATGAGCCGCATTTCAACTTTGCAGTCATGGAAACAGACCCCGTGAACCACTTGGTGGGAGTGATCGGTGTGGAAGCCGGGCTCGGCCAGCTCTGGTTTGATATCACAGGTGAGTGGGACGCGGCTGGGGAAGGCGCTCCGAAGTGGTGGCTCTGGGCTGGCAAAGCATTGTCCCAATTCTGTGGGCACTGGGCTTGCCCGTGAAGCCAGCAAACAAAGGCTGCTTATTCTGGGTGGTGGTACACTGTAGCCAAGGCCCCAGCATGGCAACGAGCGGTGTTCAGGCTGGCACAAGGAGGGATCCCACCAAAAGCGTTTCCCAGTACTTCTATTACCCACTGCAATTTACAAAATGGTATTTCTGGCATGTTCCCAATCTTAAAATTCTTGTGGTGCAAACGGGCAAAAACACATCTTTGCGGCTTACAGGAAATATGCAGTAATCATACCTATTCCCCACAGCAATGAAAACAAATCAACTGCAAGGAAATGTGTGTGTGTTGAACCATCTTAACTGTTGAGTTGGAAGATATCAGCTATCAAGGCTTGGCAGTCCCTTTAATAAAATCTATTGTGCTTTATTCCTTTTCTTCCCTATTTTGCCCCACTGATCTGAAAGGCCCTGTATTTTCGTGTGTGCAGTCTTGCCAGAAGACACACATCTTAACTCTTCAGGAAATATATAGATAAGGAACAGCTGTCTGGGTTAGATCTTTCAGTGGGACTCCAGCAGGATCTTTAGAGCAAGGGATTTCACTGACAAGAGATACTGACTAAGGACTGATGAACATGCATGGTCATTTTTAAGAACGGTGGTCTCTAAAGATTCTCTAACAGCAACGCTCTTTACCATGGTGGACTCCATGCATAATTCCTTTTAGAATGTATTATAGGGATGGGCAGCCTGTGGCTCTCTGGATATTTTGGCTATACTAGCAGGGGCTAGTGGGAGTTGTAGTCCAAACCCTCTTGGAAGCACAAGTTGCCCACCCTTTATATATTACAACCAGGTTACCTGGTATTAGGAATTAGTTCTGTCCTCCTGGATGAAAATCAGTGGCTAGACTGTCCCCATCTTCTGTACCTTACCCATACCCAAGAGCTCACTGATGAAAAGAAGCAGCACAGGGCAGTGGCATTGTGGAAGTTGTTAGCTTGGCGGAGAGAGTGTTGACTGTAGAGCAGGCAGACCCAGGTTCAGATCTTTGCTCATGGACCTCACTGGGTTTCCTAATCACCAAATCCCAGCTTAACCTGCTCTGCAAGGTTATGAGTTTACAGCTGGATAGCTTCACAATGTCATCCCACTGTGCTGCTGCTGCTGCTGCTGCTGCTGCTGTGAAAAAGGCAAATTCCATGTTCATCCTAGGAAAGGAACTGAAAAGAGAACTGCCAGGATTGTACTGTGATGTGACAAGTCTGTGATGTGACCGCACTTGGAATACTCCACACAGTTCTGGTCAATGTCCCTAAAAGAAGAAACTGTAAGGCTGGGGGAAAAGTATAGAAATGGATAACTGAAATGATGAAAGTACTGGAACAACTTTCCTACAGATCACGTCAATTTTTATGCATAGTTAATGAGCAAATGGTAGAAATACATAGGTTTTCAAATAGTTGTTCAGCGTTAAGGAAACGAGATTGATGTATAGTTGATGTTTTAATATCTAGAAAGGAAATATAAGTTACAAATTTAAGCACAGTAAATTGAACATTGATCTGCATCAATTGAATACTATGCCAAACTAGATGGGCTGCCTCTCCTCCTACCAGGAAACACACGTAAGGAAAAATCAGTAGTTGGATTGTTACAAAAATAAAGACACTACTCCTGGATGTGCCCTGCAGTAGGAAAAGGAATTCTTAAAAGGTGACACTTGAATTTCCCATGCAACCATCTGCATGAGAGGCCCTCTCTTCTGGGTCTGGTCCTCCTTAAGCCCTGCTCTGTGGTATAATAATTTTGTATTATGTTCTTATCATAATCTAAAGGGTTAACTTGTTGGGCATGGTTTCAGCACAGTGGATCCTCTATGGGAAGCTTCACTACATTATCTTTGATGTATCTTCAGCTGTAGTGAGTTTGAAATTCCTGTTTCATGGGATCATATTGGAGGCTAGTTATTTTACCTGTGTAGAGGAAAGCTACCCCTGAAGGCAGACAGTTTTTAGACATGCAAGAATTGCCCTTCACAAGGGAGCTCCAAAGAATACTTCTTTGTCTGGTGCAGTTGGGCATGGATAATGAAGTACAAATACAATTAAAGCAGAACAAGAATCAACACAGTACAGAATTGACAATGCTTGTGGAAAGTTTGCTTTGTGTTAGGACTGTCTGCTAGTATTGTGTCCCCTTAAAGCTATTTTCCTTGGAATGTAATCTCAGCATTTATCTTTTCTCCTAAGGTAGGTTCTGTTTACTGTATGATATGGTTAGCCTCCTATATTCCTACAGTGACTCCATTAATTCTTTGCATTTAATCATTACCCAATTTTCACCTGTATTCAGGCACACACTGCCAGAGTTGAAAGTGTCAGTTTTAAGTTCATAACTCACATTTGCATCCAATCATTCTTGCTGAGAGATTGCAGGGGAGGGGGGCATGCCTGTGGCAACCCCATGGAGCCTGAAAGCTGTAACGTGCAGCAAGAGGCATCCCGATGCTTTAAACACTGCAAGGGGGGTGCACTGTTCTCCTGCAAAGAAAAGGATTTCGGGCAGCCTGAGGAACACCAGTTTTCTCAGTGCAGTTCGTGGGTTTCCTGATCCAGGTGCCAGGCTCCAACACAGCCTTCCTCCACCTGGTAGTCTCCAGATGTTTTGCAGTGAAACTCTCAGGCTGTCTGACCACTTGCCATGCAGGAGGGGGCTGATGGGAGCTGGAGTCCACAGCATCAGTGGACTTCACTCGACTACACTACAGTGTGGTGTAGAGCGCCGGTGTGGTGTAGTGGTTAAAAGCTCAGCCATGGAGCCAACTGGGTGACGTTGGGCCAGTCCCAGATTCTCAGCCCAACCTACCTCACAGGGTTGTTGTTGTGGGGATAAAATTGAGAGCAGGAGGAGGAGAATGATGTAAGATGCTTTGAGTTCTTTTAAAAAAGCACGATAGACATCTAATAAATAAATAAATTTCAGACAGGCACCGTACTGGGGAAAGCTGCTCTGCCCATTGCATGACCTTGGAGTTTTCTCTGCTTGCCCAGGCGTGGCTTCTTCATGAGAGGGAAAAAGGCAGCAGACAAATGCAATGTAATTCTGATATATGAAGTAAACCTGTGAAATGTTCATTAAAGCCATCAAATATTAGGGCTTTATGCTTGAATAGCGTGCGTGCGTGCGTGCGTGTGTGAGCAAGAGAGAGAGAGAGAGAGAGAGAGAGAGAGAGAGAGAGAGAACATGTTTTAATAGCGTATTCCAGACACTAAATTTTGCACACAGTACAAGCGGAAACGTAATAAGCAAGGTGTCTGCGCACACACGCCTGGATTAAAGCATGTCCACTTAGCGCCACTCTGTTCCGCTGTGACCATCTGCAGTGGAGCTCGGAGTTCCTGTGGGGGGCATGACCTGTTTCGACAGCTGTGCAGCACTGCATGGTTGACTGGCGTTTGTGCTGCTTCCCTCACATGACGGCAAAGGACATTGCGAGCTCACACACGGGACTGACCTTGAATCCCAAGCCAAAAGCTCCCCTTGGTGCTAGCACTCTTCTCTTCCACGTGTCTGCTCAAGCCATTTATAATGCAAGTCAGACTTGATTGTAAGAAAGATCTTGGACTGTGCAGAAATGGATAGATTGACTTTATCGTTGAAGGAGAAAGAGGATACTGACTTCTATCGAACTTGGGACTCTTTCTATAATTGGCTGGAGAAATGGGACCTGGCGTAAATTTAGAGATGTTTTTTAAACTATGATAAATTGATTTGAAATTTGACTTTAGAATGTTAAAAAATATGTAGTAGGAGGTAAATCCAATGTTTGCCATGTTTTGATGATTTTTAGTGTTAGTTTAAAATTTTAATAAAAATATATTAAAAAAAATATAATGCAAGTCAGACAACATCCTTACCCATCCGCTCAAATAGCTCATTTGCTCCAGTTTGTTCTCTCCCAGGTTTCCCTTCCCTTCCTATATTGCCCAATAGCCAAAGATCTCTCAGTAGTTCCCAACGCATAAAATACCACATAAAATACAAACAGAAAGAAAAACAGCATTAAGAGATTACCATATTTTTACATAGGGTCCATTCACAAGTAAGAGCGAGAAATCATGGGTTAATTAATTACCCTATGAGTTGTTGAAGATTATTTATTTTCCCTATATTCCAAGGTTTAATTATTGGTTTTACTGTATATCTATGTTCTATTTATGGGTGCTGTCTGTTGTATCGGCATCCTGAGACCTTTGGTAGTAGATAGGATATAAATGTTTTAAATAAATAAATAAGTGTGAACCAGGACACTATGTGTTATTTTTAGGTTAAACAACACAAAGCTAACCCAAAAACTAATTTCAGGCTAATTTTGGATTGAAATTGATTGTGGGTTTGTTTGTTTTTTTAAATTGCCCCATGATTTGCAACTGTTAAATGCAAACTGGGTAATTGTGTTACCCAGTTTCTAAGCTATTCCTTGTTGCTTTTTCTTGTTTCTCCCCATATTTAAGTCTCTGCCAGGCTTTCATTTCCCTTTCTTGAGTTTCTCCTTCTTTCCTACATGGACGTATTTTCCAAGGACCAAAACCAAAGATTTCTTTCCTCTGCTGCAGCTCATGATTTAACAGTTAATTGAACTGCTATATAGGATGTGCTTTTGGAAGTGCAGCAGGTCCTTGTTGATTATTGCCCTACTGACGACCCTTCTTTTCTATGCTTGATGCATTTAATCCGAGATGCAATTTTAAAATTGAGAGGCCATGCATTTTCTCCAGGCAAGGAATGTCCATGGTTCAACTGACACAGCTACACTTCCCAATACTTTTCCACTTCAGGAGTCATATGGGATCATTCTGGCGTTTCCCGTTACTGTTGTATTGCTTCTCTCCAGTGCCTCTCATTTCTCTCCAACACAGAACCTCTACCAATAAATTGTAGTAACCACAATTCTTGCCTTTCCTGCAGCAGGGCTACATTCCCTCCATGGCAAAATAGACCTTTCACAGCCCCCTAAACTGACCTGTGGCTGAAACAGGTCTGCTGGATTATATCAAGCTCTTCCAGGGATGTGGGGTTTATTTAACTTGCTTATTATATTTATATCTTGACCTTTTCCTGCAAGGAACCCAAGCTGACTGATGAAATCCTCTCTTCCTCTCCATTTGCTCTTCAGAACAGCAAGCTGGTGAGAGAGGTTGGGCTGAGAGTCAGTGGCTGGCCCAAAGTCACCCAGTGAGCTCCATGGTTGAGTGGGAACTTGCGCAGAGCCTTCTGAGTCCCAGCCCAACATCTTAACCACTATGCGACACCAGCACTCTGACAGCACCCAGAAGCAACTCCATTTCCAGGCCTCTGATGTCCAGATGGGTCTGGGTGGCTCATGCAAGACCCTTGCATGTGCAAGGAGAAATGACACTCAGAGGAGCTCATGGGGTTGCATGAGAAGGATCCCCACTGTCACATGCCCTGGCCACATGCACTTACATGCTGCCAGTGCTTGTGGTGGAAATTCCCCACTGTCGATGCATTCAGCTGGCATGAGAACCAGCTCCCCACAATCACGGATGCATGTGCATCCTCCTCCAATGCGTGAGGCAGGACTCTGAGTGGGCCAGAATCCCTCACAGGGAAGAGCGCTCTGTGTGCATGCGTCTGTCAGCACGGAGAGCTCTTTCCCATGCTGTTGAACATATGCAGAGTAGGGAAGAGTGACAGTGGCAGAGAGTGCGCCAAGCCACAGAGCTCCACTCATGCATTCTTTCCATGAGTCACAGTGGACCAGCATATTCTGAAGCTAAGAGGCTGCTTCACTTCCCCCATCCCTGGGTTGCACTGTATGTTATACTATGATATAGGCACTGGGGTGGGGAGCATTCAAGTGGGAGAGCTGACTGGGGGAGCATTAGAGTCCTGAGAGCCAGTGTGGTGCAGTGGTTAAGAGATGGGCCTGGGACTCAGGCGATCTGGGCTCTAGTCCCCGCTCGGCCATGGAGCCAGCTGGGTGGCTCTGAGCCAGCCGCAGACTCTCAGCCCAACCTACCTCACAGGGTTGTTGTTGTGGGGATCAGATGGAGGAGGAGAAGGATGTAAGCTGCCTTGAGCCCTTTGTGGGAAAAAGGCAGGATATAAATCGGGGGTGCAGGGGGGGAAGTGGTAGAGCTGATTCTTAGGGAGGAGAAGCTGTCCATATAGAAGGAAATAGCTAGAGCAACCTATAGGAAAAGCCATGAAGTATCTCTGAGATGTGACAAATGCAATTGCTTCATTTCCTTTTGTTTTTAAAAAAACACTGGGTTTTCTCAGTTCCAACAGGGGCAGGGGGAGGCTAGTGGGTGGGGTGGGGAAGCCTTGAAGAAGGACGGTTTGCACATGATGTGCGGATGCCTTGGAAAAGTTGACAAATACTGTTCTACAGTAGATGAGCAGTGTGGCTGCAGCCTCGGGAGAGTTGTGTGGCTCACTGTAAACACAAAGCAGGAGGTCTCTTTACCATTGAAACCCACCCTGTATGAATGGAGTATGGGACAAAAAAGGTGCTTTCCTGGTTTCAGTTCTGAGAAGCTAAATGCATGTAGTTTTAAGTCACCCTCCAACTGTATCTGGGGGTCAGGAAAGGAACAAGGGCTCTTCAGAAAAGTATCCATCCGTTCCTCTGCTCTTGCGGAGGGTATGGCACTTCACTTACCCTGTTGTGTGTATCGCAGAAAAGGAAGTGAGCAGGTGAGTGGAATGCAGGAGTCCTTCAGGGAGTGAGGCAAGTCTCAACACAGCTAAGGGAGAGAGAGCGAAGCAGCAGGCTTCTCTCTCATGCCAGCTGGCCTGCCTATTCCTTCTTTCTGGAGACGGTGCCCTCCTGTCTCTCACTGGTTAATTTCACTTCCTTTACCTTGAATGACACCATTGAACTAGGAGTTTCTTTCCTAGGCTAGTGCAAAATCTAAACTAAATAAGCAAAGCTGGTGTTGACTGGTGGCAGTAGAAGCCTTTCACAGAGATTCCCCACTGACTTTGCATAATGTTCAGCTACCTTCCTGTACATGGTTCTCGTCAGGTTGTGTGAGTGGCTTTGCAGCTGCAAGGGCTGTTCCTCCTCCTGGTGCCCCTTAGAAGATGCTGGTCGCCTGACTTCCTCCTCTTCACCATAGTTCTCACCTACTAAGTCCCCCCTTTCCTCCAAGGTGGTGATGATGAAATGGATTTTGACATCGAGAAGAGCACTGGCAGCATTGTTATTGCACGAGCCCTGGATGCAAAGAGAAAGTCGAACTACGGCCTCTCAGTGGAAGCCACCGATGGGTTCAGCACCATCAAGACGCAGGTCAGCACCCCCAGAGCCTGATCTAAACCCTTCCGTAATCTTTGCTGTGGAGTGTTCCTAAGAACTACGGGTGGGCTGACACATGTGCCTTTAACACAAAAGTAATCACTTTACAAAAATGCTGGAAATGCATAGTTCACAGCAACTCCTTGTATTAGGATTGTGTGCTGCTGGGCCCTGAACTTCCCCTGGTGGATTAGCTGGATATTGCTTTTAATGCAGGCGCTTTGGGGGAAGAAGGACTCAAAGCACTCAAATTTTGCATCCACCCCTCGATTAGTGCCAATGCCCAATTTCCAATGTCCCATTTGAGACAGTGTAGCAAAACAGAACCACAAACACTCCTACATGGAGGTGCTTCTTTCTCTTAAATGGTCCCTCAGCAGATCCCACCATGTTCCAGTAATTAGAGATTCAGAAATCCTACAGACCCATTCCTGGGCCACATCTTAAACCAGTTGCCCACTACACATATCTGGGGGAGAGATACAGGCCCATCCCCTGGTCGGGCGAGAAGACCTCCTTGCCCACTGCATGTTCAGACAAGATCCCAGAGCACAGCTGAAGCACCCTGAAATTAATCTGGATAATTGAAGAGCCTGGGAATGCTTGGCTAAAGATCCTTCCTCTCCTTGAACAGCTGCATTTCAAGGCCTGCTTAACTAGTAGCCATGCTCAAATAACCCCAGTATTTTTAGCATAGACATGCCTTTTGTCTCCAGCAAGTAGGCACTGCTGTCTTTTACCTGCTGGGTGAATCAAAAGGTTTACCTGGAAAAACAAGGCATTTGCTGGGATCTAATATTATCATTTCTTTGCTGGTAGCCATTAAGATGATTTATTATGTGGGAAATTGTAAGAAGCTGGTGTTGAGAGTAGCACCTGTACTCTGCTGTGACTCAGGTGTTGGCGGCTGCTGTTTTGAACGTCTTCAGACATAAAGCTGCCACTAAGAGTCGTCCTCTGGCACTTCAGCTGACATGCAATTCCAGCCTCCAGGAACCTCTTTCTGTGTTTGCTTTGGCACCGACAGCCATTGCTGGGTGTGCTGGTGAACCAGATATTGCAAAATCATGGCAGGCTGAATTTCCCTGTAGGAAGAGAGTCATTGCATCATGCCACCCCCCACCCAAGATATAGTTATGCAATGTAAAGCCATCAAATCAGATAGAAAGAAGCAACAGACGGGGCAAGTACTTTCAAATGTGTTTTCACAATGGTTCTGGTATACGTAGAGTTTCCCCCATTCCATTTATACCTGCACTCTGTTAGTCTGAATGAAATTAGCAGGTACTGAGCTCCATGATATTTTCTGTAATTCTGATATTTGCTTCAAAATAGCATCCCTGATGCAGCCCAGTTAATTGCAGGCAAGCAGGCATGTTGTTCCACTCCTTTTGTTCTTCCAGCTGCTGTGTCTTCTTGGCTCCGTTTGCCCACATTTCATTTTATCTGATCGGCTGTGGTGACCCATGTGATTTCATTCATGAGAATCTGCAATGTCATCACATTGGAGGTTGTGTAATCACCAGCATGGAGCATCCTTGGGCAACTGCCAGGGCCCCAGCACGCTGCTAAGGTCCACCACCTGCCCTTGCTCCGGGCCCCTTTATTTGCAATTTCCTGCAGTGCCTCTGGCAGAGAGCCTTTCTGGGCCTCTGTGAGAAATTATAGTGGTGGCCCCAGCCGACTACTGCTGCCTGTCATCTCTTCCAAGTAAGCCCATCAGGGCCCACCAGCACTGGAGGAGGCCCATCAAAGAGTGCCCTATCCAGTCCAGCCCCTGGAAGTGCGTTTCCATCAAGCTACCAGCAAAAATGGCATGGGTCTCCACCACAGACATGTTCAAATGGCGGCTGTGCACCAGTGAGAGCAAGGATGGCAACAGTCGTGTCAAGTAGGAAAGGAGCACTGAAGTAAAACAGCAGCGTTCCTGGCCTGGGTTTGTTTGCATGGCATTTCTTTAGAAAGCCTCATTGCACTGAGAGAGATGGCGGGGTGCACACCCTGGCCGTGCTGATTCCAGCATGCTAAATCCACATCCAGTTCCACGCTATTAGCGTGATGCTAATGGGTGGCCTTTAAACAAATTTCATAAATCAGTAAATAAATAAGGCCAGCATCTCTGGAAAGGGTGTTCTGTGAAAATTGTTCCGTTGCCTAGGCACTGCTTTTCCACCAGACCTCACCCAGCCTTTTCTCCTGCTCACTTCCCCACCGCCACAGGCCTATATCCACGTGATTGACATCAACCAGCATAGCCCACGGTTCTTGAAGACCCTGTACGAGGTGCGTATCTCAGAAGACACGCCTCCAGGGACCGAATTCTTTTCCGTCAGTGCAACAGACAAGGACCCTGGGAAAGGACTGATCTATACCCTTCAGAGCAGCCTGGATCCCAGAAGCATGAAGCTCTTCCAGATGGACCCAAGCAGGGGCACCCTCATGACAGTGGCTGGGCTCGACTCCCGAGCCGTACCGCTGCACACCTTGACAGTGATGGTATGTGATTCACAGCAAAGCATCCTGCGTGTCGGTCGCATGGGCTCTGCTATTCTATGGGTTCCAGGGGGGGATTCTAGCTGTTTTTCTAAATAAGGGCCAATCTGTTTGCAGTTTAAGAAATCAAATGAGTTGCTCTGATTCCAAAGCCTTGTCCCACATGACGGCCCTGTTGTAACCACTTCATGGCCGCCAGTCTGCTTCCAGGCACAATCCCAAAGTGCTGCTATGGAGCTGCATACCGCTTGGAACTAGGCCACCGGAGAGCTGCCCTCTTCCACAGGAGCCAGCCCAGGTTTGAAGGCCATCCAGGGAAGTTCATCCTTCCGTACTGCTGCCATCAGGAGCACATTCAGTGGGGGCATAAGAGAGGGACTTCAGGACTCCCTGCAGAGGGAGGTTGGGGTGCCCCTTTCTCTGTTGTCTTCCACCAGGAGGCAAAAATGTCTTGTCTTGTCTTGTCTTGTTTCTGATGACAAGCTCTGGCATGTAACCTGCTGTGTTGCTGAAGTGGACTTTAATCTGTTAGGTGCTGTTTATTGATTTTATTCTTGTAACTTTAATTTTTTAGCTATCATAAAATGTGATATTTTATGCTATATTTTAATTAAAAATTTGCATTTAACCTGTATTGTATTGATAGCCACTTTGAGTGTCACTTATCTACAGAAAGGCTGAATGTGAATGAATGAATAAATAAATAAATAATCAAATAGTTTGGAGGATAAAAGAAACCCCCCAAATAAAATAACATTATGACTATAACAACTGTTTCTAAAAACCACAGCAGCAGCAGAAAAGTAGATACATCATAATTAACCAGATGTGGACAGTACCCAGTGCTGCTGTTCCATCAGCAGAAGGCAGATGGCTGGGGGAACGAGGTTCCCCTTCCCCCGCAACTCAGCTGGATCGCCCCATTTGGGGGACTCTCTGGGGCAGGCCCGGAGGTGCACCAGGGCTGCAGATTGGGAGGAGAGGCGGGGAAACCCCATTATCCCATTGCAGAAGTGGTCTTCCTCCCAAGCTGCATTGGCTCCAAGCCTAATAGGCCATCCAGAGGTAGGGATGGGAGAACCAGGGATGCTTGAGCTCACCAAGGGTCTCCAGACTTGTTTCATGTAGCCCCCTTTTCACTTGCAACCTGTTTTTCTTTTTGTTCAAACTGGAACAGTGTGCTTCCAAGTACACTTTCTCCACTGGCTAAAGAGTTAAAGTCCTTCCAAAAAAATTTAAAGTACAAACTCAGTTCCCCCAAATTGGCATTTTTCAAATATGACTGCAAGTTTGGGGATGCATTTTTCAAAAAAATAGCTCGTATTTGTGACTGTGGATGGAGCATCTTCTAATGACCTGCAAGCAGAAATGAATTGTCCTCACATCCCTAACCAAAGCACAGTAGTTTTTGCAGACCTAATCATGAAGAATAGATATCCCTGCCTACGGATGACTGCCAGCCTGGCAGAGTCAGGCTCTCAGCCTGTCAAGTGAGCAACAGGTGGTAGCAGCAAGTGGTAGCAATGATGATGAGAATGAGGGATGATAGAGGCAGGTGGCAATGGCAGTGGGAAGGTCAGCTCCCTGAGGGAAGGGCCCGAGCATGTGAAGGCCCTATTCAAGAGCCCCCAGGTGCCTGCAGCTGGCACGTGGGTCTTGCCTTCTTGCCTGGGAGCCCTCCCGAATGAATGAGTATGGCAAAACCAGGATCATATCCAGGTTGCCCTGTATCCCCTCTCACCAGGCATTCTGCAGCAGGAAAAATGCACTCCCATAATGGCCTCTCTTCCCTTGGACTGACATTCACCCCTCTGTCCCTTTGGCTGTGCAGGTGCGAGACCAGGAGGTTCCGGTCAAGCGAGATTTTGCCAGAGTTGTCATCCACGTGAAGGACTGCAACAGCCATCCTCCCCAGTTCTCCAGCCTCCATTACAAGGCAGATGTTCTGGATGTCGCTCCAGTAGGCACAGAGGTTGTGCAAGTCCGAGCCCTGGATCAAGATCGTGGCATTAATGCGGAAATCCTCTACTCTCTTGAGGCTGGTAAGGGGCTTGAGCGAGCCACGGCTGACTGTGAGTGCAAGTGTTTGCGTGAGTAAAGATCAGGCAACTGGAATAGTTAGCTAAATACACCCTTTTCCATTATGCTACGTAAGTAAGACTAACTAGAGTAGCAAAATCACACGCACTGGAGTGGGATTGCCTCCCCTAACCTCTGACCCTCAGGCATCCTGTCCCAATTCCGACAGTGCACCAGGGTCCTCCAACTCTCACTGCAGCCTCCAAGTTAGTTGACCATTTTTTTCTCCAATACTACTTTGCATCCTTCTAGTCGCTAGTAGCGCAGGGTTGTCTACAGATGTCAAGTAGCATCACTTATTCCTGTATAGGCAGCAAAAGAGACTTTTGTATAGGACAGGATAGAAATGCTCCAAATAAATAAGTTAAATTAAATAATAAATGAAAGAGAAATCATCTCCCACCTGGTGTTTGTAAATGTGCAAAACCTCTGACACTCACAGTTCATTACTGTGTAATTCAGTGCATAGAAATGTTGTCCTCAACCCACTACATGGATCAATTTATTTACATTGTTTAGAATATTTGTATAGCACCTCCTATTTTAAGACATTTGAAGCAGTTTGCAACAGTTATAAACCTATATCAAGCTCAACAACATGTACCGAACTAATGGCTGGGGAAAGACAGGGTAAGCAAGTACATTTTCAATAAGCATCATAAGCATATGATCATCAGTGCCTGATGTATCGCAGAAGGGAGGTCATTCCAGGTGGAGCAGGGGGCCACCACAGAGAAGGCCTGTTGCTGGGTTGCTGCCAGATGGGACTCTGCCAGTGCAGCACAAACATGCTCAATACTGTAGCATCTAGCAGATCTGTACAGGGGGAAACAATAGTTCTGGTAACGTGGTCCTCAGTTGCTTAGGGCCTTATATGTTAAAAGTAATAGGCACTCCTGGCATCCTGCGTGTTCTTTCAGAGCAGGCGTGAGGTGTGTGTGCCAGGGCATTCTACTCTGTGGGGCTTTCTAGACAAGCGACAGCTTCCAAATGACCCTCAAGGGCAGCCCCACACAGGGGGCATTGCAGAAGTGGCCATGATGTTATTGGGAGCTGAGGAGGAGGTGCTGTTAGCAGTGTGGCACAGTGGTTGTAGTGCTGGGCTGGAACAGAGGAGATCCAGCCCCGGCCCCTGCTTGACTGTGAAGCTCGCTGGTGGCTTTGGGCTAATCACTGACTCTCAGCTTAACTGACCCCCAGGATTGTTATGAGGATAAAATGGAGCAGAGCAGGAGAATTAAATAAGCTACCTTGGGTACCTTTTCTTGCAGGAAAAAGGGCAGGCTATAACTGCAATAAATGAAGGAGCCTGCCCAAACTACTGTGTATGAGCATATTAAGGCCAAATGGGAAGGATGAGCACTTGTTCCTTTAGCAACAGCATCACATTTTCTTTCTTTCTCTTCCTCCGCCTCAGTTGTAACAGGTGGGCAGATCATAAAATCTTCAGCAGATCAATGCCTGCTTATTCTAGGCAGCAGTAGCTTCTAAGCCAGGTGAGACATCCTGTTGAGCCAGCCCATCGCAGTAGCAATTCCAGGGTTGTGGGCATTTTCTAGCATCGAGTCCAGGCTCTTGGCTCTCTGACCTGCAGTGCGGCACAAACACACTTTGTTCTGTATCAGTTTCCGTCTATCTTCAAGTCATCAGAACCTGACTGCAGCATGAATGTCTGTTAACCTCTCTAGCTGACGCATGGCCAGGAGTACGCCTGGCATACAGAGTTTCACATTCCTAGATCTCTTTAAACAGAGAGCAGGTTGCCAGGGGAAGGAACTGGGCAGAACTCTTCATCTTTAAGGCTGCAATCCTTGTTCACAAGTAAATCCCACTAAAATCATCAGGGCTTATTTCTGAGTAAACTAGGACAAGATTGTGCACCTGCTGCCTCTAGCAAAACTCTTATATTACAAGTTTGTGGCATGGTCCTCAGAGCACAAGCCCAGAGGAGCAAAATGCAGTTGCCCCCTCCTTCCATTCACACATGTTTTTAAGAGATGCAGTATCCCAGTAACTGAAATGTGTTCATCTTAATCTATTGGACTAAGAGTGTAGATGGAAGGCAGTAAGTATCATGGCAATGCAAGATTGCTCTCTTCATTCAGTCTTCTCTCTCTCTATTTTCAGGGAACAATGGGGACTTTTTCACCATAAACAAACTCTCTGGAATTATTACAGTTTCTCAGAAGCTAGATCGATTGAAGCAAGAGAGATTCACTCTCACTGTAAAGGCAGAAGATCAGGGATTTCCCCCGCTGAAGGATCTGGCAACTGCGAACATTTACATCAAGCGCTCTGATGGCACACCTCCACAATTTACGGAGGAGGAATACGTTATAGAGATCGGTGAATCTGCTGTCATTGGCTCTCCTGTTGTCCTTGTTTCTGCCACAAGCTTTTCCTCTGTCACCTACAAAATAATAGAAGGAGATGAGAATGGCTTCTTTTCAATCAACTATCAATCTGGACTTATTTCTATACAAAGGAGCCTAGATTTTGAACAGGCTTCATCTTACCAGCTAAAAATCCGTGGTACCAACATGGCAGGATCCTTTATGGATGCTCTGGTGTTTGTTTATATCATTGATGAGAATGACAATGTCCCTGTCTTTGAGAAGGCTTCCTTTGTTGGCTGGATCAATGAGAACGTCCCATTGGGTAGTATGGTTATGGATGAAAACAATGCACCATTAGTGATATGTGCATCTGATGACGACCAAGATTCTAATGCTTTGTTAGTCTATGAGATTTTGCAGCCAGAGGCACAGGTTTTTTTCAAAATAGATCCAAGCATGGGCACTCTTACGACTCGTGCTGATATTGACTACGAGCGTATCCCAGTTTTCCACTTCAGTGTCCACGTCCATGACAGTGGCAACCCCACTTTGTTTGCGTCCAAGCCCACGGAAGTCACCATTTATGTCAAAGATATAAACGACTGTCCTCCGGTATTTGCAGAAGCTATGTACCAACTTGCAGTAGGGCTTCCGGTTCACCAGGGCATGGAGCTTTGTACAGTACATGCCAAAGACGTAGACTCAGAGATCATCTACAGCATAGCAGAAGGGAATCATGACCGCATGTTCGATATCCACCCAACAACTGGTGCCATCTCTGTGCTAAACACGACCAGCTTGGAAAGTGATCTTGAACTCACTGTTCAAGCAGGAGATAGTTTATTTACTACTAGTGTTTTGGTAAGGATACATTTTATTGAACCACGAGACAGTACCTTAAAATTTGTTCAAGATTTATATACAGCAACCCTGAAGGAGAACTCCAGTGATATCCAAAGTCTGCTTGTTCTTAGCGTCACTGGAAATCAATTGAATGAGCCCCTTGTTTATTCGGTCATGAATGGCACAGAAAGGTTCAGGATGATCCAGTCCTCAGGGGTGCTTCAGACCAAGGGTGTGGAATTTGACCGTGAAACTCAGGACATGTATGAGATTGCAGTAGAGGTGAAGGATGGTAGAAATCCACCAAGGGTGTCTCAATCAATAGTAAAAATACATGTGGATGATGTGAATGACAATCCACCCCATTTTGAAAATGTGCCTTATTATGTAGCGATACCGGATGGCTGCGAGCCAGGCGATGTCGTTTTTCAGGTTTCCGCAACTGACCGGGATCTGGGAAATAATGGAGTCATTTTTTACTCTTTTGTAGAAGATTACAAGTATTTCTGGATTGACCCCTACATAGGGGACATTTCACTCAAGAAACCCCTTGATTATCAAGCTTTAAATAAATACACCCTCAGAGTCATTGCCAGAGATGCTGGTGAACCATCTTTACATGCTGAAGAGGAGGTTGTAGTCATGGTGCGTAACAAATCCAACCCCCTGTTCCAGAGCCTCTTGTACACCGTTAAGGTGCCAGAAAACATTCCATTCTACACACCTGTTCTCCATATCCAGGCTCGGAGCCCTGAAGGGTTGCGCTTAATTTACAACATTGTGGAAAAAGAAGCCCTTAAAAAGTTCAGCATTGATTTCAAGACTGGTGTGCTTATGGTCACTAACCAACTGGATTATGAATCGAACACAAAACATGCCTTTACCGTCAGAGCAACAGACACTGCAGTGGGTGCCTTTTCAGAAGCAATGGTAGAAGTAGAGGTTGAGGATGTCAATGACAATTTACCTGAATTTTCTCAGGCGGTTTATACTGCATCCATCCATGAAGGTATGCCAGCTCAGACACCTGTTGTACAACTCTTTGCTACTGACAAGGATTCAGGGCGGAACAAAGTTATTTCCTATCAGATCTTGGAGGACCGTTCAGATGTGTCAAAGTTCTTTCGTGTTGATGCCAGCACAGGCGAAATAACAACAACCCAGACTCTCGATTATGAAGCCAACCATGAGTTTCACATCAAAGTTAGAGCCACAGACCATGGGGTGCCTCCTCTCAGCAGTGACACCCTTGTGATCGTCCATGTGTTGGATGTCAACGACAACCCACCCAAGTTCAGTCAGTTTCACTATCAAGCTAATGTGAGTGAAATGGTCACCTGTGGTCACACTGTGATCAAAGTCCAGGCTTCTGACCCAGACAGTAGGGACACCCCTAGACTGGAATATCTGATCCTTTCAGGAAATGAGAAAAGGCATTTCACCATTGACAGCACTTCCGGGATCATTTCCACACTGAACCGTTGTAAAAAGAACCTGGACTCTTTTTACAGTCTCAAGGTCTGTGCCTCTGATGGAGTGTTTAAGACAGCTGTGCCGGTCTACATCAATGCCACAAATGTAAATAAGTACAGCCCATCATTTCAGCAGGATGTGTATGAAGCAGTCCTGGCTGAAAATGCTAAGGTAGGGACCAAGGTAATTGAGTTGTTAGCTGTTGACCCAGATGATGGACTGTATGGCACAGTAGATTACACCATCATCAACAAGCTTGGCCAGGAGAAATTTGCAATCAATGACAAGGGGTACATTAAAACGCTGCAGAAACTGGACAGAGAAAATTCCACAGAGAGGGTCGTTGCCATTAAAGTCATGGCCAAGGATGGGGGAGGAAAAGTGGCATTCTGCACTGTCAAAATCATACTCACAGATGAAAATGACAACCCACCTCAGTTTAAAGCTTCTGAGTACATCTTGTCCATCCAGTCCAATCTGAGCAGGGGGTCCCCAGTCATTCAGGTACTAGCTTACGATGCTGATGAAGGTGTGAATGCTGATGTCACCTACTCTGTCGATTCCGTGGAGGAGGTCATCGCAGAGGATGTGATTGAGATTAACACAGCCACAGGAGTAGTTAAAGTCAAGGAGAGTCTTGACGGGCTAGAAAACAGAACAGTGAACTTCAAAGTCAAAGCTGAAGATGCCAGGCCTCCGCATTGGAGTTCTGTTGTTCCAGTGAACCTTCAGGTTGTCCCAAAGGAAGTGTCTTTGCCAAAGTTTTCTGAGCCACTCTACACATTCTCAGCGGCGGAGGATCTCCCAGAGGGATCAGAAATAGGATCAGTCAGGGCTGTGGCAGAAGATCCCATCATTTACAGTCTGGTAGAAGGAACCACTACTGAAAGTAATAAAGAAGGGACATTCTCCTTGAATAGGCAAACAGGGGCCTTGACTATCCAGAAAGCAATGGACCATGAGAAGATGAAATGGTACCAGGTGGATGTTTTGGCCCATTGCTCACACCAGGATATTGACTTGGTCTCTTTGGTATCAATAAACATCCATGTGAAAGATGTCAATGATAACATACCTGTCTTTGAGGCCGATCCCTACAGAGCCTTTGTCATGGAGAACATGCCAGCAGGGACCATTGTCATTCAGGTCACTGCCAATGACCAGGATACTGGAAGTGATGGGCAAGTGAGCTATAGCCTAGGATCAGAGCCAAGCAACATCAGAGAACTCTTTACCATTGACAGTGAGAGTGGTTGGATCATGACACTTAAGGAGCTTGACTGTGAGCTCCAGGAAACCTACACCTTTTTTGTTGTGGCAACTGACCATGGCAGAAAACGTCAACTTTCTTCTCAAGCCCTAGTGGAAGTCACAGTCACTGACGAAAATGACAATGCACCGCAGTTCACCTCTGAAATCTACAAAGGGTCCGTTGTCGAGAATGCTGAGCCTGGGCAGCTAATTACCACCCTTAGAACACTAGACAGTGATATTTCAGAGCAAAACAGACAAGTCACGTGTTACATCACTGGTAAGAATCTGTTTAACTTTTTGATAAGTTAGAATAACCCACTTCTTTTGTGGTTTGTTTGCCTTTGAGAAGTCCACTATTCTATACACTGTTCTTGCCAAAATCAATGCAATGAATGTTTCAGAGATGAAGGACCAGTTAATATAACATGCTTCCCATATTGTGGGAATTGTGCAAATGTGAGAGCTGCATGTCATCATTCCCCAAAAAGGTCATTTTTTGAAGTGAAACAACTAGAAAGCCTCTTCCTAAGAAATATTATGCACAGTCATACTTAGGGGGCAAATCTCTGATGGAGAATAGATTGTATGAATTAATCATAGAACTCTACATCATTTGAATTAAATGTAGCCAAGTACTTTCACATGTAGAGCATGAATTCATTTGTGGGAAATATCCAAAAGTCAACTCATCAGATATTCACTAATTTGGTGTGTTAGAACCCACCCCTCACTTATCAAAACTAGCCCATGTTTATTTCTGCATTCTATAAAATAGGGTGCTCACTCTCCACAAGTGCCTCTCATAAGATAGCCAAAGGATTTGCATGACATGCTAATGAAGGTCACATGACACAGTATGAATTGATGCCCTTACATACTGCCTATACGTAGCTGGCACTATGAATGGATGCTGTCTAGTACATTCCTCAGTTATTGTGGGATTCCTTCCTTTTATGTCTCACTCAAAACTAGAGTAAGCTTACAATCACAATGTTGCCCCAAACAGATTGAAGGCTGGTTGGTTTGGAAACATGCCCAACAATGAAGGAGCAGCTTCAGCATTTGCTGTAATGCAGTGGTTTTCAACCTTTCCACAGCTGGGGACCGGCAAAAACAGGAAAACCACCTCAGGGACCGCCCAGGCAGGAAAAAAAGCACCATACAGTGTTCTGTGTATTAGTTTCCCGACACAATACCCAAAAAATGAAAATTGTCCAAAACAAGCAGAAACCGAGCAGCAAAAATGCCAACAAAGGAACAAAATACCAAAAATGGCACAGCATGGCTCACAGACAGCTCCCACCAAACTGTCTCTGCTCTCCTCATCTCCCCCTACCACCCCGACCCCCAGCACACCCTCCATGAACACAGTGCCAACCGAGGAAGAGGTGGCGGAGCACAGCCATCCCTGCGCAGGTCCATGGCAAGCAGGATCTGCCTCCCACCCCAGACCAGCAGGAAAACTCCCATGACTGGCACCAGTCCATGGACCAGTGCCGAAAACCACTGCTGTAAGGGACTTCAGCTCTGTCAGTCTGCACTCCCTGCAGAGATGTGGTTATGCGAACTGAGTCCAGAGACATGCGCCCATAAGAAATCATCTAAATACAAAGTTTTCCTTTTGCTCCTTATACATCATCCAAAAGCAAACGAATTCTCAAGCTTTCTCACAGCAGGGGTGGCCCACCCCCTTTCCCCAGTTGCCAGCCATTTGGTGGCTCCCTGGCTTTACTGCGGTGCTTTTCCCTGTTCTGAAAGGGAGACACGCCTCTCAAGGTGTGGGCATTTTCAGCAAGTGCTTTAAGCTGCAATAGCCTGATATTCTGGGTCTTTAAGCCCCACTCTTTCCCCTTTGGTCCCAGCCCTTTCCTTTGGCCTCATCGGCCACTGGAATGCAGCCCCCACAATGGAATTCTGCCTACTGGCAGAAAGCGGTTTCCTGTCCCAGCCCTCTAGAGTCCTTTTGGCCTGGGTGAATGGCACTTAGAGGATGCAGGGTGCCCTCCTCCCTGCTCAGACCTCTGCCTGAAATTGTGTTGGTTTTGACCCAGAATTTCATGACTGTGCCTTCCTTGCCTTATCAGAAGGAGATGTTCTGGGGCAGTTTGCTGTTGACAAGGTTGATGGAGAATGGAGGATCTTTTCCAAGAAGCCTCTGAACAGAGAAGATATAGAAAAATACCTGCTCAGAGTGGTGGTATCTGATGGAAAGTTCCAAGCAACAACAGAAGTTGAGATTTCAGTCCTTGATGTCAATGATAACAACCCTGAATGCAAGCAGGTATGTCCATAGAGTTGTTTCTCTTCATCCATTGAGCAAGTAGGAGCTATTTTCTCTGCAGTCACCTTTTCTTTAGATGTGGCCCCTTTGCATACAATGAAATCTAAAAGGGGCACAGAGGTCATTCAGTATAATCTAGGTACTCAGTATTAAATTATGAGGCTTGACTGGCCTTGTTGAATGAAATCCTGAGCAGTGTGGGATTTTGTAGCTGTCTTCCCTTGGCATGGAGCACTTTGGTCAGGATGACAAAGGTTCAACTGTGGCTCATCAGATGTGACCTGATTGTTTATTATTCTTGAAGTTCACTTTTATTATAGAAAGCTTGGAGCATCTTAAATGGGGCTTCATCATCCAAACACCACAAGTCTACATTTTGTTAGCTTGACCACTGCCAAAGTATTAGTGTTGCCAGATACAACATAACCAATTAGATCCATTCTGGTGAGTCATTGGACTTGACTTTTGGCATCAGGATCACACTAGATGATCTGACTTCCTGATTTTACAATTTTGCTGAGTATTGATCAATTTATCTGTGTGTGGAATTGTAGCATCTGTTAACCGAACTGGAATGGGGCCCTTCCTATAGGCATTTTGTGCATGTGGAATTAAGTCCATGCGCTTCGGCGTTTAGTCATGCCGGCCACATGACCACGGAGACCGTCTGAGGACAAATGCTGGCTCCCTCGGCCAGGAAACGGAGATGAGCACCGCCCCCTAGAGTCAGGCATGACTGGACGTAACATCAAGGGGAAACCTTTACCTTTACACCTTTTCACTTGATAAGTTCCTTTTTCTTCTTTCCAGATGCCATACAAAGCAAAAGTTTCAGAAGATGCACCTCAAGGGTTTTCTATTCTGAAAGTGTCTGCCACAGATGTTGATGTTGGCAGCAATGGCCAGATCATTTATAGTCTCCATGGATCTGGTGCTCAGGAGTTCAAACTGGACCCCTATTCAGGTAAGGAGAGAATCTAGACACACACACTGTGGCCATTTTTGAAGGTGCATTATTGGTTTCTATATTTGTTACTTGCATATGCAATAGAAGTCAGAATATTGGGCCTATATATTGTAGATCAGACAAAGACTTTTCTTCCAGGCTGTTCATTTTTGCTTTGGTGCTTCTTCTGGAAATGCTTTGACAGTTTGAATCACCAACCAGGAGCTTCTAGAGAATGTTCTTCATATTCAAGGGCTAAGCATTTTGAAGCCAAGGTTCTCCTTAATATTTGTATCTCTTTCCAAAATGACTGGCTTGTGGATGACAGTTCAGCCGCATGTGGTTGGACCCTATGCTAGAAGTAATGTCAGCAATTGTCAGAAATAGTCCAATTATATTGTTAAATCCATTGTACAAGAGAAATGTATCATCTGTAAAGAACTTTGCAGTGACTTTCCCTAAGACTGGTTGTTGCAGAGTAACTTCTTTCCCCCCACATTCCTTCAGTCATTTCTTCCTCACAGCCCCTCAACCCGTATTTCAACTTCTGAATCTCTCCACTGTGCCATTCCTTCCTTGAATCAACCTATCATTACTTATTCTCATCTCAAAAGGGATTTCCATCCTATGGACCTGTGAAGAGTGGCAATCCTTTTGGAAAAATGGAAATAGAGGGACTAATATGTCCATCATTTGACATTTGATGCCACAGATAGCTTCTTATGTTGTATAATTTTGCTATTCCTGAAAAGTCCTTGCCTTTCGCACATTCTTTCCAAAAACAGGCATCCTGCAGTGTAAGAGGTTTTCCTGATGCCTTCTTTATCGTTGCTTCCAGCGTCCAGTGAAGGAAGACCTTTTATTCACACAGTCCTTTCATTGCTGTTGTAGTTTGTTGCCGTTTAAATGTTTTTAAGAGCTGAGTTGCTGTTCAGTTTTATTTTTCCACTGTTAAAAAGTGAACTTTGTAATGGTACATATTACTCTTTTTGTTGTGTTTTAAATATTGTATTATGTCTTATTATGGTACTTTAGTCTTAGTTTTGTTCACAAGCAGTGAACCAATAAATACATTTTTATTATTAAAAACCATGGTTATCAGAGACAATTATACAGAAGGGCTATCTCTACAAAAGGCTGATCTATCAAATAATGCAAAAATTTGCAGGTTATTTAATCTGTTTTCATTCTTATATATATCCATTCCTATCTGTAATAGGATTTATCATACTTGCTTTTTCTCTTACTTTAATGTGTGCACAATGGTTTATTGTATCAGCCTTTAAAAAAATCATTGCTAGCTTTACTTTAGTAATGTCCATTTAACATCTGGTGTTTCACATTTGTACTCTGCCTGCACAAGCTGTTGAAAAATAATTTTTGCTCTCCTATTCTTATGTCTTTTTATGTTTTCTGAGTTTTTATTTACTCCTAAGAAACCAGGCCTATATGGCTACTGCCTTGTGGGCTTCTCAATCTGTTAAACCATGTGATTTTTCACGCTCATACCATTAGCAGAATATGCTCACAATCCGGACATTTTTCAGAACAAGGTCTACTTCTAAAACAGTTGGGTTCACATACATCTGTATGCTAATCTGAGATATAACTGTATATCCAGACATCTTTGCAGAGCAGCAAAAGTAATCAGTTATTGAATATGACTTACAAAATGTGAAGTGGGGGGATTATACTCTCTTACACCCAGGAGCAACTTCTTCTATGCATCATTTTTTCATTTGTATGGAGCCATTTCTTCATACACTCAGGACAGCACAGATAAAGTGAAGATGGCTTATCCATAAAAGGCCTCACTGATATCCTTGCATGACTTCTTGTACTTTTAATTTTTCCTGCCAGGAGAGCTGACCACTTTTGCCCCACTCGACCGTGAGCAGAAGCCAAAATACCGGCTTGTTGCCAAGGCAACAGATGGAGGAGGACGTTTTTGCCAAATGGACATAACCATGGACATTGAGGATGCAAATGACAACGCTCCGAGTTTTTTCCCCAGCCATTGTACAGTGGCTGTCTTTGATAACACCACAGTAAAGACGCCGGTTGCAGTTGTCTTTGCCCGAGACCCAGATGAAGGTAAGTGAAAAGGTGGCACTTAGATAAGAAAAGGCGTAGCTTGTGACTGTGACTTATGTCTAATTGTTTTAGTGTGTGTGTGGGGGGGGGGGGGTTTCTGTTTTTTGTTTTGGGTGTGTTTAGTGTGTTTTGTTTTTTACTGGGATTTTTAGTGTGTTTTGCAAATTCCAACAGCTTACATAAGAAACATGGCTCAAGGTCACTGGCAGTGTGTATGGACCACTGTACAAATATGGCCAAATATGCTCTGAAAAGTAAACGCTACCGAAACATGAATTTGGAATCTAGTGCATTCCAAATTAAGTTTGCTTACCTCTGCCTAGATAGATTAACGAACAAAGCCATTTATGCTTTCTGTAGTAGATCAATCTTCTCCTATATTATTTGTATGATTTATTCTTTCATATTTTATATATAAAATATAGAGTTAAAATGTTCACATTTTCTATTGCGAAAATTCTGTCCCAATACAAATTGTATCCTAAATGTTTCTTTATCATCTTAATATAATCACTGTATTCTGCCTTGTGAGCAAGGTGGATTCTGCCTTGTGAGCAAAAATCTGCTCGCACAGTGAGGCCTTCTCTTTTCCCTGTTTGCAGCTACCAGCCACACACTGTAGAATCTACTCTAGAGGTTCTTTTACTGTCCAGAGCAGATTACCGGGGGAGGGGGGGCAGGAGAATTACCCCCACACCCCTGTCCTGCTCACAAAAGCAGTTCTGACATTAGGAAGACTTAACTGAACACCACCCCTCAGATCTAGGCTATCTGTATCACATTAGAGGTAAATAATGCAAAATGGCTTATGTATCTATCCATTGAAGCCCATTGGTTGTTGAAAACAGCTGCCATTCCTGCTTCTCCTGATAACAACTATACACTGCCGGCCTTATTGTTTCGTCAATTCATTGATATAGTCACTCAATTCTTGAAGGCTGAATGGCCAGAATAAATAATTCTGGCCATAGCAAGACATTTGAAAATAGGTGCAGAATGGCTACTTGCAGCACATTTCCTCAAATAAGTTGAACAGAAAGGGACTTGAATTGGAAGATACCTTTATTCTGAGAAAAGCATCTTTGGAGTTAATTACTGTTTCCTCAAATTTGCTGGCTCTGAAAGCATTCCCATCTTGCATGATTCTCCTTTCACTCTGTTGCACAATCAGCTATTTGTTATTTGTGGTGTTGTGTCTCCTACAGCATTTCCAAATCATGTCACATCACCACATGCTGCCTTTATGCAATTTGCTTAAACTCTAAACAGACAAAGCACCTGATCCCTCACTAAGAAAAAGCACAGAGCAACCTGTAGAGTGTTTGTTGTTTAGTCACAAAATTGTGCTCAACCCATCACGACCCCATGGACAACATCCCTCCAGATTCTCCTTGAGTCCACCCAAGCCCACACCCACTGCCCCAGTGGCCCCATCCAGCCACCTCATCCTCTGCCGGCCTCTTCTCCTTTTGCCATCAATCGTTCCCAGCATCAGGGTTCAGTGAGTTGTTTCTTCTCCTTAGGTAGCCAAAGTATTTGAGTTTCATCTTCAGTATTTGGCCTTCTAAAGAGCAGTCAGGGTTGATTTCCTTTAAGATTGACTGGTTTGATCTCTTTGCAATCCAAGGGGCTCTCAGGAGTCTCCTCCAGCAACCTGTAGAATAGTTTGTTGCAGATCATTTTTCTCATTTTGATATGTAGGATTTAACCCTGAGGTGATCCAAAGTTATTAACAAATGATATTGTGGTGGGTCAGAAATGACTTTGTGACTAAACAAAGTAACAAAACAAAACAAAAAACATCATGTGGAAAAATTCTCTTCCTCCTTTGAGCCTAATTCACAAGCAGCCCTGCATCTTAAAATACTCTTTGCCCCTTTTTGTACCATGACAATAATCCTAACCTGCATGTACTTCTTAAGCTGAACACAGTAACCTTCCGCTCTTGATGGATCTCTATTGAGTAGTAACAAAATACCACCCAGTCATCAAAATCCCCTGGCTTTTGGCCCAGATTATATCTTGAGTCTCCAAAGATTGGGACAGGAACCGAGTTGTCAGGTGCTGGTTTCCCCCTCGTTTGTCCCACATATTAAATAACTATTCCCAGATAGAAAGGCCTCTCCTGGAACACTCCCATGTCTTTTTTCCTAGGTCGCAATGCCGAAGTGCTTTATTCTCTTGCTGAGTCGGCAAATGGCCATTTCTCCATAGAGGAGACAACTGGCGTGATCCGACTGGAAAAACCATTGAAGGAGTCACAGAGACCTTCGCTGGAGCTGACTGTGTGTGCCACAGATAGGGGGCTGCCACGCTCTCTTTCTTCCCTTGCTACCGTGACCGTCTCTGTAGTAGATCTGAAAGAATACCTGCCGGTGTTCCTGGACACAGAATACGTGGTCGTGGTGCAGGAAGACGCCACCGTTGGAACGGAGGTTCTGAATCTGTCTACTTTGACAAGGGGTAGTGCTAAGGGCACAGAGATCAAGTATGAAATTATGAGTGGAAATGATCAGGGGAAGTTCACGCTCCGTTCCAACACAGGTAAGTGGGTCCTTTGGACTGGACAGTCATGGAAGACCATTCATTCATTCATTCATTCGTTCATTCATTCATTCATTCATTCATTATTTCATTGTTATGCCACCCAATAGCCAAAGGCTCTCTGGGCAGTGAACAAAATTTAAAAGTTAAAAACATAAACAAGAAAGGAAGGGACAACATATGAACAAGAAAACTATAAAACCACAGCCATCGCAATCAAATCAGTACAGAGGTACAACAGCAGTACAGAATAAAATGCAGAATTAAAACTAAGATTTAAGAGTTAATTGTTAAAAACTGGGAAATAAAAAGTTTTCACCTGGAGCCAAAAAGAATAGAGAGGGGTGCCAGGTGCACCGCTTTGGGGAACTCATTCCATAGTTGGGGATCCACAGGCTAAAAGGCACTTCTCTTAGCAGCCGTTCTCTTTACTTCCTTTGGAAAGGCTCCCAGGGAAAGACCTCAGAAGATGACCTGAGGGCTCAGGTAGGTACCTCAGGGGTGAGGCTTTCCTTCAGATAACCCGGCCCCAAGACACTGAGGGCTTTGAATGTTAGTGCTAGCACTTTGAATAGGGCTGGACTTCAATTGGGAGCCAGGGCAACTGGAAGAGGACTGTCATGATACGTGCTCATGAGCCAGTCCCTGTTTCTCACATCATGGGTACTCTGGGCTTCTGCCTTCATTCATTAAAAGGTGCAGAAAAGGTTTTCCTTTCCTGTATTTATTCCTTTGATCAGTTCCTCCACAGATCCTATAACAAATCTATTACAGATTTAATACGGATGATTTTATAGCTTTCTAATATTTGTACTGAAAAAACCTAGCACTAAATTTTGAACAAGCCTGGCTAGAAATATTGCTTTAGATGAAATAGTTCCTTTGCCTGTGGCACTTTCTCAGCCCATTCGTCTCCTCCGTTGGTCTGGATCTCTACTTTGAATAGGTCCCTGTGTTCGGAATGTATTATCTCCTTGTTTTTCTCTGTATAAATGCAGGCATCCTGTCTGTCAATGGAAGTCTTGATTTTGAAGTTAGCCATGAATATTACTTGTCTATTGAGGGTACCAGAAAGGGCTCTACCTCTCTCAGTGACATAACCATGGTCGTGATCAACATCACAGACATCAATGATCACATGCCAACATTCAGCCAAGATCTCTACACTGCCAACATCCAGGAGAATGCTGCCATTGGTGAACTGGTGCTCATGGTAAGACATAGCAAGAGATCCAGGCACGGACGTATGTGTGTTCTCTGCTATTTTAATGCTGCTGGCCAATTTTAATGTTGCTTTGTGAAGTACACTGCACTGGACAGCATATGTGCTGGTCATTAAGAATGAGGTGGGAACATTCAGCCCTGAATGTTGCAAAATAAGAAAGGTTTTGAGGCCATGTTCCATCTGTGGGCAAGCCAAAGGCCAGAAGTTGCTATTGCCATTTTACTGCTCCATCCTTGGAGGCTCAGTCATTTTTCAGTGGTTGGAAATAAGAGCAAAAGAAAGTTGCAGGCATGGTGAAAGTTACAGGCATTCCCCATCCCTGCCCTAAAAGGCGGCCCTTTGTCCTGATACAGTTTTGGATGGAATGGCTGGATAGTAAACAGTTTGGAGAAGTAGAAAGGAGTAGGGCAAACAGCAACTTATTTAAGACATTTGCTGATAACCATCTCCAACCATGTTGTAGTCAGATCAGACTACCAGAAAAAGTAAAGGTATAAAAGAGCACCAAAAAATCTAACAGAAAATGTTTAAAAGCAAAAATTATGCCACTAATGGAGTTTATATTAATAATCAGCCCAATCTTTGACCCCTTTTAAACACAAACAAGGTTGAACCAAACATTGGCATCACACAGAGGTAAGAACAACTCCCCCAAACCAGTCTGTCTGCATCTGTTATTTCCAGAAATGTGATTTACTATGAATATACATAATCAGAAAAAGGGGGGTTATAGTCTTCACAGTGCTAGTATGTAAACAAACCAAATACCCAGGAAAACCTCTGTTTGTCTGGTGGAAGCTGAGCAACAAGAACTGCTCCCCATAATGTGAGCTTCCCACAGCCAGACATTCATCACTATCTTGTAACATTCAGCTATATGATTTTCTCTTGTTTTCTAGTATTGTCCCAAGTTGGTTGTATCATGTGCCTTTTTCAAGAGAACCTTTTGGGAAAGTGCATTATGCAGCTGAATTTACATTTTTATATCTCTCTCCCTCATTCTCCCCACCTCCCTTCCCTCTCCCTCCCCACCATTCCTTCTGTAATAATTATCTGAAACACTTTGTTTTAAAGGTTGTTTTTAGTGTTTCTTCCAAGTTGCCCAGTATGTAACACTTATTTATAATGACAATGCATCACTTTTTCTCTTGATAGGTTTTAGCTGAAGACAAAGATGGTGTGATGAACAACCAGATCACCTATTCTATTGTAACAGGGAATTCACTGGGCCATTTCGTCATTGACCCCAAAGATGGACAGATCCAGATCGCCAAGCACTTGGACAGGGAAGAGGTGAGTAGCAGAGTCACTGGCAGATTGATTTTTATCAGCCCTCACAGTCCTAGTAATTTAGTGGGCACTGAGACTAAGGAGTCTGAAACTGCCTTATTGTTTGGCTTACTGGGTATTGCAGCAATCAAGCCTTCTTAGTAGGTGTGTTCTGTTTTCTAGATATCCAGCTACTCTCTTCAAGTCCGAGCCATGGACAATGGACAGACGGCTCTTTTCAGCGATGCCACTGTGCTCATTCGGGTGTCTGATGTCAATGATAACCCTCCTAGGTTTTTTCAACTCAATTACAGTGTGACCGTTCAGGTAAAGCAGCCCATCAAGGCACCAGCCTCGCTTGAATCAGGCTTTTCCAGCAATAATCGTGACTGTTGCGATGTGAGTCAATAGGTGGCCAACCAAAGCTTAGCAGCAATAAGGAGGCAACTTCGTTCACGCAAAAGCTGCTGTTTAGTCCTCAATCTCATCTGTACTTGCAGATGTTAACTGCAACATCTGCATCTGGTCACACTAGATGCTTTGCAATATAAAATTAAATTGACAGGCTTCTCTAATAGTCGGATAAGTGAGAGAAAATAATTATGAAAATCAGGATATTGTCTAATGCCTATTTGTTCTGCACATGCACCTCCCCAAAACACTTTTGTTTTGGAGATTGGCCTTTGTCTCAAGGTGCAGATCTCAACCTACGTTATCCATTCTTCATTTGTCCCATGAGTCAAATTGGTAATTCTGTACCTTGCTAAATTATTGGCCTTTTTCTTTTCTTCAACACTTCAGGAGAGTTCTCCAGTTGGTACCAGTGTCCTGGAGCTGATCATGAGTGACAGGGACTCCTCGGAAAATGGGCCACCATTCTCTTTCCACATCACTGAGGGCAATGAAGGAAAGGCATTTCGGATCAACCAGGATGGAGTGCTGGTGACATCGTCCATCCTGAACAGAAGGGCAAGAGAGCACTACCTTTTGCAAATCCAGGTCAATCTGCTTGTCCAGCCAAGTCATACATTCTGTGGGAGAGCTGATTGGATCCTCTAATGTTCACTTTTTGAAGAAATGCAGCTGTTGTGGGGTGGAGTCGCTATTTTAGTTAGAGCAGCTGTTCTGGCAGAGACGTTTAATGCTTCCATCTGGGTCTTCTTTACAAACAAAATAATTCTTCATGGCTCTTGTTTGCCTCATTGGTGAATGCTGGAGGTCCCTCACAGTGCAAGCAACAGCTTGGAAGTGAGGGTTTGAATTGCAAAATCATGTAATATATAATCTGAAATAACTTCTCCTCCAGTGTTGCTGTGCTGATGAAATTGGCAAACTCCCTTCAAAGAAAACATTGAGAGATCATCCATTCGCAGATCTCCTGTGCAGCATGTTTTGCCCCCTCCTTTTTTTTTCAAAAATGCCCAGTGTGGTATGGTCATAATGGTCTCTATGGAAACTGGATTCAGGATGCTTTCAAATGGCACTTCTATGCTGTATTCACCCTGACTTCAGACGGAATTTTACAGGAGTTTCCATATGTTGCAGCATACCATTTGTAACTCTCCCATGCTTTCCCGTTGCTCCTTTCATCTTTTTTTCGTAGCAGGTTAAATCAGTTAAGGAGGAAAAGTCACAAGTGTTGCCCAGGCCTTTTAATCTGCAATGCTAGGAGCCCTCCGTCTGGAAGCACCCTTGTTCTGCAAGACTCTCTGGCAATGGAAGGGATGCAATAACATTTGTAAACAAAATCATAGTTATAGGTGTCCTAACAGTTGTTTTTGGTATAGTTTTTCTTAGTTTTTGAACAGGCTGGGGTCCAATTCAAATATGGCACTGAGTATTCTCAGAAAAACTTACTTATGTCACAATTCTTTCTGCCCAGTGGCTTATTTAAACCAGGTGGCCTCACTTGTAGATGTCTTGCTAGCACACCAGGACTCTAAAGCCCTGGCAAAGTTTCCATATAACCTGAAGTGCCTGATTCTGCCTAATCTTGGAAGCTAAGCAAGGTCAGGCCTGGTTAGTATTTGGATGAGAGACTTGAGTCCTGCATTGAGCAGGGCGTTGGACCTGATGACCTTCAAGGCCCCATCCAACTGTATGATTCTATATGATGTTGGTAGGTTAAAACTGTACATACAGGCAAGGGAACCCAGTGTAGAGATGGTGCTGGCTGGGTGCATGCAACTTCTTGCAGGTAGATATTTCCATTCATGCCTGATGTTCGATTGGCTTGTTAGCTATGTTTGCTGATGGTGAAAACCCAAGAGGACTGCTAGAACTTAGGGTCATTTGATGAAGCTGAATGGTGAGTGATTCAGGTCAGACAAATGAAGGCACTTATTCACACAATGCATAATTAGTTTATGGCATTTGCTAAAATAAGATGTGATGATGACTGACAGTTTAGATGGCTTTAAAGCAAGGATTAGGAAAAATCTTGAAGGGAAAGTCTATCAGTGGCTGCAATCATGATATGGGAATTCTGGGGTTGGTGGCAGTTTTGCTGCTCCATGATAGGGAAATAGGAGGATGTGTTTCCACATTTTTAGCAGAGATGGGCTGTTGTTCAGAAGCTGAGGGTTTGCAACTCAATAAAAATCTTGGGGAACACTGCTCCAAGATAAGCCACACTCAACGGCAGTGTCCTCTCTGTTCCAGCTCTGGGACTTCTTTGACCAGAACCTGCTGGTCTTGAAGATTCCTGAATGCGTCCAGATGTTTAGGGCCAAATTCCACAGATACCCACTGCTTTGAGAACAGTGATAAGGAGTATATCAGAAAAACGTGGTTTTTAATCTTTAAATGAGGAAAACAAAGCACACCAGGGACAAACTTATTGCAAGTCCTGAGGCAGAGTTGTAATGCTTTGCTTATCTTTCCTCTCCAGGTCACAGACAGTGGGTTTCCTCCTCTCTCTTCATCTGCATTTGTAAATGTCCAGGTGACACAGAAAAGCATACACCCTCCTTCAGCCCTCCCACTAGAGATTTTTGTCACTACTAATGAAAGAGCATTCCGAGGTGGAGTTCTTGGTAAAATTCATGCCACAGACCGAGACCCTCATGATACCTTGCAGTACACCTTGGTGTCACAAGCACCTGAAAAGAGGCACTTCTCAGTGGGAGCCACAGATGGGAAGATAATTGTTGGTGATGGTCTCCCACATGGCCATTATATTCTGAATGTAACGGTCAGTGATGGCACCTTTGCAGCCACCACCAGTGTCCACATCCATGTGTGGTCCTTCAGCCAGGAAGCTTTGGATAAAGCCGTGGTGCTACATTTCCGTCACCTCACTGCTGAGGAATTTATAGGGGACCACTGGCGCAACCTGCAGAGGTTTCTGGGAAACATCCTAGAAACTAGGCGGCAAAACATCCACATGGCTAGTTTGCAACCTTCTGGTGCTTCGGACGGTGTGGACCTCCTGCTTGCTATCGGAGAGCCTCATCATGCCTTGTATAAGCCCAGCTTCATTGGTAGCAGGATCTCTCAGGCAGCCGCAGAGATAGACCAGCGAGTGGGGCTACGAATAAAGAAGGTGACCCACATCCCCTGCCATGATGCAGACTGTGCCTCCCACCGGGTCTGCAGGGAGACAATCCAGCTCGATCCAGGCACGGTGTTCACTTACAGTACTGCCCGCCTCAGTGTGCTCACTCCTCGGCACAACCTGGAGCAAATATGTTCTTGCAATGGTGAGAAAGACTTCTTATCAGTCGCCTTTTTGTCTCCCGTGTGCCAATTCATTCTGTCAGTGTTTGCCTCCTGGTGGAAGACCCAGCATTCATGTGTGTGCGTGTGGATGCACATTTGTCATAGTTGCATTGTTCCTTGAACTGCACAGACCACACAGGGGTTTGTCTGGAGTGACAGAAGGCCTCCTTCAGAAAGGGACTTTAAAAAGAAAGCCCTTAAACAAATTGCTTTCTCCAGACTTAGAAAATATGAAATAACTCACATCTTAGCTCTGTGGATGTCTCTGGGAGGGCAACAGCGTCTGATCTCCCTCCCACTCCATGACCAGCCTGCCTGCCTGCCTCTTCCCCCATGCCGTTTTCCTTCATCCCACATGCCCATATACTTGGGACTCTGTCTGCAGCCACACTGGCAGGGAGACAGGGAGTGAGGGAAATATTTCCCTTCCCTTTCCAAGCTGCCGCTTTGTCTCAGGTGCCAAGAGTGAGGGACAATACATTTCTTGCAACTCTACTGCCAGAAGTTCAGTCCAAGACAAAGAAAAGCCCCAAGGCAAGGCTTTACACATTAGGAAGTATTTATTTCCACAACAGACTGCCTGACTGAGGTCCTTTCACAACGTGATCTGCAGGGGCTGTGCAGAAGGATTGCCACCAATGTCTCTGTGTCTGGAAGCACATTAATGCCTTGCTGCAGTTGTGTTGTCAGGAAGTAGAATGGATGTGGTGTGGTGCGGGCAATGAACCATCCTCCCTCTGCCGTGACCTCGCTAGATGTCTTTGCACAAGTCACTCCCTCTCAGCCTCAGTCTGCCCCCGACGTGCAACATTGCGGATTAGCTGCTCTGGGCTCCGTGTGAGGTAGAGTAGGACAGAGACCAAATGCATGCACTCACCTGACCTGCGTAGTACACCTGTGGCTTCTGGATGTTGGACTGCAGCTCCCATTCTCCCTGGCCATTAGTCATGCTGGCAGGAGCTAATGGGAGTATGAGTCTAACAACATATGAACACCTGGAAGGCCAGGCTGTTGTAAGGGTTACAGTGAGATACAGTGCCTTGCAGAAATATTCCCGTACTCTTTGATTTTTCCACGCTTTGTTGTATTGCAAATTTGAACTGAAATGGATTTCACTGGCATTGTGACTACTTGCTGTACACAAGATACTCAACACTGTGAAGGTGCAATTTATGTTTGTTGTGGCACAAAAGTTAACAAAAACAAGCCAGCACCTTCTGCTTGCATAAATATTTCCCCCTTGCAAGGACATGGCTGAACAAGCCCTGGTGCAACCTTTTGCCTCCAGAAGTCACATGCTGTAAATAGCTGAGTGGAGTCCACTGATAAGCCACTCCAGTGTCACATGATCTCAGATTAAATTCACCTGCTCCTGGAAGCCCCCAGAGTTTGGCGGAAGGCTTAGCAAAGTAAGCAGCATTATGAAGACCAAGGAGCGAAAGCAGTTCTGGGATACAGTTGTGCAGAAGCACCAAGCAGGATTCGGTTATAAAAAAAATATCCCTGCTATTAATATTCTCCAGAGCAGTGTTGCATCTATTACTACACAATGGAAAGAATATGGCTCACAGCAGCTCTGGCTACCAAAGGCCATCCAGCAAAACTCAATGAAGGGGTGAAGAGGGTGGCACTCAGTCAGAGAAGCAAGCAAAAGTACCATGGTGATGAAGAAGCAGGAGAGCTGAGATGCAGCTGAGATGGGGGAAGCTGCCCATGGCACAATTATCAGCTGGGCGCTCCACAAAGCCGGAAGAGGAGGAGGAGGCCAGAAACTTAGTCAAGGAGGCCCACAGCTGAAGGTGCTGCCCAAGGTGCCTCTGCCAAGCATTGACTCGGGGAGGCAAATACTTAGGTAACCCACAAGTGCCAGCTTGTTTTTGTTTCCTTAACTTCTCTACACAATAAATATATTTTGCCCCTTTGTGGTGCCGAGTATCTTACATGCCCCATGTGGTAACAGTGCCAATCAAATCCATCTCCATTCCAGGTGGCAAGGCAACAGAAAGTGGAAGAATCACGAGGGGCAGGGCGACTAGTTCCACTGCAATAGGGGCGTAAGAGTCTGAAGGCTTGAAAGTGCTTCACGTAACACTCAAGGTGAAGGCAGCACATAACTAGATGTGACCTGCATGCCTGTTTCACAGGACTGTCGTCTTTCCTTACCTTTCCAGGCACAGCTCTGCAGTTCAGTGGACACAGCTACCTCTGGTACCATCACCAGGGGAAAAGGGACTGGCAGATGCAGTTCCGTTTGCAAACCCACCAGCAGCAGGCGGTCCTTCTCACCACCAATGGAAGCAACAGTGCTGTCCTGCAGGTAGGATTCTGGGCTCCTTACCTTCTCTCCCCTTTTATGCATTCATTTTGTTTCTGTATGCCCCAGTAGGTGATGCTCTCTGGACAGTTCATAAAAACAGTGGCATAAGCTTTGCAAAATACACACATTTTGAAACAAAACTGAAAATAGCTTCCTTGCTGATCCACTCCTCTTTGACATGCAAATGAGCCACTATGCAAGGAAGAAAGTGCAGTCTCCTCCATCCATCTATCCACCCCCACAACCCACTTAAATACTGGTTTCTGCTCAACACTGTATTTGATTGTCTTGCTTTGCACACCTCTGAGATTGTTTTAAATAGTAAGCTGTACATAAACCTATTAAATAAACAAACAAGCAAATAAACACAGAGAAACAAACAAGGTTGGGTCTTATCCTGGCCACACAGGAAAGAACATTATTCAATCCTGGCTGACTGCCCTTATTATCTCAGTAAGAATCGGTGTTTTCCATGCAGGTATGTGCTGAGATAAGCTGCCATGAACCGTGCAGCTGACCTGGATAAATGAGTAGAGCCCACACACATTGGATCAAAATGGGTGCAGATGATTGTATTTCTTTAAGTTGTGTTTGCACCACTTGTATCACAGGATGTCCAAGTTCTGTACATAAAAACATATATGATGCCATAAAAAGCTCAGCGTACAACAATTAATACCTTTAAACCGTTACATGAAAAGCAGGACAACAGAGTGGTGTCGTGATCATTTGCAAGTCAGGGAAAGCCTGATTAAAGAAATGTCTTTACAACATGCCCTTGAAGCTTGCCACAATTTCTACTTCTCAGACTTCACATGGGAAATCATTCCAGAGAGTGGGAGCCACAACCAAGCAGTCTTGCATACTTTTGCTTAACACTACTCTGTCGGTCATTGACAAACCGAACGGGTCTCCGAAGATCTCAAAGCCGATTTGGTGTGTACAGGGGAAGACAGTTCACTAGATACCCTGAGCCCAAGTTGTGCACATCTCTGATCAGTGCCCACAACCTTTTTCTTTTCTTCTAAAGCAACAGTAGGAAGGCCTTGCATGTTGGTGGCCTTCAATTTTGAGCAGAGCCATGGAGCAGGTGCAGGGGGAGGGTAGTTAACCCTTCTCCACATGCTGTTTTCCTAGTTACAATTGTGCTACCCTTCTCCCCAAACTTGCAATTATTCCAGTTGCCTCACAGCTGCAGAAGCTCTTTCAGCCCAAGGCCAACCCCTGTTTTGTTAAAGCTTTCAGTGGTCTTGATTCCAGTGCTCGACAGGGCTGAGAAAAAATGGGTGAGGCCAAACACCAAAGGCGTGGAGAAAAATACCAAAACATCCAGCCTATTTTACCTTTATGCTCCTACTTCCAGTAACTAAACTTTAGAAAAGCTATTTCAGCCTTTTAGAGAGAGAGAGAGAGAGAGAGAGAGAGAGAGAGAGAGAGAGAGAGA
>JAIXND010000674.1:83169749-83252699 GCA_023646645.1 Varanus salvator macromaculatus
AGAGAGAGAGAGAGAGAGAGAGAGAGAGAGAGAGAGAGAGAGAGAGAACGAGAGTACAGGGAAGAAGTGCACAGAAGCCTGGAACCCACCTGAATGGTTGGTGTGAAGGAAGTGGAGGCAGGAGAAGGGGTGCAGTCGAAGGGCCAGTTTGGGGACCAAGAGGGAAAGTCTGGCCTTGCAGTGTGCTGTACCTTTGAAGAGTCATGACAGCAGGGATGCTAGAGGGCACTGCCTATGGGAGCGTATCCACTGGCTGCCCGTTGGTTCCTGGGCACAACCGAATTTTTTGTTAATCATCCCTAGAGTACCAAATGCTTTGGGATCAGAAAAGCCCTGATCCCAAAGCCCTTCCCCTACCAATCAGCCCATTCCCTAAGATCCACTGGGCATGGTCCTCTCCCTTGTCTTGGCTGGTCGGGCCAAGGCAAGGGACATTCTGTGTGGCCACACCTTGACTCTGAGACACTTCCATCAAAAGGTCCCTTTGGAGCCCCCTCTCTTTGCCTTTCATTGCTTGGCCACATCATGTTTATTTTGGCAGGCGTGTGTCCTGCCATCTTGAGTTTCTTTTCAGCTAAGCTCTTATTTTGGCTGTACTCATCTGCTACCTCCGCTTCTGTTTAATTGATGTGCAGTTGTCCTCGTTGGATGACTTGGGTTGCTCTTATTGTTTCTGACATGACTGGCAGCAGCTCTGAGTGATGCAAATGCATAAATCCTCCAGCTGAATTTATCAATCAACTTCTGGCTATGGGACAGCATACACATGTGATAGATAGATAGATAGATAGATAGATAGATAGATAGATAGATACTGTAGATAAATAAATATTGTGCCAGGGAAGTTCAGGTTCCTGCCCAGCCTCTCTTCCTCTCACGTTAACAGCTGTCAAAGGAGGCTGAGCCCTCCTTGTAGTCTATTGCACTGCTCAGGTGCCGAGATTTCAACACCGCAGACTCCTCTCAGTGAAGAAGAACATGCTGCAACAGGCGTGTGGCTACCTCTATTGTGATGACACATGGAGGGGGATGATTAATCACAAGGTTGCCTTCTACCTCTCTAAGGTTTTCGAGCCATCATGTGAAGGCAAAGAGCCAAAACGCTGAGCTAATTAAAGCTTTTCAGGGAGGCTGATGACAGTTTGCAATTATTCTGCATAGTTAATTAATTTTCCAATTACTTGTTAGACTGCTTGCACAGTAAGCATGCGCTAAAGGTATTCTGCTCTTCTTGCTCTTTGTTGACCTTGCATTTCTCCTGACGGATCCTCGTGAACAGACTTTTGACTGAGGGTGTTCCCCAAGGAGGCTGTCACTCTGCAAGCGCCCTGCCTCATTCATGCAATTTTATGGGGTCCCAGGCATCCTCATTTCACAGCCTTGCTGGGCTTCCCTGCCGCTTGTTCCAGCTTTCCCCAACCTGGTGCCCTTCAGATGTTTTGGACTACTACTCTCAACAGCCCCCAGCCAGGGCTAGCTTGGGGCTGCTGGGTTTTGCTTCCTTTCTGGAAAAAAAAGTTAAGGAGATAAAATAGGATTGACACACAATGCCTTTCAGTTGGTAGCACTATTAGCCCTCGATCCTGAAGTCCCCTGAAACTGATGGCTGGCAGAGATTGTTCTTCATTATGGGATGGAATCCTCAGCATTGCTCTGGCTTCTCATTCTGAGCCCAGGGTTACTGGGAGTGTGCTAGAGAAGTGCTTGTACTGGGAGGGGACACTAACAGAAGGAGTGATTTTTTAAACAACAGGTTAAAATATTGATCAGGGATCCCTGGTCAGAGGCTGTAGCCCTTCCTGCCAGAGCCTAGCATGGCTCTTGCTCCTGGGTCACCAAAGTGAGAAGAGGTTGCCCCCTTTCTGGCATTCTGGGAGTGAGGCTTCCATGGGGGCAAGGAAGGCACCTCAGTGGTCAGACGGCCCCCTCTGAGGGCAGAACCTCCTATCGCAGGTTGAATGCTGGGAGGCAGACTAGAGCTTCATTAAATTAATGCAGACAAGCACAGGAGTCAGCAACACAGACAACAAAGTCTCACTGGCCACCTGTAACTCCTGAGCATCTTGCTTGTCTATTGTGAGCTTCATATTTCCAAAGCCTTTAACCCAGAGGAGATAGCATGATCTCCAGACTCTGACGCAGCCCCTCCCCAGACACCTTTCTTGTCACCTGCCCAGGTACCGTACTCCTCCCACTTAAAACAAAAAACTTTTTAGGCAGCTGTTGGTCCTGAAAGCCATGGGTTCAAAAGAATTGTTTATTGGGACACAGACCTTTCCTCTGGCTCATATTGAGTTTTCTGGGCAGGTTACTCATCCTTTGCCATGCCTCCCATGGCAGCCATTTTGTGGTAGTGCCCATGAGGAGTTGTCAAGTTGTTCTATGTACCGATACACACCCTTCGACTACAGGTTAATCCCTGACCCACAGCCTGATTTTATTTATGTATCATCCTGATCACCAAATCAACACCAATGGCTGAGGCAATCTTTACTCAGCCTGGGAAGGCCTACGCTCAGTGACAGAAGTCAAACCCAGTGGTCGCCATGTATGTGTGGAAAAAGTAAGGATGAGTTAAACAAACAATGTTTTAATTGAGCATAAACATCTTTTCAAAGTTATTGCACATAACTTGCTCTTCCATGTACAACTGATGCAAACGGTAATAGATTAGAAAGAGGTAGAAGGAGACTTAGTCAAGCACAAACATGTGAACCCCTGAGTTTATGTTTCCCTTGATGGATTTCATCACTCAAGACTTCTTGCCAGAAGCAGGAACATTTTGATCTGATATCACCCTTTCTTGGCTGTACCTTCAGAATCTACATGGAATTCAAAAGTGTGCTTATCATGACCCCGCTTGGTAACTGCATCATGTTGCTTTCACGTGCTGGTCACTCCAAGATAGAAATGTAAACTGATGCAGGAACTTACTCGCTTCAGAATTTTAATATTTCTTTCACCACTGGTGTAGTTTGCTCCTGCATGATAAGTTAATTGAGCTCATCAGTGAGTTAATGAAGTACAACTAGGCTGCATTCCTATATTCTCTTACTTAGGAGTAATCTTGGAGGGCCTCTGAGGTGAACGACTGGCTTAGGGTGTGGTGCCAGAAGGAACGCTTCGGGTTCCTCGACCACGGCACTCGTTTTCTTGCCAATGGACTTCTGGCAAGGGATGGGTTACACCTCACGAGGATGGGGAAAAGGTCCTTTGGAGATGCTCTAGCGAGCTTCATCCAGAAGACTTTAAACTGAGCCAGTGGGGGGTGGGTTCACGCCCCCCAGTAATGTGTCTGCACTGGACAAGTGTGCAGGGAGGATCGGGGCTCTGGGAGCAGGGCTTTAGAGATACTGCATGGACTGACAGGACTTCTACAGAGAGGGGCCAGGTACCAGGGAGGATGGGAGGAAGGAGGATGCTGGGCACTCCAAGGAAAGGAAGCAGTGGGAAGGAGTTGAAGTGCATGTACACCAATGCTAGGAGCATGGGTAATAAGCAGGAAGAGCTTGAAGCTCTCCTGGGAATAGGAGGATATGATCTGGTGGGAATCACAGAAACTTGGTGGGATGAAAGGCAAGTCTGGAATGTGAACATAGAAGGGTATCACCTTTTTAGAAAGGACAGGAAGGGAAAGAGAGGTGGGGGTGTGGCTTTATACGTCAGGGAAGGGATAGGATGCAGTGAGATAGAGTGCAGCACAGATGGGGATTCGGTAGAGGCAGTCTGGGTGAAACTTAGGGGTTTTGACAGAGAAAGAGACCTGACAGTGGGGGTATGTTATCGCCCTCCAGGTCAACTTGAGACCCTGGATGATGTCCTGACAGGCCAGATTCTAAGGATATCTCGGGGGAGAGACACAGTAATTATGGGGGATTTCAATCTCCCGGATATTACTTGGGAGACTCACTCGGCGGTGACAGCCAGGTCACGTCGCTTCCTAGAAGCTCTAGAGGGTGGGTTTTTCACACAGAGGGTCCGAGAGGCGACGAGGGGGGGAAACATCCTGGACTTGGTCTTGACCAATAGGGAGGAGCTGATAGATGAAGTACAGATTAGGGGAGCTCTGGATGCGAGTGATCACTCCATCCTTTGCTTTGAGATCAGAGGACTAGGGCCGTGCAGCAGGGCAAGCACTAGAAGCTGGGAAAGTCTCCTGGGATAGGTTACTGGAAGGTAAGCGAGTTGAGGAGGGGTGGATGGCACTCAAAAGGGAGGTTTTGCAGGCGCAAGCCCTGACAATACCTCTAGTCAGTAAGGTGGGGAGGCGGAGGAGAGTGCCGCCATGGATGCGAAAGGAGGTGGTTAGGGGGATTAGACGAAAGAGGAGCCTCCATAGGAAATGGGTACTGGGGGAAATAGACAAAAGGGTATACCGGGAGGAGGAGGCCCGTTGCAGAAGGATTCTTCGCAAGGCTAAGGCTGATTATGAGCTGAGACTTGCCAAGAATATCAAGAGCAACAAAAAGGGCTTCTTCCAGCATGTAAATAGGAAAAGGAAGGGGAGACAAGTGGTGGGACTGTTAAATAAGGAGGAAGGAGATCCAGTGACTGACATGAGGGAACAGGCACAGATGCTAAATGACTATTTTGCCTCTGTGTTCTCCCCAAAGCAGGACGGGGGATATCCGTATAGGAGATTGGATGAGGCTGGGGACTTAGGGGCAGAGATTAGAGTCACCCCCCTTGAAGTCGAGGGGCTCCTCAGGGCATTGGACATTACAAAGGCGCCAGGCCCTGACGGGTTACACCCGAGAGTACTTAGAGAGTTGGCAGGGGTTCTCTCACGCCCGCTGGCCTCCATTTTTGAGGCCTCGTGGAGAACAGGTGAAGTTCCAGAGGACTGGAGGGTGGCATTGGTGGTCCCAATTTTCAAAAAGGGTAGTAGGAAGGACATGGGGAATTATAGACCGATTAGCCTTACGTCCATTGTAGGAAAAACAATGGAAAGGCTCATAATAGAGAGAGATCTAGTGATGCTAGATAGGGAAGGGAGGCTGACAGCCACACAACATGGCTTCCACAGAAACAGGTCCTGCCAGACAAACCTTGTGGAATTCTATGACAAGGTTTCAAGATGGCTAGATGGAGGGGATGCAGTGGATGTGGTATACCTGGATTTCAGCAAGGCCTTTGACAAAGTGCCCCATGATATCCTGGTGGAGAAACTGAGGAGTTTTAGGATACACCAAAGCACTGTCCGGTGGATTAGGGCATGGTTGACTGACCGAAAGCAGAAGGTAACCATTAGCGGGGAATCATCGGGATGGCAGCCAGTTACAAGCGGGGTCCCCCAGGGCTCTGTCCTGGGGCCGATCCTGTTTAATCTTTTCATTAACGACATGGAAGAAGGGGTGAACAGTCTGCTGATCAAATTCGCAGACGACACTAAAACTGGAGCAGTGGCCACAACTGAGGAGCAGATACACCAGATCCAAAAAGGATCTGGACAGACTATGGAAGTGGGCAGGAGACAACAGGATGGCGTTCAATGTGGAGAAGTGCAAGGTCTTGCACTTGGGGCATAGGAATAGCTGTCATAAGTACAGGTTAGGGGACAAGTGGCTGGACAGCAGCACTTGTGAAAGGGACCTTGGGGTACTGGTTGACCGCAGGCTAAACATGAGCCAGCAGTGTGATGCGGTGGTCAAGAGGGCGAATGCCACCCTTGATTGCATAGCCAGAAGTGTGGCTTCTAGATCAAAAGAGGTATTACTACCACTCTACATGACTCTGGTGCACCCGCAACTGGAGTATTGTGTTCAGTTTTGGGCCTCTCATTACAGAAAGGATATAGCCAGGTTGGAGTCAGTGCAGCGTAGGGCCACAAGGATGGTGGCTGGTTTGCAGGGGATGCCGTATGAGGCAAGACTGAGGGAACTGGGTCTCTTCAGCTTGGAGAAGAGGAGACTCAGAGGGGATATGTTGGCAACATACAGGTATGTGAGGGGGTGTCACATGGAGATGGGGAGAGGCCTGTTCTCCCCTGCAGAGGAAGGCAGGACGCGCTCCAATGGAGCAAAGCTCAGGGAGCCAAGGTTCAATTTGGATGCCAGGAAGCACTTCCTGACAGTTAGGACCCCGAGGGCGTGGAATGGGCTTCCACGGGAGGTCGTTGAGGTCCCATCGGTGAGGGTGTTCAAAGATAGGCTGGACATGCACATGGTGGGCATGTCATGAGTGGAGCCGGCTGGTGCCAGAGGTCAGACTAGATGGCCCAGGAGGCCCCTTCTGACTCGCTCTGTTTCTATGTTTCTACGTTTCTATGTAATGGGATTTACTCCTTAGTGGACTGTCAGTAGGTAAATAAAAAATGTTTTAAGCTTTTTAATCGTTTTAATCCCATGCAGTGTCTGTTGATTTAAGGCATTAATTTATGCATAGCTATATTTAGTATACAATCTATGCAAAGTTTCACACATTTAAATCCTTTTTTTTTCAATGGAAGAACTACACACTCTGTTCCAACAGAATCATTGGCATCTCGCTGTACTTAGCTTTGGCTGAATTTTATCTTTCATTTGTGTTTTTTCTTTCATCCTTTGCAATGGAGTTAGCAGCTCCGTCATTAAGAAAGTAGCTTCCATCCCCAACGATTTAGTAAATCAACATATGAGTTTATTGTTATGGTATTTTTATATGTCTTCCACTTTGTTGGTAAAACTGCTCAATATTGCTTATAAATCATATAAATTATGCACAAATCAAAGCATTATAAAGATCTGTGCAAGAATAGAAATGCAAAGCCAACAATAGAGGGACTTTAATCAAACCATTAATTACAAAACCATTTTGTAACCATTTACAAAACTTACAACAGACTTCCAAAAACCTTCCTAGAAATAAATATCTTCCATTTACTTGTTAAAAATGGGCAAACTGGGTCTTAGACAGTCCTTATTAGGGAATGAATTTCACAAGAATAGAATTTCCAGCCAAACCCTCTACAGCCCTCTATAAGTTTTAGTGGCTAGGAAACAGGGGCATATCTTAGTGATAGAGGTCATACTTGTGTCCAGGAGGGTTCCTGGTTCAGGCCCTGTTTTGAAGAAACTGGTAAACATTCATGTGAAAGGTCTCTGTTTGCCCAGGCACTTGGGAGATCCACTGCCAGACAGAGCAAACAATACTGCGTTAGATGGATAAATAGCTGAACCTTACCATAAAGCAGTTCCCTGTATTCCCAAGGGATTGCAGGTGGCGCAGTGGTTTAAACCGCTGTGTTGCTGGGCTAGTTGGTCAAAAGGTCACCGGTTCGAATCTGCACAACGGGGTGAGTTCCCGTTGCTCTGTCCCAGCTCCTGCCAGCCTTGCAGTTCGAAAGCATGCAAATGCAAGTAGATGAAAAGGTACCCCTTCGGTGGGCAGGTAACAGCATTCCGCGCACTTCGGTGTTTAGTCATGCCGGCCACATGACCACGGAGACTGTCTGTGGACAACGCTGGCTCCCCCGGCCAGGAAACGAAGATGAGCACTGCCCCCTAGAGTCAGGCATGACTGGACGTAGAGTCAAGGGGAAACCTTTACCTTTACCTATATTCCCAAAGGGAGAGGTGTTCCCTATGTTACATGTGCAATCTAAATGATCAAGAAAGGTTACCCTCTCTGGGACTATTTGGCTTAGGAAAAAAGGGCTGAGCATGACGAAACATGATGGAGGTGTACAGACGGTGAGGAGAAAGGGGGTAGGAAGGCATTTTTCTCCCATTCTAACAGTATTAGAATCCAGTGGCATAGAGCTTTCTAGTGGGAGATTTGAGATAGATAAAAGGAAGTACGTCTTCGCAGAGTATATACAGAACTGTGGAATTCACTTCCACAAGGAGGAGTGATGGCCACCACTCTGGGTGGCTTTAAAGGAGGGTTGGACACGTTCCTGGGGCAGAAGGCTATCACCTGCTGCTAGTCCTTATTTTTATTTTAATAATTTTATTAAACTAACAAAAACAATACAGTTAGTATAATAACAATGGACATAATTAAACATTACTAATAAAAATAATTTTAAAAATGCAACAATACCCGTGCTACCTCCACCAGGACCACCAAATGAAGTCACTTCTTGTAAGATCATGTCTTCCTTCAGGTTGCCCCACTTCCCTTCCAGACCTGCATTGACTCTCGTGGTGGTTCACACCCCTTTCCATTTATTCAAACATATTCAATAAATGGTCTCCAAATATTTTCCCATTTATGTTTATTTATCAAACCTTTTTTTCCATTTAATATCACAAGTTAACTTAGCATGAATAGCTATATTCCAGACTTCTTTATACAGAACGATGTGAAAGAATAGCAAAACTGCAGCCAGTCCTGATGGCTACATGCTGCCTGCAGCTGCTGGAGAACAGGGGCAGCCGGGTGCCATTGCCCTCGTGCCCTGCTCGTGGCATCCCATGGATGACCGGCAGCTGTGCGAACACAATTTGAACCAGATGGACCATGATCCATTGCAGCACATCTCTTCCTATTTGTCATATTTTTATTCTTCCCTGATATAGAAAAAAAGCCTATATGGCCCTTCTCCTTTCCACTGTCAATGTCACCACAATCCTGCCAGACAGCTTAGAGAGAGAGAGAGTGGGGACTAGAAGCTACTTCTCCTGAGTCCCAGTCACACTGTCTGATATTCTTAAGTTATGTGGGGCCCTCTCTGTCTATATCAGAAAACCTACAGTTGGGCCTTGAAGCCAGCCAACATCCGAAGCGGTAGAGTGAGAGTAGGAGGAGCCATAAAGGTTCTTACTGGTCCTGCTCCCAGCTAGATCATATTGGTCAAGTTCCCATTAAGGGCTGACTGCCAAGAAGCCACATCTGGCATCAGCCATGACAACAAAGTGGTTTTAAGCGTTTCCAGAGTGAAACAGAAAACAAAGTGAGCACAGCAAATGTCAAATTAACTGTCAGGGGATTCTTCTGTGGCGACTTTTTGCAGCCTTCTTCCTAGATTCCTGTGGCCTGTGATTCTTTCCCTGGACTGTGATTCTTTCCCTGACCTGCACAGCTGAACTGCTTGATTCCAAGCAGAGGCAATGTACAAGGTTATCGACTGTGTGCGACACTGAGGCTTTTCATTTCTAAGGAGCTCAAAAAACTGCTTATTACCTTTGTTCCACCTTCTCTATTCCCTCTTATTGGGTAACGTATATGTATGTTTTGACCTGTAGTAGATTGTTTTTTATCCAGGTCCACCTATGAATTTCCTTAGAGGTTCTCCTATCATTGCTGCATTAATTGGATTGGATTTTCCACTTAAGCTGTATTCTACTGGTAGCGCTTGTTCTGCGAGCTACAGATCATTCTTGGAAGAAGTACTCAGCCACGTAGTTTTGCTGAGTGAGATCTAGACCCATCGTTCTGCCAGTGGAGGGATCCCCCTTGCAGAATGGGACTTCTGCAGCCCCTGGGTGCCCCAGTCCTCCAGATCATAGTTGGAAGATACCTAAGAGGGCTGCAGGAGGAAGGAAAGGATATAGAAGTACTATTCAGAAAGCGCTATCTGCCTGCAAATCTGGATTCAACACCTTGACTTAATTCCTTGGAAAGAGGATCACTCTCAGTTTGCCAAATTAAACACAATGATTTCATTTCTGCAAATTCCAGTAGCCTGGCTCCTTATTCACACCACCTGCTTTGTGTAGAGAGACCGTCCTTAAGAATCACAGAGAAGGATTCCCCCCTCCACCCTTGAGATCTACATAAAGCTGTAGTGCTCTCACTACCACCACCCCAAGTCTTACTACGCCGCAGCAATTGGCAAGAATAATCTTGGGCAACCTAATGCTTGCCACCACCCTTCTGACACAATGAAGAAGACACCTGTGGGCTTCTGCTCTGTGATCCCATTGTTTTTCTCACGGTGGCACGTAAGGGAGGTTTAAGCTTGTGGATATATAAAAAGGGCTTGTCTGTTTCCAACTTGCTGGAAAGTACCTGACTTCAACAGCAGGTCTTTTTGTCAGCTGCTGTTTCTTCTCTGCTGGCTCTCCCAGTGCAAAACTGTCAGCTGCCTTTCCCTGCTCAGATTCTGTCATCACTCCTTCCTGGTGCCAATTGAGGAGCAGTTCCAAATAGGCATCGACTTGCACAATAAAACTGGGAGGGTGGTTGAGGTTATGCAGGCATCCTGCAGGCAAACATTCACCTGATCCCAGCAGTCAAGAGATGACTTGAACACTGGCATTACCATCTTTGTTGCAGGCTGGAAGTGGCAGTATTCAACACCTGTATGGTAGGGTACCATATAGGACTTCAGTCAGCACCTGGCGAACAGGTTACTTATTTCCATGCACTCACAATAGGGGAGTGATTAATGATAAAACATCCTCCTGAATGGTTTTGCCACAATAAAAAAAAAAACAGCAGCTGTTGTGCATCAAGTGCTTTGATAGCGAACTCATATTCCCCCTTGATCTCCATGCGCATCTAAAAGGAAGTATGCCACAATATCATTTATCCACCATCTGGATCTCTGAGTCATTAAAGACGACAGGGATTTTGTTCTGGGGTAATCAAGTGATGGACAAAACAGCAGTGGGGGCAGACTCCTGTGTCACTGCCTCACAGGGCTGTAGGATGCTTCCAGACAAGGCTTTGCTGCACCACCATGACATCTAGCTGAGTGTCCAGATGTTGTTGTCTTCGGTTCAGAACCCTCTTGTGTTTTCCCAGTGCTTCATCCACCTTTTTTAACACATAAACTCTGTTAGGGAGAAAAGTGAGGACTTGCTGCACGATGCCTTCTGATTCGTGGCACCAGGAGCCGTTCCATGAAGAGGCACCCCTGGTCTGCCCCTTAGCCCAGGCACCCTCCCCTCCCCCCCACATGCAGACTCTGCAGAAAGTTTTTTCTTGTTTCTTCTGAGTATTTGAGAATACATGTGCATGGAATTGTGTGTATTCACAGTAATGAATACATATGAAATGCACACAGCATGTTCATAGGTTTTAATAAAAGTAGACCAAATATCCAACTCCGTGTCCATTTGAAAGTTGTGTCTCTATGCCACCTGTTCAGATATTGAAAGCATTGTAAGGTCCTTAATTTATTACACTATAGGAAGTGTGTGTTTTGTTTGGGCTGTCAGAAGAACTTGGAGAATCCATTTATGGTGACCTTTTGTTAATTTCCATGAAGTGGGTAAATAATTTAAAAGAGCGTGTACATCAGTGAGAATTAAAGACTGTTTCAATACTATTTCTGTCTGGGTAATAACCTCTTCCCTAAAAGAAGCAACTATTGGACATCACTGAAATATTAGCTGTATTGCACTGCAATTATTAGCAAAATTAGATAATGTACTTTATTAAAGAGATGTTATGATGTCCAGTATATATGAATCAAAAGTTTCTGCTGAACAAGCCATAGCCTCAGTTCCATAGATGTGACAGGGAGACAGATACTAAAGTGATGATCAACTGTTTAGGAATTTGGGTGGTATGGATAGTGTTTTATCCAACTCTCAAATGTGTCCATGGGTACAAAAAGATGGAGGACCCTTGCCTTACAGGAATATGATGGCGTGTGCATTTAGTAGTTAGTATCTATTAGAATCTTAGTTTCAGTGAAGGCTTTTTTCAACTGAGGAAAAGTCAGGGTTACAGTGCCAAACACAGTAATGGCTGGTAAATATGTCACTAAAGTCTTATAATGAAATGAGTTAATGAGCTTTATTTAGCATCCTTAGTTAGTAAAAGATTAAATCTTGACCTTCGTATTTCAATGGATATTTTCAAACAAGACTTCCATTTGTTTTGCTAAGTGAAAAAAAAATCTGTTGAAACCCTAAAAATTGTGAGCTGGATCCAGCAATGGACTGCTGCACCTAGAAAGCTATTGCTTATGGCACTAGACCTGTGTTACTTCTCCCCTGCCTTCCAAAGCAACCCATGTGTCCCCCAGATCTGCCCCAGAAAGTTGTGGGACCATGCAGAGGAGGATGCCTGGGGGGCTGCAGGGGAAAGGAAAACATGCAAATTGTCCCGTTTTGTGTTTGCCTCTCATTTGCATGTGTTTGATCCAGACTTTTAAAAAGACTGAAGAGAAAAAGAAAAAAGAAAAGAAAGGCGTGTTAAAGACCCTGCTGGCTGTTCGGTTATCTTTTTCAGCTTGTTAATGGAAGGCCTCATCTTGGGTACAGATGTCGGAGCGGTTTCAGTGGCAACCTCTCATCCAGCCAATTTGTGAGTGACAGCACTTGGCACTCCGTCCTTCTGGAAGTGAAAAGCCATTCCATCCTTTTGCTTGTTGACGGCTCAGGAAATGCCTCGCTGCAGCTGCCCGAGGCCTGCACTATTGCCCATTCCCGGCGAGACCTGCTCGTCGGGGGACTCGTGCGGCATCATCAGGCTCAGCGGGTCACTGGGGGCTTTCGAGGTTGCCTGGATGCCATTGCAATTGATGGAAGAGAGTTGCTGGTTCTGCCCAAGGAAAAGCGGTCCAGAGGAGTCGTTGAAGAGGCAGGCATCCGGCAGTGCTGCCCTCACACTGGCGTCTGCAGCAGCAGCCCCTGCCTCAATGACGGGCTGTGCGCGGAGATGAAGGATGGGGGTAAGCCGCGATACACCGTGTGCGAGCGGTGGAAAAGGAGAGCAGCTCTCGTCGCGGGGATAATGTATTAGTTTATCTATGCATGAAACTTATATCCCACCTTTCTTCCCTCATGGAATGCAAGGTAGCTACATGCAATTCCCAGGTGGTCCTCCCTCCAAGACCCAGACCAAACCATCAGCAAGGCGGCTTCAGACCATGCCCTGGGAGCATAACCATGGAAATTATTACTATTACATTAGATTGCATGACTTTTATACCCCTCCTTTCCTGCTTTGGGAAGGAACTCGATACAGCTGAGAAGCTTTCTCTTCCTCTCTGGCTTACCCTCACAACAAAAATTATGCTGGTATTCAGGGGGGTTGACCCCACCTCTTCTATCCTGCCCACCACAGGAATGAGGTCCTGAGAGCCTCTTCCAGATGGAATGTGGCCCTTGTACTGAAAGAGGTTCCACACCCCTGTTCGACGCAAACATGCTTAACTAGTGAAACATTTGGCCCAATCAGAACACTGGTTTATGAAGTCAGGAACAATGTGTAAGGGCCACATGCCCACTCTCTTGGCCCTCCTCTTCTCCTGGATTAATTTAGATTGCCAACATGAAAGCCTCAGGTGTAACAAGGAACGGTGCTTTAAACAACCCAGAATCTCTGTGCAGACCCAACCCTTGCCTGAATGCGCATTGGCATGGGCCACTGTGATGCTCCTTGTGAGGCATCTGTGTGATTAGTGTGTGCTTCTCCCATCTGCTGGCCTTCCTGTTAGTCCAGGAAGTAACTGATAGTGCTCAAATTTTAGCACGACTGGGAATATTTCTGACGTTTGATGTTCTATAATTTAAACGTTAGGAACTGTGCAGTTTGCATCCATTTGTTCTTCTGGGCAGGAATGAAGGCTTATTCTCCAACCTGTCTATCCATTCATCCATCCGTCTGTTCCCCCCCTCTATCAATCCCGTATCCTAATATTTGTATTCCTTTGCCATTCATCCTGCAAGAAGTTCTGAGTATCAGAACTATCCTGTTTGATCCTCATGGCTTTACAAAACAGGTTAGGGTTGAAGAAAGCCACCCAATGAGTTTGCTAAATGAGGATGAATCTGCCCTGCATCTCCCTGTGCAGCGTCAACATTCTAATGTCTGCGCAACAGTGGCTCTTTGATGTTTGGATAGGAGACTTTTTCAGGATGCTTAAGAATTTAGTCAGATGATTATGATGTTCCATTGATCTCATTTCTGTATTGCTCAGTAGCAAAAGCTCTCCGGGCAGTTCTCAACATTCATAAAAATACAAACCACAACACAATAAAAACTGCATAAAATATATAAAATGTAAAACAATTTGAGAAGCTAGAGCAATTTTTGTGAAACTGGACCAACCTAAAGCCCTACTTATACCATTAATATGCTATTGTATTCCTCAGAAAGGAGGGCAGCTTTAATCTGGCCCTGAAAGGATAACAGAATATCGGCAGGGAATTCATTCCATAATGGGGGCCACTACTGAGAAGATCTTCTTTCTTGTTGCTGCCTTCTGGGGATCCCTCAGATGTGGAATATGACTCCTAGGTAGATTCAGGCCAAAAGATGCCCTTCATCAGTTTTCATGGTCCCAGGCCTTGTAAGGCTTTGTAGATTAGAAGCAGCACCTTGAATTGGGCTCTGAAATATAATGACAATCAATGCAAGCAGGCCAGAAATGGTGTTACATGTTCAGACTAGGTATATGGAGAAATCCACAGTAGGGCTGGGAATCCAGTGGATTCCCTGAGCTTGGCTTCCTGGTCTCCAGGCTGCTTTGCCACAGCCGAGTCCACATTCCTGGCAAGCATGCCCAGCATTCACAGGGGGGCTGCCAGAAATCAGGCCCTGCGTGACTGCTGCCCAAGCTGCAGCAGCCCTCTTCCACAACCCCTGCCAACAGCCGTTGTGCTGCTGCACCGAGCACAGAAGGAGCCTGCCGGTTGTGCAGCCTTCCTTCTGCACAATCTCACGAGCGTGAGCCGACCTCTTCTCCATTCAGCTCGCTTTGGGAGACAGGACCGAGCACAAGAGGAAATGATAAGCAGCCAATCCTCATGAGTTTTGTCCCCATCTGAGGTTAGACCTTCAGTTTCCTGCTATTTTCCTGGCTGCTGCATTTTGCAGCTTCCAAATGGACTGCAAGGGTGGCTCATGCAGACTGTATTGCCGTAATCTCATTTGGACTTTATCTTAGCCTGGACTGCTGAAGCTAGGCTACCTCCGCCCAGACAGGGGTGAGCTAAACCACCAGCTGAAACTAGTAGAAGGCACTCAGCATCATAATCCTGAGCACCAGTACGGCTGCATTTATTTTCTTCGTCATCAATTATTACATTGCTATTACTGTTTAGAAGATTTATGTCTTATGTGATGGAGAGAGAGCTGTCTGACCAAGGCCGGGGGCCCAGAGGGTGGCCTGCAATCCCTTACAGCATTTCCCGCTAATTCCTGAACCATCGGGACTAGAAACAGTGGTCTTGGGGCTGATCTACCAGGTGGCAGCTCCTTATTCCCTGAACACCAGCCTCTTCCCCATTATAGGTAAAATACGTGGCAGAAGGGACAAGGAGGGTGGAAAGCCTGGCGTTTGCTGGCCTTTGCTACCAAGGGAGAGGGAATGTATGAGTATTTTTCCCTATGGCAAGTGGAGTGCAGGCACTAGGAGATTTGGGATGGGAGGACCAGAGAAAGCTACCGTATTTCCCCCTCTATAAGACGCGCCTGACCATAGGACGCACCTAGTTTTTAGAGGATGAAAATAAGAAAAAAAAATATTTTGAATCAAATGGGCACATAATCACAGGCACATTCCCCATCACTTCCCCATGGGCTGCACATCTGACAGCCTTACTGCACACACACATTCGCTCTATAAGACGCACAGACATTTCCCCTTACTTTTGAGGGGGGGAAAGTGCATCTTATAGAGCAAAAAATACAGTAATTTGTCCTGTGAATATTTTGGAAGGCAAGCTGCAGCGCTGGGAAAGGGGCTCACATAAGGAGTTGGGAACTGTTCGGAGTGGGTGGTAGCTGTGCGGAATGCAGTGCCGGTGATAAAGAAAGCACCTTGCATTGTTTTGCACACCCCATAAAAACATCTCTCGTTCAGAAAGTCTTCCTTGACTGACCAGCCATGGTTTTTATTGATACTGTTTTATTCTTTTTGACCATTTTTATTTTTTTTATTGCTCACCACTTTGGAATATGTGTACATGTAGAATGGAATATACATTGCGTAAATAATGAAGGCAAACCAGATGAGAAGAGATAGCCTCTCAGGATGGGAGGATAAAGGGACTTTTTAGGGTGAACTTAACCATGACTTTGAGAAAAATTAATCTTACTACTGTCCTCTTTCCCAGCAAGATCAGTCACTTCTCTGTAAGCTAGTATGGATATGGTCAGGTGGGACTATTAGGGCACAATCCTGTGGGCTCCCAACATTGTTGTGGTGGGGGGGAGATGGGATTATTTGGAGCCCCAGATCCAGCATTCTGCAACACCTTGAAGCTGAGGCTCTAAAGCCCCCCCCCCCCACACCCCCTGCAGTTGCCACAGAAAGGGTGGCTCCAGCTGCCTCCCTGAGGTCACAACTGGGCCTTGGAGAGGCAGAAAAGGGGTGTGCAGGGGGGCAGGGAGGGGGCAGCTGGGCTGATAGCTTACCCCGATTCCCATCAGCACCCCAGCCTCCTTTCCTCCTCACCCCTTCATTTTCATCTTTGTCTGGAAGCCAAGCACCAGTGCCTAGATAAGATGCACAGTGCGAGGCACAGAGATCACTCTTGCCGCCGCCGCCGCCTCGCTCCGTGCACTGGTGGCGTTGGCTGCACAAAGCTGCAAAGGCCTGGGCAGAGGGCAATGGACTGCGCCTCTGTAGCAACTGGCATGAATTGCACACAGTATCCCATTTTTCTGGAAATGGGGAAAAAGGAAGTCATAAATCCAACCTGAGGCTCTAGGACACTACCATTACCATCATTTGTACCTCGCCTTTTGCATTCTCTCACTCGGCTCCCCCATCAGAGGAGCATATTCCAGCTTCCTGTCTGCGGGCGGAAGTAACACATCTGCAAATGCAGGAGCAGCCCAGCAGAAGTACTCCGTTGTGTGAGATGCTTCTCCGCTCTCGGAGACGGTTCCTTTCCCTGTAGTGGTGTGGGCAGGAAAGATGGGTGCATGTGCCTCTGATCCCAGTGTGCAGCGACGGGAGACGTGTGCGGAGGAACTCCGGCTGCCACCTTCAGTTGGCATGTGCACCTTTCTTATTTCTGTCTGGAGCCTGCTGCCAGGCTGCATGTCCTGACAGGTGAGCAGCTAACAAAAGGCAGGGAGTGCACAACTTCCTCTCCTTTGGATCACTGCAAGAAGATTAGGATTTCTTCAGCTCAGCAGGTGATAAACCTGTCAGGCAGCAATATTTGCAGAGACAGGGTGTGTGTGTGTGTCCTCAGCAGATTTAGATGTACTTCTGTGACACACGGTGACAGTATACTTGGGAAAATGCCTGTGAATGTGAGTGTGTGTGTGTGTGCGCTTGTACAAAACTGCCCTTGGAATGTATACACTCAAAAAAGTGTAAGGCACAGTAGGACTGTTCCAGAGTGCCAGCAACTGGCTGGAACAGCATCAGGGCTCGTAACTGAGCACAGACTAACCACATTTTAAATACCCTTCAGCTGGACTTCTGCGTTAGGAAATCCATCATGCTGCAGGGAGGGGCAAAAAGTGAGGAATGAAATAGCAAGGGATATAAACTCTGCAAAACAACATGCTCGCAACTGTAGAGTTGGGTGCATAGAAAATGTGTTTTCTGATGAACTGAGGGCAGCAGAGAGAATGTGTTGTTTGGATCCACTTCAGTAAATTGCTAACAAGCATCTGGCCCTTTATTTAATAAATAAATAACTTTATTTATTTTAAGTTTAATAAGAAGTTGTGCATTTATTATTAAATAAATTAAATAAATATAAACTATATTTAGTATTTATATAAATACATTATATAAAGTATATTCTGCTTTCATATGTAGTTACTGCCCATCCCAGTCACTTTGCAAAACTAGTTTTCCTCTTGTTTGTCCCTTTTGCTAGGTTATTCTTGCATCTGCCCCATGCAGTATTCGGGAGCCCACTGTGAAGTGACTGAGAGTGTTTGTGAAGGCAAGCCCTGTCTCCATGGAGGGACTTGTGCCGTCTCTGAGAAGGGCGGCTACATCTGCCATTGCCCAGAGTGGTACTGGGGACAAAGGTAAGAATGCCCTTTGAGTGCCGCCCGCCCCCATGCGCTTTGTTCGGGTCGCACATGAAAGAGGAACTCCTAACCTGCATTAAACGCCTTGGACGCCAGCACGCTCATCACAATGGCAAGGAACGGTGTCTATTCTCGGGGGGCAAGTGATGACTCCTGTGCTGCTGGGGCGCCTCATCCATAGCAGCTTTTCCTTAGGGCTGCAGAGGAGCTATCCGTGGGGCTGACCCTCCACTCCAGAATAGGTCCACCACCATGGAGCACCATGGATAACTTGTATAATGCTGCAGTGGAGGAGGAGCCCCATGGACCTAAGAGTCACCTGTGTCCCTGTTGCACATGCCCAGACGGCCCATCACATAACAAACATTACTTGGCTTGCCGCTCAGATGCACCACTGGTCAGTGGCGTCAGCTGACACATTCATCTGCAAAGGGGGCTCAAGCAGGGGTGCTCATTTTTCTGGGTTGACTACTGACTACTGTACCTTGACTACCGTACCTGTGATAACTATAATGAAGTGCGGTAACCTGATTCTGTTTGCTAGAATCAGCCCTTGCTCACCTGTTAAACAATTCTAAAACCCAACCTTCCCTTCAGATGTGTCAAACTGCAATGCCTATCATCCCCAGCCTGCCTGGCCAGTTGTTGGGGTGATGTGACTTGTAATGCCAAACATCTGGCAGGCACCAGTGTGAGGAACGCTGCTATGACAATAAGGCCTAATGCCTTTGCTTGCATGAACGTCTCGACTCTCACTGCGCACATTCCAAACTGCGCGTTGTGATTCCGTCTGTGATTCCGTGATACCCATCCACTGTGTGTATTATGGGCAGAAAAACATCAGCCTAATTTGAGGAGTGCTTGCACAGGTGGTAATGGATGTTTTGTTTGGTTCACTACTGAGAATGAGGTTGCACTTGGGAGCGGCATGTCTCCAACGCTTAGAAGCAAACTCAGTCTAGGGAAGTCAGAGAAATCTAGAAGGGGTTCAAATGAGTTTGGACTTCTGCGTGTCTGAAATATGGATTACAAAGCATTTTCTGAACCACATGGATTCCTTAGATCAGTTCTTCACCGGAGGTTATTGCCCATTAGCACTGATGTGCACTCATGTATTAGTTAATGTGCATTAATGCCAATATGCTCTTATCCATGAGATAACTAATGCATGAGAAACAAGAGATGGACTAACTCCATTGAGTATTCTGAACAGAGAAAGACTCTCAGTATGCGATTAAGTATGAGGATCATCAGCTTTTCTTGTTTTCCTGGAAAGCCACCAGCTTAGGAGCAGTCACAAGAATCAAGATCAGTTCCAGGATAGCTATGCAAGCTGCATGCCAGCACTATGCAAGGAAAGGAAAAGACACAAATTCTCCCCAGGTGGCGCTGGTGCACCAGCACATGAGCTTAATTTTACAGATCTTTGGATACATCTCCTCAGACAGCCTTCCCGTTCAGTGGTGTGGGACTACAACTCCCAGCTGATCAGAGGATGCAGGGAATTCCAGCCTGACACATCAGGAGAGCACTGGGCTGGGGAAGGCTGGCAAAGGAAAATAAGTGATTTTTCTATTGTTATTCATGATCATGCTTTAAACAAAGACATTTTCTTCCACAACCGCTGTTAGCACTGTGCAGCTAAGGAGCATGACATGCTCACTTGTGAGATCCGAGTTATGGACCTAAAGAAGACAGGTAGAGCTGTCATAAGCAAAGGAAGTGTTTCCCCATTTCAGGTGGCAGTCGCAAAGTTAATAGCCATCGATAGCCAACAATCTTTGGCTGATGAACACTGCCTGGCAAAATCCCTGTTGCCTTTGGGGAAGAGCAGGAAGGGAGAGGGAAGCACCACCATCTTATGCCAAGTCCAGGAGGAGTCTCCTCCCCACAAGGAAGGGGAAATGGCTGAATTTGGAAGGTTATGGGCAGCTACATAGGACTGCCTCCTGATCCTCTCAGTCAGACCAAACATGCAGGGTAGGATCCAGAGTTAAGCTGGTTCCACCACCTGAGCCCTCAACTGAGTGGTTCCTCATCTCCACTTCCCAGGCCAGCCTCCTGACAATGCTACACGCTTGGGTAGCCCTCCTGAATTGAGTGTGTTGTCGTATGGGAGGGGGGCGAGCCTCAAGACTCATGCCTGGGGACCTTCGTGGAAGGCAGGTCCAGCATCCAACCCCCAACATTTCTGTGCCACTACCAGCCAGTGACCGTTAGATGGCAGCCTGCCCTTCTAGGATCACATGAGGTCCATGTCTCTTGACAAGCTGTTGAGACTTGCCCTGCACCTTTCAGATAAGACTGGCTGTTCATTCTGAGTTTCCATATGCACCATCATGTTCTATTTTAAATCAGTGAATGCCCTGTATTTTATCAACAAAAAAGATGACACCAAGTTTCAAAGAATTATGGGTGGGTTAGATGCAGATTTAGGCATGTGGAACGGGGATTCTTCACCCCGTCTTTGCCATGGTGCTTCCTTACCCCCCAAGTGCTGCATACAGGGTTATAAAGGGGACATATATAAACAGGACCCTTTTGGGCAAGATAGGCCGGAAGTGCAGGAGGAGGTGGGCAGTGCCCCCAAATCAGGCATCTTTCACGGGCACCAGTGCCTACACTGGCTGGCAGGGTCGCCCAGCTTTCTGTGCACCATTTTTCATGGGCTGGAGAAGCTGCTGAGCAGAGAGAGAAGGGCTTTTCTAGCCCAGTTGCAAGCGGCTACCTCAGCCCTTTTTATGCTAAAATGGGAAAATCTTTGGCTTCCCACAAAGTTCTGTGCTTTTCAAAAGAGACGGTGTATATCTGCTCAACAGACAGCTGTTCCTATTAACTCTGCAAGTTGAACATACAAGCAAAAATCATGCATGGGGAAGGGTGTTTGTTTGGTTTTCGGCTGAGTAAATGAACCATTTGTGGCACGTCCTAATCAAGTAAAACATTCTGAAGGATAGCTTGGTTTTTTCAAACCTTGCTTTTCATATGAACATTTGTACTCGTGTGGATTGGGCTCTCTGGATTAGACCCCAGGTCCTAGATTCAGCTACATTGGGTTGTGACCCTTCCATTGAAGCAAAGCAGCTGCAGATAGCGACAACCAGCTCACGCTGTTGGTTTCAGGGGGACCTAGGTGCGTCTAACTCGAGTTGGACCCAGGTCTTTTTAAACGGCCTGCATTTTCACAGGGAGTCTCTTGCGCTTGTTTGTCCTGGTGATGTGTTGACTGTCGATTGATCCTTCCCATCACCTCCTTCACAGATGTGAAAAGGCTGCTGAGAAGTGCCTGGAGAACCCATGCCTGAACGCTGGGCGTTGTGTGAATGCCGAGGGCTCCACGTACTGCATCTGCACAGATGACTTCCAAGGGGCCTTCTGCGCACAGAAAACCGTCACTCCAAATATTAGCCCATCCAACTGGCTCTTGGCACCTTGGGAGATCGCCATGATTTCGGCTGGTGTGTTCGGCGTCATCACCCTGGTGATAGCATTTGTAATCCACAAATGCTACTGCCGCAAAGTCAAGGCTCACAAACCAGTAGCCAAAGAAGATCCAGACCTGCTCTCCAAAAGCGAATTCTCCAAAAGTGTTGGAGTTGGAACTCAAGGCCTCCCCCCCATTGAACTCAACATCCTCAGCGACGGTCACCACAAGCATCTCAATGCACTGGACACAGGCAAGCCTTCCATCACATCAGAGTTCACCACCTTCAACACAAGCAATCTCCAAAAGCAGCGGGGTGCCATTGTGTGCAGTGTGGCCCCCAACCTGCCAGTTACTGCACCGTCGTCTAACTCTGATAATGAGTCCGTCATCAAGAGCACCTGGGCTGGAGAAAAGATGGGTTTGTATGACCTTTCTGTCTCCCTTCCCTCTGCTTTTGTGGCGTTCTTCCTAAAGATGCCCTTTCCACATAGTGAGCAGCATCCTATGCTGGTGCTGCATCTCCACCAATACTGTTGCACCAGCAGGAGCCACCGCTGGCACAACAGGAACTAGCGCTCCCAGAAGCAACTCTGGAGATAAGTGGATGCCCTTGTTTCCTAAACAGGACAGCTTGGCAGAGCTGTCCTCTGTGAACTCAGCTGACCTGCCCCATTCCAGAACTTCTAGCTTTTCCAAGCAGGTCCGGCCAGTGTACAATAGTGTTGAATACTGCCCTTAAGTCCAAGTAGTTGCTGTCCATTTACTGTGGGGGATCCATATGTTTCTTGTTTTGTTTGTTTAGTAACAAAGTCATGCCTGACCCCCCATGACCTCATGGATAACATTCTTCCAGGCTCTCCTGTCCTCCACTATCCCCCCGGAATCCACCCAAGCCCACACCCACCACCCCAGTGACCCCATCTAGCCATCTCAACTTCTGCTGTCCTCTTCTCCTTTTGCTGTCAATCATTCCCAGCTTCAGGGTCTTCTCCAGTGGGTCCTTCCTTCTCATTAGGCCAAAGTATTTGAGTCTCAGCATTAGTATCTGACCTTCTAAAGAGCAGTCAGGGTTGATTTCCTTTAACATTGATTTGATTTCTTTGCAGTCCAAGGGACTCGCAGGAGTCTCCTCCAGCACCACAATTCAAAGGTGTCAATTCCTTGGTGCTCAGTTTTCCTTATGGTCCAATTCTCACAGCCATACATTACAACTGGGAAGACCACAGCTTTAACTGTACAAACTTTTGTCAGCAGAATGATGTCTCTGTTTCTTAGTATGCTGTCTCGATTTGCCATAGCTTTCCTCCCCAGGAGCAAGCGTCTTTTATTTTCTTGGCTGTAGTCACCACCTGCAGTGAACTTGGAGCCCAAGAACATAAAATTTGTCACTACCTCAATTTTTTCCCCTTCTATTTGCCAGGAAGTGATAGGACCAGTTGCCATAACCTTAGTTTTCTTAATGTTGAGATTAAAGTCAACTTTTGCACTCTCCTCTTTCACCCGCATTAAGAGGCTCTTCAGTTCCTTTTCACTTTCTGCCATTAGAGTGGTATCATCTGCATATCTGAAGTTGTTGATATTTCTCCTGGCAATCTTAATTCCAACTTGTGATTCATCTAGCCCGGCCTTTCTCATGATGTGCTCTGCATGTAAGTTAAATAGGCAGGGGAATAACATACAGCCTTGCCAAACTCCTTTCTCAATTTTGAACCAATCAGTAGTTCTATGTTGCTTCTTGACCCACATAGAGGTTTCTCAAGAGACAAATAAGATGGTCTGGTACTCCCATCTCTTTAAGAACTTGATCCACACAATCAAGGGCTTTAGCGTAGTCAATGAAGCAGAAGTAGATGTTTTTCTGGAACACCCTAGCTTTCTCCATGATCCAACATATGTTGGCAATTTGAGCTCTAGTTCCTCTTGATTTCTAGATGCCTTTTACCATGATAGAATTTCAGTTTTAGGAATTTCAATTTCCTGGCATTTCACGCATCATATTTTGAGATGGAGAAATGCAGTTGGAGTCGGGTCAATGTGACAAACTAATTGACATGCTTTTACATCAGTAGGCATGAGCAACACAACTCCTCCCTCCATTCTGTGATCTTTCGAAATGGTTGTTTCATTTCCAGTTTGTTAAAAGCTTTTCAGCTGACCTACTCAAGCACAGAAGCACTCAGGTTGTCGTTAAAAGAAGCCACACACACCAGTCTGCCTCCCCACCCCAGTCCCAGCAGTGTCCTGCCATTTCATGACATTTTTTGCTTTTGAAAGAAATTGTGTCTTTGATAGCTTTTTGGCCCCATCTCACACTTTTGCACAAATCTCTCCCATTGTCAAGGGAGATAATGATGCTATCATACCATAGCAAGATTATCCCCCAGTGATTACATGGGGATAAGCTAGTGCACTAATTGGACTACTCCGTCCTTTTCATTGTGTGAAGAAAACAGCTAGATAAAAATGGGGCTGGTAGGCCAGTTGCTCAGGCAATAGGCAGATTTTTGTAGCTTTCCACTCGATAACTCTGCCAATTGATCACCATTCTGATTTCCAGAGTTGTCGTCGTTTCCCATAAGGTCTGACTTGTGATGGGTCTTGCTATTAAAATGTACAGATCTCAGTGCTCCATGAATAAGAACGTTTGCACATACCAAAGATCAGCTAAAATCTGGCACTTTTCTCTGATTTTGAGATATGTGGCTGTTCTTGCACCTTTGATAAAAATGGAACAGACTGGCAATCATTTGAGGGTGGGGATACCATAGCCTATGATGGACCAAAGGGTCTTCTTCAAAGGGAAACTGCTTACAGAGAACCTGAAATCAACTCAGAACAACTGTGTTTAGTAAAGAACACCTAATTGCAACATTTCAGTCTAGAGTTAATTCTTTAAACTTCTTTGGGTTGATGATAAATCTAACCTGTGACACAGCCTTAAGCCCATCTAAGGATTAATTTCAAAACTCAAGTTAATTACAGTGAGGAGGGAGTTAATGACATGGATTGAGCTGTGGGACCACCTAAGTATGGAAGCTGCTTATAATAGAAAGCCTCATGATTTGAAGCCAAATTCCCATATCAAAGACCCATGTCCAAAAAGCTAACTTGGTGTAGTTGTCATGTGGAGGTCAAGGAATCCGACTATGACTCTCGCATGCCAGTAACAACATATTTCAGTAATGATGTCATGTGATGAATCTAAGCTTCATATTAAGCAGCAGACTGACTGGAGAAGCAATCAGAACAGAGGGGGGAAATGACAAAGTCCACCCTGAGTGCAATATGGAGATAAGGAAAGATAAGGACCAGAGGCTTAGAAACAAAAGCATACTCACATTCAGAAGAGAAATTCTACATGTTTTCTGAGCACCTGTGTGGTGTGGCAGTTGGAGGCTCAAACTAGGAGATCCAGCTTCCAGTCCCTGCTCAGCCATGAAGCTCACTGGGTGACCTTGGTCCATCACTCATTCTCAGCCTAACCTACCTGATGGGGTTGTTGATGAGAATAAAAATGTAGCAGCAGATGAAGGCAGGATATAAATGCAGTGTAATAGTGACAATGGAAATGTTTGCTCACAGAATGTTCCTATGCATAAAGTGATAATTAAGACTGTAAGACTTAAGTAAAGACTTAAGTAAAAGGGGTAGACTGGAGACTTGTTTGGAAGAAATCCAAGTTGCTTTCCAGGGTGATGCAATGGAACTGCGCAATGCGCTCAACATGAGGCTACTGCTCGAAACAGCAACCCCGTGGTAAAGTTTGTTCTCGTAACACATGGACTCACTACCCCACTGACTCACACTCAACAGTTGAGTACAGGTTGCTGTTGAACTGTGGGGTGTTGTATTGTTTGAATCCAGCCGCAATAACAAGCCATGCTTTAAGAACAAACAACCCTCGGTTCACAACCTAACAACAAACCATGGATTCTCTTCATAGATAACAAACCATGACCAGGTAATATACATTTCAACAATAGCCCACAGTTCAATGACAACCCACAACCCACAATGCAACCCTTGAGGGAGGGTTATTGTGTTGTGTGAACCCAGTCAGAGTGATGTTTTCAAGGTGTAAATTTCCCTGCTTCGGTCAGTAGCCACCTATATGAGCACTGATGATAGCATATGGCACTGCATCTTACACAGCTGAGAATTTGTCATGGGGATGGCATTTTTCTGTGACACCTCTATCAGGTGTAATATTTAGTTCTACCTTGAAAGGATGCAACAAGCCATCCTTGTCTCCCCATCATGCCATCCCGACTGACTGTTATTCAAACGGAGAACTTTGTGCAGTGATGTCTCAAATCCCACATCATGCAGCTTCTGAACTGTTCCGTATTCCGGAGAACAGCATTACAGCCCTAAAATAACAACTTTGGCGCTAGCAGGATCTTCAGGATGAGCGAGTTATCATTGCCCAGGCATGACAGGGATTTCCTGAGCTAGAATTAACCTGGCTGGTAAGAGGGAGCTGACCGCCATGCCTGTATGAAATAACAGATACAGAAGGGAGGCGTGTCATGGAGACTTCCCATACATCCTTCATGGATTATGGTTCTCTGCACTCCTGCATTGATCGCCTAGCATCTTACAACCATCCAATTAAAGACAGAAGGTATTAATCCAAACCACAACAAACAGCTAGCAATCCCTCTTCCAGTTCATAAATGTCAAAAGAATGCATATATAAACAATCAGATTTTCAAAAACCAGGCTTAAGCACAAAGCATCAGCTTCAGTGATGAGTTAGTGTGTGCTACAATACTGATTATAAAGTGAGTCAAAACCTGTGAGGAACAGACTGAGAGGCTGTGTGTGAACAACCCGTCAAGTGGCATTAATAAATATCATGAGTTGTTTCATTTCATCCTTCGTATTGATATCATGTTTCAGTTCATCCATAAGCATCGGCCAGGTTCGCACGATCACCACGTGACCTGTGTTAGGGGTGTGTGAGCGCTGTTTAGCTATGCCAAATGGCTGGCCGCCAGCACCAGTCTGATCATGTGAACTGGCCTGTTACTGCCTTAATCCTCCTGCTCTCGTGGTTCTGCTCAACAGCCAGCACAGTGATCTTGACTGAAAATGGCCTTCCAGCATCGTTTTCCCTCATATGAAGGGACCTGGAGCTAGTCATTATGGTGAACAGGAGCCCCTTACATCTTTTCAGAGGGCTTCCAGTTTCACCAGTGTCAAAGGAACCCTCCAATTTCTGGCTAGCATCCTCAGTTGCTTTCTGTCCCTTATTTTCAACACAGATTGGGCATACCATGCCCAACCTTTGCTATCCTACAGCTGGGACTTTGCAAGATGATGTCAGTGGTACCAGGACTGTACAAACAACATTCGCCTTGATATTATGCATTTTGGATCTTTGGGCCTTTCCGTAGGAGCCCAAAATTTGGACACAACTTTTCAAAATAGGCCCTCTTTTAGTATACGTCACATCCCTAACAGCTGGAATGGGTAACTTATAACCACAGACTTCCCTTCATTTTAAAAACCTATTTATTCTTTTTTTTAAATAGAATTCATAAACTACACATGTGATGACTGGTCACTGATTGTGGTCGGGAATGATATGTCACGCGCATCACATCATTTATATATCTATTTATTAGAAAACATTCCCCCTGTTCAGGCATGACTGGCATGGCATGAGAAGAGTGAGGATTGGCCCCCTGTTCTGCCCCCCGCCCCCCACTAGGCCCCTTCCAGTGTTGGAAGGTGAAGGATTGCGGTGGGCATCCTGCGGTGCTTGTCTAGGCCCATCCACTCCATTTGGAACCCCATTCAGCTGGGGGTCTGCACTGTCCTTGGACCCTGCCTGAGTGAAGCAGTGTCCAGCAGCAGGCCTCCATCTCCCATTTCCAGTGCATGGAGGGCAGCTCTTGGCCCTGAGGACCCAATGCTGCCGGAGAGGCTTGCCAGGTCGTCCTCATGTGGTGCTAATTAATTCCAAGGGGATTTGATGCCCAGATTCAGCTATGGGGTGGATGGATCCATTGCCTTAGAGTAGGCAGTCCTAGGTAAGTCTACTCAGAAGTAAGCTCAGCCGAGTTCAGTGGAACTTATTCCCTAGTAAGTGTGCCAAGGGCAGCAGCTTAAGGGGAGCCATGTGGCTAATGGGGTGGGTTAGAAATCAAATAAATAAATCTATATATCACCTTTTTGGAGACAATTGCTCTCAGGGGGGTAACAATATTTCATAAACACAAAAAAAAGCAGATACAGCATTCCAATTGCACTTTCACTGAGAAATATTAATCTGCTTCTGATGTTATTTCAGTGTACCCAGGAGAAACGACCTACTGGCCACCGAGATACCAGCCACCAGATATCCAAGAGTACCACCAGTATGAAGTTATCGAAGGCCCCCGCCCTCCTTCGCCGTGCCATCCATCTCCTCCGTCTGTGGACTCCGATCCGGCCGGCCTTTACGGTGGCTTTCCTTTCCCGCTTGACCAAAGCAACAAACGGGCCCCAATCCCAGCCCGCTACAGTAACCAGAATCTGGAAGACTTTTTGCCCCCTGGTCCTGCTGAGCTGCCTGCTTCCCAGTGTCAAAACGAATACACTGCCATTAGCTACTACCCTTCCCAGCTGGTAGAAAACGAGGGGCTCCCTTACCATGCAGACAGTGGGTTCAAGAGGGTGAGCATGCGACTCAGCGTGGCCCAGCCCTCCTATGCAGACTGCGAGGTGAGGCCTGCCTCCAACGTCAGAACTCAGGCAGACCCGCCTCCTAACTATGAGGGCTCCGACATGGTGGAGAGTGACTATGGGAGCTGTGAAGAGGTGATGTTCTAGCAGGGTGCTTGGTTGAAATGCAGCGTGCTGCATATCAGATTACATCTGGCATGAAGTCTTGGAAGGAGAGGAACTCTTCTTGGAGTATTCCCTTCCTGGAATGTACAACTTCGTTGCATTCTTAACTGTGACATCTCCGCATGTAGTTACTGGTGTTTCTGCCTACAGCCCTGGTCACCCACCTCTGCTGGGGTTGGATTCCACATGGGCCTTGTTGCCTCAGAGAACTACAGAGAACTGCATAGCTAAACACATAAAGGAAATCCCACTGAGTGGTGACAGCAACGCCTTCTCAGGAATAAGTGATTCCTTTACATGTGGACAGAGAACTGCAGCGCCAACTCCCCACCCCTTGCATGAATGTGTCTTGCCAAGAGGTCTCACAAAAAATAGGACTTGTGAAGAGGGAACAAGCAGACCTTTGTGGTAGTCAGTTGCCAAGACAGCAGAAATTAGCGTTGTGTGGGTTATTTCCTGAGAAATACGGGGAAATAAAAGCACTGCAGAGCAGCGGTCAGCAGGTGTGCCTTTGGTTTAGAATCAGCAGTTTTCCTTGGAGCAAAAGCACCCCAAAAAGAGCTGTGCAGGGAGGTTGAGGACAGGCTGCCTTGCAGTTCTGTGACCTCACACTTGTTATACAGAGGGCCATTCTAGCCTCGCTTGTGTTCATGGGCCTGTCTACTTCCAGGTATTAGAATGAATCGCCGAATAGTAGAGTTGGAAGGGGCCAGAAGGCCATCAGGTCCAACTGCCTGCTAGTGCAGGGCACTGACTTACACCATCCCATTCACGTTCTCCCAGTTGTATCTTGAATGCCCCTAAGTGTAGGAGAGCCCACAACCTTCCTAGGTAATTGGTTGCACTGCCGTATTGCTCTGACAGTCAGGAAATAGTACCTAAGCAAAGGTAATGGGGGAAAAGAGATGCTAAGCAGAAAATGCCACAGATGGTAGCAGGTCTCTAACAGTGGATGGCAACTGACTGTAAAGCATGTGAAAGGTAGAGGCTTGGTTGCAATGGGGGCGGCATACAAATATGTTAAATAATAATAATAAAAAATAGAACATGGAAGGGTATGAAAGCAGGGTGCTACTGTATGCCACAAGCATCGACCATTTCCTGTAAGAGGCATCTTTTCTATTCAGAACATATTAATCAAATCAAGGCATTCGCACATCGTGGTTGATAGACCCAATCAATCTTTCTGCAATTCCCATAATTAATCAGTCACCATAGTTAAGAAGCACCTCCATATGCCTGCTCTAGGAAATAATGAGAAATTAGAACGTGCTGACTTTACCCACATCATCCCTGTCACAGCATCTTAACTACAGGTCTTATGCATACATTTGTGCAAGGTTGTGCGTGTGAGATTGTGTACGAGAGATTCTGTTTGTGGACAAACCCTCAGAAAATAGAGCCAAAATGGGATGGAGCAGATTATTTAATACAAGGCTGGCCTGTACTTTTAATGCACTGTACGACCTTAGTTATATGAACATTTCTCTGTGAGAGTTTATTATGGACATTTGTCTATCAAAAGCAATAAAAGATACTTTTTTAATGTTTTATTTGTGGTTGAATACGGGCTTTTTGATAACCAGCACACAACAGAGAAGGGGAGGTAATGGTGATGTTTTACTTAGCCTTCAAACAGCATTAAAGGTCAGTCAGCATCCTTGACTTGAGATTTGGCTCATCATACAGGCAATGGTCCTGACTGGCTTGTAATTATGGGGAATTCATCAGACATAAAATCGGATGGGACCGAATCTGATTGCCTCCTTGCCTGCTTTACATCAACAGATGACTCCAGCCTACTGGTGCACCTGGATCATTTGTATTGGCACAGCTACTCTATTATACTGTGCCATAGCTTAGGAAGCCAGCTGGTGGCTGCATCATTGATTTCAGGCCACAGTGCCGCATCAGATACCACACAAGAATGTGAGTAGCTTTTCTATTATGTAGCAGTAAGTCAGCAAGCTTCCTATGGCTACAAACATTTCTACCTCCTCTAGTCCTATGAAGACTAAATCTCATGTTTCAGGGTATCTCATGTTTTCCATTTTACCATTTTTCCAACCTGGAAGTAATCCTTGCATATGGGTGCTTCCTAAAACGTGTTAGGCATAATGCATTTTTACTGCCATGCATATACAACAAGGAAATGCAACACTTACATGCCACATTTCAGACATTAGCATGTCAACATCTTCTGGCTGGCATTACTGACAATCCAGTTAAAGTGGATTACATTTTATGTCAGAACCCCAAAATCAGTCAAATCGCTTTCGTGAAGTTTTGCACTCCCCATGCCCCCTACATGGGCCGGCCCTGCCATTCGCGTCAGGCAGCAGAAGCTGGGAGGCAGTGGCAAGGAGTCCGAGGTGAACAGTGGGCCAAAAGGCCTGCCCTGCTGCCTTTCCCACCGCTTACAGGATGCTATCCATGTTGACGACAGATTCAGCTGCCAGTCCAGCCAGCTTCTGCCCAAGGAAGTGAGGGGGCGCAACCTTCTCCTTCACCTTCATCTTGGGATCTTTGTGCTGCCCCTGGCTTGGAGCAAAAACTGAGAACAATGAGGCTGAGGGACAGGAATGCTATAATCTGGCAGAGCTGTCCAGTGCTGGAAATCTCTCCAGGGATTCTTCCAAATGGTTTCCCCCTCCTCAAGAGACAACGGAGGGAAGAAGGGTCAGAAAGGATGCTGAACTGGTGCCAAACCTGGATGAGTCAGACACAAACTGGCATGAGGATGCTGAGTGCTAGACTGAAGGCGAGAGGGTCCTTTGTAAGGGAATGGCTTTGTCGAAGAAAATCACAGTTGCTGGAAGTAACACCTCACACCCGCTTTTTGCTTCATATCCTGATGGGCTGCAAATGTGTTTTACACAACAGGTTTGTTCCATCAAAGAGCTGGCCACTGAAATGGGCTGCAACAGGTTGCTATTTCACCCCTGTCTATGGGTTGACACACTTAGGAAAACAATTTGGTCTTTTTCTTTCAAGGAGGAGCCCTTCTGACCGCAATAAATCCAGCAGCCTTCTCTAACTTTACTGAATTGAATGGTTGTCCTATTGATGGAAGATGGGAAGAATTTTATATAGAAAGTCCTCAAGCAATCTCCACAGGCATTCACAGTTATGAAAGTTGTCCCCTGTGGTTGAACATTATAGAAATGAGGTCAAGCCAAAGGAATCCTGCATCTCCTCCCAGCTGTGCGTGTAGGAAAGTCCTCCTCTACTATTATTCCCATCCACAGTAGCAGCAGAAATCCTGATTTGTGGTCTGGTCATCCTTACACTGCCACATAATTGGCTTCATTGAAGATGATCTGAAATAAAGGGAAATGATAACGAACAATGTTTTTGCCCTTATTCAAGGCAGGGAAATTGGGACCTTCCAAGTGTCTCATGATCCCAATGATCCCATCAGCCCTGACCATTGGCCACACAGCTGGAGCTGATGGGAATCAGAGTCCAACATCTGTTGGGCCAATACCTTTTGGATTCCAACAGCTGTAAAGCAGCAAATTTCCTGCCATTAGAACCTTGGGCCTTGCTGAAAAAAGCTAATGTTCATTATAGCAAAGAAGTGGATTTCCGCATTCAGAAATACTTACTGTACCATCTTATACATGACTATCAGAAGTCCTACAGTGTAAGTCAATGCGTGGAACACTGCAGGTTTAGTTCATGTATACACACTTAAGACACTTTTTAATATCTGTTCACAAATTAAGGAGAAAGGCAAAGAAAGGCGCACAGGCAGACCAGTTCATCTCACCCACAGCCAGGGAACAAACCTGTTCAACCCCCTAATTAACCCAGAGGTCCAATTTGCACATCATGAAAGCAACCCAGAAATAGGGCATCCCTGCACAGTTTAGAAAGCTAGATGCAAAGAAGAAATAAGCAGACAAGAGTCACTCGCTTGTTCACTTCCTCTCAGTGACAACAGTTTATAGAATAACCCTAAATTTAAATCTGGAATCAACCCACAAAGAAGACCAGAAGGATCTCATTAAAAGGGGAGGCCCACAACCTGGGCATGTGTCCCACAAAAAGCATGCTAACATCATCTTTCTCAGCTTGCCTCAGTTGCAGATGGGATGCCCCAAACGGCTCTCCAGGCTGGTCACAGGCAACTTCAAACAAGAGGAGGCCCATCCTTTTAGTTACCTGGCCTTAACTGGCAGGGCTTTAAAGGTAATAATCAGCACCCAGAACTGAACCCCAAATAAAAATCAGTAACTTTAACTGCATTTAAAGCTCAAGTCCATCCTATGCATGCCTAATCACAAGAACAGTAAAGGCCACCATAAAGTAAAGCCACTGAATTGCCTTAGGACTTTCTAACTACTGAGAGCTTGGGGTACACTTATATTTGGAAATAAATTCCATTCAAATTTAGGAATTTAGAAAGGCGTTCCCGTGTTGGGATTATCATTTTATTCTGGAAGTCAGACCCTTGGAGTTAGATTTATTTCTAAGGGATCATTTTTAACAATCAGGTAAGACTTATTTTTGCAAAAAGACCATTTGAAGCCTTTGCCTCTGCTGTAGAATAAATTATTTGGGAACGTGTGGTGAAGCTTGAAATTGTACTTCTCTTTTGACAAAATTAGTCCTCCAGTGATGTAAAGGAAAAACTGCACCTACTAACATTTACTGAGGCACAGAAGGAAATCCGGGTAGGGGTTGAAAGAAAAGAGTTGGGGTCTCCAGCAGATTACCTGGATTGGATAAATCCTTCCCTTTCTTAATCAAATGTTGACAGGATTTTTCCTGATCAGCAGGCAATCCAAAAGTGGCAACAAACTGTGCTTTTGGTTTTATGGCAAGTAGCAAAAAGCTGAAATGACTCTCTACCATGCACCTATGTGACACCTTTACAACACACACACAGTAGCACCAGTTATGACAACACGTACTAAGACGCTGCATTAATTCGAAGTGGCAGAACGACTTCGCATCCCCCTCTTTCCCACACCTCCGCAGGATGAGGGAGTTAATAGCTGGACCCTCTGAGCCAGCCGCAGCAACAAGTGAGGGGACGGGGGCGACAGAACTGTGGAGAGAGGCGGCGTCTCGACCGTCGCAGACTTTCAGGGCCAAAGGACGGGAGTTCCTCCCCGCTATACACACATGCAGACCTCCCCGTTAACCCTTTGGGTCAGAGAGCCGGTGAAGGCAGGCGCCTCTGGACGACAGCAAAAGCCATCGGTGATAGGGCAAAGAGGAAGCGGGGGAGCTCTCCCCAACGTGCATAGCAAACTTTGCCTTGCCCTTACCTCCGCCGCCACCCCCTCCCGCAAGATCTCCAAAGGGAAACTCTCCAATCATCCCGTCGGACAACGATCCACGCCTCCAACCTGCCCATCCGGCAAAGCCAAAAAGCAGGGCGATCGTGCTGATGAAGGCAAGCGGCGTCAGAGGCGAGAGAGGGGCGATCGAACGGCGCGGGAATGAAAGGAGCGGAGACGCGCTGGCCGCCTCTCCTCCGTAGGCGCCTTTGCGGAAAGGGCGGGCGAGTCGTCCCCACACGGCCGGAGGGCGCGCTGCTGCTGCTGCTGCTGCTGCGGAGCTGAAAGCCCCTGAGCGGTGTCCCGGGGCCGGAGGGAAGCGCCCTCCACGGCCAGGCGAACGCGCCCCGGTAGCAGCGCGCCCACCTCGCTGCTCCCGCAGGGAAAACGCCCGGAGCGGCCGAGCGCGGCCGCTGCAGGACCATCAGCGCAACGCGGGCGAGCGCTCGAGCGGCGATCCAGAGGAGCCGCGAGCAATCCTCCCTCGGCGACCCTTTCCGCGCCCTCCTCTTCCGCGGCCTCGCGATCAGCCTGCAGTCGCCGCGCAGCGGACGCCACTCGGCCTCCTCGCGGGAAGGACTGAGCACGGCGCCCAGGTGCGGCAGGAGGCGCGCTCCGGGCCACGTGCTCCTGCCTGCGGCGAACAACTTGCCGGCAAACTCCAGCGGCGAGCGGCGAGGCGCTGCGCTTGCGCTTGTTCCTTCAGGGCTTCGCGAGTCGTTTGGCGGGCCCGCTCCTGAAACCCCCGAACCGTCTTTCCCTGGGGTGAGGCTCGTCGGGCTTCCAGTGCAGACGGACGGTTTTCTCCCCGCTAGCAGGGAAGAGAGGCGAGTCCCCCTTCCCCGTAAGCGAGAATGGGGCCCGTCCATGGCTGTGCCTGGCCCCGCGTTGCTGAGAGGTGCTGAATGCGTTGCCGCCCTCACCAGTAAAGGAGAATGGAAGAAGATGGGATTTCGCCAAAGAACGGGTCTTCTCATCTAGGGACAGGGAAGGGCCTCTATCCAGTGTGGGTGGTGACCCTCCTCGCTGTGGTGCTCATCATCACCATTGCTGTGGACATCCTTGGCAACCTTCTGGTGATCCTGTCCGTCTACAAGAACAAGAAGCTGAGGAAAGCAGGTAATGGCTGGCCAAAGGACGTCCACCTCAGTCTCCCTCCAGAACAACCCCCTCCTCTTGCTCCCTCATGCTCTTGAGACCTCAGATGCTGCCCTGATGGACTGGGGGCCATGCTTTGGTTGGTGTTCCATCTCTCTAAGGTGCCTGGAAAGGAAGCCGACTCTACCTTGGTTCCCGTTGCTGCCGCTTCCCATTCACGCCACCCTCTGAGGCCAAGACCTAGCAGGAGCAGAAAATTGGGTTAGGTGAATTAAGAATGTGGCTGCCCAGCAGGGTCTGCTGGGGTGATCTAGTCACACTATAGCAGATGGTTGGAAGCCCTCCCACTCCTCCAACATGATGACATACCATTCTTTGGCATACAGATGCTGCTGCTTGATTAGGACTCTGTGTGCTCCCCTGTTGCAGAAGGGCAAGGGGCTTGCGTGGGATCCGTTGAGGATAAGCATGGCCCTGGCTCCATTCTGCAGGGTAGTGTCACTGGAGGAGCTTGAGCAAGACACCCTGAATGGGAAGCCCATTTGCACCACTGCTGTCACCTGCTGCTGTTGTGCCTCCTCTTCTTTCCCATCCTGACAGGCAGCCAGTGAGCACCACTGCTGTCAGGATGAGAGTGAGAGGCAGGTTAACAAGCAGGTTGCAGTGGTGACTTGGAGTAGCTCCAAGGCATCATCTCAGTTGGCCCCTGTTGGGGTGTAGGCCCTTGGCAGTTGCCCAACCACGCCTGTTCTTCGTGCCAGCTCTTCCAAGAGGTGCTTAATATTGGCCTCTGGGATGAGGGACTACCGAACTTAAAGGAAGCAAACTGATTAATTAGGACCCCCACCTTTTGCTTTGTCTTGCTGCTCAGAAATACCATAGGGATGCTTTGAAGAGTACTGCATTTCAGAAAAGCTTTAATCTTTCCCCTGATCTATAACTCCCACCCCTGGTTCACATGTTCATGGAGGGAAATACACAGTAGCGGCTCATTTTCCTTTGCCAGTCATGCATCTGGGTTATCATGTCATGCCAAGCCAGTGAGGGTGAATAGCTGGGATGGTTGGTTTCCAGACCATTCCAGCCATGCACCATGTCTAGGTTTGGACATCATAACAACTGCTCCAAGCAAGGGCAATTAATACTAAATAGGCAGCTCTCAAGAGGCATACATGGGGAAGGCTCACCATCGATGCATCTAGCAGCAGCGAATTTGACAGTCGCAAAATTAGCGTATATATTATCATCAACAGTGTTTTCTGATTGCTCAGCGTATACTTATCCTGTTTCTGAACGCATACACATGCATTTAAGCTTTAACAGAATGATCCCAGTCTGTATCATTTGCACTGTATTTTCCTCCAAGCCTGCTGCTTACTTTTTCTTTTTGCCTGTTCTGCAAATGGAGAACACTTTGTGCACCAAATGAAGTGGACTTAAGTCCTCAAAAGCTTATTATGCTATAATAAATTTGTAGGTCTTTAAGGCACCACAAAACTCTTTGGCTGCTTTAAACAAGAGGCGGGCAGTTTATGAGCAGAGGAGCCAAATCCACTGGAAGCCAAATGCTGCCACTGCTGGCATTACTAGAATCATTTCAGTGGTGTCAGCCAACACACACACACCCTGCACAATTTTGGAAGGAAGCAGGATGTGCAGGAGTAAGCACCTGGCTTAGAAGAAGCATGCATTGTAAACACCAATGATACTAAGCTGAATATCATTGGCTGGAGAGCCTATTGTCCACATGTGTTCCTTGTGGCCTTCTCAGAGGTGACTGACAGGACACTGCAGAAACGACGCTGTCTGATCCATCAGGGCCCTTATGACTTGGGATGCCCTTCAAAGGACTCCTCCCTTTCTGAATGCAAAGATGACCTGCTTCCTGAAAATCAGCATCTTGAAAGACAAAGATCGTGATGTGGCCCCTGAGAATCTCCAAGGCTGAGAATGAATGGCATGCAGGTGGGGGAAGAAACTAGTGTTTTAGTACAGCTTCACGTTGCTTGCGGTGCATAAAGCACAATGCAGGCACCAAAAGGAATTAAACAACATAGGTGAACTACTCAGTAATTGCTTCTTCTAAGCTTCTTCTGATGTTTATAGCACTCAACCTCTGTAGCTGAAAGAGCCTGCATAAAGTGGGCTAGCAACTATTCTGAGTGGCTGACTCAGAGTGGCAGTTCTTTTTGTGTGTACACAATTTTAACATTTGAGCAGTAAAATCTCAAGCACACTTCAGTTCAGGAACTCAAAGTGGGCTGAATTCATCACATGTTACCAGCAAGTAGAAACTCACTTGAAGATTTGTTGTCAGCCTGAAGATATATAGCTGGGTCTGCAGCATCTTTTTGCATTCGGTTACTTTGCTTTTGCAAGTGCATGACTGGCGAAGGTGTTAAGAACAAACAGCCTTTCAGTCTATTGAAATTTGCCATATGCAATTTCTACCAACAGCAGCTGCTCTCCTGTTTGGAGATTGCTGCCAGTTTGGCTGCCTGAAAATGATTTAGTATTGTAACGCAAACCAGCAAACCCCAAAAACTGTATGAGTGCTATGTAGACAAGGGGTCACTGAGAACATACTGAAGGACGAGCTCCAAAGTTACCTATGCACAGCTGAACAACCCTTTAAAGGATAGGATCTTCATGCCTTTTACCACTAATGACATTAAGCTTAAATCCCTTGGAAAGCTGCTACACCCAGCTGATGATCTGCAGCATTGCTTTTCAGAGATCCAGGCATTAGCGCTTCTTCTTGTTGTCTCTCATGGTGGGCCAGTGGCTTGAAAGGAAGGACTCGGGCTGATACTTCATTTTGGGAATTCAGATTTAGGTGAATCACTTGAGTTTGTACAGCAAGTTTGACTAAGGACCCACACTGAGAAAGGGTGATTTCCTGTCTTATTCCTCAATGGAAAGGCCCAAGGAGGGCCAGTGGGCAAACACCTGGAGATGAGGTTACTGTCCCAGTTCTGCACTGGATTTGCCATGTTGTCTTAGAAGTTATTTGCTTTAGTCCAGGAAGGGAAACACATACATAGAACCAGTATTTGCCTGGTGATTCCCTTGCTTGACTGGGAGCCGTGTACACAGAGAAGATGCAGCAGTGCAGCCAGAGGCAAATACTCCAACGGGCTCTTTGACCTGCAGTGCTTTGTGTGGCTAAGAAAGGGGTTTTTTCCTATTGTACTTCAATGAAGATAGGAATATTTCTTTACTGCATTTGCCCTGTTGTCTGGCCAAAAAGCTTCATGAACAGATTACAAAAAAGAAGTCTAACGATAGTGGTGTTGATAATGTTATGTCTCCAAAAGATAAGCCATCCATGAAGAATTAAAACGACAGGTTTAATTGTAATTCCATAAAACAACATTGTCAGACCAGCAGTGACTGCAGGCGAGGAAGAAAACTGGAAAGCAAAGGACACACATGGAACGTGATTGGTCCAATTAAGGCCAAGCTCTCAATACAGCAAGCCAAAAGGGCTGATACATCACCCCAAAGGCCTACAGACACCTTGGTCAAATGCTGTTACACTGTGCATGACCATAACTGCACTGGAGGCGGTGTAATCTCTGCTCTAACATCAGTTTCTGTGGCTGTTAACTCGCTTTTAAACTCAGGCTCCATGTCAACATGTTCCTGTACTGATTCCTGAGCAGAAGTTGTCTCACCCATTCCTGCTGCTGGGGTATCGTTGACCCCTGCGTCACTCCCACTTGCAGAGGGAACAGATGACTCAAGTGCATGTCCCCTCATTTGGTCCATGTGTCATTGCAACACAAGGCCATCTGATGTCTCTGTCCAATATGGTAGTGGCCCTGTAGCTTGTGTCACAGTAACAGGAATCCATGCTGACCCAGAACCATAATTCCTAACGTAAGCAGGGTCATCTGGAGCAAATATATGGGCAGGCCTTTGCACACCACCCCCATCCTTTCATCGATTCTCAGTTTGATCAGGGAGCATGCGATCTAGAAGAGTTGTCAGGCACCTGTTCCTTAACAGTTTAGCAGGGCTCCTGCCTGCAGTAGTGCAAGTGCGATGTGTTGCATCAACTACAAGTTGCCAGGCTACGATCCCAGTTGCCCTCAACAATTCATTTCAAAGCCTCTTTTCTTGTCCGTACCTTTTTCTTGACCTGCCCATTGATCACTGAATGAAATGGCACTGAAGCGATGCAATGAATTAAACCATCTGCAAGGAATGTGTGAAAATCCTCTGATGTGAACTAGGAGCCATTATTGGATACAATAGCAACTGGCAATCCCTGCGTTACAAAAAGTCGACACAATGCAAAAACATGGGACACCATTGCTAAGACAGGGATGACTTCCAATCATTTGGAGTATGAATCAGGCACTATCAGGAACCTCTGGACTTGGACTGGAGTAGCAAAATCGATATGAAGCCATGACATGGAGGTTTTGTGGACTCCCACAGATGCACTGGAGCATTTGGCGGTGCTAGCCTTGAGGTCTGGCACTCATTGCACCTCTTAACCCACTGCATGTCAGAGCCTTCATCTGCACAATGGCAGGATGGCCAATGAGGAGCATCTCTAACACACAAGACCTCAAAACTGAGGGAATGACAACTCTATTTCCCCAAGGAGACAAACTTTATGTACTGATAATTCATGTTGTCTCATCACGTGCGGTGCAAATTTTTCCTCAAGCTTCCCTGGTGGCCACCTCTCCGAACCCAATTAAGATCACAAGCAAGAACTGGGTCCTTAGTTGACATACTTGCAATATCAATCCCATGAACGGGTGGTTCTGATAAAGACTGTAACATCAAGATTTCCAAAGGGGACAGAGGATCCTCCTCAGCCAATGGAAGAGGAAGAGGACTCAACACTGACTGTACCCTTGCCCAGCCTATGCAACTGGGTATGATCATAAGCATTCAAAAAAGTTGCCCACCTGAGCATACATGGTGACAGTACCGATGGTGTCTGACAATTAGGGGCAAACAATCCCAGCAATGGTTTATGATCAGTAACTATAATAAATGGATGGCCATAAGCATGATCATGGACATTTTTCACTCTGTCAGTTGGGACTTCCTTGTCAATTTCTGCATTGTTCCTTTCCATTGGAGTCATTGTTGTGGAATAAAATGCAATAGGGGACCACATGAGGATCTACAAGTTGATGACTTAAAACAGCTCCAATACTGTATAGAGAAGCATAATATGTAAGGATTAATGGATTTTTTCATCATAATGAACCAAAACATAGTCAAAGGATAACCTTTTTTACATCACGAAAACCCCTACTATGCTGAGCCATCCACTGCTACTTGGCCTTCTTATCCAAAAGAGAGACAACGGCTCTGCTACTGTTGCTTTGTGCTGCAAAAACATATGTTAGAAATTCAAAAGTCCCAAGAATGCTTGACATTCCTGCTTAGTCTGCGGTACTGGGCATCATGGATTGTTTCAGCTTTAGCTGGAGTAGGATGAATACCATCTGCAACAACAAAATAGCCCAAAAACTCAATCTGAGACACACCAGATACACACTTAACACAAAAACCAGCATCTGCAAAACAATGCAACACTTCACATACCCATGTTACGATTTCCCCAGTGGATGCACCAGCAATAAGGACATCATCAAAATCTGGTACCACACCAGGGATTCCCTTAAGAATGTCCTCTTTCAGGTCCTGGGAAATCCCAGGAGCCCCAAAAACCCCAGACTGAAGCTGTTTTACTCTGAAGGCTCCACAATGAATAGTAATGGTTTGGGCATCAGCCATGGTATCATCTACCAACAACTGTCGTTAGGCTTGTGCCAAGCCCAATTTAGCAAAAACTCTTCCCACTGACAGAGAAGCCAAAAGATGACTCACTACTGCGATTGGATATGGATGCTTGTACAAGGCTTTGTTTATGGTGCATTTATTATAGTCACCACAAATACGAATGTCCCTATTGGCTTTCATTGGTGTGGCAATTGGTATCTCCCAAGTAGGACATGTCACTGGCTGTAATATGTCTTGTTCCAGCAGATGATCTAGTTCAGCATCAGTCTTTTCTCAGAGCACAAATGGGACATGGTGATGTTTCATCCAAATAGGTACCACAGTGAGATCAAGGGCCAGTGAGACAGGTGGACCTTTATATTGTCCAGGTCCTTCAGAAAATACAGCCTTAAATGCAACGAAAGTATTAGAAGATGGCATATTAACATGATGGATACCCCTGAGTGTAATCCACAAAGGCCCAAACCAGTCCAATCCAAGCAGACTGGTATGCTGACTATGAACAGCCAGTAGTTGCAAAGTCCCCCTAAATGTGTGGTACTGCACTTCAACCTCACATGTACTTTGTACCTTCATCTTATTACCCTGATAATCAGGAATCTGGATAAGGAAAGGAACAATCTCTGGGCCCATATGTGGAAACATCTGACAATAAGTCTCTGATGAAAGAATGGAGAACCCTGACCCAGAGTCCACTTTCATTACACATGACCCCCTTGATCATAACAGTTACTGTTAATTTCTTTGTGCACATGGTTGAATATGATTAACAATAGCCTCTGCCTCATTATGTGACACTTGTACAGACTGTGTTGTACAGAACTTCTGGGGCTTCATTTCTGCAGCTTTCCAGGAAAGGTCTTGCTTTCCTTTAGCCCAGTATGCTCCTAAAAACAGCATTGTCCATCTCTAAATTTACAAAAATGCCTTTCATGATGTCCTCCACAACTGTTGCACCGCATAACTGGCGCTGGCAGGGATCTCACTAGTCCCACTTTGACTGGGGACTGTTATGTGACACCCTGTGAACATCTGCCACCTGCAAATCAGAGCTTCCAGTCCTATGAATTTGAGAACATAGTGGACTTCCTGCCTGCCGCACTTCCCTTGTACTCAAAACTGTTGCTTTGGAAGCCAAAGCTTCCTCTTGTGCACCTTGAAAGGTAAGCTTTTTCTTTGCAAATGAGCATCCCTGTAGGTCCTCATGATGCGAGCCACAAGCCAAATGATCGCGCAACATCAAGTTTGAGAAATTGCCAGGCTGTGCCAGTTGGTGCAATTCAGCAATATACCTAGAAACACTTTCTGTTGAACTCTGGTTCCACTTGTAAAAAGCATTATGTTGTGCTATCTCAGAAGGCTGTGCTGCAAAATGTTCTCCTGAAACAATCAAAATATTCCTGTAATTCATGTCAGCAACCTTAGCAGGTGCTAAGAGGGCTTGGGCCAAGTCCAACGCATGTGCTCCACAAATGCTAAGGAAAATTGCACGTTTCCTTTCTGGCTCTGTGATGGCATTTGCTGCTAGATAAAACTCCAGTCTAGCTGCATAATTTCCCCACTTACTGGGACATGCAGAATTAAATTATTCCATATGCCATAAGGACACAGCATGGAATGTGATGGGCCCAGTTAAAGCCAAGCCCTCACAACACTCAATACTGCAAGCCAAAAAGGCCAGTGCATGACAAATAATAAGAATCATCATCATCCCCACCTGTCACCTGGACCACTAATTATACATAATTCCTTGTTAATTCCATGAAGTAGGGCCCTTACACTTTCTTGTACTTCCATCAGGATAATAGGTACGCTCGTACTGCTAGGTATTTCCTAGTTTGTAGAACTTCACTGACTTGTCATGGAGATCAGCCTCACCTAGTCCCGCCACATGGCCAAGGTACTGCTCTACCACAGTGCTGGTAACTGCCAATCCTAACCTAATGCACTGTTCTGGTGATGGGGAAGCCATGGCACACAGGAGCAGAAGCCGATCAATGTGGGAGGAGCTGTCCTCTGCTACAAACTTCTTAAGAATTCTGCCCCAGGCATCTGTCCCTACAAAATTCCAGCTTCAAAGCTGTTGAGAGGATGTGTGGGTCTCTGCCATTAAAAGCCTTAGGACACAGTTAAAGAAATGGCATTTCATAGCCACCAGTGAAGCATTACACGGAGTCCACAATCCAGATTGCCCTTTCACTTCCTACTTGTCCACTCTCACACAAGCTTAGTCCCCTTCCTATTGAACCCCTGTGGATAGAGGCCAAGTGGCCAGAACAAGAGGGACATGATTCAATGTGATGAGAATTTACTGGCACAGAAAGCTATTGAGTGAGATTTGGTTTTATGTGCCCTGCAGAAAACCATGTGAAACAGAAGGGAAGAGAGGAGAGAATGGCCATATATGGACAGGGAAATAGGCCCATCTAGTCCAGAAGCATCTCCAGGAGGAGTGACAGAGTTCAAGAGATCAGATGGTGCTGCATTAGCCCCTCATTTGGACTTTGCTTCCACAGTGGGACAATAAGGAGTTTGGTGACCCTTTTCAGAGAACATGGTATGTCCAGTTACCTTGGCTAACAGTCATTGATGTCACCTTGCCTCCAAATGTTTCTAAAGTCATTTAAAAAATCCTTCATTATAATACTGTTTTTCAGACTCCCACACTATTAGCAATGAATTCCATAAGTTAACTCCATGTTATGTAATACTGTTCCCCCACCGCCACCCACCAACTTTCTCAAAAATAATAATCCTGGCAGAGTTTTGCATTGAACAGTTCTCACTGCGAAGGCCTGGTTGCCTTCCCATGCACCCACCACCCAGTCACTCCAGGTGCATCAAGATTGGCTGTTTTCTCTGGAGTCACCACAGCAACAGGGACAGGCAACTCGCGGCCTGCGTGGTGCATGCAGTCGCCTGTGGATGGCCAAGGCCCCCTCCATTGCCCCTGCTGTGCAGAGGCAGTGCTGTTATGGATGTGCAGGAAGTCAGGCTCCTCTCCTGCCCTTTCCTGAGTGCATATCTCCGGGTGCAAGGATTTCTGACCCCCATTTGAAAACAGTTTGGAGTAATCAGGAATGGGATTTCTGTGTGAAAGGACTGTTGAGTTCTGTTCTGGTACTCAGCAAAACATTCCTGGCCTCGGAATTTTTTAAAATTTCAAACTGTGATTCTTTTGGTGGGTTCACAGGGTTCTAATCAAAAGGAACTAGCTCTCGATGGCTTGAAGACTTACCTGCCTGGCTCTGTGTATGTACACTTAAACAAATAGAAACGCACAAGTTGGACTGATGGGTGGGCCTTGGGGATTCTAGTAAAGAAAGAACAGGGGAAGTGGGGCTGGTGCTAACTGCCAAAAATATCTGGGGCCCAGGCCCTCGGGTAAAGAAAAACATGCATAAATTTGCATATGCTGATATGTATGTGCTCTGTAAAGGACCCTGTCTCCTCAAGGCAGTCCTATTGTGCAAAGGGATATATGGACATTCAAAAAGGGCCTATGAGTGGTGGAGAGCATTTTATTCCAGGAGAACACTCTTCAGGCAGGACGATTCAGGGGAGGGCAGCAAGAGGTGGAGCACCTGTGGACAGAAAGCCGCTAATCCAGGAATAGTTGGATGCAACAGAGATTGTCAGGGCTCCTGCACCTTTGTTTTTGCAAGTGCCCAGAGACAGCAGGGTGGTGGCTTGATGGTCTCCTAGAAATTGGGAACATTTATCTGTTGCTTGAGACGTAGGTGAGAAACAGAGCAGTACGGAATGCTGGCACCAGTAGGATGGGGGTACGCAAAGTATGACTTGTCGATATGAGGCATTATGGTTCCTGTGCCTGTAATTGCTTAACTTTTAAATTCCAGGGAACGCCTTTGTGGTCAGCCTGGCGGTTGCAGACTTGTTGGCGGCTTTATACCCCTACCCACTGGCCCTGATAGCCATTTACCACGGTGAGTGGGCCATGGGCTACCTCCACTGCCAGGTCAGTGGTTTTCTAATGGGCATGAGCGTCATGAGCTCCATCTTCAACATTGCGGGCATCGCCATTAACCGCTACTGCTACATTTGCCACAGCCTGAAGTATGACAGGCTTTTCTCCCTCCATAACACTCTTTATTATGTGGGGCTTGTTTGGGCCCTTACCTTGCTGTCAATCATGCCAAACTTCTTTGTGGACTCCCTGAAGTACGATCCGCGGGTGTATTCTTGCACTTTTGCCCAATCTGTCAGTCCCTTTTACACTATCGTCGTGGTGGTGGTCCATTTCTTCCTGCCCATCACCATTGTCAGCTACTGTTACCTGAGGATCTGGATACTGGTGCTCCAGGTCCGGCGGCGAGTCAAGCCAGACATCCAACCCAAAATAAAGCCCCATGACTTCTGGAACTTCCTGACCATGTTTATGGTATTTGTACTGTTTGCTATCTGTTGGGCACCGCTAAACTTCATTGGCTTCATGGTGGCCCTGAAACCAACGATGGACATCCCAGAATGGCTTTTTACCACCAGCTACTTCATGGCCTACTTTAACAGCTGCTTGAATGCTGTGGTTTATGGAGCACTGAATCAAAATTTCAGAAAGGAGTACAAGAGAATCCTTTTCAGTCTGTGCCAGCTAGTTTGCCAAGCAGACTAAGAGAAATCCACTGGATCCAAATGGGATGAAAACCTTGGATTTGATGACACAGAGCTGGATAAATTGTACCAGAGTACTTTTATAAACCACATGAAGCGAACTGAAAACACAGGTCTGTATTGCAGTTGCCAGTAACAAGGTGTTAGATGGCTTGCCACTGTTTCTCTTCTCTAAATACAGTGAAGTTTGAGAGTAACACTTTAGGGAATAATTGGTGGAGCAAACACGGACTTCTACAGCTTCCCATTTCCTCCAATATCTCTCATCATTGAAATCACACCAGTAACTGCTGAATGAAGTAATTCTTAGCAAGACAAGGGTTTTGTTCTGTGAACGGCTCTCCAGTCTCTTACAGTTTACAGTATTTGTGTACTCAAGTTCTCTTACAGTATTTGTGTCCACCGAGTTTGAGACTGCTTTTGAGAAGAAGTCTGATAGGCCCAACAAGGGTTTTATTACATTACCATATTTTTCGCTCTATAAGACACACCTGACCATAAGACGCACCTAGTTTTTAGAGGAGAAAAACAAGAAAAAAAATATTCTGAATCAAATGGGCACATAATCACAGGCACATTCCCCATCACTTCCCCATGGGCTGCACATCTGACAGACTTACTGCACACACACATTCGCTCTATAAGACGCACAGACATTTCCCCTTACTTTTGAGGGGGAAAAATGTGAGTCTTATACAGCAAAAAATACGGTAATTCCAGGGACCATGGCTGGGATACATTTCTCATTAGGGCTTTTTCTTTCTGAAGACTTATGCCTAGTGGAGCTAAAGCTATCTGTATTTCAGGGATTAGGAAACTCTGACCCTTCTGGGTCCCAGTTGGGCCCTCTATGCACCCTTTCCCCCACCCCAAAATTCTCCTCCAGCCACCTGTTTTTTGGTGCTTTCCTAGTCCTTGTGCTGTTTTCCCCCCATTCTGAAAGGTTGAAATGCCTCTCATAAGGCTTAGTTACTAGCAGTGATATATTGTAAGCCAAAACAGACTGGTATGGTTGGAGCCACCCTTTCAGCCCCACCTTCCAGGGGAATGTAGCTCCTAAGAACATCTTCAAAGTGAAATTTTGTCCTTTCACTGAAAGAGGTTCCTGACTGCTGATCAGCCGTGCTGGCTAGGCAAGAGTAGGCAGGCTGGTTGAGAGAAGAAACTTCAACTCCCTTTCCCCTTCTGTGAGTTTTGGAATCACAGTGAAATAATCCACCATGCTCACATCAGGTTGATGGCCTTCAGGCTGAAGGGCTCCATCCATGAATAGTTCATCTGCTAATTTGGGGGAGATCACCCATGTGCCCCACATCACAGTTTATCTCATTAGGCACATCTCCCAAGTCCGTGTGGGGTCGGAGGGGCTGCAGCAAGGAGAAGGCAGGGAAGGCCATTTCTGCCAGTGCAGCTGATTCAGCCTAAATCTGAATCCAGTCTCTCTTCAGAAGACACTAATATCCTCTTGACATGTGCAAGTCACACCGGTTGCCATCTATTTCTCTTTTGCTTTTTCAATGATTGGACATGTCAAATGGAGTGCAAGCCGTGGCAAACAAGAGAATGGTTAATATGATGGACTGCTTCTTGATGGGGTCAGACTTGGTAGGAGGATCAGGACAGATAAAAGGAAGTACTTCTCCACACAGCCCATGGTCATGCCTGCCACACGGTATGGTGATGGCCACCAATTTAAATGGGTTTAGAGCAGGGCATTTGATTTCTCTGCATTGAATACTACAGGGATCCAGTCATTGTGTCCGAGTAAGAATATAAAACCAACCATACTTAGTCTACCTTTTTATTCCCAGAGTAGCAAACCAGCTGCCTATGGGGAACCCTCTCAGACCAGATGCAATGTAGGGCAGTCACTGAGAGGGCTTTCCTCCAAGGGCAGATGGTGCCTTCCCTGCCTCTTCTTGGCCCAGGGTGGCAGCAGAAGGAAGAGGGTGCCCTCCTAGGCTGTACAAAATTACCTCTTCAACCTTCTACTGCGTATACTTGTCCCAGAGGTGAGCTGGACTCATCTGGGTAGTAACTGAGGGGCAGTTCAGAAGGACCTGCCTTACCAAGTCCAGCAGTATGATGTTTTTCCAGCTTTCCATTGCTAATGGTTAGCCCAAAGCAGGGGTATGTGCCCAAGCACAACGAAGGGCTTGGAAGAGGGCTGTGCTGCAATTGGGTGCTCCTGGACTTCAATGTCAGCCTCCTCCATGTTTCCATTTATGCAGGGCAGAGTACAAGTCTATCCCCACAGAGGGCAGGGGCTGGGAGAGTAATAGTAACACCGTTTCTTAGAGAACTGGGACATTTAAAGCAACAACAAAATTATTGTTTGCTTTTCTTAAAAAAGCATCCCAGCAAACTTTAAGCTGCTTTTCAAAGTATAATTTATATTGAATGCTGTTGAGATGAATGGACAATGATTATGGAAAACCATCAAATGAGCAGTAAAGGGAGGATCTATGCTTGACATGCATATTAAGTTGAAACTTCACATCAAATGATCCCAAATGTTATGGTTGCTCAGAAACCAAGTTCTAATGTAATCTCTGATATTTGCAGAATATGTTGGAACAGAACTAGTCTTATTCATGTTCTGAATAAGAGTTCAGATACCCAGGTATCTGCTGAAATATAAAAAGCAGCAAGTCACATCATCACACATATCTAGAACGATAGAAGAGCATGCCAAAACAATGTCAGGACCAACTTCGTATGCGATGTCCTCAGCAAGCAGTCGCAGTGCAACACACAGTACGAACTGCTAAGGCTGAAATCCTTTCTGCAGTAGACCTATCACAGATCAGAGTGCTATAAATCATAGAGGACATTCTATACAACAAACTGGGAATCTTTCATGGAGGAGGGAACAGGGTAAATGTGGGGTTGCTTGCTTGGACTTATTTCCTGCCTTCTGGCCAGTACAAGTCAGCCTGGTATTATAAGCATGTGCATTTCCCTTTCTTTAGCCTGAACCAGACAATGAAGAAAGGAAGGGGATTGCCCGAGCTCCCAGCAGAGTAAGCAAAACAAAAGATTGCTCAGATTAGGTTTTCACCACCCCTTAGGTCCACCTCAGCCTCAGACTCTGTATGACTAGACCTAATCTTTCTGAGTCCTAGACCTGGAAAGTTAAACACTAGCAGTAATTAAGCAAACAGTTCAGAATTTAGTACCAAGATATACTTGAAAGAAGGTACACGACACTTGAGGTCATTGTTGTATGTATTTACAAAAGGAAGAAAGGCTTAGAAGAACCACAGTGTATTTGGAAACGATACTTTAAAAGGTACCTATTGGAGGGGCTGTCACTGGTTGGTCACCCAGTTTAAAAAATAAAAATTGTGCCCTAAATGTGCACAAATCTTTTCATCGGCTTTTAAAAATGGCTTGTATAGTGGACCAGAGAAAGGGTGGAGTGAGGAATCCAGGTTGGGGGTGGGGATCCATCAGATTCCCTGGGCTCCACTCCCCCAGTTGCAGTCCACTGGCACTGCCACAAGTCCAAGTTCCCAGCAAGCATGCCCAGCATTGGCACAGCGCTTGCTGGGAACTGAACCCACAGGAACCCTTTGCAAGTGGCACTCCTCTCCCACATCATGTGGAGCACCCGTTGTGCTGTGAATGATACGGAAGAAGGTTGGCAGTTGTGCAGCCTTCATTTTGTGAGCATTTGAGGACTTCTTGGCTCAGTTTGCCCTCTAAGACAGAACCAGGCATGAGAACGAGCCTATGAATGCTAGAGGGATGGATTCCACAGAGCTTTGTTGCAACACTGGTATAGAGGTGCATACTTCTAGGAATCCAAAAAAGGAAAGACTTGCCTAAGTGATGTCAAATTGCAACAGCTGCAAACCCTGGACTTTTACCCAGAGCGGCTCCATTTTTTTCCTTTTGATTTCCCCCAACAGGTGTCAAAAGGTGAGCTGCCAAGAGAAAGCAAAGGTGCAAGAGATCTGTCCTTGTGAAAAGGGGGTGGCAAGATTTATACCCCCCCCCCAAATAATTGTGATGTGATGTGATGGTCCTCAGGGTGATGCATAATTTGCACTTTTTCTCAAGGCTCATGCTGCTCAGGGAAGTGCAAACATGCATCCCACCCCCTTTACAGGAAACAAACATATCTGATAACCGGCAACCACAGGCAGCTCCATTTATCAGGCCTGAAAAGGTGTGTGCTGCTTCATCTGCACAATTCCAACTACAGCTTTTCTAAAGCTACCCCCAAAAGGTGCCCAATCAGGGATGTTCTCTCCCATACATTGCATGGGCACTTCAGGGGCTGTCGCTGGCTGTCAAATAGGAGGTTGTGAAAGGCAAGGGCAAAGATGGACGCGCAAAAAACAGACTCACAAGCATGGGGGGTGGGGGGGACAACTTGGTCTCCTGGGCTACTGGCAGGAGGACCATGAGGGAAGGAGAGGGAAAACAACTCATGTGACCCTGATCATCTGTTGGGCACTCAAACTTTGTGAAACAACCATCCCACCATGGCGGGTTGCCAGAGTAGGCTAACATGAGATACGAACCTGCCCATTGGCAATAACAAGCCAAAAACAAGAAGGAGACAACTTGAAGACAAAGGGGAGCTATACCCCTTCTTTTACATTCAAAAACAACTGGCCAAATAGGGTGCTTAGGCTTTCTGGCAGTGAGGTGGGAAATTCTTACAGCCACCCTGTTGAAATTATTCAGTCTGATTAGCAATTCTACTCCAGCCTGGAAGGGTCTTGGGGCCAGAACAGCATGCATATGGTTTAGCAAGGACACCAGGGCTGATCTTCAGAAAATGCACGCTTTTACAAGCAGCTAGATCACAAAAAGGAATGTATTTTTTTAAAGAGAATGAGAGAGAAAGAGATTCTTTGTAGGATTGCTTTTCCATGAAAAGAAGCAGAAATGGTTACACGTCATCCCATCACAACAGGGAATTTGTAACCTTTTAAAGAGCAGAAGGATCCCCTAGAGGCAATGAGCTGTTTTGGATTACACTACCCATTAGCCCCAGATAGCATATGGAGGAAGGAAGGTGGGGGTGGAATGCTGGGCTGCATACATACTCTAAAGTTTTAATTGATTTTACTTCCAGTATTACGTTTCTTTGCCTTACACATAAGCCCTTAAAAGTCTTTTTATGGGTGGCAGTGATACAGGCCAGGCAGTCCCATACAGCGGGATTTCCATTATGAAAACGGGAACACATTCTTTTTTTTGAAGGGATGTTTATATTATGTTCCCAGATGCATAAAGGACAGGACTCCCATACTTCCAATTGTAACATTAAAAAGGGTGTTATTACAGGTGGAGTTCATCAGTCAGGGCTGTGAAAAAGGTCACAAGACCTTCAGACATGGAAGAAAAGTGCTGTACTTTTCCCACATTTAAGCAAAGCACACCAATTATTGTGTCAGCAAAGTTTTACCTCATGGCAAAAAATACTCCTGATTCTCAGCACTTTTCCAAATGCCAGACTACAATCTCTGTAATACAAATATTTTCAGTACAAGGACATGAGGAAGAATTTGGCACAAGGTTCTTGTAAGCTTTGATCAGCAGAGATGTAGAAAATTGCTATCTAAATATCCAGTGAAGGCCAAAAACATAATGGGTTCTTTTTCCCTTTTAATTGGAGCTAAGCAGGAATTTCAATCCAAGACACCACAAATTAACTTTTTTTTTTAAATCACTGGTAGTTTAGGATGACTCAACTGAAATCCACTTAAAATTGATTGAGTATCAAAGACTGAAATTATCAAATCTAAAAAGCTGTGAGCTTTGGCTAAGCATTCCAACATATGAGGGAACGCTGCAAAGTTCTCAGCCTGAGCCACTTTTGCCCTGTGTTTTTTCTGCTTCACTTTTGTTTGTTTTTGTGTTGTTAATTTATTCTGTTTTCAATCTTTTGTTTTATTCATTTTGTTGTTTTCTTGGTCTGGTGGAGAACTTTTCAGCACCCCCTTGTAGTTCACATAATGCAGCTGCATCACTGTGGCTTATTAAACCCACTATGAGCAGAGGGACACACTGGGTGCATATGTTGCACCATGTTGTGTGAACCAAGCCACTGTGGGCTATTTGGGGGTTAATCAACACTTCTATAACCCTTGATTCGTGCTAGTGCGCTATGTGAGTTGTTTAACCTCAAATAACCGATGGTGGCTGAGTTCACATGACATAGCTCAATCCCTTATAGCTCCAGTTCAGTGTTTCATTTCACAATGGTGGTCACATTCATCAGGGGTTAAATAACACAGTCACCTGGCCTTGTGCAAAGCAGCCCTATAATAAACTTGAAGTTAAACTTCAAAACACTGCTGTGATTCTTAGTATAACAACCTATGCATGCACCAATCATATGCACACTTACCTACCTTCAGGTGAACTCCAATAATCCCAATGGGACTTGCTTCTTAGTAAATATGCATCACTCTGCCCTATATATGTTCTTCCATACAATTTTCTTTAAAGCAGATTTTCATCCTTGGCACAAACTGCCTTTGCACGGCAAAACACCTGGAGAGACTGGGATGAAGGTACATTGGTTTTGTCTATCTGAGACAGAAGAACAGAATTGTACTCAGTTCACAAGGTTCTTATAAACAAGGATGACATGGAGGTGCCAGTCTTAAACAGAGCGGGCTGGATCCAGGATCTGTCTGCTACAAGAGGAAGGACTCCACTCTCAGCAGCTCTCACATCCCATTTCTGGGCATCCCACACCCCACAGCTTGGCCCATTCTGCAGTTGGTCTCCTGGCTAGGTGTAAACTGCAGGAATGACCCTGAGCAGAAGGGACAAGACAGGCCACTTCCCCCACCACATTTACCCATCCAGCTGAAATCTGGATTGAACCCTCTGGGCATAGAAACAGAGTGGAGCAACACAATGACTCCAGAAATTGGACCAAAGGATCGAAAGGAGACTAATGATGGCTTTGAGAAGGCAAAAGAGGGCTTGCCTTGCACCAGGGCAGACCACTGGTTCATTTGGCTGAGTAATGTATCCACCAGGGCCAGTATCAAGGGGTCTGAGGGCCCACAACCCAGCAAGCCTGCTGATGAGCCCCCCCCCACCCCCCTGCAGTGGCTCTTTCTCTTCACCATGGCCAACAGTTTGTTCACCAGCCTCTCACTCCAGTCAAGATGGCCGCACAGGAGTTTCCCCTGCATGCCTGCTCATGGCTTTTGGCCTGCCAAGTGAGCAGACGAGCAAGGGGAGCAAGGATGAGAAGGAAGCTGGGGTGATCGCAGCTGAGCAGGATGGCAGAGAGGAGGGAGGGGAGAGGCCATGGAGACCATCTTGTTCAGTGGGGCAAGTTAGCACCATTTCAACACTGAATGAAAGGCTCCCCATGTGCTTCAGGCAGGAATTCCTCCCAGCCCTACCTAGAGACCAACCTGGGGCCTTTGACATGCAAAGCATCTGCGCTCTGAGCCACTGGAGCCACCCGCCCCTCGGTGTGAGCTGTCCCTCTTTTCCCCTGTGCAGCTGACAAAGTGCTTAGGCTTCGGCTTCTCTGAAATGGCTGCTTTTCTACCAGCGTTCCAGCAGTGCAGCCACACCTCAGGAAAAGTGCTAATTAAAAAAAGAAAAAAGGGTTCTTGCCAGCATGAATCACTGGCAGTTTCCCCAGGACTGCAAAAAGAAGAAAGCGATCAAAGGAACAAGAGCCTCATATATAAGGAAGAACATCACCAAGGGAAGAATAACTTTCCCCCAAGAGTTGCTGCTTGTAGCCCTCCACCTTGCTCTGGCCTCGAAGAACTGAACTGTGCCCTTCTGTACCCCCTTCCTCTTTGCATCTGGCCACTTCAGTTTAAAAGCCTCACAGCAGGATCTCTCTCTGGAGATTCCTTCCCCCTCCCCTTCTGAGGAATGTCAGCATTTGGGACACAGTCCATGTCTGAAAAGCAGGACAAAAGTATGATAAATAAAGTGTACAGCAAAGAGTATTTTAAGTAGTCAGATACACTGAAATTATAGTATTTAAAACGGTTGTGTAATTTTTAAATGAAATATATGCATTTAAGAAAATGCATGACGTCTTAAAAAGAGAATCCTGCAGCTGTGTTTTCAGAGTCTGCCAGTTACTATAAACAAACTTGTAATATTAAAGAATACAATAGTTAAAATGCCAATCTCTGTAAGCCCAATATGAAAAAAGCATCACTTCAGGTGAGGAATGCCGAGCCAGTCACAGAGAACATAATCAAACACCACTTAAAAGTTCTCTTCAGTGAAACTTCCTTGGCACATTTTATTTAGAAGGTCAGCAAATAAATAATAACAAACAAGCATGTGCATCTCCAAGTCAGGGTTGACTGCAACTCAAGGGCAGGCTAGGGTGCAGTTTGCTTCATGCAGGGCCACCTCTAGGTGTTTGAGGGCCCTCAATGACGCCCCCTTCAGGGAGCCTGCCCTCCCCTCGCCATGGCCACCAGCCTCCCTGCTCGGCCTGCTCTCCCCCGCTGTTGCCCGGGCCAGAGCGAGGGGCAGGCGAACCAGCCGGCTGCCTTGGAGGAGATGCTGGAGCATCAAACTGTGCAGGGAAGAAACCTCACTTCCAAAGCACAACATATTCTGGATTGGGTACTGCTTGGAAAGGGCCGCCCGAGTCAGACGGAAGCATGTGAAGATGTTTCAATCTCCTGTAACACATCCTTGACAATTGGGATTATTTTTCCCCCTGGTACTATAAACTGATAGCCCTGTAGGGGCAAGTTGTTATTCCTGGCCCTGTGCCAAGGATAATTCTCTACTTGAACAAGTAAAGTGCCCCCTGGTGGCTGTAAAATAAATGGATTTCCACTGACTTGTTCCACATGCTGCTGCTTGCTTAAGATGCCAAGATCAGCTTTTAGCTTCCCAGGGATGTAGTCATTAGACCCTGGAATCTGGCTCAACTTCAGCTGAATTAATTTTCTCCATAAAAAGTCTCCCAGTTAAAATCAGTTGGAGTTTTTCTCATGCCCCTTTAAAAACAAACAAAAACAGCTACCTCAAATTGTGGAGCCCTGCTTGTTTCCCATTCTGTTTATCACCACATCTGCATCCTAATCTTGTTCTTCCCCCAAAGGAGTTCATGTTCATGGGGAGCGGGGCTATTTCATTCCATTCCCACAAGAACCCTATGAGGTAGGTTAGGCTGGAAATGCTTGATGGGCCAAAGGCCACTTGATTCTCTTCTTAAGCAACTGAGGATAAGGTAAACATCATAGTTCTTGCAGAAGCTTCAAAAGTGCACTTTAAAAAGAATTTGCAGGATACTTTGCATAAAAAGAGAACTGCTTTTGCATTCTCTCTAGTTCTGTGGCACTCATAGGACCCATGGCTTGCTCTACAAGAGCTAGAGCTTCCAATAATGATCCCAGAAATGAGCAAACATGCTATTTTCTGGAACTGGACAGGTTGGTGGAGCTACCTTCTACAGATTCTGCTAACCTTCCCAGTCCCAGAAAGGAGTGTTTTTCTCATTTCTGATCACTGCTAACTTCTGATTATGCTAGCATGGGGCAGCATTGCATTGTCTTGGATCCAGGCATAGTCGTGATCAGAGGATGCCCATTCAGACGAATGGGACAAATTCAATGTAGCTAATTTCTTTGATATCAGTGCAATGCTTAAGTTGTCCCATCAGTTTTAATATGCCCATCTATTCTAAGTATATCTAAGTCTGGATCCAACCCATATATAAACAGGATTACATTAAATACTATAACCATTACCATGAGGGGAAGAGAGAGTACACACACTCACACATATGAAAGACATATGCTGCTAGTAAAAGCAACGAATGCCCCAAACCATTAGGGAGAGCAACATCCTTACAAAACCTTCAGTAGAAACAAATCTGATGGACAATCCTTCTGTTTTCACATGTAACTGACCAAATTAAGTCAGACAGAAGAGACAGATTCTTTTTGTTCTCACATCCCACACAGCATCCCCTAAATGTACAAAGCTTGTACATCACATCAATATTAATGTGCCAGTCTCAAAACTGGACTTCCAATTTGCAATGCTGCTATATTCTAATTTCACAGGCTATGACCCACTGGGGCCATGTTCTGCATTCTGGACAGGAGATCATAGAAGGACAAAAGAGGAAGGGATCAATTCTAGCCGTAGGCTGCAGCAGTTCCCTCTCCAAAGTGTGTGAATTAGGTAAGGAAAATTCAATTAAAAGCCACTTGGCAATGAAACTCACTTGACATTTCACAACACTGAATTGTGTGATGTAGGTCATAAGCCCTGTTTTACAGGTGATGTCACCTTTTCTAAGGCAAAGTTAAAGTTGTGAAGCAATGGTGGCCTCAGTAATATTTCCCAAGCTCTTTCTCCTACATGTTTATCCCTTTTTCTGATGGGGAAATGTGCCCATTTTCATGGTTCTTTGAAAGCCTACAATAGGAACAACACCCACAATTTATTCTACTGTATCTCATAGCAGTATTCCCCCAATCCCAACATCAGTGATCAATGTCAAAACTGATTGTGCAGAAAAGACCTTTTCATATCATCACCACCACAAGTGGTTGCTTTTCCTTTCACGCCATATTCTCGCCTTGCTGTAATGTCAATCACCAATTTATCTGTCCACAGGATATGCATTTAGATTCTATCCAGATCCCATAGAACAAATGTAATACTTTACTCTCAATATGGGTGCTAAGAACATCGGAAGAGCCTTGCTGGATCTGACCAAGGGACCCTCTAGTACAGCATCCTTCTGCTCACACACTGGCCAACCCAGCCTACATGGGCGATACAAGGAGGATGTGAGTACAGCAGCATCCTACCCCCTGGGTTCTCCAGTAAATGGTGTACGCAGGCAAACTGCCTTTGGTACAAAATTATATTTCTTATTAGACAAGGTAGGTCTTGATTGATTGATTGATTGATTGATATCCTGCCTTTTTCCTACAAAGGGCTCAAGGCAGCTTACATCTCCTCCTCCATCTTATCCCCACAACAACAACCCTGTGAGGTAGGTTGGGCTGAGAGTCTGTGACTGGCCCAAAGTCACCCAGTTGGCTCCATGGCTGAGCAGGGACTAGGACCCAGTTAATCTGAGTCCCAGTCCCACGCTCTTCACCACTACGCCACACTGGCTCTCGAAACAAAAAGTCTTTGTTTTGCTTTTAACTATAAAATGATCAGCATAGCAGAACTCAGTACAACAGCTTATGCACATATGAATTCAAACACATGAAACGTTCAGCATCACTCTAAAGCAAAGTTTCTAGGAAAAATCAAGTACAATTAGGTGGTTTTGATGCAAATCCATGCCATGTTTTCTATTATGAGTCTATAGGCAGCTCATCAGGGAAGCTGATCTAGAAGAAGAGTTCCTTGGGTTGTACATTGCACTTTTTGGAAGCTATATTTTTTTTTATAAACTTCTTTTACTACTTATTTAGGTTACTTATCTAACAATTCCAAAGATGCAGTTCTGCTATAAATCTTTGTAATGTCCACATAAGAATATTGCATTTCCAAGCTTCTTATCAAGATAGATGACTGTAACAACCTACTTACACAAACTTCCTTACAGGTGTATTTGTGGCACAAAAGTATTTCCTTGATAACATCCTGTCTGGTGAGCTTGATTTCTCATTAGGTGTCTGTTGTACTTACAGTCTGGGAGGAGTCTTCTGGTTACCTTATCCAATGCCTTTGCCTTGTAGGCAAATGTTTGATAGAATCCTTTTTACAGCACTAAGAGGAAGGCAAGTGTATGAATTTAACACAAGCCCCTCTTGGTCTGGATCCATTCATTCATTCATTCATTCAAAACATTTGTACGCCGCCCAGTTGTGCCACAGCACCTCAGTAAAGGGTGACAATGATCCATCTCTGATGGCCTGCCATTGCTGCTCCTCATCTAGCAAACCTCCGGGAGGAGGCATTTTATTACTTGACATTCAGGAGGCCAAGCTGAGTTGTGTTAGCCAATGGAATCCCCCTTTTAATGTCAGATTCTCCTGGAGGCATTTGATTCTAGAATTTTCTCATTGGGCAGCACAAGCTAGGTGAGGAAAAGAGCTACCAGTTGATCGACCAACTGGCCAAACCGCCTTACCCAAATGGCTGCTTCCTCATTTGGAGTGTAAAGGCAGGTGCAACAGGAGGAGGAGATACTGTGACTACAAGGCCATGGCCTACCCTGACTTCTGGCTGCTCCTCTTCTCTTAAACAGTATCAACAGAGTTTCCCAGCCAAAAAGGGGAGAGAGCTTATTTACTGTCACAGTGAACTGGCACATCATGTCTGTGAATAGTGAAGGCAGCAACTATGCTATTCAGGTATCTCTTACAGAGACTCAGTGTATTGTTGTAAGTCTGAGGGACTGCTTTGGATGTCATCATGGGATCCCTTCCAGCGCCACAGTCCATCACTTTAAAGGTTTCCCCAAACGACTTGCCTGTCAGCGTATGTTGTCTAGTAGGCATACTGTGTCAGAGCCTGGGACTTGTTCCCACTTCTGCCAAAGTGCCCAATACCCTGTTCCCCACCATCTCAACTATGAGAAGTGTCAAGGCAGAGGTCTGTGGGAATGCAAGTTTCTGGAGCTGGTGAAAGAGCTGGATTGAAGTTCTGGAAGGGGACTAATTTCTTTTCCCTCTCACCATTTGCGAGAGTACAAATCTGTTGAAGTGCTGATGCTGTGAATCTTCATCTACGCTCAACTGGTACAGAGTACATATAAACTGCACACCATCAATGCACCAAAAACATCCAGTGGCCCTCATTTCAAGGGAACTAAATCTCCCCTGAAACCTGTCATCCCTAGAGTTCACTGTTCAGAAAACTGGGAAGCCACAATATTGAGGAAGCAACAACAATTCTCTGTTGAAGGAGTGGTCTCCAAACACTGCTGGACTTCTAGAAGCAGAACATTTGTGTCCCAGTTCTTAAGACACAACTCTCTCTGTACAGTCCCATTCCAATTTGAGAAGCTCATGCATTGCTGGTTTTGAAACTCATTTATTCACTGAGAAAGCTGGTTAACAAGAATGCATATTGCAGCTTTGTTCAGCCTGCTGGATTATCATACTGTTTATTTGGGCGTAGCCAATGATTTGTACTGCTGTTTTATTTACCCTCATGGCTACTGCAGTTAGATATTAAAAGCCACATGCAAGCAATAGAAAACACGTTTCAAATAAAATTATTGATAATATAATAAAGTAAAAATAGATTTTATTGAATCAAATATCCTGCAAAATACATAATTCAGATACAGCACCGTTGCACAGAACATACTTCTTTCACTGGGAATGCACTGTAGCAGCAACACGAAGTATTTGCTTGCAATGTACAAATTCAGGCCTAAATAAATACACACTGAGTTAAGAGTTACATGTACATATACACACAGGGCTTTGCCTGTGTTCTGAGTTGCCTCTTTTAAACCCTTTTTATGGGTTACAGTATACATTTCCTTCTAGTTTTTCAATTTATTAAAATTAATATATCCCCAATTTTAACCTATCCACAATCATTTGCTCAATTGCACACCATATATAAAAGATGGCAAGATGCACAGCAAAGCAGTACTGACATGTCTACACTCTCCTCCAGCAAATCACAGAAAAAGGTTCAAAGCTGCAGATCCAGGGTAACTTTCTGGGATTTGAATACAAATCCCAAAAATTCAGTCTGCCCATGTAACAGGGTCTCTCCCCTATCACTCTTCAACAGAGAGGTAATACATGTGTTCTGGTCTGGCGTATATTAATATTAATTTCAGTTCTATACTGCCCATAGCCAAAGCATTCTGGGCAGTTTACGGCAGACTGTATGTCTACACACAGAGCTGAATGCTACCAGTTTTGGGCTCCTGCCAGGATCCACTACTGGGGAAACTGGTCAGCAATTTGTCTCCCATAGAAGTCATGGAGAAAACCCCATTGCACTTGGATTTTGCAAGCATCTATTCTACAAGTTCAGTCACTGCTGTTCCACAATTCACATTCAAGCATAGATTAGTTTTAGGTGTTAAATGCCCTTTCATCCATCTTCAAAGTCTCCATCAGGCTAAGATGACCCTCGTGGAGAAAGTGCAGGGTTGAAATTTTAGTCTAGTGAAACAGCTCATCAACAGATCATTTGAAAACAGTCAAGTAGTAAGTTGCTACAGAATGGCAAAGGTTCGAACCTCTTCCTTCACTGGACCTAATGGCAAACTGCTGGAGAAAGGGCAAATATATAGTGTGCAGCCCCTCTGCTAAGTTGCCCTCTTGGGTTCCACGCAAGAGAGCACACCTGGGCCACTGCTTATCTCAGTCTTTTCCACCTGGGACCCCCCAAATGTATTAGACTGGCCCTGCAAGCTGGAGATCAGGAAAGTCGTCGTTGAAAACATTCAGAGGATAGCAAATTGAGGGAGGCTGGCTTATCTGAATGGCATTTTGAAAGGAAGCAAGAGAAGAGGCATGACCCACAGACACCCAAAGACCACCACAGACTGAGAAACATTAAGACAACTACACAGATAAAATCAGATACTGCCGCCCGAGAGACAGGTTAAAATTAGCAGTAATCCTCATATACATACATGTGGGTTCCCCCCATCAAAAATCCATAAATATTAAAACAGTTAATTAGTTGGGAGTAAAGTAGAGCCATTATTCTTACTGAAAGATACACTTTAGCTAGTGTTAAATCAGAATAAAAATTGATTAGAGAACTGCTACAAGTGGCAGATTGAGTCAACTACTGACCAACAGTGGTAAATTTCTGCCTGCATTTCTAAACACAGCAGTACGGACTGTGTAATAGCCACTGGCAGCACTGAACATTATGGGAATGACAGAAAATTAGCAATGGTACCTCCTTGTCCCAGAAAGACAAAACGTGCAGATTCCAGTATACTACCCGCCTTTAATGCCTACTCTGATTCAGAGAAGTTAATGTTTTTGTTGTCAGATGCCGATGCATATGTGTCTTATAAAGTATCTCTTTTTGCTCTTGCAGCTAAAAGATAAGAGCTAGGAAGGCTTTGAAGGGGACACTGTCCTGAATTACACCTGGTTTGTCTCATAATATTAAGTTTTCATACATTTGATTTATGGTTTTATTTGTTAATTCAATGTTTTACCTTGTTAACTTGTACTGACTGACTGACTGACTGGCTGGCTGGCTGGCTGCTGGCTGGCTGACTAGCTTCCAAGCAGAAGGAGTTCTGTGTAGCCGAAGACCTTCTGACCCATTCTGACCTTCAAGATACAAAGCTCCTCCTCCTGCAATAAGTAATATTTAACAACATATGCAAATTTGGCTTTATGGCCCATGTTAAATGAAATGCCGGTGAACTACAGAGCTAAATGAAGACGAAGCCAGGTTCTGTAATGATGGCTGCTGCCCTTCAGTTCCCCTGGTGCCACTCTTGTTTCTGCATCCATTGCTTTTCTTTTCAGTAATATCCCACAATGAACAGGTGCTGGTCTTTACACAGTCACTTATCCCAGATATAAAGGTAGCAAGCAAGCAAGCGTCTCTACAAGGGTAAATACGGAATACAGGCTAATCTTAATCTGCAGATCATTCAGAAAGAGTCTTGAGAAACAGAGTCTGTCTAAATAACAGCTCACAACTCCAATTTATTTTTGTCTATGCTAACTTTTATGCTTATGATTCTGTCCATGGGGTTTTCATGGCAAGGATACTGCTGTGGGTTGCCATTTCCTTCTCCCGTAGATCACCTTTTGTCAGAGCTCTCTGCTATGACCTGTCCGTCTTGGGTGGGCCTGCACAGCATGGCTCATAGCTTCATTGCACTGACTTTTAGGAAATCAACCCTGACTGCTCTTTAGAAGGTCAGGCACTAAAGCTGAAACTCAAATACTTTGGCCACCTAATGAGAAGGACGGACTCATTGGGAAAGACCCTGATGCTGGGGAGAATTGAAGGCAATTGAAGGAGAAGGGGATGGTAGAGGTGAGGAAAGGCAGGTGTAGGGTTAGGTGTAGGACAGGAGAACCTGGGGGAATGTTGTCCATGGGGTTGTGAAGAGTCAGGCATGACTTTGCAACTGAACAACAACAACATGCTAATTTTTACTTAAAGCTGTACAAGTATTCTATGAATTGTAATCTTCAAATCTTGTGCAAGCACCAGAGGACCTAAATAGCAACCTACTAATATAGTAGTGCTCTGTTAAGTGGCCATATCTCAGGTGATCTGAACTCTGGGCAAAACTCAAGTAATTTCAAATAGTGTTTCAGCATTGAGTAGCTTGAGGAAGTAAAATTACTGTATTTACTTTCTCATGTACCTGAAGCCTCTTGCTTCCTTCACCATGTAGGAAGAGCAGAGAAATACGTTTCCCATGTAAACCTGAGGCACACTTCAGGAGAAAGGATTCCTTTGAAGTTTTTTAAGAGAGCTAAGAAGCTAACCAGCATTTATCTGACACTGGTATCAACAGTGTTAAAAAGTGGAAAGAAGTAGATAAGGAAAAATAATTATATATTTAAAGCCAGAATAAATCATTAAAAAAAACATTCACTTTTACACCTATTATGAAGGGAACCACATTGCTTGAGTGCTCTTAAAAATGTATCTCTAGCTACACTATGTATATCAAACCTTCATTCTTTTAACTGAGACATTAACAATGCAATCCCATGTATGCTGACTCAGAAGTAAATTCCAATGAATTCAATAGTGCTACTCCCAGTTAAATGTGCAGCCAATAGGTGGAACCCTCAGCTGCCAGGGATACTAAAAATGCACCAGGTATCAAAATGCAATCTGCCCATTCAAAATTGGAAATTATAATATGGATTAATTAATGTCATGCAACAAATTAAAATATCCTTACAAGCAAAGCTTAAATAACCTCAGTTTATTTGCACTATAAACATAGGCTTCATTAAAGTATTTGGGCTATGATCCAATGCAGACATACTTGGAAACAAGCTCTGTGGAACTCTGTGGAAGTTACTTCTGAGTAGACATTCTTAGTGTTGCAATGTACATGTTGCCTTGAGGTTTGGTAATTAGCACATGCAGGGGACTATATTTAGACAAAATAAGTTAGCAACCTGGCACATTCCACTGTGCTTTTAATCCCAGGATGCTTATGAGAGCAATGTCACTTCTCAGGGCTCTGCCCAGTGACACATAATGAACATCCGCTTGTGCAGTGGAGTTTCTGCTTGCTGAATGCTTCAGAGGGTTCCCCAGCCCTGCAGCCCACATTTCAGGACACCTGGGAAAGGAAGGATCCATTCTGCCAGTAACTTCCATTCTGATGGCAGACTGGCAGCATTGGATACAAGCCATGTCCTGTATCAGCAGAAAAGTACAAGGTTTTTTAAACTGCAAGAATCTTCATGGGCATTTTAAAACGCCTCATTAATTTTGATTGGCTAGCTTTCCTGGGTCTCTTCCGTGACATTTTATCCATCCAACATAGTTGGACATACAAACATACACATCATCTGTGAAAACTGCATTCTTATTTTGTATAGATGTACACACAGTAAAGGGCATGGGCATTCCCAGTATATGCGCATGAGCCAGAAGTGAGACAGAAATCTTCACACTGGCTGGGTGCCCTTGCATTTTTTCTCACATGTGTGAGCTTATTTGTGTAAAACATTCCTGTTCGCATATAAGTTAAATTCCCATTGGATCGTAACACAGCACAGCATCAATCATTTTGATTTCTATACCTTTTCTCTGGTTATTGCAGCCTGTTGCTTTAAAATTTGTTAAATAAATTGTAATTTCAACTGCAAAAAAGAGAGAGAGAGAGAGAGAGAGAAAAGATGACTTATTTCTTATGGCTGACTGCCCACTGCACAACTGTACATCTATAAATAAAATCACTTGTCTATACAACAGTTTCCACATCCATGCTAAATTCTCACCCTACCATTCTCCCATTGTGCTTGATAGCAACTCTGCCATGAGGTCCAACCGAGAAAGTGCCGGACTTCGCAACACGCATCTCCCTCGCACCACCTTTTGCCAGAGTCTAGCTGATATGCAATGAAGCGAGATGCAGCTGATGGCATGCGTCTTTGTTGCCTGAGCTTGTCTATGGCTGTTGTTATTAACAATATGCACAGAAAGGCAGAGAAGGAATGTAGCAGAAAGCAAGGAAGGGGATCCTAATATATGACATCCATTAAAAGAAACTGCTGAAAGACTTGCATTTGCTTCTCACCTATTCTGTGCTTGCTGCCATTCCCAAGTCACATGTCATGATCACTAATAAATATTCAACACGGAGAAATCTACAGCAGAGCTCAGCTCTACATTTTGAGCCTGATGCAGCCTTTAAGCTGTCAAACAGAAGTGCTTCAGATCTCCAGACGGCAGTGGTTGTGCCAAGCTAGTAACCTGATTCTCAAACAATGCCCAAAGAATGGCCTTTGAGTAGCATTAGGATACCCAGTTCTCCACACATTCACTGCTCGGGATCCAGAAGGTTGTCATGTGTAGTTTAAGCCAAGATCCTTGCCAGCTGTTCAGCATTTTTCCAATCGGGCTGTGACTACAGTTGAGAAGATATAGCATTCCCGTCCAGCGAAAGGCCAGTCCTCACACTGCGATAACCGTTCAGATCGACACCATATGGGCCCAGAGAAGCACACGTAAAGAACCCAGCCCTGTCTTTTCCCACTGCAGCCTCACCCTTGCATCTGCAAAATAAATATGCTTGGGAACCCAGAAGGAGCAATCGGTCTCTGCCGTTGCTCCAAGGGAATCCAGGATCCAGCCAGACTGCCCAAGGATGCTGTGGCAATCAAGTAGTAACAGATCCAAGTGTCACTGAAAGGCACTGGTGGAATTGGAAACAGTTGGGACAATGAGTTCCAAGAGAGACTCATATGTCCCCACCACAAATCCGGCACAACCTATGAAACTGATGAGGATGTCTTTGACGATGGTGAGTGGGTGCATTCCTTCTGAGTAGTAGGTGGCGATCTCCAAGAGAGGTGGGATGATCAGGGCTAAGGCGCTGCTGCTAACTGAGCCCACCAGAGAGATGACAATGTCCAGTCGAGGGATCAGGATTGCTAGCACACCTGTGAGGGAAAAGAGAACAACTTTGTTAGGACTGGCATCTAAAGAAGAAGTCCGATTCTGGGCCAAGCAAGTGTCTGTGATTGGATGCTACCAACTTAAAACAGTGCTTGCTGCTTAAGTTCAAAGCACTTAACTTTTTAAATTCAAAGCAGAAGCCAAGACTGCACTGAGACAGTTGATTGTCCAGTGGTAGAGGACTTGCTTTCCATGCACAGGGCTCTAAGCTCCATTCTTGACCATCCCCTGCTAAAGAGTCCCAGGCACCAAGTGGTGGGAACATCACTGCTAAAGACCTTGTATCTCTGCTGCCAGCCACAGTAGCGAATACTGGGTTTACTGGACATACAGCGCCATTCAGAACAGGGTAGCTGTATAGCTTTGGAAGTTCTGTCTCTGCAAGTATTTTCCCCTCACCATCAGTTTTTGAAAAGTTTAGAGAGACTCTTGCACTAAAGTTGTACTGTGGTTTCTCTCCCAATCTAATGGGAAAGCAGATGGAAAATTCTGAAGTTCAGTCATCTACCATGACACTGAAGCTGTAAAAAGCATTCCTGATGGATGGATGTAATTCTGTTTACATCCTGCCCTCCATTAAAAATGCAGAATGGGTAAAAATATTAAAATGGAATACAAGAAACAAAATGTGTTTTCTCTTCTGTGGTAAGTTGATGAGACAAGACTCAGAGACAAGACCAGAGAAACCCATGGGTACAAATTCTGATTCATTCAATAAAAATGGTAGCAGCTAAAATCATTGTGCTAATGGGATTTCAGTCAAGCAAACCACATCAAGAGAAGATGCCCCAACTAAACAGCTCCATATCTGGAGTGGTATAATCATGCCGTGCTGTCCGGAAAAGGTCCCGAAGGCTCTCACTACTTTCACATGTATGAACAGGGTCCTAAGCCAAACTCCAAACCAAAGTGCATTGGAGGAAAGCGCCAGCCTTGCGCATTTGGAAGCCTCCATGCTTCCAGGATACTTTGGAGAGGGCTGGTGGGGGGGCTGCACTCCAGCCACTTCCCCTCTATTACTCATAAATGGGAGAGATGGCATTTCAGGGCCAGAGTTCAGCAAAGCCAGGACTCTCCCGGCAAGGCCCCAAAGCATTGCCTGTGCTGGAGCAATCTGGTCACTTCCAGGTTAGGCAAAGCACGGGGCAAGCCTTAACAGCATAATTTATCCCTACGGCCAGAAATGAAGGAACTGGTTTGTTTCATTCAACCAGAAAAATTGTGCTTGTGTGTGAGCTTTCACACTTTCAAGTAGGCTGCTGCTTGTGCAATTTCTAAAAGTGAGAATTATCCTCCTAAACCCAAGAGATTAGGAAAAGACAAAACCAAACAAACTAAGAGAGTTAGCTAAGTCACAGTGCTCAAGCTCTTTCTAAATGTCATTATGGGTGAGTGGAATTGAACTATTTGCATAGCTGGGAGAAAATACAGCTTTGGGTATTTGGGATGGGCAACTTGTGGCCTTCCAGGCATTTGGACATTTTTCTCTCGTTTTTTTTGGTTCATAGTCCTTACAGCTTCCACGATCCCTTTGCCAGGAGTTATGCAAGCCAGAGACAAAGAGAGTTCTACATCACAACATCTGGCTGGCCACACGTTCCCACCCCTGCCATAGAGAGAGCCCCCACGGTGTCCCACGAGGGAGAAAGCAACTACAAATTCATTGTGAACAACAGCAAGGTAATAAAGTGATTTAATTGGTGGAGTTTGGGTCTAACAGAACAATCAAAACAGTGCAAAGCCTCCACCAGCTCTAAATGAGCATAAGATGTGTCTGAGCGAGCAGTTAATGCCTTGGAAAAAACAGGTTTGGTGGCTTATTCATCAGAGCAGGAGGACAGGGCATGTCACCCAGTTCACAGGACTGACTGGCCAGGGGTGTGGGTCAGAAAGGAGTGTTCTCAGTTCAGTAGCAATGGCTTTAAATGGAGCTAAGGCTAGATCCCATTTTACTTGTTTACTTACAAATTTATTTACAGGAGCCACACCAACCTGGGCCCCTTCTACAGACTCCAACTCCCATAGCTTCAGCCAACCGGATTAATAGTCACGGATTATTTCTTAGATTTGTATCCCACTTTTTTTTTTTTCCTTAAAAAGAACTCAAAGTGGCTTACATCATTCTCCTCCCCCTGCTCTCAATCTTATCCCCACAACAACAACCCTGTGAGGAAGGTCAGGATAAGAGCCTGTGACTGGCCAAAAGTACTTCAGTTGGCTTCATGGCTGAGTGGGGACTAGAACCCAGATTGCCTGAGTCCCAGTCCTGCACTCTGAACCACTAAAGCACACTGGCTCTCATATTATAGATCAGATTATGAATTATAAAGCGTCCAAAGCATCTTAAGGAATCCAGGGTGGGGAAAGGTGACCTGGGATGCAATCTTATGGCAACATGAAGGTGCGTGAGGAGGTGACACACAGACCTAATTTCCCCTGTGGAGGAGGGCAGGGCGCGCTCCAGTGGAGCAAAGCTCAGGGAGCCAAGGTTGAATTTGGATGCCAGGAAGCACTTTCTGACAGTTTGGACCCCAGGGTATGGAATGGGCCTCCTCAGGAGGTGCTTGAGGCCCCATCGGTGAGGGTGTTCAAGGATAGGCTAGACATGCACGTGGTAGGCAAGTCATGAGCGGAGCTGGCGAGATGGCCTGAGAGGCCCCTTCTGACTTGCTCTGTTTCTATGTTTAGAAAGAGAAAAGTCCTACAACTCCCAGCATACCACAGCCAACATTGGGAGCTATAAGCCTTCTTTTCAGTCTAAGTTTGCAAAGGATTGTGCCTTTGCAACATTTATAGGTAGCCCTATAGCCAGGCTCTTAGGCCAGTTCATGTGAAGTTAAAAGCAAGTTTTAAAAACTGCAGATGTTTTATTTCTAGTGTAGACAAATACCCAGGTCAACAAAGGTATATGATGTAATCAAGCTCTGATTACTAAACTCTTCCGATACACCTGCTATGAAATCTTATGACTCAGATTTATTAAAGGCTGTTATTTCATTACGCCAACTAAAGGAAAGCTCAGACTGCCCTTTTCAAATAAGAGAGGTGGAGAAATTAGAGGCCATTCATGTAGTGACAAGCCAATTTACTCCGGGGAGCAGGAAGACTTACAACTTACAAGCTGGTTCCAGGGCTTTTCCCACTTAGAAAACCAAAACCCTTGCTTAAAAGGTGAACATTGCTCCAAATGGCTTTTCAATCATCACAGTTTTACCATCACCTTCACAGCGAAGGAGGTGCTACTGGGCACTATGGAAATGGGGTAGAATGCCAGTAGGAATTATCATTATGTGATAGCATATCATTTTTACTAGGGCACTCAGGGGGTGGGGGATGGGGCAACCATCATTTTCATATAATCCCCTGGTTTCAGGAGGTCCCCAGCTTTTCCAGGTGGGCCTAGGAAGAAATCCTGCCTGGAATGCAGGAGAGCCACTGCTGGGCAGAGCCAACGAGGCTGGGCTGGACGGACCAGTGGCCTGGCTGGGTATGAAGCCTCTTCCTCTGGCCCTCTGGGATGCCAAGACGCACTGTCATTCTCAGGTGCCTCCCAACTCCATTTTCCGAGCATGCAGCAGTAGCCATGCACCCTTCACCATGAGGATGGTGGTAATACAGCCACATTGAAGAGACACCCAGCAGCACCTGACAAGCAACCTGGACAGAGGCAGAAAACATTGCTTTCCTATCGCCCAGCCCATCTTCCAGTTTTGCCTCACAACATTCCAAGCTACAGTTTAATTTGAAAGAAGCAAATAGGATTGGAATGGAATTTAGTTTGTCTGTCTTTTTTTTTTCTTTTTTGGTAATAAAGAGACAGATCAGTTTAGCATCTGTGCACACATTACCTGGATGTAAGCCCTGCTGAACAAAGTGGGCCTTACTTTCTAAGTAAGCACAGCTAGGAATGGGCTGCATGGAAGCCTGTGAGCGCAGCTTACGAGGGGGGAGGGCACATTACACTCCACCTTCTAGCTGCACTTTCCTCTGTTCTCCACAGACATGACCCTGCCGCTGAGTGCTCAACTGATCCAGTGAATTATCAGTCTGTCAAGACGTGGCATAGCATGCCCTTCCTATGACTCAGCCTATTGTTACAGCTCACCACAAGGAGGATTTGAACACCCCTTAAAAGACTGAAAGCGATAGGCAGCCAGACTAAATTACCCGGCTGCAGCTTCTCAGGCTTCAGGGAAACACGCTTATGCTTGCCACTGATATTAATTCAAAGGGCCTTTAACCAGACCTCACTCCTCTTTGGCTCAGCACTTCAAAACCCCAAATCACATCCCCTTTTGGACACCCAGGCAGATCTGCTCAGAGGCCATGAGACCATTGTGATTAATATTCATGCAGCCCATTTAATAGCTTTTATCCTTCCTGAAAGCCTGGTGAGCTTATGTTCTGAATGCACAATGCTTATCTGGGATACACACTAGAAAGGAGTCTGTGTCTTTCCCCCACAGCACCTTTCTGACTAATCTCTCTATCTGATGGGGGATCGCTTGCTGTCAGTGGCTGTCAGACACCAAAACTCAACCACTTCAGCCCCTTGTTTTTCCCAGGCACTTCATTCAAGATGGGGGCACTGTGGGCACGTGGATTCTGGATCCAAAATTTACCAAGTTTACCTGTTTTGGACAGGACCACACTTCTCCTGAACAAAAGGGTGCTTAGTCTAGACATGTTGCTAGATTCATCATTGACGCTGGAGGCTTGAGTGACTTCCATGCCGTGGAGCACTTTAAACCAGCATCAACTGGAAAATCAGCTACACCTATTCCTGGATACAGATAGCTTAACCTGGGGCCTGGGCTGCTGCGATGCACTCTGTGTGGGACGCTCCCAATGCTAGTTCAGAAGCTGCAGCTAATGCAGAATGCTGCAGCAAGGCTGTGGAGCAGTCTACCTTGATGCACATGTATAAAACCAGCACTGAAAGAGCTTCACTGATGCCAAAGCTGCGATTCCTTTTGATGCATAATGCCCAAAACAACTTAGGACAACAACCTGAACTATTGTTTCCCCTCTACAGACCTACTAGATACAACAAGATTAAAAGGAAGCCTTGCTTCTTGTCCCACACCCTGCAGAGTCTCATCTGGTGGCAGCACAGCAACCGGCCTTCCCTGTGGGTGCTCTCCCTTTGGCATGACTCACTTCATCAGGCATCATGTAAGCCTTGTAATGCTTACGAAAAAGCATACTTGTTTGCCTTTTCCAAACCATTAACTTGACTTCACGCCATTCCGTTTTATAATGGCGTATTGTTTTACAATTTGTTATAAACTCAGGGATTTTAGAATACTTCCTTTAAGCCCTGTTTTTTTCCCCCCAAAATGGAAAGTAGCATAGAAATATTTTAAAATACCATAAAGGAATTTAAGTTTGGTCCTGGATGCAAGAATAACCTTGGCAAACGTTACATTAAATTCCTAGAACTTGTATGAAAATCTTGTATATCTTACTTATGCCTCAAGATGTCTTGATAATTCCAAACAATATTGTAGCTATAATTTAGCAAAGGGAGGTAAGTAAAGTTGAGATGTTTACTGCTGTGATGGCATATTGTAATTTTCTTCTTCCCATGTGCTTTCCTCAAGAGCAAAACTAGCCTTATCTACAATACTACTTCTCAAGCTGGGCACTGACAAATCCTTCATATAAAGATAAGAGTATCAATGGCTACTAGTCATGCTGACTATATTTTACTAGCATTGCAATATATTACTATTATAAACTATCAGAGGCATTGAAGACTTCCCTCTAGAGAAGAAAGCAGGGAATTTTAGCTGATCCCCCATCTTCAGCCCCACTAAATTGTTCCCGAAGGTCTCCTGATCCTACACAACACATTGTCAAAGAGCGTGTGAGGGAGGAGGGAAGAACAGACTCCCCCTCCCCCAAACACTTACTTTAGCAGGAGTGCCTCAAATACATGTTCCCACTCACAGGAGTTCCATATCCAAGATTTCAGCAGTAGGTATTGAGTTAAAATGGACTCTACGGGTAAATTTTGACATGGGAATCCAAGCTTCATCTTCACAACAGGAATTTTAACAACTCTGAGTAACTTCTCAGCAGCACCACACAGCATTATTCACGTCAGATGCCCAAGCAGAGCCATCTCACTAGAGCATGGGCCCTCAAACTATGGCCCAGGGGCCGGATCTGGCCTGCCATGCCCATTTATCCGGCCTGCCATGCCCATTTGGGCCCACCACACATGCGCCCGTGTCTATGTGCACACCCGCCATCATCCACCTCACCCTGTGCACATGGAGGCAACAATCTCCAAGTGAGCAAGCCGCTGCCTCATGCGCTCACCTTGCGGCACGTGCCCACCCCTGCCTTGCCTCCCCTCCCCTCGCTGCGCGCCCCGCTCCCACCTCAGCGCATGTGCCCATGCGCCCTGCCCCCATGCCGGCCCATGCACACTGCTGGCACCACCTTTCCAGCCCGCGCCCAGCACTGGAACCTTTCTACTGGCCCCCTGGTTAAAAAGTTTGAGGACCCCTGCACTAGAGAAAGGTGGGACAAATCCCACCACCATGAAGAGGGATGCCCTTAGCTGAATCAGTTGGTGTTCAGGCTGTTTCTGTCTTGTCAAATGGAAAGAAAACACTCTTCAGCTTTGGTGCCTTACTCACATGTTAAGCCAACCAGTAACACCCTCAGCAGCAAATTGACCCAAAATGCCCAGCGTTCAGAGACTCGAGAGGTGGCCATTGGAATTATTATTTCCGCAGGGACGTAGAATTGCAGTGCGTAAGTGAAGAAGATCCCAATGGAGTACAGTAGTTTGACAGACTGATACAACCTGCAAAATAAAATTAAAAAAACAAGAAAGGCGAGGCATTAACACTTAAATTCACTCATCCTCCAAGGCCAGCCTTCCCCCACCTTGTGCCTTTCAGACACATTTGGACTACAACACCCAGAATTCTCAGTCAATGGCCCTGCTGGATGGGAACTCTGGAAGTTGCAGTCCAAATGCCTCTGAAGGCCACCAGGTTGGGGAAGGCTGTCCTAGACAAAGACTTAAATCAAACACAAAAAGGAAGACGATCCAGTGACAAAGCAAACTGAGAATGTCTGTGTTCCCCAGTCTGTGGAACATCATATGACTTTGGCAGGCATTTATTGCTTACCGAGGTGAAAGCAAGTGTTGTTCCCAACCCAGAATTTTGCCCACACCAAGTATAAAAAGGAAAGTCACACGGTCTGCTGAAATGGCTTTGCTGCTATGCAATGAGGCACAGATCTCCTAGAGCAAGAAATGCCTTCTTCAGAGCCCGGAAGACAGATGCTGAAGAGTCACGTGTCTCCAAGTATTCAGACAACCATGAAGTTTGCATTCAAAAATAATCACAACATCATGGGGTCTAAAACATCAGGAGTTCTTGTCTTAAAGTGGACACTGGGAAACTTCCCAACTATGCAGACTTCTGTCCAAAGGATGTTATGCTGTTCAGATGGTAAGAACTTTCACCTGATTTTACAAAAAGAGGTCTCCTGAAATTCAACATGGAACAAGAAATTGACACAGAAGAATTAACAGTTCACAGCATAAGTAAATATGACTGTATTGCTGAAATCTACCAATAGCACACAATTACACAGCATAACTAATACAGGTATATTTTGAAGATAATGAGGAATGTACTGGATGACCCTCAAGAGCAGAAATGGAAATGGAATGAAGTCTTAAAAGGCAGCATTCCTACATTTAACTGTGCCTTTTCATCTCAGGATAACTCTGCATCTGTACAGATAGTTATACAGAAAGGCATCTGGTTAACCAGTATTGTCCTTATGCAATTCTAGACTGGACTGTATTTGTGACTGCTGCATTTCAATTAAGCACAGTGTGGAAAAAGTGGATTGGAAGACATTTCAACACACACACCCACACCATTAGAACCAGGGATCATCCATCCCATGAACCCGAATAGTGGGAGAAGAGATAAACTCCTGAAGGTTGAGACTTCCCAGGGGATGGGTTGAGTCTAGTCACGATAGCTATTTTATTTATTCAAAATCTTCTTAAGCCACCTTTTAGGGCCTCGCAATAGGGCTCATAAGCAAGAAACAATGTGCTACTTCTCTGATGCCTGAATACCACTTGCTTTGGAGGTTTTTGCCTTGGAGCCCTGCAAGTGAGTGCCCCATTGGCTTTTGCTTGCCCGGTGTGAGAAATGGGCAGCTGCACTTTGCTTTGATCCAGCCTGGCTTTTCTGATGTTGCTATGAAGACACTGGTTATGACAGGGGCTGCTGGGCCCAGTTTAGGCCATCCATTTGGGGGGAGGATGAATTCAGACTGCACCAGATGCAAGGAGGAATAACCAGGAAGATTACAGGAGCATAAAGTCAGCAGGACTGAAATAGGAAAAGAGAGAGCTTGTCTTGTGTAATTTAGGAAGGAAAAGAGGGAGCTGAGAGGGATAAATATATATGGTGGTGACACAATATTGTACCCAAAAATGTAACTGAGAGGACTTAGTAGGTGGGGTTTGCTCAAAGGCGGGGGGCTGCAAATATAGTTAAGAAGTGCAAACGTTTTCCCCCTGTCAAGCGTGACATGATTTATTTGGCTCCATCTCCATGTGTGACATCATCTAGACTGCATAGGTGAGTTGAAGGCAAGGGGAAGGGAGGTGGTAAGAAGCTGGTAGAAAAAACAAATTGAGTAGCTTGCAGTTGAAATAGATCCATTTTGGAGCTTTCCAAATAGGAATTTAGTCTTCATAAACAGTCACAAATTCTGTTTTGAAAATAAAATGTGGTTCTCTCCCCAAGGAACCCTAATCCTAACCCAGGTCCAGTCTACTGTTACTGTCAGAAGAGGCAGCATTCAACTGCAGTCACCAAGTGATAGTTTTGAATGTATGGTCTGGAGCCATATGCCAAGGGCCATGCATACTGCAAAAAACCCCACACCAAAAACTCATAGCTACACACTCAGGACATCAAAGAATTCGGCATTTTGCTGCCATAATTATGCAAATCTAAACTCTTTGTTTGCAGTTCATATTTTCTTTGAAATACATCCAAAATACTTTGGCAACTGAAGAAAGTGTCATGCAGACATGGAGACTAGATAGGAAAGGAAGGAGAAACTTTGGGAGAGGAACAACCAATGGTTGGTTTGTTTATTATATTTATATCCTGGGGTTTTTTTTCCTTTTCAAGGCAGCTTATGTAAGTTTCCTCCTCCGCTTAATCCTATCCTCACAACAACTACCCTGTGGCGTAGGTGGACCTGAAAATCTGTGACTGGCCCAAAGTCACCCAGCTGGCTCCATGGTTGAGTGGGGACTAGAACCCGGACCACCTAAGTCCCAGTCCCAAACTCTTAACCACGATACCACACTGGCTTTGTTTAGGCCACTGAAGTTTTCAGCAAAGTGTAGACCTTGTGTTTTCCTTGAAACATACAAATGGAGCAGTGCGAGGAGAGGAGGAGGAAGAGCAAGGTTTTCAGGATATCTTTATACCAAAATACTTGAACTGAAACATAATATATTACCATCGACACTAACAGAAAGCCAGTGTGGCATAGTGGTTAGAAAGCTGGACTGGGACCCAGGAGATGCAGGTTCTTGCCCATCACTGGGCGATTCTGGGCCAGTCACAGTCTCTCAGACTAACCTACCTCACAGGGTTGTTTGAAGACAAGATGGACAGGAGGAGAATCTTGTGGCCCTACAGTTGCCATTCTCCAACAATATTTTCAGAAAGCAGACTAAAGCAAGTGAGTGCTGAATTAGAACTTAGCAAAATTTTTGATTTCACACATTTTTCCTTCCAAAGAAAGAAAGAAAGAATATGAAGCACAGTAAGTTGCCCATTTATTGTTAAACAAAGAATGTCCCTATATCTGGCTGATTTCTGTTTAAAGAAGCAGAGAATCCATTCTGAACAGCCCTCTTTGGACACATTCAGTGGGACTTCAGGAGCATCTAACCCAGGAGGAAAACCACCTGCTGCCTCCTCTTAAGGCCCAGGCAGCATGGCAAATGGTCAGATCTACAGACCAAAACAGCCAGAAGGGAACAGTCTGCCTACCAACTGGTCTAAGCTTTAAAGTGCATCAAGACCTGACCATTCAATGCAGCATGAAAAACTTTAAGGGACATTAGTAAATTTCAGAAATAAACACTTCAATCTTATCCAAGAGGAAAAATACATAGAAGGAGGTTGGATTTAAGCAGCATTTCTATTACCTGCTCTAAATATATCCCAACAGGTGTTACTAGGAAAGGTGACACAATATGTGTGCTTCTGTTTGGCAACACTGTTCTGATAATTGGTAACCAAAGCTAACAGGAGCGGAGGAGGTCAGGTCATCAAGGGGAACAAAAACATCCTTGTGAGATGCTGCTGCAAATGCCTGATGACTTTTCTGATTAAGTTATGTAAATACAGACTACCACTAGGGCACATTCCATTCCACAGCACAGGACAACTATAGGCGAGGTTAGAAATGAGTATTCTGCTGATCACAATCCTAGAAGGCAGACAGACTGTTCACTCTGCTTACATAGTGGCAGATTTTCAGCACAGGCTGGCAGCCGAAAAAATGGAGCTACCAGAAAACTAAAAGAAGGCACCAAATACAGACAGACCAAGGAGTATACATATGAGAGGGAGGGAGGGAGAGAAGGAGGGAGGGAGCTTGTGTTGCATCACATCTCCCTGTACGGCAAGTTCTTCCTGAAGTTCCTCATAAGGAACCAAGTACGACCCCAGAAAAGGAAAAAGCTTTTCACAGCCTTGGTGCTTTCTACAATTGCTGTATTTGCTATTTGCCTGGAATTTCTAATGCAAGCTTGCAAGACTGAACACCCCAACATGGATAGCAACAGGTACAGAAAATTTGACTTTTACTCCATTTTTCCAAATCTTCCTAGTCAAGACAGCCACCCTGCTTGGGGCCATTTCACACATAACGTGAAAGACCAGCTCCCTTTGGCCAGCTAATGTCTTGAATGCAAGGACCACCATGCACGAAGAGGAACAGTGTGTCCAAACAGACACCTGATGTCATGAATAAAGGTCAAGATATAAAACCATGGTGTAGGCTAACATTTCAGATCCAAGGGAATTGAGGTTAATTCTGAAACAGCAGGTACAGTGTCTTGCAAAAGTGTTCTGCCTCTTTACAGTATTGGGTATCTTGTGTATATCAAGCTGTAACAATGCCAACTAAATCCATTTCAATTCCAGCTTGCAAATCCATTACAATTCCAACAAAAGGTGGGACAGTCATACTTTTGCAAAGCACTGTAATTGCAATTCAGGCACAAAGGATGGAACACCAGCCATCTAGGTGTGACGGGTGGCCTTCTTGACTCCATTTGTTAACTGCAGCTGAGAAGCGGCAGCTTTATACCTGGTACAGACCATTGGCCTTTTCCTTAGTCGATTCAAGCTTTACTTCTGAATTTGCCTAGAAGTATCCAAATTTGGAAAACATCTAGAAGTTTTAAAAGGGCTAAGTGCTGAACACCCAGATGGTAAACTGAAACAGAAAGAAACCAGCAGGGCAGCCTGCAGCCAAAGAGGGCATTTCAATATCCTTGAAGCAAGAACTTAAAAATCAAGTGCATCTGAAAACCAGCCTTCATTTTAAAACTCCCAAAAGTTGCACAACTTGTTTCTGGATCAGCTTAAACACCACAAAGATGGGAAGCAGGCTTCTGGGAGAGATGGAGACCACAAGCCAGAAAGATAACCAATAAGGCACCCGAACCAGTTGGAAGACGATATACACACACACTCTCCACCTCCACCCACCCCAGCACAGGGCCGCTGTCCCAGTTCCCTTGCAAACTGCCCCTTGCTCGCTGGCATCCATCCAGGCACTTCCATTCACCACTGGTCCAGCGGGTCCTGCGGCTGCAACGCCCGCTTGCATCAGAGCAAGAGGAAACCCCTTGCCTTGACTCACCAACAGTTGGGCAGATTGAGAGTTATGCTGGGCTGGATTTTGGCTCCAAAGCGCAAGTATCCCAACGCTCCCAGGCTGAGGTAGAGGATGCTGACAATTCCCATGCCCACATAGAGGATGATGGGGAAGTGCTGAGGGTTCTTCATCTTGTTTTCGAGAGGAAGCACCTTGGTGAAGGAAAAGAAGTAAAACATCTAATTAAAATTAAATCACAGAATGCACCAGTTTAGCCTTCACTTTCATAAACTGCAGCCCATGAACTCTGCTACATTATTTCAGCCACAAAAAGCACCAGGGTATAGCCAAGTTCCATGTAGCTCAGCCTCTGTCTCCTCAAAGAAGTCAGATGCCAACCGTGGGTTAATCTTCAGCATCTGCTGGGTAGAAACACATTTCCTAGACAAGAAAAGATTGTTTTTGACTGTAAGAAATGAAGCAGCTACCAATATAAGCCTTTAAAACTAAATTTAGGCAATTCTCCCATCACAGCCATCCTGAAGCAAGGAGTTCTGTGCATTAGATCTGAATGAAAACAGTGTTTTCATCAGTTAATACAGTCAAAGGCTGTTTTCATTACTGATAAACCATTTCCACCTTGAGCTGCACTAACTCTAAACAGGAAAAGACTTCCATTCCTTGAAGAAAGGACTGTGACAATTTCTAACTCTTCCCATTCATACACAAGCAGAGGTTTGCACTCAAACTAAGTGGTTCCTCATAAGTGGTTTATTTAAATCACAGTGGCTTAACTTAAATAAGTTACTACATGGACATTCCCAGCCAGATGCCACTTGTGTGTCATCTGAAACTGGGAATTATAGCTTGTCTGAGAGGGAAACACTCCAAAAGCCCAACGGTTTGGCTAACACAAGAAGCCATGTTCAGGCAGTGGTTATGGAAACCGGGCCCAGCATGCACCGCAGCTTAAAATAAGTCCCCCATGGCTTGAAGATGCTGTGGCAGCTTACTTTGATCATGCAAACTAGCCCAATGCCTTAATTAACTCTGCTAGGACATGAAGTACACACATTACCACCTGTAAAGGGAACTGCCACCATGGTGCAAGATGTTCTGTTAATTCTAGAGCATAAAGCACTTTGAACTTTGGAGTTTACACAGATAAGAAGCAAGTAGCAGCATAATTCAGTCACATTCCATCCACACTTTCTACTGCCATCTCCCCCTTATTGACTAATGCTCAGTGGATCAGCTTTCCATGCCATGCACAGCTGGAAAAGGGCTGGTGATATAACCACTACTCTTTAATGCCTCAGCTCTGCAAGCCATCTAAAACCCATTTGCCTTCTTCATTATTCTCTGCCATTCTGGTAATTGCCAAACAAATGCAAGGATTTCTTCCTCTGTTGCAGGAAGGGAAAGGCACATCTTTCTATTGTTTTTATGTATTATTTATTAATTTGTTAGGTTTATAGCCCACATTTTTCTCTTTTAAAGAACTCAAGCAGCTTACATCATTCTACTCCAGCTCTCAATTTTATCTCCACAGCAACAACCCTGTGAGGTAGGTTGGGCTGAGAGCCTGTGGCTGGCCCAAAGTCACCCAGTCGGCTCCACAGTTGAACAGGAACTAGAACCCAGGCCCATTCAGACCCATGCTTTTAACCACTCTCATGTTCCCTGTAATGTGGGAAAGGCCCACTAGAATACGCTGCATGGGAACCCAATAGAACTGATGCTTCACTTAGTGTACATGTGATAAAAATGGCACATTTATAAATGGGAAAGGCATAACAGAGAGAAAAAAAATCAAGCCTTTCCTGTTGAAAAAATAATTAATGAGCCAGTTTTATATCATACACTAATTCACTGATCTCAAAATCAACCACAGATAAGTATGGATGAGATCTGGAAGTCCTCACTGTTAACAGGTGAATCATATTTCTGAATGCAAGTCATCTATCTGCAAATAGTTTTCAATAAGTATTTTCTGTTTTTCCTTAAAAATGTCAAAGCAGTTAACAAAAAAAAGTCAATGAAAACAGAGAGCTATAAAACAAACTGGCAGTAAATCTACAGTTCGACTCTTTAACATAGAATTTTGCACACCAGGTCAATTTCCACACATTTCTTTAGGTTGCTTTTTTTAGTTCTTAAATTTAAGGTGTGATTCTATGCACCTTTGGGTGGGAAAAAGGCATGGTCATGCTGTGAGTTGTAGGCCTTTTTCTGTACAAATTTGCATAGGATTGCACCTGTTGTGCTTTTTTTATACAGTACAAATGCAAACCAACCCATGGGTCTTTTGCACTAAGCTACGGCCAGAGCCATGCTTGGGAGAAGTTATCACCTTCTTAATCTCCAGACAGGGGACTTCTATTTTTATAGTTAAAAACACTCCTTAACATTCTGGCTAGATGTACATCACTACAACGGAATCTCTTTGCTTCTTATCCTTCACACAGCACTATTACAAAACCCATTCTCTTTCAGTACTGGCCTCATCATTAGACAGATGAGGATAGAGCCACGCTATCGTGTTCCTTGTCTTAGATGCCATGCTTCCTCAGTTAGTGCATTTCAGAATGACATTTCTAGTATTGCTAACAAAATTACCATTGTAGAAAATTCATCTGAAAGCACTGCAAGATAAAAGACAAATTACCTGAGAGTAAAGGGAGGCAGGGGAAAAGAAAGATTGCTCATACCTGTTCCCTTTGATCATATGTACTTCTAGAAAGTAACAAGGTGACTCACAAAATCAGCACAGGAAAAATTGTTTGGGTAAGTTAACTCACCCAAACAACTGCTCTGTGCTACAAATGCATTTTCAAATAATAAAATTAAGCTAGGAAAGTTGGTGTAAAATGTCTTGAAACCGAAACAGTCATCAGACATCACCAAAACACTGTTTGGCCTAATGCAACAGTTTAGTGATAGACCGCACAAGTTTACATGAATTCTCTTCAAAGTCTAAGGCTGAGGCAACAAGGAACAGATGCATAGTACAGCTAGCCTCATCTTGTTCAGGAGGCAGATGGCCACTGCTGCGGGATTCCTCCTTGATCAGGGAGGAGCTGCCCCACCACCAAATGATCCCATGGCTCAGTCACGCATCCACAACTTACCACTCCAATGCCTTCAAAAGCAAAGACAGCTGTGCCAAAAAACAGAGGAAATGTCTTCCACGGAGCCACCATAGGCAGATGGGAAGGGTCTGGAATGTCCTGGCAACAGGCAAAGAAAAAGAGAGGTTAGATTTGGGGGTGGAGGGGGGAGATGAACCAATACAATAACTCAAGTGGGAAAGAGTTCCAGCAGGACGTTACTAGAACATAGAAAACTGGCTTATACTACAGTAGACCAGTGTAACTAGTCTTCATGTAGCTCAGCTTTGCCTGTACCAGAGGGGATCAACTTGTGCTGTTTTGGCCTACAGCCTCCATCAGCCTTAGCCAGCACAGTCAAGGAGGAGAGATCATGGGAGCTGTAGGCTAAAATACTTGGAGGGCCACAGGCTGCCCATCCCCAGAGACTCAGAGCAGAGGTTTTATTGCCCTACCTAGAGATATGCTGGAAACGTCTGTGTGCAAAACATGCACATTTCTACCTAATTTCCCACTCCATAAGGATGTGCAGAATCTGAAAACTCAAACAAATCCTACAAGTGATTCCTACTGAAAATGGGAGGCTACTCTAAGTGGAAGCCAACCAGCACCACAGTAACCATTATGCAACACCTGCTGTGCTTTTTCCCCGAATATGGCTAAGCATGAGCAGTAGCTTTCTTGCCGTGCAAGCGGTGGCCGGTCTTTTTGGCATGCAGATAATAATAAATCATTTAAGTATTTTGCTCCTTGCCTATGGCTCCCTGTATTCACTTGGTAGCTAAATCCTTCTGCTTCTACATTACAACAATCTAGCTCCCCATCAATCCTCCATCACTCCAGCTGAACACATTGGCTCATGCCACATCCATCTTTGGCCACGATGCTGCCACCTTCTTTCCTCTGGCCTTCCCTCATCATACCTCGCTGCCATCCCATCCCCAATCCAGAACAGCCTGGCTTCATTTTATCACCTGACATGTGACAACCACCCCTTGAATTAGATCACGTTCACCTACCAGAAGTATCCTGCTGCCCACCTTTGTAACAACCAGCCCTTAATTTCCCCTTTTCCTTTCCTTCAAATGCCTCCTCGACACATACTTCCTACTTAAAAGGCTTTGCTTAACCACTTAGTCCATACACCCTTCTGATGGCAGCCAAAAGAAATACTAAATATACACAGTGCATTTGACTGTACTTGTGCTGTTATTCTTGCCTTGCTTCTCTCTGCTTCTGCTGAAATTTAAATTGTAAGGAAAGGGTGGGAATCTGCCTTTAAAAAAACCCTTTTTGTAGCTTTGTAGCACTGATGGTACTATATCAAATAAATAAATCCATTAACTGCAGTGACCAACATTGAAGGCCTGGAGGAATGTTGTCCATGGGGTCGCGATGGGTCGGACATGACTTCGCGACTAAAAACAACAACAACAAAACATTGAAACTGCAAGATGAGTCTTCAGTGGCTTGCATCTACAGATAGCCATTCCTGAATGGCACCACTGGTACCAAAAAGGACATTCAGAATGGCGCCTCTGTTGCCATTTCTATGCACATACCCTGACAATATACTGGAATATCATGATCAGGCTGCAAATCATGAGAATGTTGGCCAGCATGGAGAAGATGGAGAGTATCTTGAGATTCTGGATGAAGACAAGCAGTATCACGAATGGCAACAAGGACAGGATGTATAGCTGGGAACTCATGGTTGGAGCCATGATCGCGGTTTCATTGGCGCTGCAGTCGTTGGTTGTGCCATTGGCAGCAGATATCACCTGAGGGATAACGCATTGAGAGACATGGCTTACAAACAAGCTTTGCTTTCTCTGATCAATTGGTAACGTGATCATGACAAAATATGTCTCACAGGAAGTGAATATGGAACTGCCTTGTTCCAGCTATTGAAATATAAGTAGCTAAGGCTAAAGAGTCCAGTTTGCACACACCACGTACTCTAGAACCCATGTTCCAGGATTGCAGGGGGCAAAGAAGCTTTACACAGCTTTCCTTGTAAGTTTTAAAAGATACTGATGGAAGGGTAACTGTCCTCTGGGTAGAAAAATGGTGGCAGCAGAATGCACTCATTTACTATTTCAAAAAGAAGAACAGAGCCAGTTTGCCTTCAAAACAAGGTTGGGCAATAGCAGCTGCCGATACAAGGCAATCTGTTCCTTCCTACTGCTGCACTTTTCAGCTGAAGCCATTTTCATAAAGCCTACCAGGTGAAGGAACTGAGATCTGGATAAGAGTGAGAGAGTTCCTAGCTATAGTAGACACTTAATCCGGAGGCTGAACTCATGGTTGAATCACCTAACAGCCAAAAGGAGAATCCTAAGTGCTGACAGATAAATAGGAATATATTTATCTCACTTTTGGAAAGCAGCTGTTCAATGGGAGATTATAGGTCTACCAATGAGATATGGGTGCTTTATTTTCTACTGTTTACAATGGATGGATACTAATGGGCACACTGCCTTACTTACAGTTTCCCCAGAGCCACAACAAGCCATTTCACTAGTTTACTGGGCTACAGAAAAGTGAGACACAAACTCATGTTTATGGTGACTTTCTTCTCCTTTAAGTCCAACGGTTACATTCTAAAAGTTAACCCCTTTTAATGCTCCGCCCAAGTTTAAAAATAGGAAGTATACTAGTACCCTAATGGTACAAAGGGGTTTGGTAGTAATTAGAACCATAAGCCTGACTATGTGTGGCATTAAATTGAAAAAGAGGGTCTGTTTTTTTTAATACTAAATGTATTTAAAACATTTCTTGATTTAGCTGAAAGTCACACAATTATAATTTAACTGGATCACCCTGACTACAACATTATTTACCTGAAATAGATTCAATGGATTTGCCACACAGACCAGACAGCCGCAAAACATTAATTTAATTGTGAACCCATCCTCCTCCATGAGCATTCTTAGCCAATTGTGAGGTGGTGCGATGAGAAAACCACTAAGTCATGTGTGTAAAACCTCAGTGCAGAACAGTGACTGTAAAGCCCAGTGCTTCCCCTTAAAAAGGATGGAAAAAACATCCCAAACTCATATTAATATTCTCCTGCCTCTGATGAAACAGGAAGTTTCACTAAACTTCATTAAACAGCATGTTTCAGAACAACCCAGCATTGCCTCCCACAGCAAACCACAGTTTCCGTTTTCACACACAAGCTCCTAGCACAGCCATCCTGAACAAACTAGTCTCAGTAACAGCGTGCCAGCACATGCAAAAGCTGAAAAGCCATTGCTGTACAGCAATGATACACTGGATACACTCCAGTGATGTATTTAACAGGCTGATGATTTATTTACATTTATATCATCTGTTTTGTGATTCACAATATCTGTTAGATGCACAGTATCTGTTGGATACTATACATCTAATACGTTTTCAATTTCACTATTCTAGAACAAAACAAGGGCAACATCTCTACCATGCTAAGGAAAGGCACAGTTCGATTTATAAGACCACCCAAGTATTCCTATGTTGTTGTTGTTGTTGTTAGTCGCGAAGTCGTGTCCGACCCATCGCGACCCCATGGACAACATTCCTCCAGGCCCTCCTGTCCTCCACCATCCCCCGGAGTCCACTTAAGCTCACACCAACCGCCTCTGTGACTCCATCCAGCCACCTCATCCTCTGCCGTCCCCTTCTTCTTTTGCCATCTATTGTTCCCAGCATTAGGCTCTTCTCCAGGGAGTCCTTCCTTCTCATTAGGTGGCCAAAGTATTTGAGTTTCATCTTCACTATCTGGCCTTCTAAAGAGCAGTCAGGGTTGATCTCCTCTAGGACTGACCGATTTGATCGCCTTGCGGTCCAAAGGACTCGCAGGAGTCTCCTCCAGCACCACAACTCAAAGGCCTCAATCCTTTTGCGCTCGGCCTTCCTTATGGTCCAGCTTTCACAGCCATACATTGCAACTGGGAAAACCATAGCCTTGACTATACGCACTTTTGTTGGCAGG
>JAIXND010000674.1:83253099-83267842 GCA_023646645.1 Varanus salvator macromaculatus
TTGCCACCAGAAGCTCATGATCTGAGCCACAGTCAGCTCCTGGTCTAGTTTTTACTGACTGTATAGAGCTTCTCCATCTTTGGCTGCAGAGCACATAGTCAATCTGATTTCTGTGTTGACCATCTGGTGATGTCCATGTGTAGAGTCGTCTCTTGGATTGTTGGAAAAGAGTGTTTGCTATGACCATTGTATTCTCTTGACAAAATTCCACCAGCTTGTGCCCTGCTTCATTTTGTACTCCAAGGCCAAACTTGCCTGTTATTCCAGTTATCTTTTGGCTTCCTACTTTAGCATTCCAATCCCCTATGATGATAAGGACATCATTTTTTGGAGTTAATTCTAGAAGGTGTTGTAGGCCTTCATAGAACTGGTCAACCTCAGCCTCTTCAGCACCAGTGGTTGGGGCATAGACTTGGACTATTGTGATGTTGAGTGGTTTGCCTTGGATTCGAACTGAGATCATTCTGTCATTTTGGAGATTGTATCCCAGTACTGCTTTTCCTACTCTTTTATTGACTATGAAGGCTACTCCATTTCTTCTGAGGGATTCTTGCCCGCAGTAGTATACCTGATGGTCATCTGAACTAAATTCACCCATGCCTGTCCATTTGAGTTCACTGATTCCTAAGATGTCGATGTTCAGTCTTGTCATCTCTTGTTTGACCACATCCAACTTGCCTTGATTCATGGATCTTACATTCCAAGTTCCTATGGAGAATAGATCTTTGCAGCATCGGACTTTCCTTTCACCTCCAGATACATCGGCAACTGAGTGTCCTTTCGGCTTTGACCCAGTCGCTTCATTCTTTCTGGCGCTACTAGTACTAGCCCTCCGCTCTTCCCCAGTAGCATATTGGACACCTTCCGACCTGAGGGGCTCATCTTCCGGTGTCATATCGTTTTGCCTTTTGGTACTGTCCATGGGGTTTTCATGGCAAAGATACTGGAGTGGGTTGCCATTTCCTTCTCCAGTGGATCACGTTTTGTCAGAGCTCTCTGCTATGACCTGTCCGTCTTGGGTGACCCTGCACGGCATAGCTCATAGCTTCATTGAGCTACGCAAGCCCCTTCGCCACAACAAGGCAGTGCTATACCATAGTTAAAACACTCTTTTGTCACAAGCTTAAACAAAAATTAGGGCATGAAAGGGTGAAAAGTTAGGACAACTCTAGTTATGAAAACAAGGCCCATCTGGTTACATGAATGATGAAGATGCTAAAATTAGATGAGCTCTTAAATTCCTGAACTCTCACCTATGCTGCGTTTAGACATGACACCATATTAAATTACGCTGAGTCTTACCTGTTTTAGATTGTCAGCCAGGAATACAAAATACACACAGCAGAATCCCAGCTGAGTAAGGATTAAAAAAAAACCCACTAGGTACCTGCAAAGTAGTAAGACACACGTGTGAAAGATGAACAATTACAACAATTCAACCTGATTGAAACATTGAGGCTTGAGAAGTGCTTTCAGAACAACTTCTATTTAAAAACTTGTTACAATCACAGAAATCTGAAAGCATGCTAGCAAAAAGGGTGTCTCCTAGAATGCAAGTCATAATGTCTAAAGTATAACTGGTGGCAAACTCCAAGAAAATTTGAGGTGAGCCATCAGGACATTAACTCCACTGTTAATACAGTTTAGTTCTTGAACATTTCTAGATGTCTGGTTCTCTATTGTTTGGTGATTTTTAGTTTGTGAGGTCTAAAGAGGGGCATGAAGTGTACTTGGCTTAGTTTGGTTGACCCCATGTTTGCTCAATCCTTGCTCCTTATGGCTGATTATACCTGGCAAGGAGCAGACAGCTGTTTGGGTCCAGGAGGTCATCAACATCTCTTTCAGAGACGGAATGGTCCCAGCCTCCTTAAAGGCAAGAGTGCGACCTTTTGAGAAGAAACTGCTATAGGACCTGGAAGATATCAATAGCTGCAGGCCAGTGGCAAAGGTAGGCAAGTTGCTCACACGTGATCCCAGTCAGATCCAGGTTCTCTTGGTTGAAACCAATTTTCCAAGCCTATTTCAATCCATGTTTAGGCCTGGTTTGAATCAAAACAGCCTTAGTCATCTTGAAAATGAACCCTTTTGGGAGAGGAAAAGAAGCCATGCTCTCCTTAATATTTCAGTGGTTTTCAAAATCCTTGAACCATCGTGTCTAGCTGCCCAAGTAAGGTGTAAATGGGACTGATGTGTAGTAGTTCTGCTTACACTTGGACAGCAATTTCCTGAAGGTGGTATGGGGTAACTTCAGGGTCCTTCAGGGTGAGTGAGGTAATCTGAGAGCTCAAAATGTGCTGCTGATAACAAGCAGCTTTATCTCCCCTTATCTCTGGAGTGAAGGGAGGCTGTTGTATGAGCTAGACCAGTGCCTGGCTTCAGAAAAGAACTGAATGAGATGAGGTGAACATGTCATGCCTATCTTCCACTGCTTCCAGTCCATTTTCAATCCAAATGCTAGCTTTGACCTATAAAGCTCTATGTAGAGTTTGCAGAAGAGGCTCTGCTAACCTACCCCAATCCAGAAAAGAGCATCTCAGCTAGTTTCCAGGGCTGAGTTTAGACTGATTCACTCCCTGCTGCATGTGTGGTGAGTCCCACGGGTGCCACAGATTGAGTAGGAACATGGTGGCAATACTGAGTGCTGCCCAGTGATGTCACAGCAAGACGTTTACAGAGTAAGAGCAGCAAACCTGGCCAACCATATGGCACACTCATAAAGGGGCTATGCAGTTCCCATGCCAAACATGCCAGTTTCCCAACAGGTGTCAATCCCTCTATGCATGCAGGAAGTAGCATCTAAAAGCATTGTTGTGTAAAACAAAAGTGATGTCTATCAGCTTGCTCCATCCCACCAATTTAAGATGTTTGAGGGTGCAATCGTATGCATGTTTAGACCAAAGAAAAGTCCACAACTCCCAGTATTTCCCAAGGAATATTGCTTCCCATTGAAATATACATAGGGTTGTGTTTTCAGACTCTCTAGATCCACTTTTTTCTGCATGTATAGACTACAACAGCAAACATATCCACTCACAAATAAAAGCAAGGAAATTACCTGCCCCAGATGGAGTGATCCCTAAGCCATGCACTGGGGCTGGCTTCCAGCCCATGCTTCACAGCATCCCCATAATCCAGAAACGGTTTCTGATGTCTGATTGAGGGAAAAAAGAATGGTGAGTAAAAAGAATACCTGAATGGTTGATACAATTGCTGTAAAAACACATTGGAAAAATACAAACTGTTACAGCCTATGGACAACATTATGTGGGGTGGGGTGGGGTGGGGTGGGGGTTGCAGTTCAAATTTCCTTCATGCACACCCATCCAAAATGTGAATGGAAAATCCTGAAGCCTTGTTGGAATCTTGAGCTAAATGGATCTGCAGCAGGTATTTGCTTATGACTATGAAAAACAGTAACTCTCAAAAAGGATCTCACACGTGCCTAGTAACACAAGAGCAGCTTCACCATGGCACAGTCCAAGGGAAGTGGGAATAATGCAGATATGCATCTGTTTTGTTAGAACCGCTTCCATGCATATAACAGTGGCTGCATGTGCTTTTGCAAATACTGACCTAGGTCCAGACATGTCCTCCCTACCCCCCTATTAACTTAAAACCATACCATGCCTTTGGTGGTTACTCACTCCACTCTGGGTCATAGCCACAGTTTTCAAGATCTTTTCACAAAACTAGCAGTAGTATAGTTATAACCCTGATTATGATAATTCTGAGAGCTTTGAAAAAATGCCTTGAAAACTGCAGCTGTAATTGAGAGCAAGGTAGGAGCTATAACTCCTATAAACCCTGACCACTCGGCCATGCAAGTTGGGCTGATGTGAGTTGTAATCCAAAACATCTGGGGGGCCACAAGCTGTCTACTACTGATCCAGAGCTCAGCTTGCTACTATGCAGTCTACCTGTTTTCACCAGCTTGCTTTGCCTACACCGTGAGTCTCCCCCTCACAGAATAAAATGGGCCCTCCAAGTTGTTAGTTCTCATGGAAGAGAATCAGAAGCTCCTAGGCACATTGGGCTTTCCCACCAATATTATACAAACAAGGTATAAAAAGTTCAAGAAAGCATCATGGAGGCTGTTGCATCCAGGCATAATGTGGCCCAGTGGCACACTTGTCATGTCTGGTGTGAAAAACAGCTCTGGCTGGATTGGCTAGGCTTTTCCAGAGAAGGGGCCTTCTCTCAGGCTCAGTTTCCCCTCTGTGAAATAAGTCATTCCCATTCTAGCCTCCCTGCTTTGATGCATCTGTGCTTTAGACACATGGGAACTGCCACCTGGTCCAACTCATGTCCAAAGAATGGTGTAGGTGGTCCTTACTAAAGATGCTGTGTCTTATTTATATTATTGCCGCCGTGAGACACTGTAAAGGGCGGGATACAAAAATTTTAAAGAAAGAAAGAAAATAAAGCCTGCTCTCTTGAGGAATCTCAGACGTCTGCATTTGCTCTTACTTGTTGCAGAAGTGGTGGGCGCACTTCACCAGGATGTCCATGCAGTGCACTGCGATGATCCCAATCACAACCAAGCTGACAGGGCCCATCTAAATAATGTGAGACGAAGTAGGAAGGGATTTAGATTGATGCCACTGAAATCAAACAAGTTATTATGAACCATCTAGAAAGCGCAGAGCTAGTGTGGTGCAGGAGATCCAGGTCCGAATGCCCACTCAGCCTGAAGCTCTTGGGGTGACTAGTCAGCCTAGCCTTCCTCACAGGGTTGTAGTGAAGATAAAAGGGAAAGAAGGACAACCATGTAAGCTGTCCTGGACTGCATGCAATAGGAAAAATGTGGAGTCTAAAGGGCATGCATGCATGCATAAAGTCACTCAGCAAAAAAGAGGAGACACTCACACTCGAGGAGCAAAGGAACCCTGGTTTCGCAGAAGGAGTTTGCATTACACTGATGCTTATTAAGGCCTGATATTAATAATTCATGCAACATTTATATAGCACTGTTAAGTGCTCAGGGCTCTTCATGCATCCTCTCAAGAACCCTGTAAAATAAATGACTATTATGCCCACATTGTAGATGGGGGGAAGTGGGAGAGCTGAGGGTAAGGTGTCTGACGGTGAAGGGCATCTAATGGCATGGCGGAAATTTGCTGGGAACTTCCCAGTTGGTAGCCATTCTGTTCCACGACTCTAGTGCAACCCTGGCTCATGACGGCCAGCGAAACAGAGGAGAGGAAATGTGCCAAGCTTCCCGCTGACCACACTCGAGCGCCTCCCGCCACTGCAAATGCCCTGGCTCTCTCAGGGCTCTCTCAGCAGCCCACGGACAGAGTGCGGCCTGCAGTAACACACAAGGCTCAGCCTGCTGTGCCCAGGTGGGAAGACCACTTTCAGGCAGCGGTTCAGGAAAAGAACAGTCTCTGCCCATTCAGTGCTGGACAGGAGAGCCATTTTGCATTAAGTGGAATCCTTTCCAATACTTAAGGGGCAAACCAGGAACAACAGAACACCTGCATCTCGAAGTAGGAGGCTGCTCAATAGATCAAGGGGGACAGCGCCTTCCTAAGAGTAGGATAAGGAAGGGCAGAGCCCTTTGCTGCTCACTGCTGGGCCGTGAATCCTGCCCCAAGCTTGCCCGAGAGTGCCTCAAAAGGAGGAATCCAGGAGCTTGCTGCCCCACTATGAAGCCAACATGGTGCTGGTTTGCATATGGGCATGTTTTCTGTAACACAAGTGTACCCTCTTTTCACGTAAAGTTACAACCCTATTTTTCCTGATCTTATACTTCAGAAATGCCAAATACCCAAATTACATTATTAATATTACTGTTAGCTCCCTTTGAATCTGGCTTTTGGTCCTACTGTCCCATGGACTCTGTTCTTAACAAACAAGAAATGAAGGATGCACTTAACCTACATGAACAACTAAGAATCTTGGGGCACCTAAAAGCAAATTTATTATGGCATATGATGAGGTAAGCAACTTTCAGGGGAAAGTTACCCTCCTTGCTCAGCAAGAAGCCATATCCCTATCCCTGCATTGCTGAATTTACCACCAAAATTAAGTGAGGAAAACAGCCCCTTTTGAATGATAAACCAGCTGTTTGCTGATGAAATTCAGTGATGCCAGTGAAATGAGGCTATTTTGCTGATGCCAACATATTTTGGCAGCAAACAACTGCTTTATTCTTTAAAAACTGGGCTACCTGGCAGCTGTTTTCTTGTCATCCTTGAATTCTTGTTGTCATTGGGGGGGATGCAAAAAAGGGACAGGGAACTGCATGCAGTCCACCCTGGCACAAGCTTTTCTGGCCTACAACTCACTTCCATCAAATATGTTACAATATAATTGCAGCTCAAGCTAATATTTTCTGCAGCTGGTGAAACTGGACCATAGTCCACAAAGGCTTATGGCCTCATGAATGTGTTGGTCTTTAAAGTATCAAAAGATGTTACTGTTTTTTCTTCCACAGAATAATGTAGCCACTCTCTGGGAATTTAAGCTGCATGGTACTTTTGTCTTGTTATTATTTTCTGCTCTTCATACAGCTATTCTATTTTGCAGTTCTATTATTTGAGTTCTAATGAACACACGATTTTTAGGTTCCATGCCATGAACACATTTTTCTCTGTGTTCATGTTCAGTTTCTCCTTTCAGTGGGAGTTCTTTAAGTGTGGTTCTATGCCTCTTCTCTCTAGCTGCATCTTTTTGATCCTTTTATTCCCTCTTAAGATTCACTGTCCCTTTCACTTTCAGAGCAACAACCAGATGCTCAACACCTCTTTGCTTGCTTTGTTGCTATTTCCAATTTCTCCTTATTGCCTGACATTCAATGTGTAAATGAGAAGACATCAGAACTAGCAAGAGAAGGAGAGATATCACTGAAAAAATAAGAACTTTAAAGCCCAGTTAACTTACGTTGGGTTATAGTAACACACTGCCTTCTCCCCAAGTATTTAAACTGTGAGCCTTTTCTAATTTTTCTCCTTTTATTCATATTCCCGTAAAAACCATTATCAGTCAACATTTAAATGTTGCTGAAATTCATTCTCTTTTTGACTCACTCTACTACTGCCAGTCTTTGCTTTACTGTTTGTTTTAACATGATTCTTTTATTTCTGTTTTAACAAACTCAGTTTCCTCTATGCTCACTACTACTGTTCTTTGTTCTTCAATCCCTTGCTTTCCTTCTTTTTTAGGGTGCCTGGTCTGCTACCACTCCTTTCTTGCCTAAATCACACCTTACTTTAAAGTACTTCAAAGGCTCCTAGTAGGCAAAACAGTGAAGCTTAAAAATAGGTCATTCTTTCTTGATATCTCCATCTATTCTCCATCTATTCATAGATGGCCATCTGTACTGCCCATATTTGTAAGCATCCAAGCACAGGAACAATCCAAGAGCCACTTGAAGGTCTATGGATTTCAGAAGCAAATTTAAGCAATTGCCCTATTATTTCCTCTTCCCTTTCCCAACTGTCTTGTCTGCTAGACTGTAAACCTGCAAGGCAGGGGTTTTCTTCTCTTTACCTGATAATTCATGGTACATGACATCAAGGATTTTAAATTGATAATTATACCAATATCTTGTTTGTAGCCAGTTCAGTTCTTTTATATGCAATGTACATTACAACATAACTAGTTTGATGCAACAAAGCTTAATTGTGGGTGATATGATCTGAAGTATACATCCTTGAAGAATTCCACATTGCTGGAATGATTTCAATACCCATGTTGAGACACAGAAGTTAGGGAGTGATGCCTACACACTAGAGGGAAGTGTTTTCAATTTATGACCTGCAGACTTGATTGCCTTGGTAATTATTTCATAAGTCAGAAAGTATCTCAGCTGAACTACATAATGCACAAACAGACAAACTTCTGTGCTCTTAGAAGCCTTGTTGGTAGAACAGGAAGGAGAGGATCCTGAATACATTTTGGCTTAGATAATTTTAATGACATTATTTAAATTGCTAGGAAATGTAAGACAAATAGGTCTTCTGTCTAATCAAGGGCACATGTTTTCTCTGATATGCTTACATCCTGGATTCAAGTAGAACTCTAAAAGCAGCCAAGGGCCATTTTCATAGATAGCAAAAAATTACTTCCCTGACTTCTTTTTCCCTCTTCCCACCACAGCCCTCAAGCCCCCGGTAGGGAATCTGTGACCAGATACAAACATGTAGACATTTCAGTAGCAGCTTCCAATATCTGATTTGAAGCAGCGGGACCCATGAAGGATAACAAAAACAATAGTTGGGAGAAGCAGACAACATATTTTATTTTACGTTTGATATCTTGGTCATTCTTCTGTAGAATACCAGCAGCTGAACCTCTAGCCTATCCATTTCCAGGACTGCATAGCAATATTTTGTAACTATAGCGGATTAACTCGGATTATTCTCCAGCTCAATTCTAGAGAATTTGAATTCTCTGATTTTCCCCATAACTAAACTCCTAAACTGCTATCCTATACATGTGTACAGCAAAGTAAGCTCTATTTGAATTCGATTTAACTTAATTCCCGATAGGTATCCACAGGACTTCTCCCTAAGTCAGCAATACAAGGATCAATTGTGAAACGAAGGAAAAGATACTGATTTAATTAAACCTACACGGCAAGAAGCAAACAAAGGTTGCAATGCAAAGCAGCATTCTTACCACAATGCCAGCATTTCTGATGGCTAATGGGAGACCCAACATGCCTGTCCCAATGTTCCCTTTCAACAGGTGTATTAAGGTTTGGAGCCATCTGAAGAGAAAAGAACAGAACAAGATCACTGAGTTACTTCAAAGGATGCAGCCCCATTGCTTCCAGGCAGAGTCTGCCAAGGTTATGCATTCAGGAGGTAAGGTGGAAACACAGTGGAAAACCTGCACATACTTTTCCACTGAGGGGGATGCTCTAAATGGCTCGCATAATATAGATGATTGCGGCTATAATTTAACATCAAATTGGTACACATATTTGATCATTACAGAAGCTTCTAGATTGTGGTACATTCATGTTAACAACACTAAACTTTATGTATTTATTATATTTATAGTCCACCCTTTTTCCTGCAAGGAACCCAAGGCAGCTTTCATCATCTTCCTTCTCCTCTTCATTTTACCCTCACAATGGAAAAAAATATCACTTGTCCAATTTCTCTCTCTCTTTCTGTGAGGTAAATTAGGCTGAGAGTCAGCGACTGGTCCAAAGTCACCCAGTGAGTTAATGGCCAAGTCGGGGATAGAACCTGGGGCTCCCAAGTCCCTGCCTAACACTCTATGCCATGTTGGCTCTCTATTAGTATTAATAGTAATATTTTGTGTTTTCAGTGCAAGTGATCAACCTGGTTTTTGCCACAACAGAACCATATAGGAGAAGGCATTTCTATGGTATTCTGGACCAGGCTGCACAAGGCTTTAATGGCCAATATAAGCTTCTTTACATTAGTCTAGAAATAAACCAGGGACCAGCATACCTCACAAAAGACTGGCGCCATGTCAACCTCCTGGCACCTAATAGCATTCTGGATACATTGAAGTTCCTAGGCTGTCTTCAAAGTGAGCCCTACAAAAAGAACCCTACTGAGGCCATATTAACAGATTGCCCTTGTATGCGCAACAGATCCTCAATTTACAAGAAAGTATGCTGCTAGTATATCAGCTGAAGCTGTTAAAACAAGCATACAGCATGTGATGCCACTGTGCAGCTCTGACAAAGCTCTCATCTCCAGCAGGTGCTCAGTGCAATCTGAAACTCATTTTCATGGAAAGTGTGGCAAAACAAATTCCCAAGTAATGCCATAATAATAAAGTCACAAGAGCCATTAGAAAGAGAGGGCATTTGTTTAAAGATAGAGATGTTGTTCTCATGTAAAAGCCTAAAAATTCAAAAACCTTTCGAGACATTGATAAGATCACCTTTTCTCGCAGGAGCAAACGTGGCTATATTGGGTTTCCTTAAAGTCCCAGCTTGCTCCTGCATGTAATCATGGCCTGTAACCAAATCTGGGACTTCAATGAACCAAATTTGTAAGACAGACTGAGAACAAAGCAAAGCTATGGCTCATTATTTTAATGAGTTTCAGTACACTGAATGAGGGCAAGGGGCAGGTTTTCCATGTTCAAGGGAGCTTGGAGGAAATAATGCAGATGGACAACACATCAATGAAAAATGTGTACTTGCAGGTTATGCTTTCCTAAGGGGAAAAGGGCCCAGAAGAAATTCAAGTTCCATGCCCAAATGATCTGAAACCACAACAGTCTCAGCTGGCTGGGCTCACGCTCCCAAGGGTCTAAGAGGTGCAAGCCCGTGGGCCACAGTGACTGTCACATGAAAGAAGAATTCGAGTACATGCCCGAGTCCATTTTCTCAACAGACCCAGTGAGCTTACTCATGTAGGACTAGGAAATACGACCACCTCCTTACTCCTATTTCTATCTGACATGATGAACAAGTTTCTCTCATAGTTAAAATCAGTTAGCCCAGCCTTTCCCAAATGGCCGCCCTCTAGATGCTTTGGACTTCAAGTGCCGGCAAACCCAGCTGGCATGGACAATGGTCAAGAATGCTGGGAGCTGTAGTACAAAACATCTGCAGGACACCAATTTGGAGAGGACAAATTAGCCTATCTACAACAGGCACACAGACATATCCTGATGAAGAGCTCTTTAACTTACGTTGTCCCATTTGCTTCTCCAAACCGTTGGTACGATGAAGGGCTAGAGAAGTTGCTCAGGCCGTCTGGGGGGCTGCCATCAGGAGTCACCTCTGTTGAGCTGTAGTCATTGTAGTCCTCACTGCACAACCTCCTGGTGGACATGGTGACTGTGGGAAAAGCAGGATTAGATGCCATCGTTCCTGCTAGCTCCACGGCTCCCCCAGGGGCTGTTGTGGGCTTCACTGCATGGGCCTTCTCTGGATGGGACATTGCTGCAGTGCAAGTGTCGTGCTCCTCTTAGTGCAGCAAGTTCTGCTTGGAGGAGTTATATAGCACCACACCTCCTGACGTACCTGAGGAGTGGCAACAGCAGTACTCTTTCCTGAGCAGAGAACTGCTTTGGGATCAGCACTTTACCTATAATTATCACTGGAGTTGAAGTATAATCCTGTCAAAGTCCAGAACACCCACACTCTCCCCTGAAGACAAGAATAGATGCCCCATATTGATTTGTTCAGCAATTAAGACTACCATGAACATGATCAGCATAGGCTGACTGCAAAGTGTGCACCAGTTCTTCCTCAACCATCAGGATAAGAGGCACATCCCACACACAGAACAGGGCGGCAGAAGCCAGTGTCTGTTTCCTGAATTCTACAATCTGCCTGCAAGGTATACTGATGACACATACAGAAAAACCAAGGACCTACGTATCTGTCACAGTTTAAACCACCAGGGCCTGCGATTTCAGGAACTAGAAGATCAAATTATGCAACCAAAATGATGCAAAGACCCAAAGACTGAATTCTTCTCCCTTCCATGCACACTGATGAACTTGCCTTCATGGAAACATAGAAACAGAGTGAGTCAGAAGGGGCCTCCCAGGCCATCTAGTCTGACCCCTGGCTCCAGCCTTCAAAGGCGGTGCTCTGTCTACTTCTAAATTTTGCAGTAACTTCACCCAATTTGGCCTCCAGGTATTGCTAATTTAAATGAATAAATCTTGTATACTTGGGGAGGGAACACAGCTTGCAGGATTTTCCAAAATCAACCCCCAGGAACTCCTGGTAAGGCTAGGAAAGACTCCTGCCTGAAACCCTGTCGAGCCATGTTGACAAGACTGGGCTAAATGGACCAATGGACTGACTCTAACGTGAGCTGACTCTCTCTCCACCATAGGTGACCAGGAAGCTCAGTGCTGTTTCTACACAGCAGCTTGTTCTTCACATACAAGCCACCCTGAGAACCCATGGCTTGTTTTAGGGTTGTTCATTCCTATGCTGGTTTGTTGCATCAGCCTAACCTGGCAAGGCAATTTCCTCAAGGGTTGCAGAGAACAGTTAAAGAACTGCCCAGTCTGAACATCAAAACAAAAACAAAAACAAAACAAAAAAGTCCCATGTTGCTCTCTTTTCATGATCTTTCCAATGACTGCCCTTCCAGCAATGCCAAAACAGCACCTTGGAAGGACTGACACTTTTTTCATGGCCCCCTCTCTCTCTCGTGCTAAAAATGTGCAATTAGAGTTGTAGCTATTTTCAGTATTATTTCATCAATTTTGCTCAAGTGTGTATTTACAGCTATTCAATATGCTTATCGCCATGAGGCTGGCTAATTTGCTCACCATTGCCATGAACCAGGGGAGAAATAACAGTAGGAGAAAGGAGGGACCCAGAAGCGCAATACAAATGCACTACAAATGGGGAGTGGGAAGACAAAGGATTAAGTTCAGTAGAAGGCGTCCCTCCCCTCAGTTATACGCGACGAATGGACACTTCTCAGTGTCCTCCAGCTTGTTAACATTTCCCTGATTCTCCAGAAGTGGTAGACATTAACTCCCTGCTACATTTTTATGGCTCCTTTTTAGAACAGTTACTGTGGTTCCCTGACGGTTTCAAAAAGACCACAGAAATGTTTGCAATGTAATGGCTGGGAAGTAACTGAAGGGGAAATTTATGTACCTTCATTAACTGCTCTGTTACCACAGGTACACATATTTTTCCTCCATTTACTTCCCAGCCTTTAAATTGCTGCAGATTCCCCCTCCATTAACTCCCAGCCATTAACTCCTCATGCGTGTGCTTGAGGGAGCTAATACCTCCCACTTTTGGAGCAGCCAGAGATTCAGGGAAGCATTTAAGTGGTGGAAAACTGTAAGGACTGTCAGCACACTTAAAATTGTGAGGATTACATTGCTAAGAAGAGCTATTGTTCCTTTCACCATTGCTTTTGACACAACTTCTTTTGCCACTTTTATTGATGCTTTATAATTGACAACTTGGAAATTAATTGGACCCTGACAACTGTGAGTAAATGAGTTTATATACAGTCTCACATTGTCCATCAGTTTTCTAACAACTGACAAGGCTACTCGTTTGAGATAGCCATAAATGCACACTTGCAAAAGACTGAGATAGCAATAAAATAAAAATTATGAACATAGTTGCACTTTTCGAGACTTCAAGGAAAGGCAGTGGTCAGTTAGATCAAAGGAGGGAGGGGTGATTTCTACAAAGGTCCCTGAGATAAGTGATGGAGCCAGCGGAAAGACTGAGGGGGAAGGAGATGGAGGCGACCCACACTATGCCCAGTCATCTGTCTGGCATCCTGTGGGTTGTTCAGAGAACACCCAGTGCACTGTGGCTTATTTGCAAGTTGGTTCAGCATGATGTGTGAATGCATCTGGTATAAGGCAATTTCCTGTGTCCTTATTGCTGGCACAGATTATGATCTGTTCCTGCGCTTAATGTCATCTGTGCCCAAGCAAGCATCCAGCTTCCAAAATGTGCCTTTTAACTGAAAGAAAAGCCATGCAGCAAAGCAAGAATAGAGGCACAGAAAATGTTTTTTTGCCTAGGGAGACCAAGATAGTTCGAAGATACCCAGCATGCACCATAGGACTGGGTGGTAATGGACGTTAAATTATATTTCATAGTTCTTTAAGACTTTACGAGCTATAAACCTAAGATGTATAAAGGAAGAACTGGGTGATATGCAAGTGAACACATTAAATGCATGCATGAAGTAGATGCCTCTGAAGTAGCATTGCTCCAGTTCAGACAGCTCATTCCTGACCCTCGAAACTGCAGACTGGAGGATGAGCAGAGTGCTTTGTGACAGTGAATCCATCCAAATACTACTGCATCCAAACCTGGACACTGCTTATACATTACCTCATGAAGTATTTTTCTATTTCATGTCTCTGGGGCAAGAATGTGTGAGGCCAGAGAACTACTGACTCAGGCATTCTAAAGCACGAGCCTTACCAGAAGCACCATTTCTGTCAAGGGCCAAAAGGCAACAGCGAGTGTCTTCTGGGAAGGCTTTAGAGCCACAGGCCTATTGACAGCTTCTCCCACTGCCAGCTGGATGCTGTTCCTCTTGAACTGCAAGACCACTGCACTTGCAAAATGGAGCCCTCGTGCTTTTCAAGTGGCATTTTATTGGGACTTTACTGGCTTCTAAAGAGGCCATAAGGTCTAGCTACTTTTTGTCCTTGTATTTACTTCAGTGAAATTTATAGCCAAGGGGTATTACAGAGGAGACAGTGTTCTAGCCTTGCAGCTGGGAACCAGAGCACTGGCCCTTCCTCTCCTGACCTCTCATAGCCAGCTGCACTCCAAGGACAGCAGAGTGGGTGTATTCTCCAGCAGCCAGAAAACAAGGTATTCTGCAGCCACTCTGACCCCCTTTCCTCCCTCTCTGAAATGCCACTGCTAGATAGCCAAAAAGGTTACGCAGAAAAAATGCAGAGCAGCAGTACAGAGAGGTGAAATTTGCCTCTGCCACTCCACCATCCACTCTGCATTGGATGAGCATGAGCTTCTGAGTTTGAGGGTTTACATTCATCTCCATAGGACTGTGCCATAATATGGTAGTCCTAGCATCATCAGGGCCTGCTTACAGAAGTATTGCCTAACCTAGTTCAGAAATCCATTCAGTACTGTGACCTCACAGCTGATCATATACTGAGTGACAAAAACAGCCAACCATTATTTCACAGATTCAACCATAATTGGCACTTTTGGTTCATTATAACAGGTACCATGGTGTGTGTGTGTGTGTGTGTGTGTGTGTGTGTGTGAGAGAGAGAGAGAGAGAGAGAGAGAGAGAGAGAGAGAGAGAGAGAG
>JAIXND010000674.1:83267852-83284683 GCA_023646645.1 Varanus salvator macromaculatus
GAGAGAGAGAGAGAGAGAGAGAGAGAGAGAGAGAGAGAGAGAGAGAGAGAACAAGAACTAGTTTGAAAGAAGATCTAACTAATCCTAATTCCTAAGGGTCAGATTATCTGTTTTCCAAATACAAAACAAAAAACCATTCTACCTGATGACTTCCTATTAAAACATGATAGCCCCTGCAAGGAACTCAGGCTGAACTTGCCACACCACTCACATGTTTTGTCAGAGGATGAATGTTTCCTGTCCATGGAAGCATTGTTCATAGAGCCATTATTCTGCCCTAGGAAGTTTAAACACCAACAATACTATAATCTATGTTAAAGTTTATACAGAATCCATTATTAGGTGGGTGAATGATGTTTTGCAAGACTGGGAAGACAGTCTTTAAAAAAACCCTTGCCTTGTCTCAGTTGTATTGGTCTGAGTGCCAGACCAGGAAGTGGAAGGTCCAGGTTCTTTTCCCCACTCACCATGAAACTTACTGGATGACTTTGGGCCAGCCAGAGACTCTGAGCCTCACCAGGTTATTGTGAGGATAAAGTGAAGAAGAAAACCATGCCGGTTCCCTCAGCATCCTTGGAGGTGGAAAAAGGCAGGGTGTAACTGACATAATTTAAGAAAAAGGAATAATAACTGCAGTGAGCCAGGTCCCTTTCTTTCTTCAGTCTTATCCCTCTGGATAACCATGTTGTTAATGAGTGACGAAAAAAAGACACTGCCTCTCCTACAGTTGTGTTAAACAAAGACCATGACAAATCTTATGCTGAGAAATTTGAACCTGAAACAAGTAAAACTGTGGCACCTCAAAGGCAGTTCTCTGGCTAAGAACAGAGACAAAAGAAACAGGGAGATACAGCAGGCCCTCAAAGAGAACAGGAAAAAGTAGAAGAGAAGCGAGTATCAAAAGTCATTTGTTAAAAAAAATAGTTCCCCAGTGGAGGGAGAGGTTGCCCAGATGAACTGCAGGTAGCTCTTTATAACTGGATCTGAAGCAAAGAGAACGGAAGGGGAACATTCCACTGGAAAGTAATATATCTGGGAAGTACAATCAGATTTAGCATGTGGTGTTCTCTGCAAATTCTCTGTTCTCTGACCATTTGGAGACCTCGGTAGCGGACAGGATATAAAAGTTTTGAATGAATGAATGAATGAATGAATGAATGAATGCCTGATTTAGCTAAGGCAGGAAAGCACTAAGAAATTCACAGACATCCTGGAATGTAAAGTCAAATGGGCCTTAGGAAGTCTGAGCAACAACAAAGCTAGTGGAGGTGACAGCATTCCAGTTGAGCTATTCAAAATCCTGAAAGATGATGCAGTAAAAGTGCTACACTCAATATGCCAGCAAATTTGGAAAAGGTCAGTTTACATTCCGATCCCAAAGAAGGGCAATGCCAAAGAATGCTCAAACTACCGCACCATTGCACTCATTTCACATGCTAGCAAAGTGATGCTCAAAATCCTACAAACTAGGCTCCAGCAGTATGTGGACCGAGAACTACCAGAAGTACAGGCAGAATTTCGAAGAGGGAGAGGAACTAGAGATCAAATTGCCAACATACGCTGGATCATGGAGAAAGCTAGGGAGTTCCAGAAAAACATCTACTTCTGCTTCATTGACTATGCTAAAGCCTTTGATTGTGTGGATCACAACAAACTGTGGCAAGTTCTTAAAGAGATGGGAGTACCAGACCATCTTATTTGTCTCTTGAGAAACCTATATCCGGGTCAAGAAGCAACAGTGGGAACTGGACACGGTACCACTGATTGGTTCAAAATTGAGAAAGGAGTTTGGCAAGGCTGTATACTGTCACCCTGCCTATTTAACTTATATGCAGAGCACATCATGAGAAAGGCGGGGCTAGATGAATCACCAGTTGGAATTAAGATGGAGAAATATCAACAACCTCAGATATGCAGATGATACCACTCTCATGGCAGAAAGTGAAGAGGAACTAAAGAGCCTCTTGACACGGGTGAAGGAGGAGAGTGGAAAAGTTGACTTGAAATTCAACATTAAGAAAACTAAGATCATAGCACCCAGTTCTCTCACTTCCTGGCAAATAGATGGGGAAGAAATGGAGGTAGTGACACATTTTATTCTCCTGGGCTCCAAGATCACCGCAGATGGGGACTGCAGCCAAGAAATTAAAAGAAGCTTGCCCCTGGGGTGGAAAGCTATGGCAAATCTAAACAGCATACTAAAAAGCAGAGACATCACCCTGCCAACAAAAGTGCATATAGTTAAGGCCATGGTTTTCCCAGTTGCAATGTATGGCTGTGAAAGCTGGACCATAAGAAAGGCTGAGCGCCAAAAAATTGAATTTTGAGGCCTTTGAATTGTGGTGCTGGAGGAGACTCCTGCGAGTCCCTTGGACTGCAAGGCAATCAAACTGGTCAGTCCTAGAGGAGATCAACCCTGACTGCTCTTTAGAAGGCCAGATGCTGAAGATGAAACTCAAATACTTTGGCCACCTAATGAGAAGGAACAACTCCCTGGAGAAGAGCCTAATGCTGGGAACAATAAATGGCAAAAGAAGAAGGGGACGGCAGAGGATGAGGTGGCTGGATGGAGTCACTGAGGTGGTTGGTGTGAGCTTAAGTGGACTTAAGTGGACTCCAGGAGATGGTGGAGAACAGGAAGGCCAGGAGGAATGTTGTCCATGGGGTCGTGATGGGTCGGACACAACTTCATGACTAGCAACAACAACATGCAAGTCTTTTGATGTTATTTGCTACTCTTTTGCTGACGTCCATTTGCTGAACATCATCTGGCACGTCTTCTTGTCTGATGGCATATGTATATGTGCAGCAAGCCTTAGGAATAAAGTGATGTTACTGGAATTCTAATTCAGTGTCAGTGTTAAATGTCTGATTTATGTTTCTGGATTTCAACCCTAACCCCTCACATCCTGAATCTGTGACAGTACAGGACACACTTCAGAATGCTTACCAAAAGCATACCACAGCTAAGGTTTCAGTTTTGCCACAAAATTCAATGCAAAATTGTGGAACTACTTTACGGTGGGTTTGGCTTACTTTCAAATGCTCCATTAAGCTGAACTTGCCAAATGATATTAAAATAGTATCAGTACCACTACAGACATTCAAGAAGTTTCTGGATAGACATCTGTGTGGAGTGGCATAACTTAGTCTCCTGCAACAGCAGGGTGTTGAACCAGTGGCCTTCTGGCCCCTTCCAGGTCTACTATGCTATGATTTCATTAGGCAACCCAAAAGGGACTCTGTCCCATATAATTTATAACACTATGCAAGCAAGTAACAGTCTGATTACTGCCAGAAAACGGCAACTTGCATAATCAGTTGTTGGCCTAATTAGCTGGTTATCAAATCATGGGGGCAGGGGAGAGAAAACCTTTCCACAAAGCAATTAAAGTGCCGATAACTATACAGCTGTGCCATCTACTTTGCCTACTCATTATCAGTTACATCAGAGGTGGACCAGAACAATCCATAACTAGGTACTACAATCTAGATAACGTTGACTAAGATAGAGTTCTTTCCAGTCTCCTCTATCTGGCACAATGCCTTGTTATAATTGTACCAGAGCTTTTCTCTTTTGAAAAGGAGGCAATAAAACTACCAATAATTAATATGGCTTCTTGTAGAGATTGCAGAGTAGCAGCAAGTCTAAGAGGCTAATTTGACTGCAATCAGCAAGAAAAGTTGCTAGAGAAGGTAGAATCTGGAAAAGTACTGGAGGAAAGATTACAACCTTAGATAAAACAAATGTTTGCAAAGATCAAGGATCTCCATGTTCTGTCCCTTTTTGACCACCGAATTACACAGTCTCATTGCTTCATGCTTCAACTCTTGTTAAACTGTAGGTAATTATTTTCATAAATGCAGAGTACTGAGGGCTCAGCAAAATTTTTATTTGAATTCCAGAATGTCACCCATGATATGAGGGTTTTATTCACTTGCTCACCTTCTAGTGTGATATATGTCACCTTCTGTAAGCAATGTCCTTTTTGTGTTCTGGGGTAAAAAGGGCAAGTATCTACCATCAGAAATCTGCCTTCAGAAATAGGAATATTCAAAAATTCAGTGGCAGAACACTTCAGCCCCTCCACCCCCCCCCCCCCCGGATGCTCTGCCAATTATCTTAAAGAAGCTACTGTGGAGCAAAGAAACTTCATAGAGAGAGTAGAATGAAAGGTTGCTGAGTCTGAATTCATTAGCGGGTTTAATTCTATCACCAGAGACTTGAATCAAGATAAAATTTATTCATCATTCTACAGGCCTTCAATAGCTTACCTTGTGACAGGATGTTTATATTCTTAACAATAGCACAGTGAATGACCAGTGCTAATCATGTCACTGTCACTACCTTCTGGTTTTAATTTTCTTCACTGTTTACAATTCTCCCTTCCTCCCACACCTGCTCCACCACTTGCGCTCCACAACATGAAACTCTATTACACTCTGTGCATCAGATGAAGTAGCATATGATTCATGCAGAATAGATTTGCTTGTCCTTAAGGTGCCATGGAACTCTGATGTTAACACAGTAGCTTTACCATCATATCCTTCCTAATATAGTGAAACTTAAATAGCAACCATAATAAGAAAACAATAACAACAACAGCAACAACATAGCTGTGCTTCCTTGTAAAGTTGCTACTTCTTACAGATATTCATTGCTACTTACAGATATTCTTTTAAGCAGTTATTTATCACAAACAATAGGGCCAAGAAGGTCATTACTGATTTAATTTATATTATATTTATAACTCAAGATGATTTAGATAATCCTCCTCCTCAGCCTCTCAATCTTATCCTAACAACAGCCCTATGAGGTAATTTAAACTGAGAGTCCATGACTGGTCCAAAAATGACCCAGTGAGTGTGGAGCCAAGTGAGGAATAGAACCTGGATCTCCTGGGTCCCGATCCAACAATAGTACATGGCTCTCATTAGCCACTGCTAGTCATTTGGACGCATTAGTAAGTAAAAATAGAAGTATTCATAAGGCAACATATAAGTATACAAGTAGCAATTATAATGCAACATATATTTGTGGATTTGCTTTACAGAGGATGGTTGTGAAAAGTTTCCACATTATTGGTTTTCCAAACAGGTATGCACAGACACTTTTCCACGTCAAGAGGTCTTTCTGCAACCTCCAACATTCAGGAATCCATTTGGATTCTGATCTTGTGCATGATTCCAAAACCAATGCAATCTACACATGAGATGAGAAGAGAAGAGAAGAGAAGAGAAGAGAAGAGAAGAGATCAAGCATGCCTGCCCACAAAATTGTGGGTTGAACAGAAAGCTGCTTTAGTTACATCTCAGCTCACCACTGTCTATACTGATGAACAGGAATGTTGCAGAGTTTTGGGCAGAAGTCTTTCCTGACCTAACTTGGAGATACCAGGGACTGAACCACGACCTACCCATACATTATCTTTCTCATCTGTGTCCATACACAGAAGAATTAACCAGTGCAATTAAAGTAACAGCTAAAGTCCAAGGTCAAGCTCCCTTTAGTATAACCTCACTTAAACTCAATCCCCCTAGCATCTCTTTACCGTTTCCCAGTGAAGCCCTGTTTATGAGCAACTATTACCCATCTATTTACTCTCACACATTCAGAAAACCTCTGTTTAGGGCCTGTTGCTACCTTATTTGTCCATCTAATGCAAAACACCTGGATTGCAGTCCTGTAATGCAACTTCATTTATTTAGGGAGTCGTCCTCCAAAACAGAAAATGACACATTTACAACCCCCCCCCCCGCCTCACAATCTGTGATTCTCTAGTCTTATGCATGTTAGGCAGAAAAAAAGTCTTACAACTCCCAGCATGCTCCAGATGGTCATAATGTCCCACACATTCTCTGATTGGATCTTTAAGGTTAAGTACACCATTAAAAAATTGAAACAGAAAGAACAGGTATTTTTACCTGCATATCCAAGTAAAACTTCTTTTCCTCCATCTTCCCTCAAAATGCATGCCCAGCTTTTTCTTCTGCACTATACTCTGGAGTAAACTACCTCTCATCAGTTTTATTTTCAATGCACATTATGCAGCCAAAGAGCATCATGACTGTAAGATTAACCCCTCTACATAAGCCTAAAACCTCCACACGTATTCCATCACAGCACACGCAAACTCTGTCATTCTGAAACACGGACTCTCTTTCCGGCTTCCTCCGACAGCCTCCCGAGTCCACAGTACAGGCACGCCCTGGATTGCTCCCGTGTCTTTATCAACTGTCCAGCTGGGAGAATCTCGGTGCGTGTCAGAAAGATCTGATTTAGCTATTAAAGTACGTACTTGCCTGACAGTTGCATCCTATTAAAATACATAGGATGAGGGGGAGCCAGCAACACAGCAGAGCATCTGACGTGCCCCAGCTCCCCTATTCCGGGGTGGTGACTTGTGGCCCTCCAGATATTGCTGGAGTGCAACACCCATCAGCCCCAGCCAGCAGAGCCAAAGGGGAGAGATGATGGTGTTGCACTCTCCCTCATGCTACCCCTCACCCTCACCAGACCCTCCTTCCAGCCAGCACACACCATTGCCAGCCCCGCACCCATACTCACCAGCCACTGATATCTCTCCTCCTTTTCCCTTTCACCGGCTTTCCATCTTGGCCTCTTCCTGGGGCAGGTCATCTGACTAGCTCGCCTTTCTCTGATCACGTGACCAGCCGGCTCTGCCACAGATACAAAAGTCAGCTGACTTCTTGGAGCAGCGTGCAGTGCTCCTAGGAGGACGAAGGATTTCCGCCCAAACAACCCGGGCGTCTCGGAAGGCGCAGGCGCAATCGCGAGGCTCGAGCCGCGTTGTGTTGTTTGGCTTGTGGCGAAGTTCGCCGCGGAGACGGTCTACGGTGTGCTGGCTGCGCCATCTAGGGGACAGTGTGTGTCTTGCACCAGGAGAGCTTGCGTGTTGTTTTCTTCCTGCCGCTGCTCCGATAAGAGCCGGCAAACGGACGGAAGGAAGGGCGCACGCAGATATAGATGGCTCAAATTCAGAGTTGAGAGGCTGGAGCAGAGATGATGGTAGGGAACGGTCCATTCACGATGAAGCCCCGCGACTCTAGGATGCCGTCTGCCCCACCACCGCCCTGTTTTGCACGGGCACTTGCTGACATAGAAGGACATAAATGAGCTCTGTCGCACCTGATCCCCTCGGACTACAGCTGGCTTTTTGTTCGCATGCGCTTCCGCTTCTGCTTGAATCTTTCTACCTGCGGGCTTTGCTGCCTGTTCACACAAGCCTTCTACCAATAGACGCTTCCTTAGGAAACCGTTCATCACACGCGCGCGCGCGCGCGGAGTCTAGGAGATACGTGTGCTAGTATATGCGGGCTTGTGCTTTTCTTTCTCTTGTTGGCCTGTGGGCCTGAGCCTTAGGGCGCAGCACTGCCCTTGAATGGTTTGGTAGGAAAAGAGCAGAGAGCACATAGCTTTTCAAGAGGAGGGGGTACTCAGGACGAAGCATCTCTTACAGCTGCAGGAGCAACGTTCAGGCCTTCAGGCCTTACTTCATTCTAAAGTTGAATTGCCCTGCCATGTTGTTGTTTTGGTCAGCTTTTGAATTGTCTAAGGCTAATTTTATTCTGCAGATATTCATAGTTGCTGCTAATGCTCTAGATTCTAGCACTTACTATGCCAAGCATGTTTTAACATATGAACTGCCCTGGGGCCTGAAAAAGAATGGAATACAGGGACACATATTTGGTAACACAAGCTGCTGCCCGACTTTGGCTATCATGAAAGGTCAGAAAATGTCTAGCAATTGAATTTAGTATTATCATATTTTGCTGCCACAGTGAGTGGGATGACATTTTTTCTCTGGCGGCTTGGAAACTCACCGCTGTGCACCTTCATCTGGGTTTGTGGAATAGGAAGTTATATTTGTTGATCATCTCAGGGAGCAATGTGCTTTGGCCCTTTGACAAACATATATCAAAATACGCCTTAAAAGCAGAGTCTTAGGCTTTCAATTGCTTGGCTGGTTGAGAACTGCTGGGGATTATGGAGCTTTTCTTCCTTATGAACATGCTCAAGAGCATTTAAAGTGCTGTGATCAGATCTAGGGTTCAACCTTCTGTTCACACAATGACAAGGCAGCTGCCTGTGGAAACCCACAAGCAGAACATCATCATCAACAATTTCTATAGCACCCATAGCCAAAGTTCTTTTGGTGGTTCACAAGATTTAAGTCACACATCCAGATGTCAACCAGGCCCAACCCTGCTTATCTTCCAAGTTAATCAGGATCAGGAACTTCAGGCTATATAACAGCTATACCACATGAATTCAGTAACATCTTCCCACCTATGCTCCACAACCACCATACACAGACGTACTGCCTATGATACTAGAGGTAGCATATAGTTATCAGGATAGCGGCCGTTCCTGTCCTCCATTAATTTGTCTAATTCCCTTTTAAAAGCCATCCAAATCACCAGGAGGCTGAGCAAAACATGGCTTGTCCCGTGCTGTTGCTAATCCCAGTCAGGATTGCTGGCAGCCAGCTGCGTCCCTGCCTGACCAGACGCTGAAGTGACCTCTGTCAGCCTAAAATGACAGACAAAAAGCACAGGGAAGAGGCCATCCCTCCAGCCAGCTTGTGAGCTGCCAATGGTGCGGGCATAGAACAGATCTTGTGCTGCAGCATGGGCGAGCCTCTGACAGGTACCCCCAAGTGCCACTTGGGCACATTGGGCTGGCTGTTGTCTGCCAGAGCAGCAAGAATTCTTTGTACAAGTTTCAAGAACTTAGGCTTAAGATGTTAACTTCTGTATATTTAAACTCAGAAGACTTCTATAATTTAAATATAAACTTATGAAGGCTTTTAAATATTTTTAAAACTCTTGTCTGTAAATGTTTTGTTATTCCATTGCCAACTCAATTTCATGGTGTGGTGTAAGCCCTTGCAACCCTCTGAATCATACATAATACCAGTCAATAACAAAGCAATAGAAATTAAAAGATTTATTAAAGGTCTCTGGATTTATTTCATTGTGAAACTGGACACAAAATAGATCAGACATTTGCTGATAAGCATATGGAATGGATAAAGTATGCGAAATTGTTAGAGTTTGATTCAGACCAACGCAATCAACAGAAAATCCATTATTGCTTATGAAAGGCAGCAAGTTCAGGAGGACAAAAATAAAGGCATTCGCTAAAAAACATGTTCCATATAATGATCCACAGGATTGTGTCTTGCATCAGGACAATCCAAAACCATATTATTTAAGGGGCAGGGGTCATTTTAGTAGCAATCCCATGAAAGCACTCAGTAGTACTAGCAAGTTGCCCGGAACCCGTGGCACAGCCCTGACCATTTAAAATGCTAAGCGCAAAGGTGATAGGCTGCTGAGATGCTACCATGCAAGGCAGCACAACAGTAGTCTTGGACACATGCCTTGGAGGCAGTGCTGCACTGATGATCAGGCTCTCTCCTGCATGTGTAATTTGGATACAATTCTAAGGAAGATATGGGGCTACTGTGTCATGCAAGAGTATCACGAAAATGTGGAGGGACCTCCTAAACAATAGTACATTCTTATCTGCCCACTGACTTTTACTCTGGACTTGGGCATATTAAGTGCCTTTTAAAACCTACTAAGAAATGCAGCCTCTTCAGAACTAATGTGGACTATTACTACTCTGTACACTGTCTTTTCGCCACTTTCTCCAAGGGAAATTATATTGTTTGAATGAGAGGGGAAGATAAAGAACATGGTGCACAGTGGAGATGGATGGGACTTAAAAATATGTTGGGTATCTGGAATGACTGAATAGGTGAAATAGCACTAGGATCTGACATAAGATATGCAGTCATGACATCCAAACCATATGAAATGTCACAGGGTAAGGTCTAGGGTTGCTGTTACTACACAAAAGTTCCTGAAGACTTAATACTAAAGGCAGAGTTATATTGTCATTAACATCCAGGGTAATAAAATCTTTGTAACACAGAATACAGGTGCAAATTCATAACTCTGCCTGTAAGGTCTGTGTAAGGTCTTATTGGGTGAGGAGGAGAATATGGGGTAGAGAAAAGATTATACACAATACTTGTGTGTGTCACATCAGGGTGGTTAGTGGACAAGGTCTGATGAGCCTCAAGCCAAGCAGGAATAATTTATCCTTAGTCTAACAATTAATCTCAGCTCAGTGTTAACCACCTTATCAGCATATTTGTTTCTTTTTTTAACTGTAACAGTCCAACAGCAGCATATGTAACATGCATCTCACATAATGACATACCTGGCACAAACCCCAAAACAATTTGGCCCAAGAGGAGTCAGGACACAATACTCATGGTGCCCCAATGGTTATTATATGGCACAGTAACTATGTATCTTCTAGTCAAATCTTCAAATAGTATGGTTAATACCTGGGAAACTCATATTCTAAAATGGTATTGCTTTGAATGTTCATAAACCAATCAGGCTGTTTAATGCAGAGCATCTCTCCTTGAGAATAAAAAGTGTGTTTCCATCCACACTCCTATCACAGTTGGGTTCTTTAGGAGCCAGAAGGTCAGTAATCACCTTTTCTTCCATGGCTGGTCAAGAACAAGAAAAGAACATTCCTACACAGATGAAGACACGTCATTTTGCCCAACAATACCCACACAGTCCACAGAGATCTTGAAAAAGAGCTGCAAGCATTGGTTCCTTTTCAGAAATGTTAGTAGTATCTTATGGAATACAAAACTATTAATAATTATCAGTACAGATTTTCATGGTGTTTCTGCTGTTGCTAGATCCCAAGCTGAAAGGAAAGTCACACCTCCAAATGAGCCAATAAACCATCACAACCAATACATTTGCCACAGTGGGTCCAGTTAAATATGTACATTAGGGTCATGTCTTACATTATGTTATTCAGGGATAGAAGGCAGTCTTTCTCAAACCTTTTGAACGTGCCCATTATTCTTTCATGTTTGCTTTGCCTTCTGGGCTACCTCTACACCAAACAGCAGCCCTATGTCAAGTTTTTATGCAAAGCTGAGGGAGCATGGCATGGTTTATGGTGTGCAGGGAGCGGACATTAAAGTTTGCAAAAGCTGACAATCACTATCCTTGCCTCACTCACATTCTTGGCTTTAATTCCCCTACTCCTAAAGTTCGGCTCAGGAGGAACAAGGCTGGCTAAAATGGAGGCTGGGACCAGCTTGGGGCTTCAAAGCACCTGCTCATATAAGGGGTGGCTCTGCACAGGTAAGAATGGTCCTACCTGGCAATTCTGAGGTGTGACTCAAAGAACACAGAGCCTGATTTCCCCCTCTAGTTGCTCAGGCCACCCACTATCACACACGTCTTGCCAGTTTCTCACATCCCGATCAGAACTTGGAATGTAGGGGGATCTCATGGTATCTCAGAATGTGTAAAGATCATGGAGGATATCAATATTCAGAAGCCTCTAGGCTGATGACTCTGTGACCGCCATTGGAATATGCCAATGTATGTGGGTCACTAGGGGATCTACATGAGAGGGTGCCATTGTGCTCGTGTTCTGCCTGAGGCTTCTACACAGGCCTTTGTTCATTCACTGTGGGAAAAGATTCCTATACTGGACAGGCTTTTGGCTGTGCTAACGCCTGATTCATGCACATGCCATCTTACTGCATGCTCACATTCTGGGAAGCTGCACTCTGGAGTATATGCAGCCAAATAAGTAGGATATCACTTGTGCAATAAGTATTATACATCCCACACTCCCCAGCATTCTCATGTAGAACAAATCTCCAGTGTGACATGGCTCTAATCTTAATCAGACATCTACGTTTTTAGTAACAATGTTTGGGAGCATTTGTTCATCAGGTTTTGTGGTATCTCTGCATAATTAATAGCCATCATGAAAGCAGTGCCTATAACCCTTCCCCTTAAGGCTGCAAAGTGACTCTCTGTATTAGTATCAAAGGGACGAGAAGAAGAAGCAGGAAGGAAGAATGGCACTCAACACCAAGGAGGCATGTCTTGGAGTCCTATCAAAACCACAGGTTCTCAGTATGCAGGGAGAAGCTCAGCTTGACGCAGGAAAGCTCTTGGTCACCATTACTCAATACAGCTCTAATGTTGTAGTCCCCATTGGTGAGGAAAGAAGGCAAGCCGATATTAGGTATGAAGAATACGGAAAGAGGCAAGTTGTAAGAACCCTGAAAAGGGGAAAAGACACACACACAACACTATCAACCAAAATCAGTGAACATCTGTGTCGTCCATGCTTATCTATCAGTGGCAACAGGCAACACTCAGTAGGCTGGACCTTTAAGGCAGCCTTCCTCAACCAGGTACAGACCTGATGTTTTGAACTTCAGTTCCCAAAAACTGAAGCCGGTAAGGTCAATGGTCAGGAATGCTGCTAGTTGTCTCTTTAAGAAAAAAGCCAATAAATGAGGGTTGATACAAAGGGCCACAGAAATGATCTTATTCAGCAGAAGGTCGACCCAACTTGCATGTTGAAAGCAACACATTCCAGTATATCAAATATCTGGAACTTATCAAATGAGTAAGATGCTACTCTTTTGCATCTAGAAGCAGGTGTGTCAACAGCTGTAGCAGACACTTTCTTGATCCCAAATCTTCTCAGTTCCAAATGTTGCCTGCACATTCATGAAATCTTTCAATAAGCAAGGTACAAACTATGTACCTCAACTTAAGACACACACAGCTGTTAGAAGTAGTCTTGTAGGCCATCCTTGTCAAATTAGTACTGACAGGATGGGAAAGACAGAGATGGGATGGAATTTTGAAGCCCATCTCTCTAGCCCCAAACAATGGATTTCACAGAAAATCCAGCTATGCATTAGAGAAATTTGTTGTTGTTGTTGTTGTTGTTGGTCGCGAAGTCGTGTCTGACCCATCGTGAACCATGGACAACATTCCTCCTGGCCTTCCTGTCCTCCACCATCCCCTGGAGTTCACTTAAGTTCACTCCGACTGCTTCAGTGACTCCACCTAGCCACCTCATCCTCTGCCGTCCCCTTCTCCTTTTGCCATCTATTGTTCCCAGCATTAGGCTCTTCTCCAGGGAGTCCTTCCTTCTCATTAGATGGCCAAAGTATTTGAGTTTCATCTTCACTATCTGGCCTTCTAAAGAGCAGTCAGGGTTGATCTCCTCAAGGTTTGATCACCTTGCAGTCCAGGGGACCCACAGGAGTCTCCTCCAGCATCACAATTCAAAGGCCTCATTTCTTTGGCACTCAGCCTTCCTTACGGTCCAATTTCAGAGAGATTACTTCTTCCTTTTGCACTTTCATTCTTTTACTGCCTCAACCTGGTGTTCTCCAGATACTTTGGACTACAATTTCCAGCAATTCATGATAATTGACCAAGCTAGTTAGGGGTGATGGGAGTTCAAATCCAAAACATCTGGAGAGCACAAAGTCAGGGAAGGCTGCTGTAACGCATCATTCACATTTATTTTTTTAAAAAATGCATGTGTGGTTGAAATCAGATGTTCTTCAATAGATTACAGATTTTGTAATGTTAAAAAAATTGTAATCATAAAGTTTACCAACCATGCAAACAATAAATGTGCAACAACTTTGAAGATGTTGGTAAGTTGAACAAAAGTTCTGCTCTGATGAGGCTGCACATTTCAAAGCAATTCTGCCTTTTCTGATAGCCACAGTCTCCATGGAAAAAGTCAGTGAATTGGATCTTGGATTTGTCTTCTATGATCAGAAAGGGCCTGCCCCCAGTTTTTCAAGCATCCCCCTCTCCCATGCAACAGTTCACCTGATTCAGTAGAACCCCCTGAACCTCCGCGTAGCATTTTCAGGGTGCTAGAGATGGTAGTGGGGAAGTCCACTTCCACCAGACAAGCTGCATCTGCCTATAAGGGGATCCACCCAGTGCAGGGAACTGCCATTCCTAAGTCAGCCCGCCCCCCCACCCACAAGCCTAGTAAATAATTGAGCAAGGACTGGGCTTACCGCTTTGAAGGGGCAATGACAAGGAATGCCAAGAGACTCCAAGGGTTCTGGACATTGCTGGCCTGGAGGGATAAGTTTGTCCAGTATGGCACAAAAGTCATCATAGGTACAACTCCCGAAATCATCCAAACAAGGAATTTTTATCCATAGCTCACCAAGCCTCTTCTGCAAAGTGACATTTATCTAGAGGTAAAGATTACATGAAGTGTTAACCCAGCCTGCCACTTTCCTCAGGAAATTCATCCCCCCACCCTGACTGGCCGCTCTTCCACACTGTAATACTGGCTGGTCAGTCTACTGATGGACTGTTCAAGTATCTGAATGTATGCCACTGATAACACCACACATTTTGTGAGACCCAGACAGGCACTGAATCATCTTTAAGAGGTACACCAGTAAGTTTTAATCCACTGACATGTAGGACATGTGATGCCCATGATACAGTACTCCAAAATAAACAAAATGACCACCAATCATGCATCAAAGTTATAAACATTGTAGTTCTAATATCTATAAATTGGATGCACTGTTTATAGTCATTTTATTTCTTGTATTTCTTTTCAGAGTAATAAATTTGATCCTTACCTCAGGCAAAGGAAGAAGGTAATAATGCACAAGAAGGGTGATTATGCACCATCACCGAAGGCATAATGAAATGATGTAATTCACCATTTAGGTAGAATATGGTGCTCCAATAAAAGGCATCACTAAAAGCCAAGATTAAGGAAAATACATTCTTCCATTACGGTATTCTTAAATACTAATGTTATAATGAAGTAACTGTGACAAATGTAGCAATACAGCTTGTAACATAATAGGCCAATCTTATAGTATTTGGCTTTTAATTTTTATATTGATATATTTGATATTAAGGTACATTGTTATACCATTATTAGGCATCTGTACTAAAGTGCTGAGATATACATTTACCTCAACTTTTCTATTTGGTTGATGGTATATTTTCTTATTGCATCCTATAAGGCAACTTCATGGATCACTGCCTTGTCGTGGCGAAGGGGCTTGCGTAGCTCAATGAAGCTATGAGCTATGCTGTAGCAAGGTCATCAGGAGGTCACAGAGGTCAACAGTCAGGCACACCTACTTTGACCCTGCACGTCCTGCACACTCAGCATTATCAGGATAACAGGCGACAACTGATAACAAGGTCAGAATGGTCTGGCTAAACAAGCATGCAGTCCGTCAAGTAGATCAGTGACCCAAGACAATACCTGTTTTTCCTGTTTGTTAAGTAACCTGACTGTGACCCCTCCTCATTAAGCAACCTGACTGTGACCCCTCCTTATTGAGTAACCTGACTCCTTATTGAGTATCCTGGCTGTATAAAATAAAGGCGCAGCCTTGAACGGTAGGATTTTTGCGCAGAACCACATCCCTGTGTTGTGTAAGTCTGTACAACCTTCACTATGCCGTGCAGGGTCACCCAAGACGGACAGGTCATAGCAGAGAGCTCTGACAAAACGTGATCCACTGGAGAAGGAAATGGCAACCCACTCCAGTATCTTTGCCATGAAAACCCCATGGACAGTACCAAAAGGCAAAAAGATATGACACCGGAAGATGAGCCCCTCAGGTCGGAAGGTGTCCAATATGCTACTGGGGAAGAGCGGAGGGCTAGTACTAGTAGCGCCAGAAAGAATGAAGCAACTGGGTCAAAGCTGAAAGGACACTCAGTTGCCGATGTATCTGGAGGTGAAAGGAAAGTCCGATGCTGCAAAGATCTATACTCCACAGGAACCTGGAATGTAAGATCCATGAATCAAGGCAAGCTGGATGTGGTCAAACAAGAGATGACAAGACTGAACATCAACATCTTATGAATCAGTGAACTAAAATGGACAGGCATGGATGAATTTAGCTCAGATGACTATCAGGTATACTACTGCGGGCAAGAATCCCTCAGAAGAAATGGAGTAGCCTTCATAGTCAATAAAAGAGTAGGAAAAGCAGTACTGGGATACAATCTCCAAAATGACAGAATGATCTCAGTTCGAATCCAAGGCAAACCATTCAACATCACAATAGTCCAAGTCTATGCCCCAACCACTGGTGCTGAAGAGAATGAAGTTGACCAGTTCTATGAAGGCCTACAACACCTTCTAGAATTAACTCCACAAAATGATGTCCTTATCATCATAGGGGATTGGAATGCTAAAGTAGGAAGCCAAAAGATAACCGGAATAACAGGCAAGTTTGGCCTTGGAGTACAAAATGAAGCAGGACACAGGCTGGTAGAATTTTGTCAAGAGAAGACGATGGTCATAGCAAACACTCTTTTCCAACAACCCAAGAGATGACTCTACACATGGACATCACCAGACGGTCAACACAGAAATCAGATTGACTATGTGCTCTGCAGCCAAAGATGGAGAAGCTCTATACAGTCAGTAAAAACTAGACCAGGAGCTGACTGTGGCTCAGATCATGAGCTTCTGGTGGCAAAATTTAGGCTTAAGTTGAAGAAAGTAGGGAAAACCACTAGGCCACTCAGGTATGACCTAAATCATATCCCTGATGAATATACAGTAGAGGTGACAAATAGATTTAAGGAATTAGATCTGATAGACAGAGTGCCTGAAGAACTATGGACAGAGGTTCGCAACATTGTACAAGAGGCAGCAACTAAAACCATCCCAAAGAAAAAGAAATGCAAGAAAGCAAAATGGCTGTCTGAGGAAGCTTTACAAATAGCTGAGGAAAGAAGGGAAGCGAAAGGAAAGGGAGAAAGAGAAAGATACAAACAATTGAATGCAGAATTCCAGAGAACAGCTAGAAGAGATAAGAATGCTTTCCTAAATGAACAGTGCAAAGAAATAGAAGAAAACAACAGAATAGGGAGGACCAGAGATCTCTTCAAGAAAATTAGAGATATGAAGGGA
>JAIXND010000674.1:83289433-83319184 GCA_023646645.1 Varanus salvator macromaculatus
AAAGCCCCATAAATATGCAATTCAGCTAGGCAGTAAAACCGCAAGCAAGCCACCTGGCTCCAGCTGGTTCAGATTCAGGTCCTTCTCCCACCCCTCTGCTAGCATGCTCAGAGTTCACATGACAACTGCTCACAAGGCCAGCCAGGTTGCAGTAGCAAAGGCTGCTGCAGCGTCTTCTGCTTTCACTATGACTTCTGGGAACAGCTGAGGTGACTGCACTTCTGCTACTCACAAGACATCAGGCTGTTCTCCACAATAAGGCCAGAGAAGAGAAAACCAAGCTTGAAGAGTTCATCCCATTCGCATTGTTCAGCAAACTGATGTGACCTGCACTTCCTTAGGTCAATATCTATATCTGAATATGGTTATACTTTGGATTTCACACTTCTCGTTTTGCAATTCTCAGCTCAAACAACACATATTTTAGCATAAAGACTGAACAGAAATGAAATGTATTTTAAGTAATTTAATGCAAAGTCTTCTGTTTTTAAATTGTAGACTTGTGCAGAAAGAGGATAGAACAGACTTAAGAATGAACAGATGCCCACATTTCCAATGGGCATCTATCAGAAATGGACTGACCCACCCTCTCTGCAGAATTGGAGAGATCAGCATGGCCAGGCGCCCCAAGACTGGCTAGCAGCCCTTTGCCCTGGTAGCATATCTACTGTCAGTTTACATGGCACATTCCAGAAGACCAGAGGCACTTCAGGAGACTGTTTGGTGTCGACACTGCATGCATTTTACTTCTAAAAGGGCCATAAAGAGCGCCTTGCCCAAGAACCCCCAACATCCAGGCCCTGTCACTACATTGCCGGGTCTCCCTTCTAGCAAGCTCCCTCACTTACTTTGCTCTCTGTTGGGGTAATTGTTCAGAAATTCCCAGGAAGTATCAATGTACTCTTACTATATAGCACATGCACACGGGAGGATGCTTCGTCCCAGCTCAAAAGATTTCCTTCTATAAGCAAGTGTTAACTTTGGTAAAAGTTCTCAAAGAGCATTGAAGAGGATATGCAAGATAGTTACGTTATCTCTTGACACACTTCTGCTGCAAAAAGGCAGCAAAATGCAGAAGTTTGGGATGTGAAAAGGATTGTGCACACATGTCCCCCTACATCAGCTATCTCACAGGTTGCAAATGTGATGTTACTTTTGAAGCTGCCTCCTACCTATTCCTTAGAATGTCTCCATTTACTTAGATAAATCAAAGTGTTCAAAGTTTCACAACATTCTCCTCTCCTTTACCCTGACACCATTCCAGAAAGGTGTGTGCTTTTTTTTTCTTTTGGGGGGAGGGGTAAAGTAGGGAGATAATTAAGGCAAAGACTTGTAATGGCAGACTGATTTGTCATGACATGTGTTAGCTTGGACTGAGTATCAGGTATGCCCTCCTCCCTCCCTTGCTGGAAGCAATTCCCCATCTCATTTCTTGGTCTGAGGCAAACCTCAGTTTGTCATTTTGTCCAAACTGGCCAACTATGGTTTGTGCTTGTTTTGCAAGACGGGATAAGAAGCTAAGCTCAAACCCTCTCTCTAAGTTCATGTACCTGCAAAACCAGAAGCCATCCAGAGAATCTGTACCAAAAGAAGAAGTAGCAGGAGAGTGAGAGCTTCTGTGTACTCAAGTTTCTTCTTCCTGTTCCCTCTTGAAGCCCCCTACATTCCCCCACTCCACAAATCACCCCCTTCTTGTTCCACAGATAGAAGTCTTTTACAAGCACAGCTGTACTGGCTGGATTCCACCCGCAGTTTTTAAGAAGGATTAAGGGCTGTATTGAGTCAAAGTTGAGTCAAAGTCCTTTAGGTTATCTATAGTCACAAGGGTGTTATTTTCTTTTCTCCCAGTTCCCTGAGTGTCATCAGACATTTAGTCTCTGTCTGCCTCAGCTTTTCCACACCTCAAAAAACAGGAACCACCAGGCATCTAAGTAAAGCTGTGAAAATTAATCTGCAAGACGGGAACAGATCTGAAAATCCTGAGAATTTACAACATCTAAGCTACACTACAATCCATCTTCTCAGGGTTGAGGTCTGAATTGCATATATATTTTCTCAGGACCAACATTCAGATGACTTTATGAATGGATGGACCATGTCAGTCCAACCAAAATATATGGGGGAAAATAGCTGCTCCAGGCTACATTACAGGCATTATATCTAAGTTTTTACAATCTTTAAAATATAAAGGCATTTCATTTCTGAAAGTTTTGAACCCTTCAAGGTTTGTTTGTTTGTTTGTTTAGAGTTTTTGTATGCAGTTCCCATCACTTAATGCCTCGGGATGGCTTACATAAATAAACAAACATGATACAAAAAATACAAATTATACAAATTAAAAATCCGATTCATTCATGCTGCAAATTAAAACCAATAGTTAACATTAAACATTGTTAAAATATTTTTTAAATAAAAAGGTCTTAGCCTGGCGCCGAAAAACAAATAACGACGGCGCCAGACGGACCTCTCTGGGGAACAAGTTGTTTTTTTCCCTTTTCCCCAAATGTACTTACCTAGAATCAAATGTGAAACTTAACATAGTCAGATGTTGCTGCTTAACAGGGAAGGATGGGCTTGGATTTAATCCCGTTTCTGCTAACAGGCTGAGAGCTGGGTAGCTAAAGCAGGAACTTGAAGTCTCGGAGTGCTTCACACAAGATTACATATAAGCACCTACAGAACTGCATGGATAGGGAGATTTTTTTCACCCTCATAATACTAGAACCATCTTATAAAACCAAATGACGGGAGATTTAGAATAGATAAGAGGCAGGACCCTGCTCTTAGATGCACACTAGAGGATACTAGTCATAATGAGAAATTCCCTACATTATTCGAGTCAGTATGCCTCTGTTTAACATAGAAACAGAACGAATCAGAAGGGGTCCCCCGGGCCATCTAGTCTGACCCCCAGCTCCAGCCAGCTCCACTCATGACATGCCCACCATGTGCATGTCATGCCCACATGCCCACCATGTGCATGTTAACAACAATTTGCTGCCATTTTATGATACACCAAATGGCTGCCTAACTCAGCTTAATGCCTGGGCTTCCCCACTGGAGTTAGCAATGTGGCTTCTTTAAAATATTAAGGCGTAGGCAGGTCTAGGTAATACTCTTGCCTTCTTTGCCTCTTTTCCAACCGTGCTATTTTGAGGTTTTGTATTTCTGACTAGTGGTGATTGTCCCTTAAGTTCACACATACCTGGGTGGTTCACATTTCGCATCCATTGGGTGGCACTCGTTATAATTAATTAAATGGATCTCTGTCAAGGATGTGCAATTTCTGACTCTCCAGATATTCTGGCCCACACCTCCCATCAATCCTAGTCAGCTCAGTCAATGGATAGAGCCGATGAAAGCTGCAGACCGAACCATCTAGAGTGTCGCAAGTCACCCATCCCTGATCTGCCTACTTTGTTGTAAAAAGAAATTACTGTTCATCCTGTGGTTATTAGGAGATTTAAAAACTAATTACAACATATATTCTCAACTTCCCTTATTTAATTTTGAAGATGCCATGTATAACAGTGTATAAAATGACCCTTGAAACTGGAAATAGCAAGGCAAAAATCAGAGGGTTGTCTTATACACCAGATGAAATTTTTTCATTATTCAGCAGGACCTCTGTATCCACAGGGGATGGATTCTAAGTCCCTCAACAGAAGCCTGAAACCACAGGACACCTGCAAATATCTCCAACAAAAAGCTGTGGATATCTCTAGGGACCATGGAGATGCCATGCTCTTTGTCTCAGAGTGGAGAAGACTCTAGAGATTTTCATGGTTCTTTTCTTAGAGATATTTGCCATTTTTTGTTAAGAGTTATACCCATATATACTGGCATATAAGAGAACCCTTGAAACTGGAAATGGTAAAGCAAAACTGGGGGTAATGTTATATGCCCCAATGTGACAAACATCCAAGGCCCAACATATCGACCTCATCTTATATGCAAGTCACCTTGTACATCAGTATATACAGTATCTAGCAGAAGGCCTTTTAAACATTGATGAGAACCTTGCAGCCCCACCCCTCACTACTGAAATCTAAAATGGCACCCCTACATTCAGGGAGCTAACACTGATAGGAAGGGAGCTACACTCTTGGCATCCAGAACCAGACCCCCTGGGTAGATACATAAAGCTCAACTGAAACCAGTTTGCTCACAATAGTACTTCCTTCCTCATGGCAGCTGGTGAGAAGCGCCTCATGACAGAAAAGTGAAGCAGTAATTTTGACGGTTGCACAGGTGCCTGCCTATGAACATCTGAAGGCTGGCCACTTCCTTCTGTGGGAGCAGCTCATACACCTGAGGCGGCCCAGGATTTCTCCATGCACCCTTCAGAGTCCGCTTTCTTCAGTCTGACATCTTGGCAGAAAGAACAAGGAAGGGAGCAGGGAAAACTGTGCTATGTCCACTCCCCAGCGAAGTGTTCTTGATGCACTGGGAGCCATGCAAGCCCTTAGCAATCTGGTCCCAGACCAGGATGAGATGTTGCATCTTTCAAGAGCGCTGAACAGTTCAAGTGCATTTTGGATAATACCAGAGATATGAGGACCTGTTTCTGCCTGGTGCAGCTCCATAACCTTTACATACCTTCAGAGGTGAAACAAGGTTTATAGTGGTGGCACCAGATGCACTGACAGTCACATCTCCTGGAATGGTAAGTGGATCTGGGCTTATAGACAGACTCTTAAGCACGGCAGGATCTGACGAAGGGCCACAGTTCTCCCACGCAAAGTTTTGGGCCTGAAAGAATTAAGAGGAAAAATGTGTTAAAAGAATAGCACCATGTCTGACAGAAGTAGAAGTAATTTTAATTAGGCCAAGAAAAAGTAATACCTACTCCAAATTTTGACTTCATGCTCAATAGATACCAGGAGGGTAAATGTGGAAGATTCTGCAATGGAAATCTATTCTTCAGCAGACACTGGTTAGGGGAAATGTGGAGGGCCAGCTCTACCACCAGGCAGATTGAGCCAGCTGTATCTGGTAGCAGATGCTGAGGGGCCGTGGTGAGGTGACAGAGCAGAGAGCGTTGGGTGTGTCACACATCTTGTCTTGCACTCTTGTCCTCAGGTGTGGTACAGGATGCTGTCTTGTCTGCAGTGTTGAACTAACTTTCAACTGCTGAACTAGCTGGCATTTGTGCACGTAATAGGAAGGTTTCAGACAGCTAAATGTCTTGGGCCAGCCCTGGAAATGGGAGCCATATTTCAAGCCACTTCCTAGAAACTTTATAGTTCTGTTTTCTGCTAAATTGCACAGGTTTCTTTCTAGTCTTACCACATCTGAAATTCATTCCAGTGCAGAAAGCTTAAGCATGTTGCTATCCACGCTAAATACTCAGACCACTATTTTCCAAAGCAAACAACAATACTGATAACTTAGACAAAAATGTCAAACTCGATCGACTGAGTGAAGAGAAAAAGAATTTAAAAGGTCAATTTGCTTTGGTCGATGCAAAGCACACACTCCAAAACAAGTAGATGTCAGAATTATCGTAACAGATTCTTTGTTAAACTTTATGCCAATGCTATATACATCACAATGAACTTTGGTAACACCACAAGTTGTGGACTGCAAATAAAGAATCTCAGTGTAGTATGGAAGAGCAGAATCCTAAGAGTAGACAAAAATCTGATCCTGGAGAAGTCAGTTATGCAACAACTGTGGGAAAACATCACATAAACTAGTCAGAGGAGTGCTGCATGTTAACAGCAGAAGAGCAAACAGAAGACAGGAGTGCTAAGAAGACAAAAGTTGGCTGGGAGTTATGCAATGAATAAAGGCAGCAAACATTCACAAGGAGGATTTGAGGAAAGGAGAGGATGAAGAAAGCCAATGTGGTGCAGTGGTTAGAATGCTGGACTGGGATCTGGGGTCTGACCCACCTCAGTCACAGAGTTCACTAGGAAACTTAGGACCCGTCACTGACAGGAAGGCTAGAGGTGGGCAGGACTTGAAGCTCTCTTGGGTTTTTGCAAGAGCAAAAAAGACAGGATATTAATGTGATGACGATGGTACTGATGATACAGGGTATGTACAGTTAAGGTTTATATAGCCAAGAACAGCCATGACTTTTCCCATCACCTCCTTTTTAAAGGGTTAGAATGAGGCTCTATACAAAAAAGCTACACTGGGTGACCCTTCCCGCCTCCAGTTTGAAGTGGTCTAGCCCAATGATCTATTCTACCCCTTCAGTGAGGGACAGATCCATTCAGCTCCTGCATAAATCTTAAACCAGCAACTAGGCCTCATTAATTTTCAAGGCCAAGGAAGCAAGGGCGGTTTTACAATTCTATTTTGCCAAGCTGAAAAAAGGAGTGACTAAATAGAAGCTAGGGTTACTGCAGAACTTCAAAGGAGATAAGGAGCTAAAAAACTAATGATAAGAAATTGGTCAAGCAGAAGAAGCTGGAGTTTTGTCACAGACCTTTGCCTTACAATCTAATCTCTTCAACTTGTTTCCCACCTCATCGCTAGAGGATTTTGTCCCCCTCTGAGTTAATCGCCACATCGTTCTGCAGACACTGACTGCATAGTTAAGATCATTTCTGAAAATGCAAAATTTCCATGCAGGATTATTTGATTTATATTAATGTTAGGCTAACTTTAAGGCAAGAAACGTCTCAAGGCAGCGCAGAAAGCACTCCTGCCTTGCCATTAACATATAACCTCACCTGCAGTCAGGTCTGCCGCTGGCTTTTTCTTTCTTTCCGACACAGAAGTACTTCTCTGTGTAGGAGTTTTCTAACATTACATGCAGCCTCAGCTTAAACAGACTGGTTAGACAGGGACAACTTGCCTGTCTAACCAAGCAAGACAATCTCAGTCAACTTGACAGTGCTATCAAGGATCTCTTTGACACAGTACTCCCACCTCTCGCTATGTCATTACACGGTATTCCAGGCCTGTACATTCAGGAATGAGTGTATATGAGTAGTGGCACACCTTGAAACACTGCATCATGGAGCTCATTGTGACTTATCCACGCTGTGCCCCATTTTGGGTAACATCCAAGGTTACAGATGCACAAAATGTGAGAAAGACACTAACCCTTGAGAGTAAGCATGTGAAGTTTAATTATTTAATCAATCTATTTAACAGAGGAAGCTCCGCTAAATGTCTCAACAAACAAAGATTTCTTTAAAGTGTTGTAAAGACTCCTTTGTCCAATTTGGCCAAGGGTAATTTATAACACACTAAAGCTCCGATATCCAAAAAGCGGATATGGCAAAGGGAGCTTGCAGGTGCAACATGCATGCTGTTGAAATGCGGGGAGTCAGTGCTGTGTAGTGCTTAAGAATGCTAGTTGGGGAGACAGGAGATCTGAGCCATGAAGTTCACTGCATGATCTTGGGTCAGTCACTTACTTTCAGTCTAATGCACCTCTAAGGATTGCTTTTACGAGGATAAAATGGCAAGGAGAACCTTGTAAGCTTCCTTAAGAGGAAGAAAGACAGGACAGAAATGTAGTAGTAATACTGAACAAAGCAATTGGTTAATGAAGGTTACCTGCCGTGATTACTTCACTCTATTAAGCAGCAGACTTCTGTAATCCAGGCCTGTGGTGCTAGATCAGACTGAAGGCTTATCCAGCCTAGCATTCTGCTCTACAATGGCCACACAGATGCCTGCAGGAAGCCTATTAGTAGGACATGAGCACAAGAGACCCAATATGGATTACTTATGCTAGCATGAAAGAGAAGGTAGACGATGGATTTCTCCAAAATATCGATGGCAAATAACTTCTGCAAACATTGACTGCACATTGCCCATACCATGATTAGCTTTGGCTTACTCAAGTAAATAGAGAATGGCCTTGTCCTTCACTGATTACATTCCTTATATTTTCTTAAGTCTCCACTGACAAATGGATAGCCACGACTTCTGCAATTACTGAAAATAACCAATCAGTCACACTTTTCTTTACCAAAAGGTACATTTCTGTGTGCACAGAAGGTGGATATAGGCCAAGACCAGAAAGTTGACCCCCCCCCCCCCAAAGTGGGATTGCGCATTTAGAAATAGCAAGGTTAGAGGAGAAGAAACATGGCGTCGGGACAAGACAGACGTGTCTAACAGGGCTCCGTTAGCACGCTGGTTATCTTCTGGTGGCGGGCACCGTGCCCGGTCTTAATGCCCTGTAGGGATGAAGATAGATTGCTTGGCAAATTCCCAGTGGGTGTCTGAACAGCAATTTGGAGCTTACTGGGGAAAACTCAAGCCTTTCTCAGCCGGAAGAATACAGGAGGGAGTTTGCCCTCTACAAGTCCTCGACATGTAGATACAGACTATTTTAGTTACTACCATCGGATCTACTGGAAAGCATTTTTATCTCTTTCTTTCTTTGCAATAATACCCATGGAGAAAGCCGCATTGTTTATCCACTGATTCAAAAGAAGAAACTGAAAGCCCTTTTGGGTGAAGGATGGGAAACGATTCCCCCCCCCCCCACGGAATTCAGACGCGGCGTCTTCCATAATTGGAGAGATAAGTCGGTTTGTAACCAAATGGTTTTTTCTTCTTCTTTATTCTCTCCTAGGGCAAGATTTGAACTAATAAATTAATGCTTAATTATATGATAGACACAATCTTCTAGTTTACCGGACGGATGCCAGATATCGGCCATCTTTTTTCCCTTTGTTCCTGAAGTGTATAGATCCCTGCCAAGGCTGTAAAATCACTCTTAAGATGGAGGTGTATATAGAAAGTAAAGACTTTTCAAAGGCAATTTTAGAAATTTATGATACATTAAAAGCCATTTTAAACTTTCAGGAAAATGTTTTAATTAAGCAACTTGATGGTTTATTAATGGAATCAAAAATGGACTCTGAGGAGATTGATTTTTTTACTAATAAGACTTTGGTCAGACAATTAGTATTTGAGCAGAATAAACAAAACATCCAACAAGCAGAAGAGAAAGTTGAAGCTGAGAAGTTAACAAGGGAACTTTTGCAAAGGGAACTTCTGCAGAACGAACAAGCATTGAAAACATTGCAGAATGAGCAAGAAGCTGGTCATTTGAACATTCCAAAGGAGATAAGCGAAGCACGAGAGAGAAAGAGCGGACATGTTTTAATACATGATTTATTCCAGGCATATCCTTGGAAAAAGCTGGAGCAGAAAAAGAAAATAATTAACCATACGAAGAGACTTTATAGCTTGAAGACAGATATAATTGATAAAGGAGTAAAGAATAACCATCTGAAGACAAATATATTTGGTAGAGGACCAAAGAAGAAATTTAAAGGGGAGACAGGAGAATTCTGTCCTTGTGGTTTCAAAAAGGGGTGATGTATTGAGGCTGACGTGCTCATATGTAACACGGAAAAAAATGTGCTATTGTTTCTGGTGAAGCATTATATTTTTGTTTATATTTGTGATTGAAAATAAGGGAATTTATTATAGGTATTAAGATTTAAGCTAAGATGGAATATAAAGCTTAGTGGTCAAATAGAGCTGTGGAGTTGTTTTTTCTCTTTTTTTCTTTTTTTTTTGTCTTTCCCCTTTCTACTTTAAAAAGGGATGATTTAAAGTAGAAATTTATGTAGCTACGAGATAAAGAAAGGCTGATTTAATAATTTAGCTTAATGAAATAGTGTTAAATGGGCATCCCTAACTATATTTGAAATTGAAAATAGGTGAACCTATCTTATAATTAAAAACTATATGGAGTTAACTATATTTGTCTAAATGGAGTTTAAGCTATGATGAAATACTTGTGAGTTTAAAGAGGATTGGTTTAAAGATATTACCAAGCAGAGTAGCTAGGATGCTCATTGAGACACTAAAAAGATTTTTTCTTGAGGTTATTATTAATTTTGATAGTGAGGAAATTATTTTGTATAATAATAAAAATAACAGATAAGCTTTTGAAATGTTTAGAAATGGTTAGAGGAAACCTATTAATGAAAGAGAAAAAAAAAAGATGTAATTTCACACAACTTGGAGAAGCCCCCCTTGAATAATGGACAGGAGAAGCAGGACTTTTCAAGAGCGAAAGATGAGATTGACGTTATGGAAGAAGGAAGATTGTGACTTCTATCAAATTTGAAAATATATTATGAATTGGCTGAAAAAACGGGACTTGATTCTAAAGAAGTTTTTATATTGTTATAAAAAGGAGTATAATAAGATTATAGTATGTTAAAAGATATGTTGTAGAGGCCGATCCGGCAGATCTGATGTGCGTTGTGATGATGGATATGTAGTTTGTAGTTCAAAAACTCCAATAAAATTGTTTAAAAAAAAAAAAGAAATAGCAAGGTTAGAGGCTAGGAGTGGGAAGATAAGAGAGAGCGAGCAAAGGGGACAGGTCTGTGTGAATGGAAAAAGTCTGGATGGGCCCAGGAAGCAACTCCCCTTCTTTTCCTACCTGCTGAACAGCTCATCGGCAACAAGTTCAGAACAGGAAGGGGAACTGGGCTAACGTTCTTCAAGGTTATAAAATTTTGAATGGGTGAGGATCCGTGAAGAATCACAGGTACTGTTAGAGGATACTGGGTGCACCATGGCATCCACAGGCACCATGCTGGAGACCCTGATAGAGAGGGCTCCTTACATATGGATAACTGTCATGAGAAAGAAGGCTTATTGGAACATTTAACCTTTACATGCTAGTTACACATAGGCAGTGAGTTTTCCATATAGAACATTCCATCCTACAATAACATACTTGAATTTTTAAGTGATACAGCTTCAGGAGAGCTATACTACACTGTATTTCTGATTATGGAGATCAGCACTAAATCTGACCCAAGAATGCCAACTTAAATGCAGTTCTGTGGTACATGGAAATACATTTATCTGAACATTAAGGCAAAGTACTGAAGCACTTGCCCTAAATGTTAGCAAGATAGCCAGATTGCAATACACCTTATTCTTTTGGCTGGTGACTCAAAACTCCCAAGTAAGTTGTGACTAATTTAACAGTAGCATTTAGTGGAACAAATGGGGGGAAGTGAAATATATACTGTATTTTTTGCTCTATAAGATGCACTTTTTCCCCCCTCAAAAGTAAGGGGGAATGTCTGTGCGTCTTATAGAGCGAATGTGTGTGTGCAGTAAGTCTGTCAGATGTGCAGCCCATGGGGAAGTGATGGGGAATGTGCCTGTGATTATATGGCCATTTGATTCAGAATATTTTTTTCTTGTTTTCCTCCTCTAAAAACTAGGTGCATCTTATGGTCAGGCGCGTCTTATAGAGCGAAAAATACGGTAAACATTTCTGCTTGTCACACCTTCAGAAATGTTCCACTTGTTTACACTGGCCTTTTTATCAAAAGTGGGCTACTAGCTGTCTTGCTATTACCTGTCTTACAGTATTTTACTCTATATTTATGTACTGCCCATTTGTGTACTTTTGTATTTTAAAAAATGAACAGCGACTTGAGAAGGTTTTACCTAAAAGCAGGCTAATATCACTGCAAAAAATATAAACAAAATCCTTCCATTATTCAGAAATCTGTTCCTTCACTAAACATTTTGCTCTACAGCAAATGGACTCTTAAGTAAAGGACAGAAAGGCTACCTCCTTGACAGAGCACCTCCTGGAATATCTGCTTAGGGTTCTGAAAGACCCCCTGCCCAAGAACCACTATTCTGTACACAAGGCTGAGTTCACTTAAACCAATGATCTGACTCCATACAAAATGCCACCCTTTGACCCTATGTAGAACAGTACTTGAGGAATAATATTGCAGTGTGATTAGTCACTTACTGCCAACTAGTTGATCTAAATATATCTGCTAAATTTATCATGTTTTGTGGCAAATGTAGTGGAAGGAAAGCGTGCTCAGCAAACAGGTCTTCTTAGTGTTAGAAGTGTTAGATTTGGATGCAAGAAAACAGTTCAAATCCACATTCAGTTGCAATGAGTGCATTACTATTTTAAAACTACAACTGATAGTTGCTACAGTCCACAACTATGATTGCTACTGTAACCCACCTCACAATTGCTACTGTAACCCACCTTCCGTCTAGCTGAGCCCGTTCATCTCCGTGGTATATGACCGACTTACGGGCGATGAAGCAGGCTGGAAGACGACTAGAGGACAGGTGGAGGAGATCAAGACAGGTATCTGACCGAACACACTTGTGTGCGCATTATCGCGCCTATGCTGTGGCGGTGAGGATGGCAAAGAAGAAATTCTACTCCATCTCCATTGCCTCCTCCCAATGCCGTCCGGCGGAGCTCTTTCGAGTGGTTCAGGGCCTTGTACATCCTGGCCCAAGGAAAGATCTGGTGCCGCCCTCGGAAGCCCGCTGTGATGAATTTGCCCAGCATTTTCGGGAGAAAATCATTCAGATACGCTGCGAGCTTGACTCTGCTTTGGAATCAGATTCAGCTGTAGAGTTGCTTTCGACGCCGTCTTGTCCTTGCTTAATGGATGAATTTCAGTTGTTGCGGCCTGATGATGTGGACAAGGTGCTTGGACGAGTACATCCTACCACTTGCTTACTAGACCCATGCCCTTCCTGGCTACTAAAGACAGCCAAGGACGGGATTGGACCCTGGATCCGGGAGGTGGTCAACGCCTCTTTAAGAGATGGCCGGGTGCCTGCACTCCTAAAGGAGGTGGTAGTCCAGCCAGTCCTAAAGAAGGCATCCCTGGATCCAGAGGTGGCTGCCAATTATAGACCGGTGGCCAACATCCCGTTTCTGGGCAAGGTACTAGAGCGGGTGGTGGCGGAACAACTCCAAGCACTCTTGGAGGAAACTGATTATCTGGACCCATTTCAGTATGGTTTCAGACCCGGGTACGGCACTGAATCTGCCTTGGTCGCCCTGTACGATGACCTGCGCAGGGAGAGAGACAGGGGGAGTGCGTCCCTGTTGGTTCTCCTGGACCTCTCAGCGGCTTTCGATACCATCGACCATGGTATCCTTCTGGATAGGCTGGCTGGGTTGGGTGTCGAAGGCACCGCTTGGCGGTGGTTCCGCTCCTACCTTGATGGCCGATTCCAGAGGGTGGTGCTGGGGGACTATGGCTCTGCGCCATGGCAGCTATGCCATGGAGTTCCGCAGGGGTCTATTTTGTCCCCCATGCTATTTAACATCTACATGAAACCACTGGGAGAGGTCATCAGGAGGTCTGGGCTGTGGAGTCATCAGTACGCTGATGACACCCAGCTCTACCTCTCGTTTTCTACCGATCCAGGTGAGGCAGTGGCTGTGCTGAACCGGTGCCTGGCCGAAGTAATGGGCTGGATGAGGGCCAATAAACTGAAGCTCAATCCAGACAAGACAGAGGTCCTGTTGGTAGGCGGTTCGAACCTAGGGATGGGGGACTTGGACCTTGTCCTGGACGGGGCTGCACTCCCTCTAAAGGATAAGGTCCGCAGCTTGGGGGTGCTCCTCGACCCGGAGCTGTTGTTACAGGCCCAGGTGACGGCAGCGGCGAGGAGTGCTTTCCTGCAATTACGACTGGTACATCAGCTGCGTCCCTTCCTGGATCAGGACTGCCTGGCGACAGTGACACACGCATTGGTAACTTCTCGGCTAGATTTCTGTAACGCCCTCTATGTGGCGCTGCCCTTGAAGACGGTCCGGATACTTCAGTTGGTACAAAATAGAGTTGCCAGGTTGCTGACGGGGGCTGGGCATTATTCTCATATAACCCCAGTCCTCCGTCAGCTCTACTGGCTTCCAATTGAAGTCCGGGCCAAATTCAAGGTTTTGGTATTAACTTACAAAGCCCTAAACGGTTTGGGACCCGGATACCTAATGGACCACTTGCACCCTTATATGCCCTCCCGCCCCCTAAGATCTGCAACAGCGGGCCTCCTCCGGGAACCTCCTGTGAGGGAGGTGAAATGGGTGAGTACCCGGAGGAGGCCCTTTGCGGTGGTGGCACCCCAATTATGAAATGCGCTCCCTGGAGAGGTTCGCCTGGCGCCATCATATGCTTTTCGGCGCCAGGCGAAGACCTTTTTATTTCAGTCTTATTTTAATTGTTAATGTTGATTTTATTTGAGTTTATGTGGTTTTATTATTGATTTATGTATGTTTATTATTTGTATTTATTGGGGTGTCTGTTGGTGGTTTATTTATTTATTTGGTAAGGGGTATTTAATTTTTGTTGCTGAGATGCACCGCGGGGGGGGGGGAATAAATTATTTTAAAATTTTGTACTGTTTTATATATTGTTTTAACTATGTTGTAAGCTGCCCCGAGGCTTTGTTGCGATAGGGCAGCCTATAAATTTTTAAATAAACAAATAAATAAATTTGACCTTTACAATTTCACATGACTTAAATGTGTCTTCACTAGTATCCTCTTTGGCCTGGATCAAGGTGTTGCTGTAGAAGAGAATTGTTGAGGTCCTTATTGGCTGCTCCCTAGGCAGCATTGCTAAAATACTTCTAACACAGGCAAATGACTTTGATGCCTTCTGCCTCAGGTAAGTCATAATGCTCCCTGATACAACTGGACACAATAATACCTTCAGACAGTCAAGACAGCAGTCAAAAGCTCTGGTAATGACTCCTAGGTTACATTTACTTGCCTATTAAGTTTTATGCAATATATATGATTAACCTCTGGCAGGAAGGTTTACAATTAGCAGTGGTAGCAAGTGTCTTTGCACCCCTGAAATTTCACTTTTCATTAGGAGCATGAATGAATTGCAATATTTATATTGGTATACCTGGTGTTATGTCTACCTATGGAAACAGAATGAAACAAAATAAAACAAGCAAATAAATTAGTACCATAATGGGTTCCTGGTTCAGATCAGTTGTTTCTTATTCTCCAACTAACTGCTTGGTACAATGCCAGCCAATCTACACTAATACATCTCATAGCTTTACTAACTATATCATTTATTTATGTATGTATTGTGGGGAAGGGAAAATTTTATTTCAGTTATTTACTCAAATTTGCAAGATAAACACTAAAAGGAAATGCCAAGTGAAAAAGAGCCTCACCTAACAGATATGTGCATCCATAGAAACTAGTGCAGTGTTTTCTATGCAAAGTATATCATTTTTGATGAAAGGGGGAAAATAATTATACCGTGCACAACTTCCGGGAAAACAAACGGAATGCCACTTGTACTGAGAACATAACCACAGAACCCTTCTGAACTTGGTGCTCTCGATATGTTTTGCATGGCAAATTCCAGCATTCCCGATCACTGGCCATGGCGGCCGACTGCTGGGGGTTGGAAATCTAAATGATCAGGATTTAGGGAAGGCTGCACTAGGGAGTCGTGCTAGCAGGGCGGATGTGCATGTGTGCAAATCACCAGCCACAAGCGAGTGTCACCAGTGTGAAAGTAGGAGACCTGCCCCCGCCCCCACAGTAAGCACAGTGAGTAACCAAATGCCCCTCTCTAAAATCCTCAGACTTGTTCAACCCCTTTCCCCCCAGACGCCGGCAGGAACAGGGCCAAAGGCCGACCCGCTGCAACTAACCTTGCTCAGCTTCTTGGGCCAGCCGTTGCCCAGCACGACAAACGGCTGGTGCTGAAGGTCCCCGAAAACCGCCGACCACGTTTGCAAGACGCACAGCGTCAGCAAGAGCGCCAGTGGCTGCATTTCTAGGACTGCTCCGGGACTCCTCGGCGAAAGCAAGGCAGATGAGAGTGAAGATGGGAGACGGAGGGTATGAAGGCAAACGAGAAAACCGATCACGCAGCAGCTGGAAGAGCTCGCCGTTGGGTCCGGACTTTATAGCCCTGGCGGCCGGAGAAAAGGAACAGGGCTTACTGTGCAAAAACAACCAACCAACTAGCTGGAGGCAGCAAATAGCTGAATCGGCAAGCAGTATGCGAGGGGATGTTCGCTCCGTTCAGTTGCAGGCTTACTTTTCTCCCCTCCCCCGCAGTCACTAGACGCGCCGCCTCCTTCCTCTACGGTCGAGATGTTTCGACTCTAAAAAATGTTTGCTTTTAGTGTTGGAAGAGCTAGCACCGGGAAGCGATCGCTCAGCACGCCCTGATGCAAGGGAAGCGGCTCTGCCCTCTGCTGGAATGGAAGGTGCAGCGCCCACACTGCTTCGCCTTACTTGGGTCGCGTCCCCGTTCACTCGGCGCGTCAATACAACTTCTATTCCTCCGTGAACTCAGTTTCGTGTTCAGAAGAGAGCAAACGTTCAGAAATCGTATCCCCTAATCCCAGATATTTCATTTCAAAACTGCTCAATTTGTATATTCATGCATTCCAGAACTGGGGATTGGGCGGTGGGCAGAGCCCAATTCAAATTACCTTTTTTTTTATATATATATATATATATATATATATATATATCCTGCCTTTTTTTCTCAAAGGGCTCAAGGCAGCTTACATCATTCTCCTGCTCCATCTTATCCCCACAACTACAACCCTGTGAGGTAGGTTGGGCTGAGAGTCTGTGACTGACCCAAAGTCACCCAGTTGGCTCCATGGCCAAGCAGGGACTCAAACCCAGATTGTCTGAGTCCCAGTCCCATGCTCTTAACCACTACACCAAGCACCCATTTAAAAGCTTCCCATAGCAAATGTGGATTCACTATTTAATGCTGAAGGTTTTGTTTCTGATTGCTTGCTATCCAATTGCTATAGGCTGTGCTTGTTTTTACATCCCTGTGTAAGTTATAAGTGCAGAAGCTCAGGTTATTATTATTAACAGTGATTATTTTGATTTAATTGAAAAAGTATATTTTTATATCCAAGCTGGCTTACATAAACTATTAAATTTTAACACACACTGATCCAGAGATACCCTATAATTAAATCAAAAGCACCTCAAAATCAGCATAAAGGAACTGAAAAATATGAATTATCCACACTAGTCCTTAATACCTTAAGGACACAATCCTATGCATGCTTAGGCAGAAAAATTCCATGGCTAGCTGGGGAATGCTGGGATTTGAGGATTCTTTTCTCTAAAAATGCACTGGATTGCATCCTAATTTCCCTAAAGATATCTTTAACAAGCAGAGAATGAGTCATTCCCAAAAGCCCTGAGAAAAGGCAGGCCATGTGAGAGAACACACTTCTGCAGCAGAAGCCTATATATGTGGTTGGGCCTCAGTTATTTCCTCAGGGGCAGGAACAATCTTGGGTCTGGATAATTTACTTATCTGGAACACTTTTCAGTTCAGTTGTGCTTGTTAATTTAACAGTCTAAATTTTGTGAGGAGGCTTTATCCTAGCAAAATATGAACAGTAAATAACTGAAGGAATTTGGTTGTCACATAACAAAAAGGAAGAAGGCAAAAAGTTGCATACTGAGGGTTGAATTTTATTTCCCTTAGTTATTTCCCTTAGCTACAATTTGGCTAAAATTGGGAGCAATCAGGGGTGAAGCTTATGGATTTCATAAATGGCCCACTACTTTTCCCTGCATAATGCCTTATCCGCACTCTCCCCTTCCCACATCATAGTTCAGTTTCAGCCTCACATAGTGCCCTCCTGAGGTTGATACAGATATTTGTAAATGACAGGCTAACCCAAATAGTAGAATCATAGTAGAGCTAGAAGGGTCCAGAAGGCCATTGGGTCCAACCCCCTGCTCAGTGCAGGACTCCAAGTTAAACTGTGACAGTATGATAGAAATGTATTGGCTCTAGTGATAGTTATAATCTAGCTAATATCAGTAGGCATAATAATTTTAGCTCTTTGCTTTTGTATACACTCTTGAATACCTTAACAGTTCAGTTCTGTTCCAGAGACTAGGGTGGATATGCCCCAAGGTTAAAAAGACAAATACATAAGTAGCCTTTGCTCTGAGCAGCCTTTGTTTGAAGAAGCCTCCTGATCACCACAGGAGGCCCAGCATATGGCTTATCAAGCATTCTCCCAGGGAAAAACTGCGAATCCACAAAGATATGACTAGGGGGCAGATAGTGAACTGTACCTGGCAGTCTCTAGGCTTGTAACTCAGCCAACAAAAACAATTGTATCCACAGATGTTTATTCCAAGACGCTGTAAATTACTAAATTACGCAAGGTATAAAAAGGCTGATAGTAAGGTTAATTGGCTGCTGCATGCATGTAAGAGGCAGGATTGCTGCCTTGTGCAGACCCCGGCTTAAAAATAAAGCATTTTACTTTTGACTAATTGGGCGTTTTGAGTGGTCTCTGGGTGATCTACAGGTTACACTGTAACAAAACCATCCCTCTCAGATGGCTGTCCAATTGTATCCTGAATGCCTCTAGTGTGGGAAACGTAATTGGTTCCATTGTTGTACTGCTCTATGTCAGGACATTTTTCCTGATATCTAGCCGGGATCTGGCTTCCTCTAACTTGAGCCCAATATTCCATGTCCTTCATTTTGGAATGATCTAGAAGAGATCCTGGCCTTCCTCTCTGAGACAGCTTTTCTCTCCTCAAGGCTAAACATGCCCAGTTCTTTCAATCTCTCCTCATAGGGCTTTGTTTCCAGTCCCTGAATCATCCTTGTTGCCCTCTAAACCCTTTCCAGCTTGTCTGCATCTTTCTTAAATTGTGAACAGAACTGTGCCCAGAACTGGACACAGTACTCCAGATGAGGCCTAACCAGTACTGAGTAAGGGGGAACTAGTACTTTGCGGGATTTGGAAGTGGTACTTCTATTAATGCAGCCTAACAGCATTTGCCCTTTTTGTAGCCATATCACATTGTTGACACATATTCAGCTTGTGATCTACAACAATTCCAAGATCCTTCTTACCTGCAGTATTGTTGAGCCAAGTATTCCTCATCTTGTAACAATGCATCTGGTTTCTTTTTCCCAGGTGCAGAACTTGGCATTTGTCCCTGTTGAATGTCATCCTGCTGTTCTAAGCCCAGTGCTCTAACCTGTCAAGATCACCTTGAATCTTCTTTCTGTCTCCCAGGGTATTAGCTATATCTCCTAGTTTTGTGCCATCTGTAAATTTGATCATCATTCCCTGTACTTCCTCATCCAAAGCATTAATTAAAATATTAAAGGGCACCAAGCCCAAGTCTAGACACTGCAGTACACCACTTAGTACCTCTCCCCAGTATGAGCAGGTGCCTTTGATGCGCACTCTTTGAGTCCGATTTTGTAGCCAACTGTGAATCCACCTGATACTTGTTCAATCTAGCTCACTTTTTTTGCTAGGTTGCTAATCAAGAGAGCATGGGGAACTCTGTCAAAAGTTATGGTAAATCAAAATAGATTATGTCCATAGCAGTCCGAAAGTCTATTAGGGAAGTTACTCAATCGAAAAATGAAATCAGATTAGTTTGCCAGAGTTTGTTCCTGAGAAATTCATGTTGACCTCTAGTAATCACTGCATTATTTGCAAGGTATTTGCAGAGTAACTGCTTTATCATCTGCTCCAGAATTTTCCCAGGGATTGATGTCAGACTGACTAATTTGTAGTTTCAGGATACTTTTTTTCCCCTTTCTTGAAGATAGGAACAACATTAGCCCTTCTCCAGTCATCTAGCACTTCCCCTGTCCTCCATGGTTTCTCAAAGATAATAGACAGTGGTTATACTGTCTATTGGCAGTTCCTCTGCCAATTCCTTTATGACTCTAGGGTGGAGTTCATCAGACCCTGGAGATTTGCATTCATTCCACCCATGATCCTAGACCATTTGTCTATCAATCTTGCCATCCTGTTCCTTCAACTTGTACTTCCTCTTTATCAGGAAGGTCATAGATCTTTTGGGAGAAGTAGGCAAAATAGGAATTGAGCACTTCTGTGTTTTCTTTGCAATCTGTTAACATTTTGTCATCCACATCGATTAATTGAACCCCCATTTCTTTCCTCTGTCTTTTGCTTCGGGCGTATCTGAAGAAGGTCTTTTTGTTGCATTTAGCATCCCTCATTAGCCTCTATTCATTCCTAGTTTCAGCCTTCCAGATGCCATCCCTGCAATTCCATGCTACATGCCCATATTCTTCCACTTCCTATACATGTCCTTTTTGTTTTCAGGTCATTTTTAAGCTTTTTGTGAAGCTACATGGACTCCTTCTGTTGTCTTCTACCCTTTTCTCTTGTTGGAATTGTTTGTAATTGTGCCTTTAGAATTTCCTTTTTTTAATTTCCCACCCCCTTAGACTCCTTTTCTCATTAGAGTCACATACCATAGGACTTAACTTATCATTATTTTGAGTTTATTAAAAATGGCTTTCTTTAAATCCAGGGTACAGGTTTGACTACATTTGGATTTTGTTTCCTTTAGAATTAAGAATTCAAGTATGAATCAAAAAACTTTCCTAAGACACCATAAGACACCAGTAATGGGACGGTATATAAAAGTTTGAAAGGCAGACAGGCAGGTATCACTTTCCTCCAGAGTTTCTGTAGCTGCCACTTTGTCCACTAGGTCTTCCCTGTTGGTTAGTATTAACTCAAGGATAACTGTTCCTCTTGTTCCTTCCTGCACTTTCTCTTGGATGAAGTTATCAGCAACACATGCTAGGAATCTCTAGGGCAGGGGTCTCAAACTCGCGGCCCATGGGCTGCGAGATGATATTTTGTAGCCCCCACTTGATATCAAAGTTTAGTGATAGTGCGCCGGCGGCGCCTGGGCGGGCCTCTGGGAGCGACGTGGGATGAGCGGCCCACCACCACCGCGGTGGAATGCTTGATGTGGCCCAGACTCTACTTCCAGCGGCCCCCAGGTAAGTTGAGTTTGAGACCCCTGCTCTAGGGGGATGGGTGTGTTTGGCAGAATTTGTCTCCCAAGAGATTATTTATTATTTATTTATTAAAACATTTATATGCCACCCCATCGCAACAAAGCCTTGGGACGGCTTACAACAATATAAAAACAAAGGGATTCCAAGATGGCGTCGGAACGAAACGGATGTGATTAGCTATCTCTGCTAATTACTCTGGTATTTTTTCCAGCAGTGGGGTCGAGAGACCTAATCAAACCCTGTAGGGGTGAAGATAGATTACCTGGGCATGTTTTGGCTGGATGTGGGGTGGCAACCCTATATCAGTCAAGAACAATTCAGGTGTCTCAGCTGGACAATGCAGGAGGTTTTTTAGCCTCTGCAAGTTCATGGTATCTTTTTAGATTAGCGTAGAAAACTTCATAAGCCAGATAAACATCGGAACTGCTGAGTAAATATTTTTATCAGGTTATATTTTCTCTGCAACAATCACCCGTGGGAAAGCAGTATTTGGCACTAAGAGCCGAAGAACCCTTTTAATCAGCAAGGCAGCGAATGAAAATACAGACACTTTGGAATTTTAGCGTAAGTTAAATCTAAGCTTCTTTGTGAGTGTCTCTGGGGTTGAACTTTATTGAAAAGATAATGTGCAACTTGACAGAAGTACGAAAATTTTGACTGAAAAAAAGAAAAGAGGAAGGGAGAGGTGGAGGAAGGAATCTCCATTTCTTTGTCTGCGTTTCTGGGACTATTGCCAAAATATCCGGCAGCCTGCCAATCTGTTGTCTGTTCGTGCTATTACAATTACGATTTCTTTACAAGAATCTCTTTCAACAATTAATCAACTCTTATCAGCTATAAAATCTTTGCAAGAAATTTTTTTGGATAAAATACAAGTTCTTCAAGATGATCAGCAAAAGAGGCTTGATAGAATGGGAATTTATTTCATGCAGCTGGGAATGATTAAAGCAGAACAGAGTATGCAGGAGACTCAACAGCTATGTGAGACTGCAGATACTGAAACAAAATTAACAGAATCAATAAATAACCTCCCATCAAACCTGTTTGCTATGGTGAAGGAGCAACAACATTTGAAATCTCAAGCAACTAGAATGGAGTTTGAGATTGAAAAAATGAGAATTTTACTACTAGAGATGCAGACACTACGAATGATTAATGATCTGCAGAAGATGAAGAAAGAAGTGAAGGTCCTATTGCAATTAATGCAGCCATTGCGAATGATTAATGCTTTCCAACAGATACCACTTTTACTGGTTCTAAGATGGGCTAGCAGAGGTGTGAAACAGAAGAAATCTTTGTCTTAATGATATAAATGGCCTGATAGGTTTATTGTGGTATGGAATGGCTAAGATAGATGATTTTAATGGTGGAAGCACATCCAATTTTAAATCTGTGGAAAGGATTCCTTTCTTCCCTTCTTTTTCCTTTTTTTGTCTCTTCCTTTGCTTTCTCTTTCACACTTTAAAGTTTAAAGATGAATAACTAAGAACATGAACTTCCCTTTTATTTTCAATGGCCTGATATGTTCACTGTGGTATGGAGTGGCTAAGATATATGATTTTAATGGGTGAAGTTCACTTATTTTTAAATGTGTGGAATTAGGAAAGGATGTAGGTTTTAAGGGAAGATGAAGGATTCTTTTCCTCCTCTCCTCTGCTTTTTTCTGTCTCGTCTTTTTGCCCTCTTTTTCTTATCTTGTCTTAGATGAATGACTAAGAGCTAAGCTGTATGACTTTTCGGTTTGTGAAATGTTAGAATATAAATGACTATTATGGCAGTAAGGTGAACTGTGCTAAATAGAACTAAGCGTGAACATGAGATTTCTTTCTATTTTACTTTCATTTCTTGGTAGACAGTAGATTGGAATACTGGGAAGCAAAAAAAATTTACTTGATTGTATTTGTAATCATTATTTTCTATTATATTAGCTTAAAGAAAACCTGTTTAAAGAACATAATAGAAAATTGCTGTTGTTAAATTGGGTAGATAAGATGTCTTTAAAGAAGATGAATGGATTTCAGACATGCGAATAGCAACCTTCCTTTTATTTTTCTTTCTTTTTTAGTGGATATTAGATTAGAATATTTGTAAGCAAAGAATATATTCGATCATATTTGTAATTATTATAAGAAGAAGTCTATTTTGTTGATTATTAGAAAAATGGAAATATTTGGAACTGTGTAGAATTGGGTAGGCTGAAATGTTTATTAAAAAAGAAAGAAGACACCGACCTTTACAAAACTTGGAGATGAACTGATTCTATCACAGAAGGAGAAAGAAGATAGCGACTTCTATCAAATTTTGGACTTTTGTTTATTATTGGCCGGAGAAACAGGACTTGGCTTAGATCTAAAAAGATTTTTTTTTCTTTTTAAATGAATTTGAAATGATCATAGAATGTTAAAAGATCTGTAGTAAGTGGCTGATTCAGTAGTTTCGCTGTTTGTAATAATGGATGTTTTAGTACTGTTTTGAAAATTAATAAAAAGTAGTAAAAAAAACAATATAAAAACAATAATACAATTAAAATCCTATCTATTTAACTTCCCCCCCCCCCGGTGCATCTCGGCCAACCTAAAATACAATCATAAACAATAACCCAATCAACAAAATTAATAAACCTAATTAAACTTTAAATAAATAAACCATCAACTAACAAAACATAAACACATAAATACAGAACAGAACCATAAGCCAAATAAACAAGCTAACAATTAAAATATGACTTAAATAAAAAGGTCTTTGCCTGGCGCCAAAAAACAGATAACGACGGCACCAGGCGAACCTCTCCAGGGAGCGCATTCCATAATTGGGGTGCCACCGTCGAGAAAGCCCTCCTCCGGGTACTCACCCTCTTAATCTCCCTCACCGATATTGAGGAAATTGAAGTCCCTCATCATGCCTCCTCGAAACACTGGCTATTTGCTTTTCAGAAGTGTCATCCTTGTCTTCTCCTTGACTGGGTGGTTGTAACAGACTCTAACCACTCTCTTCCTTTTATTCTTTGCTCCATTTGTATTAATCTAGATGCTCCCAGTGGAGCTACTAAGCTTGTCCTCCTGTATTTCTGTTGTGTGACTCCGCCTCCCTTTCTGTTCCATCTGTTCTTCTTGAACATGTATATTTCAATTGTTGAATTCCAGTCATGGGAGTCATCCCACCAAGTTTCAATTATACTTACCAGATTGGATTCACCCTCCTGTATTAAGAGTTCAGAATCATGCCGTTTTTTCCTGTACTCAGGGCATTAGTATATAGACACCAAAGACCATGTGCTTTATACTCTAGCTTTCTTTCTACATTTTTGGAAGACTCTGGTGGGCACTGTTAGAGCTACTGTCTCTATTATGGTGCATTATTAGCCTTTGTCTGTTGTTATGTCCAGGTGTACTTCTACCTCCCATGTAGGATCCAGTTTAAAGCCTTCTTGATAAATTTCTTCATATTGTGGCCAAACACATTCTTTCTAGACCTTGTAAAGTACAACCCCTCCCTTGCCAGCAGTCTGTCTTCCAGGAAATATAGCCCATGGTCAGAATTCAAATCTCTCACATTGGCACCCCCTTTGTAGCCAGGCATTCACCTGTAGTATTTTTCTTTCCCTGTCTATTCCCCTTCCAAGAACTGAAAGGACTGAAGAGAAAACTATATGGGCCTCAAAGTTCTCGACTTTCTTCCTTAAAACTTCAAAGTCTGATGTGATTTCTTCAAAGCTCCACTTGGCAGTGTAATTTTTTCCTGTATGTACAAAAAGGAAAAGGTACATGTCAGTGAGCTGTATGAGCCTTGGCAATCTTTCAGTTATATCTCTAAGCTGTCCTCCAGGGAGACAGCATACCTGACGAGTCCATGGGTCATCCTGACATACATGTATTTCCATCACATGCAGCAGGGAGTCTCCCACAACTAACACTCTTCTCTTCTTGTTCTTACAGACCTTGATATCACTGCTACTACTTGGTTGACCTTTAGCTTTTTGTTCAGTGTTGCACGGGATGTCTTACAATTCTTTCTGCTTCCTGTTGGGCCTGTGGTAACAAGCAGTGCTATCGCTTGCCTTCCCTAAAGGGTAACAACACAGTCCTACCAGTAAATGGGAGAGTGTAACAAGGAGGAAAACAATGTGGGAGATGGGGAGAAAAAGGGAAGGAGGCGTGAGGGACTTCCCCCACTGAACTCCTGCTTGCTTGTCCCTGGGAGCTTGGCGGCTGGTATCTCAGAATCCATAAACCAGCTGGAGTGGCTTCCTTTGATCTGCCCAGCTAGGAGTCAGGAACAGAAGGAACCTCCCCACTCATCCAACTGCTGCTAGTAATCAGGCCACTCCCTTTCAGTGGCTGTTCTCAGGAGCTGGGAAGGGATTATGCAACTGCAGGGCACATGTGAAGCCTGTTGCTCAAGTCTGGAGCTTGCTCAAACAGCATTTTTCCTAAGGGTACATCTGTGATAAGTGAAGGGCTTGATGCAACATACAGGGTGGGCCAAAAGCAGGTACTCAGCACTGATCAGATCATGTTTGTTTATTTGTATGTATTTAAAATATTTTTATCCCATCCTATATGCAAAGCATCTCAGGACAGCTTACAGAAATCAGAACAAACAATCCATAATCGAAACAACAATTAACAATAATTAAGAATATGCATAAAACCAACAATAACATATCACCAATGAAAAATAGTCAAAAAGTTTTTTTTAGTATTGTGAGCCGCCCCGAGGCTGTTGCAAGGGGCGGCGTATAAATATTTAAATAAATAAATAAATAAAAACAAAATGTGACTGTGAATAATTAAAAACTAGATTAAAATTCCTAGCTCTTAAAATGAAGGGCAAATAAAATGGTTTTCACCTGGCACCAAAAAGAATATAAAGTCCGCGCCAGGTGAACCTCTCTGGGGAGCATATTCCATAGTCTATGTGCCACCACAGAAAAGGCCCTCCTCTGGGTAGAGACCATCTTTACCTCTTTCAGGGAGGGTTCCTGGAGCAGAGCCTCCTCTACAGATCTTAAGGGATGCAAGGGCTTATAGGGAAGGAGACGTTCCTTCAGGTATCCTGGTTCCAAGCCATTTAGGGCTCTATAGGTTAACACCAACACCTTAAATTGGGCCCGGACTTCAATCGGAAGCCAATGAAATTGGTAGAAGACTGGCATTATATGAGAATAGCAACCAGTCCTCGTCAGCAATCTGGCAGTTCTATTTTGGACCAATTGAAGTATCCAGATCATTTTCAAGGGCAGCTCCATGTAGAGTGCATTACAATAATCCAACTGGGAAGTTACCAGAGCATGTGTCACTGTTGCTAGGTAGTGCTCGCCCAGGTAAGGATGCAGCTGATGGATCAGCCAAAGCTGAAGGAAAGCGCTCCTCACCACCACCGTCACCTGGGCCTCCAGCGACAGTCCTAGGTTGCGGAGCACTCCCAAGTTTAGTCTCTTAGGTGCTCAAAATGTCCTCCATCAACAATGCAACTTTCCTGAAACCTGCTCCCAACACTGTAACACAAATTCTGGTTAGCACCAATGTCAATAATGATTGTGAGATGAACTCCTTCAATTCATTCACTATGTGAGGTCCTCAATGACCCAATCTGTTCTGTATACCTACTTTTGGCTCACCCTGTATGTAAAAGATCTATTCACTTTTATTTAGGTACCTGTTTCTGGAAAAAAACAGGAGAAACTGCATGGCTTAGGTGTATAGAAGACCTTACGTCATGAAAGTGAAATGGTATTTCTGTGATATATGGGGGGGGGGGGAATTAAGGTATGTGAGCACCTGCTCAGCCAAAAAGCCCCCAATCTTTCACCTTGACTAGCAAGAACTAACAGAGTAGAAGGTGAGAAGCTAGACCTGAATGCAGAACCTCACACTCGCACCAAATCTGACCATCCAGGGTTCCCTAATCCTTCCCTGCCCACACCCCCTTCTCTCAACCACCAATCCTTTGGTGATTTTCTTGGTTTTGTGCAGTTTTCCCCATTATAGAAGGCTAAAATCTCTCTCCGAAGTCTCCACTACTGGCAGCAAGATCAATAAGTTGAAATAAGGAGTATTTTTGCATTTGGTTCCACTTACCGCTGGAATCTGGCTCCCAAGAACTTCCCTAAAAGTGAATTTGGCCCTTGGGCTGAAAGAAGTTCTGTTCCCCTACAGTAGCTGCATATCATTCCATTCAGGCCTCTGTCAGGATTGCTCTAGCTATTGGGAGACCCATCCCATGCATGAATGAGGGAGGGCATTCTGATGAATAATAAAGATGCTGAGAGTTGCATCCGATAATTGTCCAAAGCACTCCCTCAGGCCCTTGGCACTCAGAAAAATATGCATAGTCATATTTGCTGTTAGTAAAAAGGGATATTTCCTGGGAACTACATTTACCAGTCCCATTGCTAAAAAAAAATTGACTTGTCGAGAAATATACCTGAGCAATTTCCAGTTCAGCAATGTTTCCTTGGGGAAACCATCTCATTAAAATATCGTAGTCTGACTGTTGGTATTACTTAAATATGTCACACCCTCTTCACAGACTCAGTCAGCCTCTCAGCAAAGCCTGGCAATACCACTACCCTTCTATTCCCTTCATTTTGCATATTCTTACAACATTTTGGAAACGCAATTTAACAAAACTATAATTACATGACTAAATTAGAGTCGTGTGGTCAGAACACCGGAAGAAGCTGGTAGATTCAACAGGAGAATACATCTGTTCTTCCTAATGCAATCCTAATGAAAATCTTTCAGTGAGATAATTGGCAGGGTGGGAAAATGATTCAGTCAGCCCAGCCAGGACCAGGAGAGAAGCTGCAGAAGGGAGAAGGCCTGTGGCCTGCAACTGATCGACTGCGAGTGTCCCTAACAGTATGGGCCCAAGGCTGCATCTCCAGCAAGAGGCCTCCACTTCAGCCTTGGTGTGTGGAAAAACAGGGCTTGCGTGGAGCTCAAAACTCTGAAAGTAACTTGCGGGGTTTTCTGAATTGGTTTCTCCTGCAGAGACCTGGTGCAACCTTTTCATTTGTGCATAGTATGCCTTAGGCAACAAGAACTGTACCGCTGTTCAGTACAAATTGCCACAAATTGTTTTGTGTGATAGGTTTCTGATTGTGTGTGTGTGTGTGTAAAAATCTTTCTATATTTTTTCTTGAAACAACTTGTGTTTACAGTGCCAGCCAGGGTAAAATATGTGAATGAACCTATGACCTGTATTAGACAGTTGGCAGGGTTACATGAACATTCCTACATGTGACATGGCTGCTTTCATATGAAGAACTAGGGACTTTTAGGAGTATTCCATTTTAAAAAAACCTAAAATATTGGTGGTAGCTGGTTCAATAAACCTCTCCCTGCTGCCAAAAAACACCATATTTTTCTCTCTATAAGACGCACCTGACCATAAGACGCACCTAGTTTTTAGAGGAGGAAAACAAGAAAAAAAAATATTCTGAATCAAATGGTTTACTAAACTATTTAATGAACTATAACAGAATACAGTAATACCGTATTTCAACCTTGTAAAGTGCACAGCAGTCAACAGTGGCATTAAGAACCATCATCACTGTCAGGAGTGGCATACAAGAAAGAAAAGGGACAACGTATCAATAAGCATTTCAGTTATTAAAATATGTAAAACAAGCTGCACCTACAGTTAATAACATAGCTGCACACAAAGATCTTTTGAAATAAGGATGTTTTAGTATGGGACTGGAATACCATGATGAAAGCACATCCTGGTTAGAATGTTCCAATGATGAAGTCACACAAAAGACCTCATTCTGATAGTCACCTGCCCCACTACAGAAACCTGGAAGAAAGATCCAATAACATCATGCTTTCTCTGCATTCTATCAGCTAATATAAAGATTGCTAATCAATGCAAATGTGTCCAGATAGGTCACCTAGGGTTCCACACATTAAAAAAGCAGCCATGCTACTAGAAGTAGCATGCCACTGCACATATATAGCCCTATATATGCTTATTAGAAGCAAACTCTGTTCACGAAAGTGGTACTCATTCCCAGTAGGTGTCTGTAAGATTGCAGCCCTAATCAATTTCATGGAATACAAAGATCTATATAAAAAGTTGTTTTGTTTGCAAAATTTGGACACTGAGTATTTGCGCAACAGCAGATGATGGCAAGAGGAGTAGAAATGAATTGTAAAAGAAGAGTAGCCTACAGTCTTTCTTTCCTTGCAATAAATTTTGTGGATACCATGCACTGGGGCTGCATGCCCTGCTACTGTCCCCTAACTGGCACTGCATGCCCTGTCCCTGTCCCCTGACCTTTTCCAGCCATGCCCTCTTGTTGTTCATGTTAGCGGAAGATCCAAAAGGCCTAAACCAGCCAAACATGCAGATTATCTCCATGAACTGGAATGCTGTGCTGACAAGATTTCAGCTCATGTTAATCATCTACATGTGTTCATCAGGCTTCATTTCCATACAAATAACTGCAGTGCTTGAATGGCATGGGGTGGGGCAAGCAGAGGAGAAAACAGTGGGGTGAGCATCTGGCCCCACTTTCTCCATGCAGTGTAAATCATGTGGGGAGAATGATTCCTGTCCAGGGTTCAACAAAGCATAGCCAAGGATGGAGGTTGCAGATTCCAAGAATGGGAGAGAGGCAGGCAAATTAGACCTCAGACCTGCTCCCCACGAGCAGCAGTGTCTATTGTGGACAGGACTCTAAAAGAGAGAAAGAGTGAGATAGCCCACAACTCTGCCTGTTCCAGCTGGTCTGCTTGCCCTCATGGCCATCTCCCACCAGCTACCCTGTGTGGGAAAGAGCCCAGTGATTTTTTCAAAATGTTAATCTTGTGTCCACTGTGACTTTATTATTTGAGTATTACTAGCTAGCCACTTTAATAGAATTAGTGTTTGAAATATAAAACCTATCACATCTATCTATTTTTATTTATTGCAAATAAAGGATGGTATTTTTAGTAGCCTTGTAACTGCAAGTTTTCTTTTTAAAGATCTTCTCCATCACAAGCAGGACACCAACACATGTTAAGTGCAAGAAATGCAGATTTGACACTCTTAGGATTTCAGCTAAGGTAGTTCTGTACAACAAAGCTATAAAACTGAACACTTCTCATACAAAAGAAAAGAAAAGAAAAGAAAAGAAAAGAAAAGAAAAGAAAAGAAAAGAAAAGAA
>JAIXND010000674.1:83319194-83336428 GCA_023646645.1 Varanus salvator macromaculatus
AAAAGAAAAGAAAAGAAAAGAAAAGAAAAGAAAAGAAAAGAAAAGAAGTCTATACGCTGTAAAATGTCCAACAGCAAATAGCTATGCTTTTTGCTTGTGTTTCTCAGATGAAAGCTACCTATTGTTTTAAGCAGAACAGCAGGTCTTCCCGGTGAGGGTGAGCACTTCCTGGGCAGTGGGGGTGAGCACTCTGTCTCTCCCTGAGGCTGGCAGGGTAAAGCCCGGGGCTCCTCCTCCTCCTCCTCCTCCTCCTCTGCACCTCTCCCCCTGAGCAGCACAGCAAGGCAGGTCTTCCCAGTGGGGGTGAGCAGTTCCCGAGCAGGTGGGGGAGAGCAGTCCCTCTCTCCATGCAGCGGCTCAGCTCTCACCTGCACCGGAGGAGGGTGGCGGAGCAGGGCGCACCGAGTGCATGCCGGCGGTGGTCTTCCGGGCGTCGGCGGCATCGGCGTGCGGAGGGGGCGGGGGCATCGGCGTGCCGCGGGGGCGGTGCAGGGGGGGGCACAGCGGCAGCAGGTGTTCCAGGTGGGGATGAGCAGTTTTTGGGCAGTGGGGGTGGGCAGTTCCTGGAGTGGGGGGCGGAGCAGGGCGCGCCGAGCGTGTGCCAGCCTGGTGGTGCCACGTGGTGCAGGCAGGCCAGCAGCATCCCAGGCGTCGGGCACACACACATTCACTCTATAAGACGCACAGATATTTCCCCTTACTTTTGAGGGGGGAAAAAGTGCGTCTTAAGAGAGTGAAAAATACAGTAGTTTAAGTGCTTTCTCAACCTGCCACCTGAACATCATAGCTCAACCCACCAAAGATTCCTTTGGCTCAAGATATATTTTTCCAAGCTTGTTATCACTCTGATCATGATTTAGAAACATAGAAACAGCAAGTCAGAAGGGGTCTCCCAGGTCATCTAGTCTGACCCCAGGCTCCACTCATGACATGCCTACCATGTGCATGTCCAGCCTGTCCTTGAACACCCTCACCAATGGGGCATCAACCACCTCCCATGGAAGCCCAAAATGATCTCCAAAGATTTTCTTGTTAGCTGCTATGACTGTAAGCATGACAGCAAACTTAAAACAGTAACAGGTGATTCAGTTGTGGGCAACTTGCAGATAGGGATCAGTGAGGAATCCATTTTGGGGGTAGAAATCCATCAGATTCCCTGGACTTGGCTTCCTGGCCCACACACCATCTGACACGGTTGTGAATATGTAAGCATGCTCAGCCTTCATGTGGTGCTTGCCAGGAATGGAGCTCTCTACAAATGCTGCGAAAGCAATTCCCCTCTTCTGTGCTATGTGCAACAGCCTTTGTGTTGCTTCATGGGATGTGGTAGAAGGTTGCCAGTTGCACAATCTTCATTCTGTGAGCATTCATGGGCTCCCACTTCGTCCTGTCTCACTTTCCAAGACAGGGCCAAGCACAAGAGAAGTCCATGAATGCTAGATGGGCTGATTCTAAAGAGCTTTGATGCATCTGTATCTATGGCCGTACTATGCTGTGGTGGCCTACAGGTCCCATGGTCCCACAGAATTGACTATATTGGCTGGGGCTGATGGGAGCTGTAGGATGAATCATCCAGAGAGCTACACCTTTCTCAGGCATGGTAACTTACTGGATTTCCTATTCAAGAGAGGTATTCATCTATGAGGAGCCAAATGCTTCTCAACAACAGAAAATGCATGTTCATTAATGACTTTTTCAGGGCATTGTTTTCTGATGCCAACACTTCATGGTTCTGTCCCCACCTCCACAAAGCCCACAAGTGGGGAACATGTTTGAATACAGCTCATGGCGTGTTCCACGGTAACAAGGAGGCCTTAATCAAGAAAGCACAGTGCATGATTGGAACTGCACAGAGAAGTTGCAGCACTGCAGTTAGACTACAGTTCCCATCATCCTTCACCACTGACTACATTGAAGTGGAAGCTGCTATCCATTAAATATTGCAATGTCAGTGTCAAAGTCAACATATAAAGGGTGCTTCGCAGTAGCCTGCTTCTCTTTATTCTTCTGTTAAAAACCTCCAGACATCATACCTGTGAAAAAATTCCTTCATTTCTGTATGTCAACATTCTAGCCAGGACCTCTTTCCATAATTAGAAGGAAATTGCTATTTATTATTTTTAATTACCATGTTCTGCAATGCAACCCCAACATATGGACCCAGCTTTCAAACAACTCCAAGTTTGGAAGTACAAAACTCTGGTCCTTTGATCTCAGCTAATTTCTAACAGATAAAGAAAGAAAGAGAGACATCCTGAACAAATTTGCAAGATCAAACTGCTGTGCCTCAGCATACTAGAAAACATTGGAACTCTCCTAAAGAGCAAGAAAACCAGGAATTTGGATTTGAATCAAGTAACCTATATTTATGGCACAGATTCACTCTGGAAAGTTTTAAAAAATTGAAGAGCCGACATGGAGAAAGAAAGTAGAAAAAAAATAGGACACAGAGGAAGTGATAGATATGGAAGAAGAGAGTTAGAAAGAAAGCAGTGGCATGGCTCTGTATTCACGTATTATTACCGCAACTCAGGGAGAGGAAGGCCAGCAGTGCAGTTTCAATACACAGTGCTGCAAAGACGTTTAAGGGTGGGGGTGTCAATCGGGAGCACGAACGCCTAATGACATGAAACTTCTCTATACCAGGCATTGATTGTGCACTCATGATTCCTCATTCATGGTGTGTTACACAGTTAGCATCCTCCAGGGCTTTTCCCATGCTTTAGGAAAGTCCGGTAATATCCAGAAATGGTGGTGTTTGCAATTCTCCTATACTGCACTGCCTCCTTGTGGTTGTATAATGGGACATACGGAAAAGCAGAGGAAGAAACGCTATCCTGCAACTTGCCCCAGAGGGGGAAAACTTGTGTAAAGGAACAGATCTTAATCCTGCAGAGAATCTGAAAGCGGGATTCTTGGTAAAGAATTCTTGTGTAGAGAAGCCCACAGCTGTGGCATTGCACTGGCATATAAGTCCTTGAACTCCACCCTTGTACTTCCATCTATATAAGAACTTACAGCAGTGGTTTCAAGCTCTGTTTCATGGAAACGTTGGACTCCTCATAAGTTTGCTGGAGAGGGTTCAATGAGATCTCTGCTGATGAGCAGGCTTCCAGGAAAGATGACTTGTCCACCACTAGAGAGCTTCTTCTGAAATGTGGACAAGTCACATGTCCTAATTTAGAAGATAGCCTTCCTTTCAAAGGCCCCTCTATTCCAGTCATGAAGTTCTTCTGGCTTGTGTGTCTAATCCAGCCCTTGAGACTCCACAATTTTGCTGGGACACAATCGGCAAGGCTTAAGTGGTCCTCTTAAAAAATGTCCCCCGCTCCCCAGCTTTGATCTTGGCTTCCCTGTCCTTGGCTTCTCACCATTTAGTTTCTCCTATTACCCTGTTTAAAACCTGCTTCTTGTTATGCTATGCTGACTAAGTCAGCCCTGCCTTACCGGTGAATGGACATGCAAAGGTTTGAAGGATGCAGGGGTCTGTGAGCTATCTTTAAGTAGACATGGGAAAGAGTTGTTTTGGAATGTCTACTGGCAATGTAGAGGACTGGGGAAATGCATGCTTTGTGGAATTTTCATCTCCACACACTGCTAGAGTGTGGCCCATGGGACCATTGCCACTGTGGAGTTCATTCCTGGGGCTGCAAACTGTCTCTGTCAGCAGGCCAAGTCTTGTTCAGAGATAAGGAATCAGAAGGAGAGAGAACGGCAGGGGCCTTGAAGTGGCCCAGCCACGATCACCCCCTGGACAGCAGGCTGAACATGGTCACCTGGCCACAGCCTTCCCCTAGTCCTGTGGGATGCACTGTGTTGCTATTTACATTCTGGTAATTCTTTCTACATTTGCATCCACTCATACAAGTTGGCATATATATACACTAAGGAAATCTATATGCTCTTTTCCTGACAGTGCCAGGGTATGACATCAGAGGGCTTTAAGGGCGGAATCCCACAGTCTTGGGGAAGGCGTTCCAGGGCTGTAAGATATGTTTGACAATTTATAGCTAAAGTGAGTTAAAGGTAAAGGTTTCCCCTTGACGTTACGTCCAGTCATGCCTGACTCTAGGGGGCGGTGCTCATCTCCGTTTCCTAGCCGAGGGAGCCAGCGTTTGTCCGCAGACAGTCTCCGTGGTCATGTGGCCGGCATGACTAAACACCGAAGTGCATGGAACGCTGTTACCTGCCCACCGAAGTGGTACCTTTCTATCTACTTGCATTTGCATGCTTTCGAACTGCAAGGTTGGCAGGAGCTGGGACGGCGCACGGGAGCTCACCCCGTGTGCAGATTCGAACCGGCGACCTTTCGATCAACCAGCCCAGCAGCACAGCGGTTTAAACCACTGCGCCACCTGCAGTCCCTAAAATGAGTTATACAGTATAAATAAATGCATACATAAATAGCGTGGGGATGAATGTTTATTTTCTTTCCAGTTCTAAGCTTACTTCACTAATTTAAGAACATCAACTAGCTTGTGTATAAGATGGCACATAAAATGGTACCATGTTCTCAGTATAAATGAATCCTTAACCATCCTCAACTATATGTTAACACTGCTGATGCCACACAGTTGTGAGAGTCACCTCAAGAGTACTTACAACTGAGTACTTGCTGTTCCATCTCCCACTCTCTGGAGCATCTCAGCAATTGTCATTATTTTAGTTATCCATTTACTATATTCATATCCTCATTTTTCCCCTTTCAAGGAACCTCAAGAAGCTTACATAAGCTTCTTCCTCACCTCTATTTTGTCCTTACAATAACCTTGTGAGGTAGGGGAGGCTGAGTGTCTGTAAATGGCCCAAAGTCACCTAGTGAGTTCCATGGTCATATGGGGACTAGAACCCAGATCTTCCAAGTCTCACTCCATCACTCTAACAGTTACACCATATCACTGCACCACTGCTTCAGGCTCCATTCAACTGCTGGTTTTGATCTTTAAAGCCCCAAATCGCTTGGGCTGAGAAGATCTCAGGAAATGCATTACCTTCTCCTGTATGATCTTGACTGTTCTACTTCAGAAGCAATCTTCCCTCATCATCATCATCATCATCTTATGTATTTATTTATTACACTTGTATTCTGCACTAAGAGTCCCATGGGAAAGCAAAACAATTTATAACAATAATAACCAAGTAAAATCACAATGTAACAGTGAAATAAACAACAATAAAACAACAGTATACAACAATACATGAGAATATACAACTGAGAGTAAGGGGGATAAGTTAAAACAATATAGGTTAACACAGTAAGGATATATAAAATTTGACACCTAAAAAATTATACAGAATAAAAGTCAATTATTAAAATGTCTGGTGAATAGAGTTGTTTTTGCCTCCTGCCAAAAGGATTGTAATAAAGGTACCAGGTGAACAGCTCTTGGGAGCCATTTTTCATAGAGGGGGCGCAGGGTCCCTGTTCTGCTCCTTACCTCTTTGGAGAATGCCTCTTTCAGAAGGACTTCCAAACCCAGTCTCAGATCAGATGGGTACATATCTAAGTATTTACTCCTCTACTGCCATGAGAAGCAGAAGTGTTAGCAGTTGCAGGGATGAAGAGCAGCTTATGATTTTGGATTCCAAGAAGTCTGAAAGTTGGGTCTGAGCTGCAGGGTTAGCTGCCTGCCCCCTAGTTGAGCTTAACACCACACAGCTGGACATGCACAAAAGGATTCCTATAAAAGGCACTCTCATTGTGATTGCCCTTTTTATTAGCCTAAACCTGATTAAGGGGGCAATCCCATGCATGTTTAGGTAGCAAACAGCTGCCGCTCTGAGCATTCCCCAGGCAGTGCACCTAAGACTGCACCCTCAGCCTGTCCCATCCCAAAAATAAGCATGAAGGGATCTCAGACACCTGCTCGCTACTTGCTCTAAGCTCAGCTGAAGAGGGCCAGAGCATCCTTCCGGGATAATAGGCGAGCAGATGCACCCTTATTGAAACCGAAGCAGAACATAAGTGGAGCCTGCAGCGCTGTCACGGAATGAGGCTCTTTAAAAGATGTGCTGTTCGGCCCCTGCCAGAAACAACTTTGCGAAGTACATGCGGATGCGGGTTGGAGGCCCGCACGGACCATCTACTTCGGGTCAGGACACCCCAGGGAGCGTGCTGGGCCAAGCTCGCACCCGCGTCGCCTCCCAGCGCGCAGCGTCAGTGGCGGGTCGTGGGAGCAGAGCCGGGGCAGGGCGGCGAGGGGCCCGCAGCCTCCGGGGACGCGCCCCGGCGGGCAGCCATCCCTTCCCCGCGCGCGGAGACCTGTCGCTGCGGCCGCGGAGCCTCCCGGCAGCCTCGTCGCCGCCGGCACGGCTCGGCTCGGCTCGGCTCGGCTCTCCTCCCCGCCCGGAAGCCGGCGCGCCGCGGGGCGGCCGAGGCTCGGCCGGCTGCCTCTGCCCTCGGACCCGCCGGCGGGAGCGGAGCAGCCCGCGGGACGGGACGGGACGGCCGGGACGCGCGCAGCGCCGCCGCTCCTCTCCGCTCCACGCTCCGCCTGCGCTACGACAAGCCGCCAAGCCGAGGACCCGCACGGGCGCCCCTTCCTGTTACCTTCCCTCTGCCTCTGCCTCTGCAGCAGCAGCAGCGGCAGCACAGCTTGCTCGCTTTGCAGCCCATCCCGCCGCGACGCCGGGTCACGTCGAGCAGCAGCAGCAGCAGCAGCAGCGCCCGCCGCCGCGGGACCGGGACGGCTCCCTCCCGCGCACGGCCTGCGCGACACCCCGAAAGTGAACCTGGAACAGTCCACTTGAACTTGACGCTTAGGCAGTCCTGCGCCGTAAGTATCAGAAGAGAAGCCCCGCGGGACGCCTTCCTTCTATGGTGCTGCGCGGCTCCTCCTAAAAAAAATAAAAAGTACCCTGCAGTAACTGTCCAGCTGGCGAGATAACCGCAGCAGCCTCCTCTCTGCCTTGGTCAGAGTGGACTGAGGTGGCCAGCAGAACGGGCTCACGGGTTCAGACAACCAAAGAGCAAGCGGCTCAGCCAGAGGGAGAGGAGAAAGGCGTGCATGTGGCTGGCTGCACCCAAGACGTCTGTGCTTGTACGCAGAAATGTTTATGTACCTAGCATTGTCTTCATATATACAGAACTAGTAAGGCTGCAGTCCTGTCTGCCCCAGCTGGGGTCCACTGTACACGGTGGGGCTCGCTTCCAAGGAAATATGCATAGGATCGGCCTGTTATTGGTCAGATCTGTATCCCAGCCGTTTCTTTTAGAGAACTCAAAGCGGCTTCCATCACTCTCCTGCTCCTGCTCTCACTCTTATCCCCACACCAATAACTCGGTGGGGCAGGTGGGGCTGAGCAACTGGGACTGGCCCAAAGTCCCCGCTTGACTCCTTGGCTGAGCAGGGATTGCAGCCCGGATCACCAGAGTCCCAGTCCTGCTGTCTTGACCACCGGACCGCACTGGCCCTCTGTGTGTTTGCAGCACACCACCACTCACTGCTCCTGTGAAACTTGCCTGTGAGTAGGACTGAGCCCCGTTGCCAAATAACCAGCCGCTCTTGCCTCTGGGCCAACCTCGTGCATGCACAACAGCCACTAAGACTTTCCCAGGCCGTAAGAAATATAGCATTATTGTTTGTTTCCTTGTGATATTCATACCCTGCCTTTCCTCCCTGAGCCCAAGCTGTGCACATGGGCTCCTCGCGATTCCTTCATGGTCCAAGGAAATAAAGGTCCGGTTTTAAACAAGGTATGAGCTTGGCATCTTGGTTCAAGGGGGTCTCGGTTGTTCAGCAAATACGGTTGCAATGTAGCCCAGTGTTCCCCAGTCTGGAGCCTTTTAGACTTTTTGGACTACAACTCCCAATATTCCTGACGGTTGGCCATGAAGTCTGGCACTGACAGGGACTGACATTAGGAGCATCCAGAGCCCGGCAGGTTGGCGAAGACTGGTGCAGCCCCAGTGAGTTCAGTGGGGCCACTCCCAGGGAAATGGCTTCAGGGCCGCAGGCTCCGTTCGCCAGGGATCTGTCGCTTGGGCAGAAGTGCTGCCCGTGGTCGTAAGTGTGGAGGGAGTGTGCGCTGCGGAGACACAGAGTGCCCAAAGGCCCTGATCAAGCCGATGCCGGGCATGTGCAACCCCGCACAGGTACAGTCGCCTTTTCTTCCTGTTTAAAACAGTCTTCTTTCCCAGCGGTGGATACTTGCATTTGGAGCTCAGGGTTGCATGGCTGCCATTTTGTTGCTTGGATAATTTTGGTTGCGCTGCCTGGGTCTCCTGTTGTCGCACTGCCTTGTAGAGCTATTGCATCCTATGCAAAGATGGCCATTAAGTGATTCTTTTTCCTATCTTTAAGCAGCTGTAGGGTATACCTAGCTGGCTGACCTTAGCCCAGGCAGGCTGCTCACGCCCTCAAGCATCAGTCATGTAACCCAGAGCCCTCCACACACTTTAGGACTGAGAAATCCCCTGCCACAGCTCCCAGCCCAACTCTCAGAAATAAAGTACAGGTGAGAAAATGATCAAGCGAATCTATGAGTTTTTGCTTAACAGAAAGATGGAAGGAGAACAGGTCAAGGATACTATGATAACTTGGGCACAAAACTTTGGATATAATATTGAATTTGAAAAGTGGCAAAAGCTGTGGGAGAGAAATATTAAGGTAACTTTAGCAACCTCGTATAAAGAAAATCTGTATAAAATGTTTTATAGATGGTATTTGTCGCCAAGTCGATTAGCTAAGATGTTTTCAAATATGTCCAACAGATGCTGGAAGTGTAAACATGATGTGGGTACTTTTTACCATATGTGGTGGACCTGTGAATACGTGAAAAAGTACTAGAATAAAATACACAAATGGCTTGAGGAAATGCTAAAAAAATCTTTAGCCTTTAGACCTGAAGTTTTTTTGTTAGGCATTATACCGGATCCTTCATGGATCACTGCCTTGTCGTGGCGAAGGGGCTTGCGTAGCTCAATGAAGCTATGAGCTATGCCGTGCAGGGTCACCCAAGACGGACAGGTCATAGCAGAGAGCTCTGACAAAATGTGATCCACTGGAGAAGGAAATGGCAACCCACTCCAGTATCTTTGCCATGAAAACCCCATGGACAGTACCAAAAGGCAAAACGATATGACACCGGAAGATGAGCCCCTCAGGTCAGAAGGTGTCCAATATGCTACTGGGGAAGAGCGGAGGGCTAGTACTAGTAGCGCCAGAAAGAATGAAGCGACTGGGTCAAAGCTGAAAGGACACTCAGTTGCCGATGTATCTGGAGGTGAAAGGAAAGTCCGATGCTGCAAAGATCTTTACTCCATAGGAACCTGGAATGTAAGATCCATGAATCAAGGCAAGCTGGATGTGGTCGAACAAGAGATGACAAGACTGAACATCGACATCTTAGGAATCAGTGAACTCAAATGGACAGGCATGGGTGAATTTAGTTCAGATGACCATCAGGTATACTACTGCGGGCAAGAATCCCTCAGAAGAAATGGAGTAGCCTTCATAGTCAATAAAAGAGTAGGAAAAGCAGTACTGGGATACTTCAGACCACTGGTGCTGAAGAGGCTGACCAGTTCTATGAAGGCCTACAACACCTTCTAGAACTAACTCCAAAAAATGATGTTCTTATCATCATGGGGGATTGGAATGCTAAAGTAGGAAGCCAAAAGATAACTGGAATAACAGGCAAGTTTGGCCTTGGAGTACAAAATGAAGCAGGGCACAAGCTGGTGGAATTTTGTCAAGAGAATACAATGGTCATAGCAAACATTCTTTTCCAACAACCCAAGAGACGTCTCTACACATGGACATCACTAGACGGTCAACACAGAAATCAGATTGACTATGTGCTCTGCAGCCAAAGATGGAGAAGTTCTATACAGTCAGTAAAAACTAGGCCAGGAGCTGACTGTGGCCCAGATCATGAGCTTCTGGTGGCAAAATTTAGGCTTAAGTTGAAGAAAGTAGGGAAAACCACTAGGCCACTCAGGTATGACATAAATCATATCCCAGATGAATACACAGTAGAGGTGACAAATAGATTTAAGGAATTAGATCTGATAGACAGAGTGCCTGAAGAACTATGGACGGAGGTTCGCAACATTGTACAAGAGGCAGCAACTAAAACCATCCCAAAGAAAAAGAAATGCAAGAAAGCAAAATGGCTGTCTGAGGAAGCTTTACAAATAGCTGAGGAAAGAAGGGAAGCGAAAGGCAAGGGAGTAAGAGAAAGATACAAACAATTGAATGCAGAATTCCAGAGAACAGCTAGAAGAGATAAGAATGCCTTCCTAAATGAAAAGTGCAAAGAAATAGAAGAAAACAATAGAATAGGGAGGACCAGAGATCTCTTCAAGAAAATTGGAGATATGAAGGGAACATTTCATGCAAAGATGGGCATGATAAAGGACCAAAATGGCAGGGACCTAACAGAGGCAGAAGAGATTAAGAAGAGGTGGCAAGATTACACAGAAGAACTATACAAGAAAGAGCTTAACATCCCTGATAACTACGATGGGGTGGTCACTGACCTCGAGCCAGACATCCTGGAATGTGAAGTCAAATGGGCCTTAGGAAGTCTGAGCAACAACAAAGCTAGTGGAGGTGACAGTATTCCAGCTGAGCTATTCAAAATCCTGAAAGACGATGCAGTAAAAGTGCTACACTCAATATGCCAGCAAATTTGGAAAACTCAACAGTGGCCACAGGATTGGAAAAGGTCAGTTTACATTCTGATCCCAAAGAAGGGCAATGCCAAAGAATGTTCAAACTACCGCACCATTGCATTCATTTCACATGCTAGCAAAGTGATGCTCAAAATCCTACAAGCTAGGCTCCAGCAGTATGTGGACCGAGAACTACCAGAAGTACAGGCAGGATTTCGAAGAGGGAGAGGAACTAGAGATCAAATTGCCAACATACGCTGAATCATGGAGAAAGCCAGGGAGTTCCAGAAAAACATCTACTTCTGCTTCATTGACTACGCTAAAGCCTTTGATTGTGTGGATCACAACAAATTGTGGCAAGTTCTTAAAGAGATGGGAGTACCAGACCATCTTATTTGTCTCTTGAGAAACCTATATGCAGGTCAAGAAGCAACAGTGAGAACCGGACACGGAACCACTGATTGGTTCAAAATTGAGAAAGGAGTTCGGCAAGGCTGTATACTGTCACCCTGCCTATTTAACTTATATGCAGAGCACATCATGAGAAAGGCAGGGCTAGATGAATCACCAGTTGGAATCAAGATTGCTGGGAGAAATATCAACAACCTCAGATATGCAGATGATACCACTCTCATGGCAGAAAGTGAAGAGGAACTAAAGAGCCTCTTGATGCGGGTGAAGGAGGAGAGTGCAAAAGTTGGCTTGAAACTCAACATTAAGAAAACTAAGATCATGGCATCCGGTCCTCTCACTTCCTGGCAAATAGATGGGGAAGAAATGGAGGTAGTGACAGATTTTATTTTCCTGGGCTCCAAGATCACCGCAGACGGGGACTGCAGCCAAGAAATTAAAAGACGCTTGCTTCTGGGGAGGAAAGCTATGGCAAATCTAGACAGCATAGTAAAAAGCAGAGACATCATCCTGCCAACAAAAGTGCGTATAGTCAAGGCTATGGTTTTCCCAGTTGCAATGTATGGCTGTGAAAGCTGGACCATAAGGAAGGCCGAGCGCAAAAGGATTGAGGCCTTTGAGTTGTGGTGCTGGAGGAGACTCCTGCGAGTCCCTTGGACCGCAAGGCGATCAAATCGGTCAGTCCTAGAGGAGATCAACCCTGACTGCTCTTTAGAAGGCCAGATAGTGAAGATGAAACTCAAATACTTTGGCCACCTAATGAGAAGGAAGGACTCCCTGGAGAAGAGTCTAATGCTGGGCACAATAGATGGCAAAAGATGAAGGGGACGGCAGAGGATGAGGTGGCTGGATGGAGTCACTGAGGTGGTTGGTGTGAGCTTGAGTGGACTCCGGGGGATGGTGGAGGACAGGAGGGCCTGGAGGAATGTTGTCCATGGGGTCGCGATGAGTCGGACATGACTTCGCGACTAACAACAACAACAACAATACCGGAAAATGTTGGTAAACAAGAAATGTACTTGATATTACATTTAATCACAGCGGCCAGGACCGCGCTTGCTCAATACTGGAAGAGTGAGGAACTACCCACTGAGGAGCTGATTTTGAAAAAGATTCTGGATTGTGCAGAAATGGATAGACTGACTTTACTACTGAAGGAAAAGGATGATACAGACTATTATCAAACCTGGAACTTTTTTTATGACTGGCTAGAGAAACGGGACTTGGCGTAGACTTAAAAGATGTCTTTAAGCTTTTATAAATTGATTTGATTATGATTACAGAATGTTAAAAGATATGTTATAGGGGGCTGACCCAGATTGTCCGATGTATTTGATGATTGTTTTTTTTAAATTTGTAGTTTAAAATTTTAATAAAATTTCATTTAAAAAAAAAGAAATATAGTACAGGAACTGTTTGCAGTAAAATGTACATTTCAGCTCTTGTGGCAGGAATTTCAAAATAGGTATCTGTCATTGCAACCTGTTTGGCAAAGGTATAAAATGGTTCTCCTCTATGCATTCCAGGCTGATTGCCCTTTTGCTGTCAGCTTTTCGAGAATAGAACATAGTTTTGCTCCTCTCACTCTAGTTGTGATCGATTGCAGGGAGCACACCAAGTTCCGACCCCTTGTGTCCTTCAAAGCTAAAAGGTGTTGCTGTTTGTTTTTTTATAGTTTTAGAATCTCTAGGTACAAACTTGCTTCTGCCATAGGCCCCCTACTTGTCTTTTGGTAAGCTCTTCTTTCTCAGCCAGAGCCTCTGCCATGTGCAATATGGGAGGCAATAATACTGATTTACGTACCTTACAGAGTTGTTGAAAGGAGTGCGTTGAACCCTTGAATGCACTTTTGTGGCTGGAAATCATGTGAGTGGAAGTGCAACACATCTGGAGGACACCAGGCGCTTAAGTAGTATTCTGCACAGACATGTTTTTCCCTTGCATTGTCAGAATCTAGTGTCAGGGCACAGGAAGACATTCTGAGCTTCCTGTGGAAAGTACAAACAGGAACTTGGCTGATCTGTAGCATGTGAAAAGGACCCTATGCTCATTAAGCATTTTGTCAGGCAAAATATGGACAAGAGAAGAAGTCAGTGTGGTGTAGTGGTTAGACTGGGACTTTGGAGATCTGAGTTACAATCCTCACTCAGCCTTGAAAGTCACAGGTTGATTTTAAGACATTCACTGACCCTCAGACTAACCTCCCTCAAGGAGCTATTGTGAGCTTAGAATGGAAAGGAAGAAAATCTCAAGGAAGAACAAGAATGGAAAGGAAGAATATTGTGTAAACTAGTTTGGATTACTGTGCATTGTTCATCCCAGTACCTGCTATGTGCTGGAAAGAGGGTCAGAAATATTGTGGCTTTGTGCATACCTCCTCTCCATTGGGTCCTCCTGCTGATATCTCAGGAGCACTGAGGATTCCTTCCCCCCTTGCTATACTTGTGAGTCATTTGCACCTTACTGTGTCTGTTCTGCCTGTCCTGCTTGGCAGGCTGGCTTTTGCTCTTCCAGTTCACTCATCCCAGAGTACTCCCTCCAAGCTGCACCCTCTAAATTAATTTTTCCAAAATATTTTCTATTTGAAATTTCCACCTTCATGCAGCTGTTGATGATTGTGGTTGCATGCACTTAGCAATGGGGACCTTGAGGTGCCTCCTGAGCAGCAGATGCCTGGTGACAGGAATCCTGTCCATGGCCTCAGTAGCGTGCAGATAAGTTGATCTAACCCTTCTGCACTTTTGAAGCTTGGCAGTGAACATTATTCCATGCTGCTATGGGAAGTGACACTTTCTCTTCTCTGCTGCTACCAGAAGCCTGAGAAGATAAGGGATAACCAGAAGGCCGGCAGGGAGGGAAAGCCCTGTTGAAGAGAGACAATTTATTGCTATCCCTAAGCCTTTCCACAGGAGAAGAGAAGCAGTTGCCTGGCTGGTGCAAGGCAAAGGAATATGTTCCATGAATGCATCTCTTGTCACAATCCTCTCCAAACTCTCATGCACATACTGATATACACACATGCCAGACTCCCGTTATGCTGGATTGCTAAATAAGGAGCTTGCAAAACACAGGACAGCTAAAAATAGGCAAGGGCTCTGGTGCTCCCTTTGAGCCCGAGATGCTCCTCTGGTGCAGCAAGTGAATGCAGTTTTAAGGAGGGACACTGTAGCTCTTCCCGCAAGCCTTTCATCCCTGGGCTCCTGAACACAGACACAGTCCTTCCCTCTGATCTTCCTCAGCCTGCTTGCAGTTGTAATTGTAGGATTTGGGACTCTGCTCCATCTAATAGGAATGATCAGCTCTGGCAAACTAGCAGCTCTTCTGTTAGTAGGCTATGTTGCACTACTGAGGAATCCCAGGACCCACCCTCCATGTACACCAACTGAATAAGCACCCGGGTCTGTTTGGATTTTTATTTTTAGTTTGGTAGAAAGATTCCTTCTTCTGTGGCACACAGAGCTATCATTGCAATGGAGGGGATTAAAATATCCTAATAAGTAAGTAAATAAATATAGCAAGCTAGGCTGGCACAGCCTGGGACCCAAGCCAAGGGTACCTGACTAGCCATATATTATTGTGACCTGCTGGGTAATTGGCAGCCCCGTTGGTTTGGCAGGTGCAAGAGCATCTGAGATTTCATGGAAAGCAAAGTGGGTTGCCTTGCTAAAATACATTGCTTGACAGGCTCCTTTCAGCCTGGTGGGTCACACTTTACGCAGGCCAGATGAAGCACCAATATTTTCCCGACTTTTCTGTGCCTTCCTTCACACAAATCTAGGCATGCTGAGGCCTGGAAAACTCTGGGAAAGTTTTTCGCTTTGCGAACACATAGCAAAATGCTTCGTGAGGCAGGGTGGGACGATTTGAAGTGTTATGGGACTGCGTTCCTTTAAATGTTGGTAAGTTTTAGAAGAGAAGGGGGTACAAGAGGGGGGTGTGGGAGTGAGCTGATTGGTTGGTGACTGGGAGTGTGTGGGCGGGGCTTGGAAGTGTGTGAGGAGAATGAGAAAGTTACCAGTGGGTCTGTCAGTTAGCAGTTGAGCAGGGGTCTATCAGCAGTTAACTGACAAGAGTTGTAGTTTGTTCGAAATCTACAAAATATGTAGAGGCAGCCTTCTCATTAGATTTCTATGTAGTGCTGTGAAAAGCACTTAAATTCGAAAGAAGGAAGTAGAAATCTTAGGGAGAGTGAAAACCACATGTTGTCAAGTATTATAAGGGTATGTGAGAGAAAGAAGCTGACAGAAACCTGAGGGCAGGAGAGAACGGAGGAATGGGAAGAGACAATGATATACCTCAGTCAGAAGTTGTTATACACTGTTCTACTCTCTAAGGAAATAAGTTGCTGAGCATCTTGAAGCCAATATTCTGCTTGCATAAATAAAGTTTCATTTTTTTAATCGTTAACTCAGGGTCATAGGCTGTTTGAATGCCAGTGGCTCATCCTCAGGACCACATGGCCCAACGAAGGGGCCTTATAGTTTGGGCATGCTACTGTGGGAAAGGTTAAGTCAAAAGACATGAATTAAATTACTGGTGGCAGCAGTAGATATCAGAGAGTTGAAGACATGCCATAGGAAAGGTTGTACTCATGATATAGCGTCTTAAGATACTGTTTTGGCTGCATTTTACTCCCTGAAAATGGTTTCTAATAACCATTCAAAAGAAAGTGAAATGTTAGGAAATTATAGTCCCTTAAGTCCAATTACGTTAGGCAGCTTCTGTCCATCTAAATATTTTTTCTACATGTCTTATGATCCCTCACCATTGGCTTTGTGGCTGGGGCTGATGGGAGTTTTAGGCCATCAAGTAAGCTGCAAGGTGCCAACCCATGGGCTACAGAAGGGGGGGTGGGAGGAAGAGAGAATGGGATTGCTTCTTTTTAAGATTGCTAGACACAGCAAGAAAGAGAAATCATTACCTACAGCGTGCATAACCTTTCTACTGTCAGATTGTGGAGTTTTCAACGGCAGGGCTATATTTTTCCTTCTATTTATGCATAGAGCAGAAGTTGGGATTGTTCTAAGGCTAAATAATTTTTTAAAAATTCCCTTCATTTTTTACATTGTTGATGGTTTCTGTTTTAAACGTTATTTCCCCCTATCCCTTCTATTTTCCTAATTGGCATAGAAAAGCCGGTGTGGTGTGGTGGTGAGAGGGTTGGGCTGGGAATTGGGGAGAACTGGTTCTAGTCCCTGCTCAGTCATGGAACTCACTGGGTGACTCTGGTGAGTGAGGGACTCTCAGCCAGCCTACCTGACAGGGCTGGTGTCATGTGGATAAAATGGAGCTATGTAAGCTGCCTTGGGTTCCTTACAAGAAGAAAAAAGTGGGATAAAACACAATATAATACTAGATGTAGAAATAAATAGATGGCTACCTTAGGGTGGGGCAGTTTCCTGACCCACCTCTCTCACAGTGGTCATGACTTGCAGAGATGTGGCATTATGGCTTTTTCATTAGCAGGGGTGCTGAGGCCATCTACCATCCTCCTTAGACACCCTGCTCCCTCTGCTATTTTCCCAGTTGCTGCAGGTTAATGACTGTTCCCAACCTCCATATCTGGTTCCCTGTTGTCATGCACAGTATTTTGGGGGGCTTGGCCTTGAATGGGCAATTAAGACCCATTTACTTTACAAAAGCCCTGCTCCGTGTGGAATGAAACATAAGGGGCTGGAACTGGTTGAGTGGTGTGCACCTACACAGCGGCCTGCGTTTTGGGTCTGTTCCCGGGGACTTGGCTGTGGGGACTGTTGTGATGGGCAGTGGCCCCTCAGAATTTAGCACTGTACCACTGCACTTAAACTTGGTGTACTAGTAATTCTTGCCTAAATAACTTAATAACTTTTGCCACTTGATTCATGTTCATTGACAGAATCTCAGTTTTCAACTTGTGAGAAGGAAATAAAAACTCGGGTTCATGGGAAAGATCAAATGTTTGAACCTCTGCTTCTTTATTGTCTGGAGACCCAGAGACCACACAAAGGTAGACCACACAAACAAAAGGTTTCACAGTCTCTCGGGAGAAATGAATTCAGAAAACCCCAGAGGATGTTTTCAGTGTCGTTAGCTCCATACAAGTCCTTCCCCACACCAATGCTGAATGTTACTTGAAGGTTGTTTCAGAGGAGTTCCATTACAAAATCATATATTCCCATGTGGTGATAGCGTTGAAGCACTTGCCCATGTACTACTGTTTCTCTCT
>JAIXND010000674.1:83356342-83419627 GCA_023646645.1 Varanus salvator macromaculatus
GGCCAGTAACTCCAGAAAGTTGATATGATTGCTGGCTGGCCTCTTGCTGGTTCCATCGGGCTTGAGTTGTCATGTTACCGCATGTGGCGCCCCATCCCTGTAGAGACGCATCGGTACCGAGCGATATTGACGGGCGTTGTTGTTAAAAAGGAATCCCCACATTCAAATTGGATGGTATCGTCCACCACCAGAGTGCATGGAGGACGGAGGATGGAATCCGAAGGATCTTCAATTGGCTGTCCCGTTGCGGGTGAAACATTCTGATGAAGAACAGCTGAAGGGGCCTGAGGCGTAATTTTGCATATGGCATGACTGTCACGGATGCCACCATATGCCCCAAAAGTCTCTGTATACGCCTGGCAGACGTAGTCCGGGTCTGAAGAAGTATGCAGACATGGTGCACAAGAGTCCTCAGTCGATCCGAAGGCAGGAATGCACGAGTCCGTATCGAATCCAGGCGTGCTCCGATAAAGGTGATGACCTGTGTAGGAACGAGAGATTTCTCAAAGTTGATACACAGTCCAAGGCAGTCTAACAGAGAGCACGTTGTTCAGATAGCCCGAAGGAGATCCTGTTCCGATTGGGACACCAAGAGCCAGTCATCCAAATACGGGTAAATCTGGATCCCTTGTAGCCGTAGAAAGGCACAAACCGGAGCCATACACTTGGTGAAAACCCGAGGTGCGGTTGCGAGACCAAACGGGAGTGCTAAGAATTCGTACACCTCAGAACCGATAGCAAAACGGAGAAAACGCCTATGGGAAGGATGGATAGAGATGTGAAAGTAGGCGTCTTTCAAATCCAATGTGGTGAACCAGTCCCCTCTTCTCAGCAGCGGTAGAACATTCTGCAAGGTGGTCATCCGAAATGTACATGGGGTAATAAATTTATTTAAACCCCTCAAATCAAGAATAGATTGGAGTCCACTGTCCCACTTCAGAACCGTAAAGTATCTTGAGTAAAAACCATGCATTCCTTCATCTCGAGAAACATAGTGGATCACACCTTTAGCCAATAATTGATGTACTTCATCTATAAGAGTTGGTGAGCATGAGGTAGCTCGGATTGGAGTTGAAGAAGGAACGACATCGAATTCAATACGGTATCTGTGCCGAAGAATGGATAACACCCACCAGTCAGATGTAATGGACTCCCAAATGGGGAGTCGGCTTCTCAGCCGGTCCCCAGATGAGAGCAGGGTGGGTGGAGTGGGGAAGAGAGGAGAGGTTTGCCCATCCCATCAACGGTGACGCCGATCTGAATCAAAATGGCGGCGGGCCTGTTGATACCTCTGGGCTGGCTGTTGTCTTCGGCATTGCTGTTGTGGTTGCCGGAAGGGCGGTTGTTGCCTCTGGCTCTGGTAGGGAGGGCGGTATGATGGCCGGGTCCAGGACCACTTACGTCTCTGAGGTGGCTGGAGCTCCATACGATGTGTGGTCATCCTCGATTCGTGGAGGCGCTTAAGCTTCCGATCCGTCCCCGTGTGGAAGAGACCGGTGCCGTCAAAAAGCATATCCTCTATCCGGTGTTTCATCTCTTCCGGAAAATTGAAACTCCTTAGCTACGCGTGTCTTCAGAGAGAGACCGCACCCATCAGAGCTCTCGAGTCTGTCGACATGATGGCGCGCTGTCAAAAGCTGCTGTATGGCAACGTGCATTGTCTCCTTGATGAGAAGCTTGGCTACGTCGGCCTGGTTATGCGGAAGGGCAGCCACCACGTTGTTAAGGTGGTCCATGATGAAATATTGGTATCGGGCCAGGGTAGCTTCGTAGTTGGAAATACGAATACCCAGGCCCGATGCAGCATACACCTTCTGTGCCACGGCATCAATTTTACGGCCTTCCCTGTCCTTCGGCATAACAGAGCTCGGGTGAGGGTGGCGGAGCAGGAACAGGATATCTTCTTCCCGGACCCGATACATGCCCTCGAATCTCCATACCATCGGTTGAGGCTGGTTCGGGAGGTCCCAGGGCTGGGTCATAGCTTGCTTGAGGGTGGTGATGAGCAGGAGTACGATGGCAGCTGAGCGCTCACCGCTCACCACGTCGTAGATCTTATCTGTACTCGGTCCAGGTCTCTGGATGGCATCGATGTCCAACACTTGGACCAAGCACGCCATTAACTCCCCGAATGAGGAGTAGGACTCATCCGGGGATCCTGGACCCTGCGCTGTCATGACTGCATTGGGAGACGTGGATTCCATATCGGATCCGTCTGAATCCGGGCCATAATAGGGAGGTGCTGAAGATGACGATCCCGCCGGTGACCTTGACACCATGCACTTCCTGGGTAAGTAGAGGGACGCCTCGGTCTTGATGGCAACAGGTGATCCCTGGATGGGAACCCCTCCAGAGCTGGGTACCGACCCTCGGACTGGTAGTCGAACTAGCCTGGCCTCGGGAACCACTCAGGGGAGCTCCGATCGGGAGACCTACTCCGCCGACAGCATGGGAATATCTGGGTCTCCACATCGCGACCCACTGGAGGCATCGGTGTTGGGGACCTTGGTCTCGGTGGGGAATCCTGGATTTCCCCGTCGGAGCTGGGCTCCCTCGGTGGCACAATCGTTGGTTCCAACACAGGTTGCATGCGTCGGGGGGATCCCAGAGGGGTCACCCTCATCGCCTCCTGCAAGGTGGGTCCCGGTGCTGTTGGTACCGCTAAAGCCGACGGTACCGATGGGACAGAGGAGCCAGAATCCCGATGCCTAGGACGATCCTGGCTCGTAGCCTTTTTCGGCTTCTCGGATTTATCCCGTCTGGACTTCTTGTGGCCAGGCGTTTTCTCGGGTTCTGCACGCTTCCGTTTCTCAGATTTCTTTCCTGGAGCAGAAGCAGGCTGAGCCACAGTAGAAGGTGCAGCTTCGTCCGAAGTGCGCGACAGGGCGGCCTTGGTGGATGGGGCTGCGGAAGCCGAGGCACAAGGAGCTTGTCGAGAGGCTGCAGCTACAGCCGTAGTGGGGCGGGAGACCAGCGGATCGGACTGCAGGAGGGCGCGGTCCCAGAGCAGCCTCCTGAGCCGATTTTCCCTATTTTTCCTAGCCTACTTAGAGAAGGCTAGGCAATGGGAACACTTGTCTGTTCTATGCCCCTCTCCCAGACAGAGGAGGCATAGATCATGAGGATCAGTGGGCGACATTTTAGACCCGCAATCCATACATTTCCGGAACGCTGCTCGCTGAGCCATCGTGCCAGAAAAAGAAGAGAAGAACAGAGGGTAAGTATATATTTTTGGTTGGTTTTTTTTTATAGGAAGAAGTGAGAAGTGAAGAAAAAAATGTGAACAAGTGCAAGTGTAGAACAAGGAACAAGTGCAGAACAATGAACGGGTAAGTGGAGGGAATAAACTTGGAGAATAGTAACTACGAAAAAAGCTCGAAAGGCGATAGTCAAAGTGAGAGCACAGACGGCACTAGGCACAATGAACGGCGGTTGCAAAGACTGAACAAGATGGCGGACGCTCCGCTCTATTTAGGCTATAGGGGGGAGGGGGAGCGGAGCATTCCCGCCAAAAAACGTTAGCTGTCAATTTTCCGGCCTAAGGCACTGCGCAGGCGCAGCACTCATATGTGTGATGCACAGAGGCCACGAAGAAGAAAGGGTAGTGTGACACAATTGCTCCTTCTATTCCTATATCTCCTGGGAAGACCTTAAGAACAAGGCTTCCTTAAGACCCAGTTGAGGCTCTCTGGCATGAAAAAATGGGTTATTCTAAGCCAGTTGCTGATTAGGATGGTATGGCCTTGGAATGCAAGAGAATACCATGAACAGTGGAACTGATCATCATGAGACTTGCAAACAGCAAGTGTGACTAATTAACTGTTTTGGATAGCACGTAGCATTCTACAGCACGTTTCCTAAAATTTAGGATAAAAAGCCTCACGGCTCCGCCCAAGATGAGCTTCGATGCAGACCTAACTGGGAAGGTGCTGCATGCCGGCCGAATTGGGGAATCCTCATTGTTGTCCAGTGGAGCTCCTGACAACTGATTGAGGAAAGTCAGCTTGCTTGGTATTGTGCCTGCTTTAGAATAAAATCCTTAGACTTCAACCCATGTGTGCTTATTGTTTCTGGATCCAAAAAGAACACTTGCCTTTGGCAAAACACTGATATCATAGGAAGTAGCAGAGGAGAAGGAGGCAAGCTCAGTTTTGATGCTGGGATTCTGGTTGTGACAAAAAGTGCTGGGAGGGAGGTATTTGAGGGAAAGAGCCAGTGAGCAGGAGAAGGGCTAGGTATCCCCCCCCCCCCCACTCTCTGGGAAGTGCTTCTTCCTTATCCTGAATTAGCATTAAGTGGGAAACATTAAATAATTAGCATTAAATGGGAAGTGGGCATCCTAGGTTTTCCTTTGTCAGTTTCCTTTTTGCCTTTAGCTTTTATGCCCTGCTTGGGGTACTTCTAGAGAAGACTTTGACAACACCTTTGATCTGCCCTTTTCATTGTGTTTCATGGTGCAGGGATTGGGTTAGGGGGTGTTTTCTGGGATGACAACTCCCACTTGTGACCATCCCATGTTCCATGGCCACTTCATCTGCCGTTTCCCTTCCTTAAGGCACAGGTGGTGCATGTGTGCCTCCCAGCCTGGATGTTGTCCAACTGTACATCCAGTCAGCCCCAGGTAACATTGCCAGTGATGCAGGGTGATGGCAACAGTAGTCCAATAACTTCCAGTGGGCTACATGTTCCCCATACCCAAGAGGGGAATGGCTGCACAAGGCTTTCTGACAGGTAGGGCCAGGAGCTCCCTGTTTGGCAGCCCTGTAGCTCTCAAGATAAGTGATTCTTTCTTTCAGTCACACAGCCCAAGAGGGCTGAGCATGGCCTTGATGAATTGGGTGGGTTGTGCTGACAAATGCATAGGTTGGGAGAGGGATTGCAACACCGCCTTCCGCCCACCCCGCCAACTCCACCAACATGCATTTGCTGGCTCTTCTTTATACACGTGCAATATGTGCTCTCCTAGGCTACTTCAGCTTGTAACAGGGTGCCTGATCGTGTTGTTAGGCTCAGTGCAGAACAGCCCACAGCATGTGCTCAGGAATGGGCCCAGCATCAGAATCCCACGTTGTTCCCTTCCACTTCAGGCTGTCATGCAAGAGCTCCTGCCCCTGTATGCTCACGTGAATAGGGAATGTTTTTCCCTTGGACCCTCTTCTTTCCTGCTCCAGGCAGACATGATGAAGCGCAGGGAGCTAAAAAAGATCCCCACACTTCTCGGAACACACAGCAATCGTCACACCCACGCATGTCATTCCTGCAATGGGCTGGGAGGGTCATTCATCCTCTCTCTCCCTTGCACCCAGCTTTCCCCTTTGCCATCCTTCTTGCTGGTGTCCGACCTCCCCCTGGTTCTACCTTCACAGAGCACAGTGAATTGGGCCCTTCACTCCCTCCTGAGCCATCTGGGAGGAACGAACAGCTGGGAAATTTGAAGGCGGCTTAAAGAACTGACAAACAAGGAGCGTGTTTGGCAGCGAGCTGCACTGTGCTGGAGTGCAGGACGGACTTTCCGAGTGTCTTGCCGTGCACCTTTCCTTCTCTGAGCTTCACACTGAAGATGCCCATTCGACTTGAGCAGATGGACAGCTACTCATGACACTCCACGGGGCAACTGGAGGATCTCAGCTCAGCTCAGCTCAGCTCATCACTCCCACCAACCTACAGGTCCAGTGGTGCTTTTTATAGCCAGCTCTGGAGTCCAGAAATAGCCTATTCTGGGGTGTGGAGTGAGTGCAGGAATTAGGCGGAGGGATGTTTGGTGTGTGTGTGTGTGTGTTTTAAGGAAGGCAATAAATCACAGGCGATTACAAGGCTAAAACTCGGACCTAATCACTCCTCCGTATATCTGGCACTCGCAGAACATGCTCAGGCCACTGTTCAAGCGGTGACATCATCACTCAAGGAATGATTGTTACAGCATCGGCTTCGTCCTCACTCGAGGCCTGTCAGAGTTTCCATCCCAGCTTCAGTTTTAAATAGGGGGTTGTATTAAGATTGGGCCCAGGGACCTCACGTAGCCATTTAGACTGGCGAGATCTCCTTCCAGCCCCAGTCAGCAGCCACGTTTACTTTCATTAACAGGGACAGAGGAGGGGGAGAGAAGAATGGTGTTCAGGCACCACAAAGGAGGGGCTGTTTTGTCTTCCCCAGCCACCTCAGGTGTTGGGCCTCCTCACACCATGCGCAGGGCCTCGCTGTTGTTCTTGGGTGATTTCTAGGACTGTCCAAGAACGTCTGGTTTTCCCATGGGGTTGATTCTGCATTTAATGCACATGCTATGTGTACCCACTGGTTGTTCTGTCAAATGTGACTACCACAACCTTTGCTCATTTGTTCCGGTGGTGCCATCCACTGCATGGCCCCAGACAAAGGACATGTTTGAAGGGTCCCTGTGCTAAGGGATTGACAAACTCAAGACAGACTCAAGGCAAAGCGCACAGGAAGGTGAAAGTCAGCAGAAATGGGACACGCAGATATTCTAGGGAGCTACAAGTTGACCTCTAGACAGCTGCTACTGCTTATGAAATTAACCCTAAGGCAGAGGTGAGGAACATGCGATCCTCCAGATGTTGCAGGATTGCAGCTTGCATCAGCCATGGCCAGAATACTGAGTGGTGAAGGAGAGTGGGAGTTGTTCTTCATCCCTGACCCAAAGGATAGTAAGATCCTGATATTTCACACATAAACAAGGCCTACTATGTTCTTGTCAGAAATGGAGTAGCAGTGGACAAACTGATCTTAAATCATTTCTGTTCCTATTTGCAGTAGGCTTCCCTGCTGGCTTCTTGCAAAGCTGGTCCTGCGGAGGACAGACTCATTTACACAAGGAGTCTCTAGAGATTATTTGAAAGCCTGCTACTTCTGGGCGGGGAGGTGAAGGAAGCAGAAAGGAGAAGGCTCATTTACACACACTTTCTGGAAAGCTCCTGTGGTCCCTGGCTGCCATTCCTCTGTCATTTAGGTCACAGTGTCTCCCTTGGGGTCATTCTCTGAACAGTCACATTAGCTCACCCCCACCTGCTGCCCGCCAGAAAAGTCGGACTACAACTCCCAGTAGTCAGGCTAGCTGGCAATGATGGCAATTGCGGTGCAACACAACTAGAGGGGACCAGGTAGGGGCACGCCAGTTACATAATGCGTGGTTCAGTGCCAGTGTGGTGTACTGGTTAAGAGCCCCAGTCTGGGACTCAGGGGACCTGGTTCGAGTCTCCACTCAGCCGTGGAGCCAACCGGGTGCCTTTGGGCCAGTCACAGGCTCTCAGCCCAACAAAGGGGTACCTCACAGGGCTGTTGTGAGGACAAGGCTGAGAGGAGGAGGAGGAGGAGGATTCTGCCAGCTGCCATGAGTTCCTTGAAGGAAAAAAGGTGAGGTATAAGTATAAAAAATAAATAAATAACCATAATCCTCTGTTCAGTGACAGGATTGACTAGAGCACTATTATTCTAGAGTCCTCAATGTGCTCCCCTCAAACACTGGCTCTAGGGTTTGGAGAGCCTTTGCCCAAGGGCCCCTCAGTGGGCCCCTCTCTCGGGCTGTCCCCCTTCAGCCCACCATTGCAACTGGCTTCCATTTTGCCTCATAGCCCTTTTCTCCTCATTCTGCTTCTTGTTTGCTTGACAGGAGGAGACCCAGCAGGCCATGGCCTCTCTTTCTCATCACCACCATTGCCTGGCCCAGAACAAGAGGCAGACCTGTGAACAGCTTGCCTTGGGGAAGAGGGAAGGGAAGTCTGGCGAACTCTTCGCAGTGGGCCCCTGCTGGTGCGGGGACTCCTCGCAGGGGCTCAAGTCATGCCTGCCCTTGATGCTGGCCCTGATGCCTCTCTGTACTCCTTCTGACAGCATTCTGGGAGATGAAGGGGCCAGTGCACGTGGCACTGTTCACATTGGGTCCCCCAAATATCATTGTGGAAACAAATACTTCTTGCACACACATGCTTGGTAAGGTTCAGTTTGCTTGCTTGCTTGTCCAAATGATGAAGGAACTGCTTTTCAGGTCACAGTTACTCCTCCAAGGTTGCGCTCCCACTGCTGTGAAAAGAAAACTGTCTGCACAAAGCTGTTTCTCAGGAAGCCCCGGTCTAGGAAAAGCCTTAATTTAAAAACATAATGATGTGGGTACGGATGCCCAGTGACACAAAACAGAGTGTTTTGGGTCCTGCCTGTTCCCTACATGATCGTGCTGCCCTACAGCTAGAGCTCCAGCTGCTACAGCTTCTGTCTCTGCCAGGACACTGTGCATGTAGTCAAGGATGAAAGACATTTCCAAGATACGAACTAGTTGTATTGTGTCTGCTGATAATCAAAGATAGCATCCAAATTTAGAGAGGAAACAGAAAGATATGGGGCTTTGTTTTAGTGTATGCAACAGATGGTAAGGGCTCTTGCAGCAACATTGAAGAGACCAAGAAAAGATCGAGCAATGGCTGTTAGGAACACTAAGTTCAATACACACATGACAGTGTGTGAACTTTGAGTTTGCCCCTCAGAGCATGCTCACTACGGCCTATCCTGCATTATGGTAAGTGTGTTCATACAATGCCCTACTTTCCTAATGCAGATTTATCTTATACAAATCTTCCATTTCAAGCATGCACTAAAAATAAAGAAATCTTAGATGTCAACCTAAAATATACGCTGTGAGAAGCAGTCCTTTATAAAGCACAACACACTTGCTTGTGATGAAGAACTGTATGATCATAGATCAGATCCAGGACTTACCTTCTGCAAGAAGAAGAGCTCTGCCTTCTATCCAATTTGGGGGGATTTCTCCCCACCCCATCCCATAGCTCACCCATACACAGCAGAGTGTCCTCCTGACTCTGTGCATCTTCAGAGAACTACAGAGACTGCCATGGTAAGGAGATGGTAGGGAAGTCTACTTTTGTTAGCATAGCTGATCCAGCATAAATCTAAATCATTACAGAAAGGATATAGCCAGGTTAGAGTCAGTGCAGCGTAGGGTCACAAGGTTGGCAGCCGGTTTGCAGGGAAAGGTGAGATTGAGGGAACTGGGTCGCTTCAGTATGAGGTGAGATTGAGGGAACTGAGTCGCTTCAGCCTGGAGAAGAGGAGATTCAGAGGAGATATGTTGGCAACATACAGGTGGGTAGAGACCTCCCCTGCAGAGGAGGCCAGGACGCGCTCCAACAGAGCAAAGCTCAAGGAGCCAAGGTTTCATTTGGATGCCAGGAAGCACTTCCTGACAGTCAGGACTCCGAGGGTGTGGAATGGGCTTCCACGAGAGGTCGTTGAGGCCCCATCGGTGTGGGTGTTCAAGGATAGGCTGGATGTGCACATGGTGGGCATGTCGTGAGCGGAGCAGGCTGGAGTCGGGGGTCAGACTAGATGGCCCAGGAGGCCCCTTCTGACTTGCTCTGTTTCTATGTTTTGAAATCCAGCCCTGGATCCATAGGAAGTAAGGGTGGATATACATTAAATATCCTGCGCTTCCCCAACCTGGTGTTCCCTAGAAGTGTTGGACTGCAAATTCCATAATTCCCAGTATTGCCATGCTGGTTGGGAATTATGGGAAGGTATCTGGAGGACACCAGGTTGGAGAAGGCTGCAATGCAGAGTTGTACTCCCGTATGTGATGAATCAGATCTCCTGGCCCTTTAGGTAGCTATGGTGATGTCTTCTAGCAAGATCCAAGATTCTCACAGAAACACAGAAAGCTGCCCCAGACTGAGTCAAACCACTGGTACATCTGGCTCAGGATTGTCTATACTGACTGGCAGAGACATGCCAGAGTTTTGGGAAGGAGTCTTCCCAGTCCTACCTGGAGAAGCTGGGGATTTAATCTGGAACTTTTTGTAGCTCTGCCCCTGAGCTACAGCTCCTCCCAAGGACTAAGTCTAATTCCTCGGTTACTATCCTATCATGACAGCCTTATGAATGCAATCATACATAGAATATGCAACCAATGTTCCATCTAAATGCTCAGGGCATTTCTTTAGCCCACGTATTCAGACCATGTAAACCATAGGACCACCATGAACGCTTTCCTCTGTGCTTTCAGAATTGTGGGCTTTGAATTGGGATTTATTTATTTAAAACATTTATATCCTGTCCTGCACAAGAAAAACATCCCAGGACAGCTTACAAAATTTTTAACAATTAATAACAATGACAAATGATAGCAAAAATTATATCGATTTATAACAACAAACAGTCCCCATAAACAGCAAAAACATAATCTCAGTAAAATCCAAATCAAAATAAAAATCAGAAACAAAGGTAAAAACAAAAATAAAAAGCAAAAAGCAACTGTGGATGTTAAAACCAATTAAAATTTCTAATTCTTAAAATGACAGGTAAATAAAAAGGTTTTCACCTGGCACCAGAAGGAATATAAAGTTGGCACCAAGCAAACCTCTCTGGAGAGCGCATTCCAGAGTCAGGGTGCCACTGCAGAGAAGGCCCTCCTCTGGGCAGAGACCTTCTTTACCTCCTTCAGCAAGGGTTCCTGGAACAGAGCCTCCTATGCAGATCTTAGGGAGCACAAGGGCATATAGGAAAGGAGGCGTTCCTTCAGGTATCCTGGTCCCAAGCCATTGTATCAAATGCAACCATAGCAACCATACCCAAGGTGTAGCAACCATACCCAAGGTGTGTTAGACTCCAGCTCCCAGAATTTCCTATCCAGATGAGTGAAGGCTGCTATAAAACTTGCCCTGTAGGCAAAAGAAGATGATGTAGGGAAAATCTGGATAAACCATGGCAGAAAATCATTGCTTATATGTGTCTTTATGTTATAATATCAACCCTGCACTCTTTCTCAAAAGCACCGGCTTCCCAAGCCAAGTCACTGTTTAACATTACTGTTGCCTTAAGAAAATGGCATTCCTTCCCCCTCCTCCCTCCCTCTCTCTCTGTCTCTCTCTCATTCTTCTTCTTCTCCACTGGCTATGGGTGAGAGCAGACTGGAAGAATTTGGTTTTCCATTCAGTCCACTACACAGTCACCTCTGCAGTGATACTGCATTGTCCCTGCAGGAACTCACAGTTTACCAAGAAGTATTTAGTTAGTTACTTCAGAGCACTTTCTGCACTATAGCCAATCAGAAAGGTGTGGATCCATTACTCAGGGTCTGAACCTTCCTGATAATGGAATGTAACAGATGAGCTTATGATTTCATGAATGGTTCTCATGGTTTCACTTGAATTTACATGTTTAAGCAGACCTGGAGATGGGTTCAAGTTTCTGGAATTTACTCAACTGAAATGTCAATACACTGCAATTAGAAATAATGTAATCTTATTGTCACTTATATGTTTGGCTGATCTTCCTTATCTGTTTTGTATATGATGACCTCAGAATTTCATTGTAATGTCTGTATCTTGTCATTAATTGCTCTGTACCTGTGTATGTGACTGGGAGAGTATAAAATGCTCTGTACTTGTATTGAAACCATGCCGTTGAGTTTGCCTCTGCCCGGTAATGCATTATTGTTAGTTGACTGCAGGAAATCCTGGGTCTCCAGACAATAAAGAAGCAGAGGTTCAAACATTTGATCTTTCCCATGAACCCGAGTTTTTATTTCCTTCTCACAAGTTGAAAACCGAGATTCTGTCAATGAACATGAATCAAGTGGCAAAAGTTATTAAGTTATTTAGGCAAGAATTACTAGTACACCAAGTTTAAGTGCAGTGGTACAGTGCTAAATTCTGAGGGGCCACTGCCCATCACAACAGTCCCCACAGCCAAGTCCCCGGGAACAGACCCAAAACGCAGGCCGCTGTGTAGGTGCACACCACTCAACCAGTTCCAGCCCCTTATGTTTCATTCCACACGGAGCAGGGATTTTGTAAAGTAAATGGGTCTTAATTGCCCATTCAAGGCCAAGCCCCCCAAAATACTGTGCATGACAACAGGGAACCAGATATGGAGGTTGGGAACAGTCATTAACCTGCAGCAACTGGGAAAATAGCAGAGGGAGCAGGGTGTCTAAGGAGGATGGTAGATGGCCTCAGCACCCCTGCTAATGAAAAAGCCATAATGCCACATCTCTGCAAGTCGTGGCCACTGTGAGAGAGGTGGGTCAGGAAACTGCCCCACCCTAAGGTAGCCATCTATTTATTTCTACATCTAGTATTATATTGTGTTTTATCCCACTTTTTTCTTCTTGTAAGGAACCCAAGGCAGCTTACATAGCTCCATTTTATCCACATGACACCAGCCCTGTCAGGTAGGCTGGCTGAGAGTCCCTCACTCACCAGAGTCACCCAGTGAGTTCCATGACTGAGCAGGGACTAGAACCAGTTCTCCCCAATTCCCAGCCCAACCCTCTCACCACCACACCACACCGGCTTTTCTATGCCAATTAAGAAAATAGAGGGGATAGGGGAAAATAATATTTAGAACAGAAACCATCAATAATGTAAAAAATGATCAGAATTTTTTAAAAAAATCATTTAGCTGAACCCTACTGTAAATTGTGCATAATGCATTCTGCATTATGGTGAGTTGTATGATAATTTAATTATATATTGCAATGTAATAATAATTGAAATAAACTGCACAATAATGTAATGAACTTGAATAATCCCAAAACCATCCCCTACCCCTGGTCCATGGAAAAATTGCCTTCCACGAAACCAGTCTGTGGTGACAAAAAGGTTGGAGACTGCTGTACTAGATGTTTTGGCCTAAAATGCCCATCAGCCCTAGCTACAAAGCCAATGATGATGTAGGGAAAAATATTTGGAGGGACAGAAGTTGCCCATCAATGCAGCCTAATGTAATTGGACTTCAGGGACTTTAATTTCCTAACATTTCACTTTGTCTTGCATAGTTATTAACACCCATTTTGAGGGAGTAAAATGCAGCCCAGACAGTATCCTTGAATGGATATGGCAAGTCTTTAACTCTCTGATATATACAGCAGCCACCAGGAATTTAATTCAGGTCTTTTCCCAGTGGCACACCCAAGCTATAAGGCCCCTTTGTTGGACTATGTGGTCCTGAGGATGAGACACTGTCATTCAAACACCCTATGACCCTGAGTTAACGATAAACAAAATGAAACTTTATTTGTACAAGCAGCATATTGGCTTCAAGATGTTCAGTAACTTATTTCCTTTGTGACTAGAACAGTGTATAATAATTTCTGACTGAGGTATATCACTCTTTCCCTTCAGATTCCTCACATACAGATCCTCCCTTCTCTCCTGTCCTCAGATTTCTGTCAGCTTCTTTCCCTCACACACCCTTACAATACTTGACAATATGAGGTTTTAACTCTCCCTGGTGGCTAATATGTTCTCTAAGTTTTCTACCTCCTTCTTTAGAATCTTAAATGCTTTTCACAACACTGCATAGGAGTCTGATAAGAAGGCTGCCTCTTTAGACTCTGTAGACATGCTAACAGCCCGCCACTCTGAGGGAAAAATATTTATTGTTTTCTCCTCACACACTTCCAAGCCCCGCCCACACACTCCCAGTCACCAACCAATCAGCTCACTCCCACACCCCCCTCTTGTACCCCCTTCTCTTCTAAAACTTACCAACATTTAAAGGAACGCAGTCCCATAACACTTCAAATCGTCCCACCCTGCCTCACGAAGCATTTTGCTATGTGTTCGCAAAGCGAAAAACTTTCCCAGAGTTTTCCAGGCCTCAGCATGCCTAGATTTGTGTGAAGGAAGGCACAGAAAAGTCGGGAAAATATTGGTGCTTCATCTGGCCTGCGCAATGTGTGACCCACCAGGCTGAAAGGAGCCTGTCAAGCAATGTATTTTAGCAAGGCAACCCACTTTGCTTTCCATGAAATCTTAGATGCTCTTGCACCTGCCAAACCAACGGGGCTGCCAGTTACCCAGCAGGTCACAATAATATATGGCTAGTCAGGTACCCTTGGCTTGGGTCCCAGGCTGTGCCAGCCTAGCTTGCTTTATTTATTAGGATATTTTTATCCCGTCCTTTGCAATGGTAGCTCTGTGTGCCTCGGAAGAAGGACTCTTTCTACCAAACTAAACATAAAAGCCAAACAGACCCGGGTGCTTATTCGGCTGGTGTACATGGAGGGTGGGTCCTGGGATCCCTCAGTACTGCAACATAGCCTACTAACAGAAGAGCTGCTAGTTTGCCAGAGCTGATCATTCCTATGAGATGGAGCAGGGTCCCAAATCCTACAATTACAACTGCAAGCAGGCTGAGGAAGATCAGAGGGAAGGACTGTGTCTGTGTTCAGGAGCCCGGGGATGAAAGGCTTGCGGGAAGAGCTACAGTGTCCCTCCTTAAAACTGCATTCACTTGCTGCACCAGAGGAGCATCTCGGGGTCAAAGGGAGCACCAGAGCCCTTGCCTATTTTTAGCTGTCCTGTGTTTTGCAAGCTCCTTATTTAGCAATCCAGCATAACGGGAGTCTTGCATGTGTGTATATCAGTATGTGCGTGAGAGTTTGGAGAGGATTGTGACAAGAGATGCATTCATGGAACATATTCCTTTGCCTTGCACCAGCCAGGCAACTGCTTCTCTTCTCCTGTGGAAAGGCTTAGGGATAGCAATAAATTGTCTCTCTTCAACAGGGCTTTCCCTCCCTGCCGGCCTTCTGGTTATCCCTTATCTTCTCAGGCTTCTGGTAGCAGCAGAGAAGAGAAAGCATCACTTCGCATTGCAGCATGGACTAATGTTCCCTACCAAGCCTTTGCTCCCTGCAGCACCTGAGAAATACTAGGGAAGGCTCTCCTTCCAAGCCAAGTCTTGTCTACAAAAGCATTCTAATGGTAGACACATACTCAACATGTCAGAGATGCATTTGCAAGTGCCTTCCAAATCAAGCCAGTCAGATAGGGCTCCTGGCTAAACTGACTAGGCTTGCATGACAAGACAATTCATCCTGAGAATTCATTGTGAGAATTCACAATGGTCTGTCAGCCCAGACTGATTTGCCCAGGATGGGTTGCGCATGGCCACTAAAAAATGCATTGATTGTTACAGTCATTGTTTTACCAATGTTGGGTTGTTGTGTCATCTGAACCCCCAAAACTAACACCATTGTAGAGTGTGGTGATCATTTTTGCTTGTTGTTTATATTTTTCATATTTTGCACTTTGTCCCAAGCCTCTAGATACTCTGCCAAGTGCAAGTGTACCCTCTTTACCCTCCTTTTCCCCAAGAGGATTTGTCATTTCCCACAAGTCAGCCATCTTCCTAACGAAGAAAAGGTGTAGTACACAAGGACTGAGCCATTCTGGATCTGCTGTGGTCATCCATCTCTCTGAAGGAAGATGGCAACTGCCCTCTTCTTGGTCCTATTGCATTCAGCCTCCACTGAGCTGCTGGTTGCTGAGTGCAGCTTCTTCATTCAAGGGTACTTCAGCCTTCAAAACCAAGGAGAAAAGACAAGAACAAGCTGCTGCTGGGAAGACAGTCAGGTACAAAGAAACCAGACTACTAGGCTGCATCATGGACCATAGAACAAGGTTATGAGAACCAATAGAAGCTCTTCGCTTCACTGTACTTTCCACAGGAAGCTCAGAATGTCTTCCTGTGCCCTGACACTAGATTCTGACAATGCAAGGGAAAAACATGTCTGTGCAGAATACTACTTAAGCGCCTGGTGCCCTCCAGATGTGTTGCACTTCCACTCACATGATTTCCAGCCACAAAAGTGCATTCAAGGGTTCAACACACTCCTTTCAACAACTCTGTAAGGTAAATCAGTATTATTGCTTCCCATATTGCATATGGCAGAGGCTCTGGCTGAGAAAGTAGAGCTTACCAAAAGACAACTAGGGAGTCTAAGGCAGAGGTAAGTTTGGACCTAGAGATGTCAGTCTCTTCACCATGACACTAGTTCTCATAAAAGCATACAGCAAACAGTGTAATCAGAAGTCACAGGCAATTATAGTCCCAGGCATATTTTGTCATATGTTTTCAGACTCGAGGCATATGAAAGCAGCCCCTTTAGAGAACCAGCTTATGGCATGGGGAGCATGTTCCTGGCTGCATGGCAGGGCTGCAACGCACCATCACGTCCCATGGACACCAGGAGCTGCATGAGAAGCCATCACCAAGGCAGTCCCCTGGATCTGGTGAGATGATCTTGCTGATAGTATGCATGTCAATCTGTTTTTTCTGTGAGTTGGTGATTAGCTCTCCAGGCCTCTGAGTCTGGGAGACCAGATTCTCTTCATATATAGCATTGTTTGAGGCTCAATATAGCTCCCTGAGCCAAAGAGGAGAAAGGCATTGAAGCTCAAGAAATGCTGGGGTGCTCCCGAATGAGATGTTATGAGGGAGTTGCCCAGCCTCATTTACAGACTTTTAGAAGAAGACCAGCCAGTGTGGCCAGTTACTCATAGTCCTCCTGGGCTTGCCCACAGAAAAGCCACTCGGTTAGAAAGATAGCACATCTGCACCACGCTGACTGATTACTCATGCGAGGATCCTGCCATTCGGCAGCACCCACTGTCTGCTGAATGCAACTGAATGTACCTCCTTTTTGCAAAAACCTGATTTGAATTCCATAGGCTCATCTCAAGGTGCAGCACATTAGTAAATTGATTAGTGCACTTAGTCACTTGTTAGCATATCAGCACGCTGGATTTGGACAGAACTTCCCCTTCTGGGTCCTTCCACGACACTTGTCCTTGTGAGAGGGGCAGGTGGTTGCTGCTTGAAGAGAAGGCTGCTGCCCTCCCACTTCCTGCTTTGTCTCCTTTGAGTCTTTGCCTCCTCTGCATCTGCTTGTTGTTCAGTATAGCCCTACTGGTGACAAAAGGTTGTATTTGTATTCCTGTAGACTAGACTTTGCACTCTGCTTTCCATTTTGTCTGCTGTGAACTTGGAGAAAACAAACCTCAAAGGTTGTGTATTCTCTAAGAACCTTTTAAATAGCAGTGATGGTCCATATCTGGTGTGGTTTAAATAGGATGGCTAGATACAGTAGAGAACAGGGTGCTCCTGAACCTTTAATAGTGTAGTAACTATACAATTAGGAAAAGCTGCAAGTGGTTGTCCACTTTTGCATCTGAGCTGCCACTGCGTAAATGGCTCCCACACATGGTGAGGGAGCCAGTTTCCTCTCTCTTTACTATGCTGTGCTCATTTCTAGGGAGAACTGGCCTCAGGATATCTTTGGAGCCATTGTGAATTGAGAAGGGTGGGTACAACAGAGCCAAAGAGAAGAAGCCATATGACTGTGATGGGAGTTTCCTATAGGCTCTATGGCCACACACAAAGTAGTGCCCTACCATGGCCTCTGCCCCATTGCTGAGCCATCCCTGGGAGGTGGTGGTGGTGTTGAATGGTTGAACCCCATCCTGAAAGTAGGGGTTAGAGGCCACTGGGCTTCATTAGGCGCTTTTTTCGCCCAAGGTGCATCCTACTGCAGCAAAGCCATGGTCTTGGGCTCTCTTTGGGTAGGTGTGGCAGCCATTTACTGCCCAGGAGTTAGTGGGGGTCCAGTTCATTTGGAACCCAGAGACCTTGAAGGTCCCATTCCTGCACTGCCATCCTGGCATTTCTCTGCAGCTCTGGGTCCTCCCTGGCATTCCTGCCTCTTTCCCTGGCCAAAATGGAAGGTCCATGTACATTCTGACCTGCCCATAAATCTGGTGGCATCAAACATCAGGGTCTAGCTGTGAGCAAAGCTATTAAAAAACAAGAACAACAACGAATACATAATTGGTCTGATGGCAAAATTACTTTAATGAGCAATTAAAGGGCTGGTGGCAAGCCGTGCCCACCCTCCTCCCCAAAAGATGGCTCACAATACTGGAAGGCAGGACGCCACCAGCCATCTCGTAAAAATGCTTTGCCAGTCCAGACTGGGCCACCTGTGGCTGCAATTATCTTTCAAATCAAATTGCTGCCAGCCCCAACTGAAGAAGGCAAGAGAACAATTTGAAAAGTTCTGGAATGGAACATCTTGGCAACGATCCCTGAATGTGAATTCACTGGACCTCTGTGGTAGTTATTATCACATCTGGATCCCGCTGGTTTACAACATCTTTCTCCAGTCCGTCCCAACCGCTCTGAGGTTGGTTCAGTGACTGGACCAGAATTATCTGGTGAACTCCAGGGCTCCCAGTTCGATACTCTTGACTACTCTACCACAGTAGCTCATCAGCAAGATTCTCAGTAAGTGAACATTTATGAAATGGTTGGTTTCAATTCTATTTTTAAGAGGGTGTGAAAGCAGCTGGATCTCCTTTTCTCAGCACAAACAGAAAAAAGCACCTCCACTTTCTGTCCAGCAGGTGGTGTTCCACCCCTAGAATGAGCCTGCCGGGGCCCTACCACTTTCATTCCAGAGTGGTTTGACTTAAAAATAAATGCAGGGCTCTTGTGTAGCAATGTGTGTCAGCACTGCCCACTTCACAGCCCCTCCGTTTGTCTGCCTTGGACACAAATGCGCACAGTTTACTTACAGGGTCCATTTTCAGAAAGCACAGCAAGGTCCCAGGCGTACTGAAGTGGCAGGCTGTTCAAGTGTGTATCTTCCTCACTTTCCAGCAGAAGCAGAGGCAATACTAAAGGATGTCCCCCTAGGACTGAATCCTCAAGTATTTCAGTTGGAGTCCTAACTCTTTTCTGCAGGGGTCCCCATCTGCCCCATCACTGGGCTGTCCAGGGGCATGTGTTGAAGGAAAGGTCCAGGGCACTGATGATCTTTGTTGCTTTCAAACCCCCCGAATGAGCTGGCATTTTGTTTCACGTGTGCTTCACCTCCTGGTTCCTCACCACTTGACTTTCTCTGCCTGAGATTGATTCTGCAATGAAACCCTCGACTTTACTCCACCTATTATTATTCACTCAGTACTTTAAAGGCTGAATGTGTTTTCTACTATATATTTTCATATACTGAAGACAATGTTTTATTTAAGTGCTGTTATGTTATTTGTCCTTTGTAAGCCATCTAAAGATCCATTCCAGATATAAGGGACAAAAATGCTTTAAATTAATTAAATAATACACACGCGCGTGCGCACGCACACACACACACACACTCACTTTAAAGTGCATGTCAATTTGTGCCAACATTTTGTCATCTCTTTTTTGTTTTGCTTTCTGTTCCATAGGCCTGTGCCCTGGATCTTTTCTATACCTAGAGCCAGCCCTGAACAGAGTGATTCTATATGGAGGGTGCTATACATGTTCTACTCCAGGGTTGGATATCCCACCCCACATTTTCTGTTTCTCGAGCATACATTTCTCGAGCGTACACATTCCACCTTGCATGACAACTGAGCATGGCCAGATCTCACTGGGCTCTTTGGGGTGGAATGGGGGTTGCCCCCTTAGGTATAGATTTATTTTTATTTTATTAGTACTTCTGCAAACCTCAGGTTCTCCTAAAGCATGCAGACACCTCTCTTGGCACCTCTGTTTTGGCTTCAGTCCTGTCACATGCATCATGAGAGCATGCTGTCAGAGGAATTAGACAGCTTCTGACAGACAGACCTGTCAGCTCTGGTTGCTAAGAAGGGACCATCAAGACCAGTGCCCAGGTACAGGAGACCACAAAAAGAACACCTTTCTCCTTCATGCCCTGCTTCAGAGTCTGCCTCGGAGCCTGGCCTCTGCTGGAGATAAACTGCTGAACCAGGAATTTGTGTTCTTGATATCAGTCCCACCGATGCCTAACACGCACCCAGAAACCCACATTACTTTGATACATTCATCTGCTTAACATGCTTCCCTTGCACCCCCAGTATGGCCGTCACCGCTGCATTGCTGAAATTTGTGGCAGCAGAAGCTGTAGTCCACAGTGTCCACAGGGGGCAAACTGCCAAAGATACCTGAAGTAGCCAAATCCTCCTTGTCTTCTATGAGATTTGCCACTTCTAGGCTTCTGGGATGGTTTGCTCGTGGTCTGACACGGGAAATCAGTGGCAACCCAGTGGCTTTTTTTTCCTGGCACCCTGTGGAGTGCAGCCCATGTGGGGGAGGGGTGAAAATGACCCCAGACCTGATAAAGCTGCCCACCCCTGATCTGTATTGCTTCAGACAGAGGTGTCTCAAAACATTTGTGAATGCCTATCAGAGATCATATGCTTATCATTGCCAGTTGTGTGAACTGAACAGACTGTGCAGTTGACATAGCAAGTATCATAGTAGATGTTATAGCCGTGGGGAGAGGGGGAGGTGTTTGTTTCGCTTTTTGCTTCTTTGCTTTGCTTTGTGTTTGTTTCCTGCTATTCTGGTTTAGCACACAAAGGCCAAACTGAAAGTGTGGGAAGCTGCCAACAGGATCTGCCATAAATAAGTATCTTCTGGTCAGCTGTGGGAGTTCATGGGTTATTACCACCTTGCTTGCCAAAGCTCCCAAAGACAGTAGCAGCATCCCTAGTCCATGTGGGTAAGGAAGGTGGAAGAGGGAAGAAAGCCAAGATCTGGACCACAGAGGATACGCGGCGACCATGCTGGGAAGAAAGCATACAATCTGCACATCCTGCCAGCTAGTTCCCTTGAGCCTGAAGCATCTTCTTTAGGAATAATAGCATACTTCCAATTCTCTCTCTCTCTCTGTCTTTCTCTCTCTCACACAGACATTAATAGCAAATTCAAGTGCTGGGTTAAGGCAGCTGCATTGCCCAAGTGGGGCTATAAGAAGAGATATCAGCTTGTTCAGGAGAATCCCAATGTTTGCAGAGGCAAAACATCTTTAGGCGTTTCATCCAGACCTGTCATTTTGCTAGTGGAAGCACACTGCTTATGGAATGGGGCTTCTGTGCCCTCTTTCCCGCCACCCTACACCCTGCAAAGAACTCGTCAGGGCAGATCTGAAGGGTGTGTCTGTGGGCCAGGAGACTTCAGGGAAGAGGGAAGGACACAGAATGCCTATCCAGCAAGCACCATCCTTCTGCTGGTGAATCAGAGGATCTGGATGCAGTGGAATAAAAATAATCCTAAGGGGATAATGCCAAACCCCACTCCCAGTGGGGGCTTGGCATGCTTAGTGGCTGAGGAATGCTGCTTGCTGTGGCAAGGGAGGAAATGGAATGGAGCAGAGTGGCATGGAGAGAAACGGGATGGAGAGAGCGTGGCTCACTGGCAGGCTAGTTGGTAGTTCTTTGAACAGGAGCACGCCACCTGTTCCACATTTAGCAGCCTACTCATGAACAAGGCAAAGGAGACAAGAAACAGGCATGGCAGTGACCTATGTGTCAAGGTCAGAAGAAGGAGTTCCCATGTTTTCTCTTGCTAGGTTCTGCTTGCACCAGAAAGCTAGACAAGAACGCGGTGGGAAGAACCCCTCCCCTCTAGCTAAGGCCAAAGGGGCCTACCACCTCTCTTGCTTTCGTTTAATGATACACTTTTAAAAATATGTCTTTTAGCCACAGGCTGAGCAATCTAAAAAAAACAGGTTGTTTAAACAACAGTCTAGAGGATGGATACCAAAGGCCCCAGTTTTAGTTTCTTGGAATGTAGGCAAGAAACCCAATGAAACAGATCTCTTCTGCAAAGACACTTCCATTCCATTCCAATATAACTCTCACATCAGATATCATTGAAATGCCTCTGAAATGATTTGCAGTCAGCCAATTTAACAGATTGGTGTGCGTGTTTTTTCAGGAGGCAACAACAGTATACATTTAGCTGGGATTGCTCCTAGGCAGGCATTCCCCATTCTTCTGGCGGAGGGAAGGGCCTTAAGGGAGGTAACCTAATCTTGCCTAGGCCCCCCGATTTAAATGGCAACATTTTAAAAACAAACATGCGCTGCAACTGCAGTCGGTAACCACAACACTCCCTGCCATGCTGCTGCCCAGAAAGCAGGAAGCCCGCCCTATCAACATATCCGACATGGTTATCGTATTACAGTTAATACTGGCTGCTGCGAGGGAAGGAGACCACAGCCACAATGGGAGCCCTGGGCAGTGTGGCCAAAACCCACACGAGCCACAAAACAACAGCCATGCTGTCCTAAGCAACAGATGTGAGCACCCTACCACTGGGAAAGACTGTAAGAAAGACAGGAAGAAAAGGCGACTGTACCTGTGCGGGGTTGCACATGCCCGGCATCGGCTTGATCAGGGCCTTTGGGCACTCTGTGTCTCCGCAGCGCACACTCCCTCCACACTGTTATGACCACGGGCAGCACTTCTGCCCAAGTGACAGATCCCCGGCGAATGCAGCCTGCGGCCCTGAAGCCATTTCCCTGGGAGTGGCCCCACTGAACTCACTGGGGCTGCACCAGTCTTCGCCAACCTGCCGGGCTCTGGATGCTCCTAATGTCAGTCCCTGTCAGCACCAGACTTCATAGCCAACCGTCAGGAATATTGGGAGTTGTAGTCCAAAAAGTCTAAAAGGCTCCAGACTGGGGAACACTGGGCTACATTGCAACCATATTTGCTGAACAACCGAGACCCCGTTGAACCAAGATGCCAAGCTCATACCTTGTTTAAAACCGGACCTTTATTTCCTTGGACCATGAAGGAATCGCGAGGAGCTCATGTGCACAGCTTGGGCTCAGGGAGGAAAGGCAGGGTATGAATATCACAAGGAAACAAACAATAATGCTATATTTCTTACGGCCTGGGAAAGCCTTAGTGGCTGTTGTGCATGCACGAGATTGGCCCAGAGGCAAGAGCGGCTGGTTATTTGGCAACGGGGCTCAGTCCTACTCTCAGGCAAGTTTCACAGGAGCAGTGAGTGGTGGTGTGCTGCAAACACACTGAGGGCCAGTTCGGTCCGGTGGTCAAGAGAGCAGGACTGGGACTCTGGTGATCCGGGCTGCAATCCCTGCTCAGCCAAGGAGTCAAGCGGGGACTTTGGGCCAGTCCCAGTTGCTCAGCCCCACCTGCCCCACCGAGTTATTGGTGTGGGGATAAGAGTGAGAGCAGGAGCAGGAGAGTGATGGAAGCCGCTTTGAGTTCTCTAAAAGAAATGGCTGGGATACAGATCTGACCAATAACAGGCCGATCCTATGCATATTTCCTTGGAAGCGAGCCCCACCGTGTACAGTGGACCCCAGCTGGGGCAGACAGGACTGCAGCCTTACTAGTTCTGTATATATGAAGACAATGCTAGGTACATAAACATTTCTGCGTACAAGCACAGACGTCTTGGGTGCAGCCAGCCACATGCACGCCTTTCTCCTCTCCCTCTGGCTGAGCCGCTTGCTCTTTGGTTGTCTGAACCCGTGAGCCCGTTCTGCTGGCCACCTCAGTCCACTCTGACCAAGGCAGAGAGGAGGCTGCTGCGGTTATCTCGCCAGCTGGACAGTTACTGCAGGGTACTTTTTATTTTTTTTAGGAGGAGCCGCGCAGCACCATAGAAGGAAGGCGTCCCGCGGGGCTTCTCTTCTGATACTTACGGCGCAGGACTGCCTAAGCGTCAAGTTCAAGTGGACTGTTCCAGGTTCACTTTCGGGGTGTCGCGCAGGCCGTGCGCGGGAGGGAGCCGTCCCGGTCCCGCGGCGGCGGGCGCTGCTGCTGCTGCTGCTGCTGCTCGACGTGACCCGGCGTCGCGGCGGGATGGGCTGCAAAGCGAGCAAGCTGTGCTGCCGCTGCTGCTGCTGCAGAGGCAGAGGCAGAGGGAAGGTAACAGGAAGGGGCGCCCGTGCGGGTCCTCGGCTTGGCGGCTTGTCGTAGCGCAGGCGGAGCGTGGAGCGGAGAGGAGCGGCGGCGCTGCGCGCGTCCCGGCCGTCCCGTCCCGTCCCGCGGGCTGCTCCGCTCCCGCCGGCGGGTCCGAGGGCAGAGGCAGCCGGCCGAGCCTCGGCCGCCCCGCGGCGCGCCGGCATCCGGGCGGGGAGGAGAGCCGAGCCGTGCCGGCGGCGACGAGGCTGCCGGGAGGCTCCGCGGCCGCAGCGACAGGTCTCCGCGCGCGGGGAAGGGATGGCTGCCCGCCGGGGCGCGTCCCCGGAGGCTGCGGGCCCCTCGCCGCCCTGCCCCGGCTCTGCTCCCACGACCCGCCACTGACGCTGCGCGCTGGGAGGCGACGCGGGTGCGAGCTTGGCCCAGCACGCTCCCTGGGGTGTCCTGACCCGAAGTAGATGGTCCGTGCGGGCCTCCAACCCGCATCCGCATGTACTTCGCAAAGTTGTTTCTGGCAGGGGCCGAACAGCACATCTTTTAAAGAGCCTCATTCCGTGACAGCGCTGCAGGCTCCACTTATGTTCTGCTTCGGTTTCAATAAGGGTGCATCTGCTCGCCTATTATCCCGGAAGGATGCTCTGGCCCTCTTCAGCTGAGCTTAGAGCAAGTAGCGAGCAGGTGTCTGAGATCCCTTCATGCTTATTTTTGGGATGGGACAGGCTGAGGGTGCAGTCTTAGGTGCACTGCCTGGGGAATGCTCAGAGCGGCAGCTGTTTGCTACCTAAACATGCATGGGATTGCCCCCTTAATCAGGTTTAGGCTAATAAAAAGGGCAATCACAATGAGAGTGCCTTTTATAGGAATCCTTTTGTGCATGTCCAGCTGTGTGGTGTTAAGCTCAACTAGGGGGCAGGCAGCTAACCCTGCAGCTCAGACCCAACTTTCAGACTTCTTGGAATCCAAAATCATAAGCTGCTCTTCATCCCTGCAACTGCTAACACTTCTGCTTCTCATGGCAGTAGAGGAGTAAATACTTAGATAATTTCATGCTTAAGTGAATTGAGGCAAATGTTAAAGCATTTGTAATCATTATATCAAATGCTTTTCAAAACATTTCAAACTTTATGTAATGCACAGAAGAACAAAAATGAACACAAATGAGACAGTGTCAACTGACAATAACAATGAAGGAAATGCCTCATTCACATTTTGAATATATACAATGCTATCGATCAGTCAAATTTATTCCAGACAACAGACCCCCCAAATAAATAAAAACTTACAGCACTCCACTGGATTCAAAATAAGCAGAGTTATATAGTGTTGCAGTCATCATAGGTTGGTCCCTGTAGATGATCCTTCCAGTTTCAAAGTTGTGCTGTTGTGAGTTGGGCTCTTATTTTCCTTCTTACAGATGAAAATTTATCTTCTGTCAACGACACCACTGGGATTTTATCTTCCCTCAGATATTTGCTATAACATTGAACTTACCTTCCAGGTAGTTTGGTTAGTAGTGGGGCAATCATTTGTAACTCCAGCCCAGACATTTACAAGCAGGGCAGATCCTTGGAGAAAGTGGGTTGCCTGCACGGCCCCCTGCTCCTTGCACTCTCCAACAACTGAGGCTTACAGTACAGAGGCTCCCTGTGCACAGGGCCCCTGTCTACTGGCCATTCATAGCCTTGTCAGCCATGGAATAAGGAGGCAATTTCCTGTAAAAATGAAACACACACATCCATAGGTTTGCTCATATAAAAATGCCCAGAAGTTGGCATGATCTCATGGCTTGTTTAGGCACCGATCCTCTGGATGCTGAAAGAACCTTTTGCAAGTGTAAACTCCTTGGTGGGGTTCAGACAATTCAGGCAGTACCTTTATATCCAGATTTCTGGGGAAAAAATCTAACTGAAAACAAGTATATTTCTGAATAGGCATTAATAGGACTGTGTTGTTTATGTGGGTGATATGGCTCTGAACGAAGAAGTAGATTGGGTGACAATATCTGTGGAGCTTTCAGTAATTACCCTGCACCTAAACACAGCATTTCAGGAACATCTTGCAAAACCAAGCAAGAGGAGTCCTTTTATCCATTGTGTGCTTTGAATAGCTGTATTGCTGATTGATCCCTTTATGCCAGGGGTGAAAATCTGTGCTGTTTGCCACAGTCAGGCATGACTGTTCCTGCCCTTTAACTTGGATTTAATGCTAAAATCAGAGTCTTGCAACATGCAGTTGTGCACTTCAAAAAAGAGAATAGTCTGGTCTTGACCCCCAATTGTAAACCTATAAATGGGAATGGGCCATAGTTATGGATTGGCAAAGAAGTTTTGTATATGCTAAGGAGCACCATTGTTTTTAAATTTGTAACCACTTTTTCCATATCTGAGGCTTGGTGACCCCTGGCTTGCCAAAATGATGGTGCAATCTTCTGCCAAAATTCTTATGCCTACCAGGAAATATTCATAAGCATTCACTGTCCATAAACATTCTTGTCTAAACTTACATTTTTGCCCATTTGTCAAGGGAAAAGAAATCTTAAAAAGCAATGGTAATTTTATGCATTTAGATTCCTTGCAAAGGGTTACTGAAGAACATCTGTGATTACTGGGTCTTAGCCCCTCTCCCCTTTATTTAGTGTGCACCTGTCTCCGTTCAATAAATACACTTAACTGTATTGCAAAGTACATTAATCTCTCCTGTGTGCAAGGTCAAACAGTTCTATACTAGCCCAGTCAGAGCTTAGACAGCAACTTCTCTCCAGTTTGAACTACAGTTTGCAAAAGGCAGTGTCCAAGAGATCCAGCATTTGGGGGATTACTTTCAAAGGTATAGAAAGAACTAGCCCTAGAAAGTGTAATGCACTCAATTTACTGCTGTTGTGTTGTCATTCTGTGAAGAACCTACACTGGGCAAAGATTATGGACCATCTTTTACCCATGTCAATCCAGAATGACATTTTAAATATTCCATCTGGATGCTAATCTGCATACTAAGGATGTCCCATGAAATACTTCAGTGGCTGTCATATTGCTGCAATTTCCTTGTATCAGATTCATGGAAGATTCCCTGTATTTATCAAAATGCATAAAACCTTGCCGCTTACATACTTGTGAACACAAGCAAACAGCATTAGCTACAGCTCCGAGTTTATTCCAAACAGCATGCTTTATTCTAGGGCACAACAGGCCTGGAGGCCAAACCCAGCTTGCCTGGGGTCCCAATCCAACATGCCACATCCCCTTCCCTTGGCCCAAACTCTTCAGTGCTTTCCTGGCTTTTGTGTGGTTCCTCTGCCATTGGTACAGGTTGAGATGCCTCTACTAAGGCTTAGTTGCTGGCAGTAAGAGCCAAGAAAGGCTGTATGGTTGGTGCCTGGCCTGCTTCTTTCGCTTTTGTCTCTCACCCTCGGGCCATCACTGAATCCACACCCCAAGATCTTCTCTGAAAAGGAATTTGGCCCTCAGGTTGAAAGAGGTCCAGCACCTCTCCTTTGTTCCTTCAGTGTTTATATGTTTCAACAACCAATGGTGCAAATATTTGTCCCAGTGTACCATATTCAGTGCGGTAATGTGGGGATATCTGAGAGTTCTTGGTTTTACATTGTCATGTACATGGGGGCCATGCTTTGCTTGATCAGAAACAGTGCAATAGACATATGGTTCCTCTTCAAGATAGCTTTAATCCATGACTATAAAGGTATTGAAGAGTTGCCCAGAAAGTTGGATGTATGAACACACACTCACACAGAGTGCAATGGTGGCTCTAGGTTTTTGAGGACATTTGGGCAAGACACCCACAATGCGTCCATTCCCTCGCTTATTGTTGTAAGGTAACAACAGGTCATAACACAGTGAAAACCCACTGAATATAATATATACATGCTTGCAAAAACGGAGAACAATTAAATGCTAAAATCCTAAGAATCCAGCTATGGTTATACTTACAGTGAACACAAACTTAATACTGCAGTTTAGCAAAGCATCTAACAAAATTAGTACAGACAATTCTCCTTCTAATCTCAAAGGTCACCAGAGTAAAGCCACCTTAGAGAACCTTCAGGGAATAGGGCAACATAGAAATGGAAATAAGCAAGTAAGTAAGTAAGTAAAATGGCCAGTTGGTGGCTAGCATAAGAAGCACTTTTTGCCAGAAAGCCATGAGTCCGTACCACTGCCAAGTTGGAGAATTCAGCAATAATCGGGCCCAGTGTTTTACTCAGTGTTTCACTGCGTCATCAGGTGGGCAGTGTGGGACATCATCTTCAAGGTCTGCCATTTAACCTGAGCACAGGGGAAAGATGCGGCTGCACAGGGACTTTGCAGACTCTGCCCTCCAGATATTGCAAGGGCATGGATCGAAAAGGCAGACTTCCTTAATGGTGCATCTGTATGATTAAGTAACACTCTTAAAGAAGGGATCCTTCTCTCAGTGAATTTCCCTTCTCACTGCCATGGTCTTCCCCCTCCCTACCTGCCAAGCACCTCCACTGGCCTGTGGGGTCAGGAAAGTGGCCCTGGGGGTAGCTTGTGGAGGAGCAGCCCAGGCAGGCTTCCAGGCTCTCTCTCTGCTAATTAATTAATTAATTGAATTAATTAATTAATTAATTAATTAAAGGACCCCTGTGAATGAGAGCAGATGCAGCCGCTGCCCTAAATGGCATGGGACCAGGAAAAGGACTGCCCACTCCCATATGCACCCACCTGATCCCTGAGATCTGGTTTGGAGGTCCTTCTGAAAGAGACATCCTCCAAAAATTTAAGGAGGATGGTGAGCAGAAGAGGGGCCCTGCGCCCCACCTATGGAAAACAGCTCCCAAGAGCTGTTCACCTGATGCCTTCATTACAATCCTTTTGGCACCAGGCAAAACCAACTTTATTCTCCAGATATTTTAATAATTGAATTTTATTCCATATAATTTTATAGGTGTCAGATTTTATATAGCCTTACTGTGTGAAATAACATCATTTTAACTTCTCACCCCTTCCCTTCAGCTATATATTGTCATGTATTGTTGTATAATGTTTTTTATTTTACTGTTACATTGTGATTTTACTTGGTTATTCATTGTTATAAGCTGCTTTGTTGTAATTCTCCTAGAGAGTCCTATAGGACTCTTAGTGTGGAATATAAGTGTAATAAATACAGATGATGATGATGATGACGATGGAAGGACACAAACGATTGCTTCTGAAGTGGAACAGGCAAGATCATATAGGAGAGGGTAATGCATTTCCTGAGATCGTCTCAGCCCAAGCTACTCAGGTCTTTGAAGATCAAAACCAGCAGTTGAATGGAACCTGAAGCAGTGATAGAAAAAAACATAGAAAAACATAGCAACAGAGTGAGTCAGATGCAGTCTTCTGCCATCTAATCTGACCCCCAGCTTCACCTGGCTGCACTCATGACGTGTCTACCATGTGCATGTCAAGCCTATCCTTGAACACCCTCACCGATGGGGCTTCAACCACCTCCCATGGAAGCCCATTCCATACCCTCAGATTCCTAACTGTCAGGAAGTGCTTCCTGGCATCCAAATTGAACCTTGGTTCCCCAAGCTTTGCTCCACTGGAATGTGTCCTGCCATCCTCTGCAGGGGAAAGCAGGTTTCTACCCACCTCCATGTGGCACTGCCTCATGTACCTATATGTTGCCAAGAGAACCCCTTGGAGTCTCCTCCTCTCAAGACTGAAAAGACCCAGCTCCCTCAGTCTCGCCTCGTATGGCTTTCCCTGCAATCTGGCTGCCATCCTTGTGGCCCTACGCTGCACCGATTCCAACCTGGCTATATCCTTCCTGTAATGTGGAGCCCAGAACTGAACACAATACTCCAGCTGCAGGTGCACAGAGTCGTACAGAGTGGTAGTAATACCTCTCTTGATCTAGAAGCCACACTTCTGGCTATGCAACCATGAATGGTGTTTGCCCTCTTGTCTACCACATCACACTGCTGACCCATGTTTAGCCTGCAGTCAACCAGTACCCTGAGATCCCTTTCACAAGTGCTGCTCTCCAGCAACTTGTCCTCTAACCTGTACTTATGATACCCATTCCTATGCCTCAGGTGCAAGATCTTGCACTTATCCACATTGAACACGATCCTTTTATCCCCCACCCACTTCCATAATCTGTCCAGATCCTTCTAGATCCTGAGTACCTGCTCCTCAGTTGTGGTCATTTCCCCCATTTTAGTATCATCTGCAAATTGATCAGCAGATTGGTCACCCCATCCTGCGTCACTGATGAAAAGACTGAACAAGATCGGTCCCAGGACAGAGCCCTGAGGGGCCCCGCTCATCACTGGCCGCCATCCTGTTGATTCCCCACTAACAGATAACCTCTGCTTTTGCTCCATCAGCCATGCCCTAATCCATCAGACAGTGCATCAAGCTATCCCAAAATTCCTCAATTCTCAACCAGGATATCATGTGGCACTTTGTCAAAGGCCTTGCTGAAAACCAGGTAAACCACACCCACTGCATCCCCTCCATATAGCCACGTCGAAACCTTTTCATAGAATTCCACAAGGTTTGTCTGGCAGGACCTGTTTTTGCAGAAGCCATGTTGAGTGGCCACCAACCTCCCTTCCCTTTCTAGGGTTACTAGATATCTTGCTATGATGAGCCTTTCCATTGTCTTTCTAAATGGACATAAGGCAAACCAGTCTGTAATTCCCCGTGTCCCCTCTAATACCCTTTTTGAAAATTGGGACCACTGACACCACCCTCCAGTTCCCTGGAACCTCAGCCATTCTCCACGAGGCCTCAAAAATGGAGGCCAACAGGCATGAGAGTAGGCACACCAGCTCCCAAAGTGCCCTCAGGTATAATCTGCCAGGGCCTGGCACCTTTGTAACATCCAGTGCCCTGAGGCTGCAGTGATACAGTGTAAATGATGTCAGAGAAATCTGCAGCAGAGTCTAAGGGGTTCAGCTTTCTATGCGGTCAGCCCAAGGATTCAGCAGCAGACCAGCTTTTCTGAAGTCACATGGATTCTGTGGACTTGCGAACCAGCTTTTCATCGGAGGGGGGATTTGTGCAAATACGCATTAGCACAAGTACATATGAGTGCATTGCAGCCAAAGCATTAGCACTAACGCAAATTAACTCAAGTAGAACAAAATTTCAATTTTTAAAAATCTGATTCTATTGATGAGCAGATGTTAGAACTAAGACACCAAACAGACGGAACAGATTTAAGGTAATACAGCTTCAATGGGCAGCACCTAGCATGTATTATTTGCTACTAATGCACACTTTATTCTGCTGGTTTTAGCTATTGCTGTTTTTAACTGATGGTACTTTGAATGAACTCTTGGTTGTGGACAGAGAAAAATCAGCTAGAATTGGCATGGTTAGCATCACATAATCACGTTTTCTTTCATCAATCACTTTGCCGATAGCCTCATTGTTTTTCATCATGTATTTGCTGCCTCTCTGAACATGCAGTCTGTATTTAGGTATGTCATGAGTGGAGCCGGCTGGAGCTGGGGGTCAGACTAGATGGCCCAGGAGGCTCCTTCTGACTTGTTCTGTTTCTATGTTCCTGTGTTTGTATTTATCAATGTTTTTTTAGAATGCATTAAATTTGCTTTTTGCCCCTTCCTACCAAGACAGCAGGGCTTCATATATGGAGTTATTCATCCCCACCTCCAAATAAGAGCTCAGTGGGGAAAGGGAAGGCAAACTGATTTGTCCTGGACCAAGAGATATCTTCATGGCTGAGCAGAAAGTTGAGCTGGGAGTTCACATGCACAAAGGCCAAAACAGGCATTACTTGAAATCCATACCTAGTAGCTATGTATTATTGTTGTGGTGATGGTGGTTGTTATTGACAGCCAGTGTGGTGTAGTGGTAAAAAGTGTGGGACTGGGACTCAGGTGACCTGGGTTTGAGTCCCCACTCAGCCATAAGGCTCACTGGGTGACTTTGGGCCAGTCACAGACTCTCAGCCCCACCTAACTCACAGTGCTCTTGTTGCAAAGTAAGACTGAGAGGAGGAGAATTATGTAAGCTGCCTTGAGTTCCCTGAAAGAAAAAAAAAGACAGGCCCTAATTATAATAAATAAATAAATATTACTGTGCTGGAGGTGCGTGTGCTCTTGTATGTTTTTGGTATAAAATAGGTTTCCTGGCCAATTGTGATTGCTTGGCAATCTGTATGAAGAAATATCCCCACATCTGATAAGCTATGAAGCATCTGTGGTCTCAGGGGTAAGCCCATCTGAGTAAGCCCATCTTCTCTGTGGGTGTGAGGTAAGAAGGAATTCAGTAGTAGAGGTAGCCGTCTCCTTCGATATTGGCATGAGGCAATGAAGAATTGTGTGGTGAAAGTGGCTCCACGATTGTGGATGTTTTGAGGCCAAAGTGTCTTCTCGGATGTTGGTGTTGGGCAAGAGACATTGTGAGGGCAGCTGTGCAAGGGCGATTGAGTCAGTGCCTCTTTGCGGCGGCTGCAAGGCAGCTTCCGCTGCTCTCTCCTCTTCTGTTTTCACAGAAGCGAACATTAAAAAAGTACAGCTCCACCCTCCTGCTGGCTGGTATGGGAAGAAGACATTTTGTGTCAGGTGAAGAGTGCGTATTGTGAGGTGCTTAACCAGAAATAATGTGTCCAGGTAGTCACGTTCGTATCACATGCAGTGCAGCTTCTTTCCCATGTCAAGTGTATGGGTTCTGGTAGGCCTCAGCCTTTCCTGTCATCTATTTTTGTTTCTTAGAAGAGTGAGAAGATAAGGAAATGATTGTGTGGGTGCAGCGCACAAGAAACCTACAGGGATCTGCTGCAGTAAGAATGCCGGATTGTGCTGCAGTGTTACATTATATCAGGGGTGGAATTTGGCTGCCTGGCACAGGAGGACACAGAATGTGTTTCTAGGCCGATCTTGGATGGGGGAGAAGGGCCTTGCCCTCTTGAAGGATCAGGGCAGAGCTCTGGCTTCCTTCCAAATCCAGACTGAACCACCAGAGACCAAACTGCAGCAGCCCAGAGTTATAGAAATGAGCAGGCAGAACCTGGTCAATACAAGACAAAATTTAAAGTGAAATTTAAAACAGATCTAAAAAAATAGGTTAAAAAAACAGTCCAGTTCATGTGAATGATATCAAAGAAGGATTTCTCAGCAATTACTCTGTGTGCTGTTATTCGCCTGCCAATGCTTTTCATGCACGTTCAGAGTGGGAAGATGACCAGATTTTTATTACTTCTTCTCATGCCTTGATTCTCTACCTCAGTTGTTGAGTCTGCTTGACAACAATTATGATCATCTGATAGAAAAGGACAATCTCTAGGTTCATCCTTAATAGGAACTGCAGGTAGAATATTAATACCAATCCTGTGTGCAATTGTGTGTGTGTTTACTCAGTAGTAAACCCTATTGAGTTTTTATTAGTAGTTCAGTAATTTCATTTCTATGCTGTCCCATAGCTGAAGCTCTCTGTGCTGTTTACAACAATGTAAAAGTTGAGGTAGAGGATTGCAGCCTTAAAGAATTTAGTTTCTTCCAAGGTCTGACTGGATAACAAGTGTCTTGGACAATAGCTCAAATGAAGGAAGGCAGTCTGAATTATGTGTAAACCATTGTCCAGCTCAATCCATACTGGTATAGCACCTAAATCCCACTTTTTTACATGCCCCAGATTATGATGACTCGTATTATTTATTACATATTTATACTGCCTGTAGCCAAAGCTTTCTGGGCAGCTTACAACAGTAATCATAGAATCTTACACTCAAGTCACCCATCCAGATTCTAATCAGGCCTGACCTTGTTTAGCTTCCAAGTTTAGGCAGAATCAGGCACTTCAGACTATGCAGAAGTTGTACAGAGAATGATGAAACAGTCCCATGAACATTATAGTTGGAGCAAAGTCAGAAGGACAACCAGGCTTTTAACACATGTATATGAGCTGGTATTCACATAACTTTCCTTCTCCAGTAACCATGAAGGAATATGGATTGTTTGTTTGTTTGTTATTTCAATTTGTATATCTGGGCTCTCTGTGTGACTCAATATAAAAACAGCACAACATTCTAAAATCAGTAACATTAAATCAACTTATTTAAAACTTGTTAACAACATACTCCAAATATAAAACAGAGTATATCAAAATTAAAATATAAATTATAATTAAATAAAACAATTTAAACTAATATCAGCTATAATAAAAAATAGGGTTAATTTAAAACCAAATAACCTTTAAAATCAATTGATAAAATAGCCGGTGAGTCTTTGTCTGGCACTGAAATGCTAGCGAGGGCACCAGGAAATCTCTCTGGGAAGTCTATTCCAGAGGACGGGTGCAACTGCCAAGAAGGCCCTTCTAGCCCGCATCCCCCTCACCTCCCGAGACGATGGCTGCTTAAGAAGGACCTCCTTAACAGACAGTTAGGATGTTTGCATTGTACTGAAGTTTGTCTGAATTGGGGAACTAGAGTTATCTGACAAGGATTTGCCATGGTTCTCATTATGTATTATAGTGAACATTTACAATATTCTCAAGGAAATTGGAAATAATAGAAATTTAGAAACTGATTTTGGAGGGCAAGTGCATGAATTAGGTGCTAAGCCATGATGATAATATAATAAGAAGCTGTAACATAATTTTGTTGACTGGAAAATATAAAAAGATGAAACTTGGCAATGAATTTGGGTTTTATTAGACTGGTTAATGTTCTGAGCTGCAGTTGATAGAACACATGTTTTTACTTATTTTAATGAAAGGCCTTAAGATACTGCCAAATAAAATGAAATAATAATTTATTATTTACTGTACAAACATTTCACAGGTTCACAAATGTAACAAAATAGCTCACCAGTTTAAAATACAGGGTGTGACCTGCCAAAGTTAAGTACTTTTAAAACTCACTGAATTTAGCTGGAAATTGTTGAGCATATCCTTTAGGCTCCCATTTAAATGAACAGTACTGAGAAGTGCTTGATTACACAGTCCTGTGTATGTTTATTTAGAAAAGTAAGGTTTAGTGGGGTTAATGGGATTTATTCCATAGAAACAATGTTTAGAGCTGCAACCTAAATGTGGTTCCATCATGCTCATTATTGTTAATAGTTTAGTTGTGTTCAAATTTCCAAAAATAAATAGTAATTTTAGTGTGTGCACGCATACGTGTGAGCACACACACATGTATACACTCTTCCTTCTATAAATCTAACTAGCTAGGAATCTCCGTGGACCATTGATTCATTTCCAGATTTTGGGAAAGGCTGTTATTGCTCTCCGCCACTCGATAGACCATTGGTGCTCCAGACTCTCACTGATTTGGGGTGCTTCAAGATGGAGGCTTTTGAGCCCTACCAATCTACAAGAATAATGCAGCAAATCAATCTTCTAATTTTAATTGTACCATACCCAACATTTTTGGAAAGAAAAAGCAACAATAGCGGTAGTGGGGAAACACAGGAGGATGGCAATGATTTTGTCAGGATGCCCTGCAAAATTCTGGGAATGAGAACAGTGACTGCACAATAATAGCCTCATTTAAAAGCACCCTAAGTTTCAGTTGACAAGGGCATGGAGAATAAAGTTCATAGCTCTGATCTGCACCCAGAGATTTTCAAGAGCTATTGTCCTCTGTTGATTCTGTCAGGACTTTTTGCAGCCTTTGACAATCTTGCAGAAATGTTGGTGACTTAAGTGGTGTTGATGACTCGACCTTGCAGGCATTGTCAGTTTGTTTTTCAAAGTGGTTCCATTTATTTTTGGTGTAAAGTTAGAGAATGGTGGTGATGGGTCACTGGCTAAATCCCAGTTAATCTATCCCTTTCCCCATAAGCAGTGCCCTGCCAATTTGTGAATGTCCTCTTTTTTACTGTGTGTATATATGTGAGTGAGTATGTCTTAGGTATGACTGAGAAATTTTGTGGGGTTGCATTTTAATGAGATCTTAACAAATTCAGTATTCCCAAACTCCACATAAACCAGAACATACTGATAGGACAATATTTGCATTTTTCTGAATTTTGTGAGATTGTTCACAAAACAAAACCATGCACCACAATGTTTATGATTGGTAACAATCAGCACAAAAATGCATATTTTAGGGAAGAAGCTCACAGAAATGCCTGACATTGGGAAAATGCTTTGCACAAATGCATGTTTTCTACAAATGAACACACAAAATATCACAGACTGAGTACAAAATGCAGTCATTCTAAGATGTGTATGCATTCTGTGAATGTGGATTAGAAAAGACTGCAAGATGATGCAGAAATAGGATGGATCAAACTTACTGTTGAAAAAATTAAGAAACTTAGTTGAATCAAACTTGACTAGTTTGTGTGTTCCTAGTTTGTACTGGTGGGAAGTAGTCTTTTGGAAGCAGTGCACCCAGTCTCTCTCCTGTTTACATTTACAAGAACATAGCTAAGAGGATTTGCCTGTACTGCGAAGATACTTCCCTGGCAGCTGGAATCCCACCTGCATTATGGGAGCAGGGCACCTCATGAACACTGGATTCAGGTTTGCACTACTTCACCACCAAGAACACAAGGCTTAGTCTGCTCACATTATCTGCCTTCAGTAAAAACAAAGTTTCCCTGCCACATTTTGCTGCTAGAACCAGAGAGCTGATGCCACGCAGGTGCTGCAGGGAAAAAAGGCCTGTACAGAATTGAAAGGGCAGTAGTATTTGATGGTCTTCCCCTTTGGGCTCAGATTTTTCATACGGTGCCTTGTACATTCTGCCAAGTGTGTGATTAAGCCAAACTGCTGTGCTGCTTCCTAAACCACTTCTGTAGGCTGAGGAAATGACTGGGAGCATTCCAGATTTAATAGTGTATTGACAGGGTCATACAACTCATGGGATAAGACTCTCCCATTCTCTCTTTGACTTGCCAGATGTGCTTAATTTTTTTTTAAAGTCCCTTATTTGAGAGGTTGATTGCTATGCAAAAGAAAAGCATTTAAAAGAGAGAGAGAGAAGAGAGAGGGAGAATGCCATGGCCTTACCATACTCCAAATAAGCCATGCTAACTCTTGCTGTGACTAGAGGTGCAACCCCTGGCACAGTGGTGTGCAAACAGCGTGCTTCCGAAAGACTGCATACAGATTGCAGATGCATTGGAGAGGAAGTGTTCCAGGCAGAGGGGGAACCTCCAATCAAAAGGCCTCAGGTAGTTATTCTGCCCCAGCCTTCTTGACTGATTTTGTGTGGAAAGAAAACAAGATGGAAGAAGGAGTGGGGATATATGGGAGGCTTACAAGTGGAAAGTGAATGGGACAGGGTGATTACTCAATAAAAGCATTGCTGGAAAGACCTTCACATGTTAGCATAAATTTCAAAGTGGATCTATGCCACAGGAGGAGAGGTTGCTCTTGCATTCATGTCCTATGTGTGGACTTCACAGGGGCATCTGGCTCCCTGCTGAGGGAAACAGTCTTTATCATTACCATGGCAGTTTCAGGCGCCTTATATAACTCATTTTATTCTCAGAAACCTGTGAGGTAGATTAGACTGAGTGTCCCATGACAGGCCCAAAGTCATCCAGCAAAAAGAACTTTGTGGTCGATTGAGGACGAGATCCTACATCTTCCAGATCCAGCACTCTAACTTCTACACCACACTGGTACTAGATGAACCTTTGGTCTAATCCAGCAGGGTTCTTCTTTTGAGAACATAGGAAGAGCCATGCTGAATTAGTCCAACACCCTGGTCATCCAGCTGCACAGGAGACACCCACAGGCAGGAACACCTCCTCCTGTGCAGGTTCCCAGCAACTGGTATACGCAGGTACACTGCCTCTGATTCTAGGGACAGCAAAGAGGAATCAAGACTGGTAGCTCTGGATAACCTGGTCCTTTATGAATTTGTCAAGCCCCCTTTTAAAGCCAGCTAGAACAGTGGTGAACATAACATGTTATGGGAAGGAATTCCATAGTTCAACCTGAAAAAAATCCCTCCTTTTATGTGTTCTGAATCTCCCAACAAGAAGCCTCATTGGATGACTCCAGCTCTTGTATTATGACACACAGCGACAAAGAGAGAGAGAGAGAGCACTCTCCTTGCTCACTTTCTCTATGTCCAGCATAATTCTCTATACCTCTAATCTTGTTTTCCCCTTCTTTGCCTTTTTTCAAAGCTAAACAATCTCAGATGTTGCAACCCTTCCTTGACAGAGAGCTGCTCTAGTGCTTTGATTATTTCAGTTGTCCTTTTCCCAACTCCACAATATCCTTGTTTAGGTGTGGCGACCAGATCTATGTATAGTATTCTAAAAATGGTTGCACAGTAGATTTGTATAAGGGAGTATTGGCTTTTCATTTTCACTTCCTTTCCAAATAATACCCAAAATGGAGTTTGCCCCTTTTTATAGCTACTCTGCATTGGGTTGACATTTTCATTAAGCTGTCCAGCATAGCCCCAAGATCTCTTCCTTAATCAGTCACTGCTAACTCAGATCCCATCAGTTTATACTTGAATTTGAGAATTTTTGCTCGAACTTGCCTCTCACTGAGAAGAGAACTCTCCCTCTTCCCCATGGCAAGCTGCTCACAGGTCTGCCTCTTGTTCTGGGCCAGGCAGTGGTGGTGATGAGAAAGAGAGACCATGGCCTGCTGGCTCTCCTCCTGTCAAGCAAACAAGACCATGAGAAAAAAGGCCTACAAGGCACAATGGCAGCCAGTGGCAATGGTGGGGCAACGGGGGGCAGCCTGAGAGAGAGGCCCACTGAGGCCTCTTGGCCAAAGGCCCTCCAAACCCTGGAACCCTTTTGAGGGGAGCAGTTTGAGAACTCTACTCTAGTAATGCTCTAGTCCAGTGGTTTTCAACCTTTTTAGAGTTGGGGATTGGCAAAAATAGAAATATTATTTCAGGGACCACTGAGGCAGAAATAAAAGGCCTTATATACATACTATAGTATTTTGTGTATCAGTTTTTAAATATAGTATCAAAAAAAAAAGTACTCTAACCAGAAACAGAGCAGCAAAACTGCTAATAAAAGAATAAAATATTGAAATTAAATGTAATGCAACTGAAATTTTTATATGTAATTCAAAAAAACCTGTTGTGGCTACTGCAAAACCTGTTGTTGTTCTTTTCAAGAATACTTGATCCAAACTTTGCAATAGCAAAATACCAAAACACTATAAATGTAATACTATACTTGTAAGACGAATTCAAATACAATATTAGCACCAGAGCAATACAAATTCCATCAAAGTTACTTAATACAATAATATTCATAATGATGAATACTGAAATACAATGACCTCTCCCCGCAAGTCCCCCTACATACCAGCACAGACAGGCTGAGAAAACGCTCTTAGCACAAGCCCGCCTCGGCGTTTCCCTTCCCAGCAGAGACAAAGGAAAAGGCCCAGTCTCAGTCCCCGCCCAGAGGGCAGACTCGGCGGGGTGCAACTCCCGGCTGGCTCCCATTAAGCTGCCTTTCCCCTCTGCCTCACTCTTCCTTTCAAGGACCGCCAGGAAATGCCAGTGGACTGTGGCTGGTCGGCCGACCAGCAGGTGAAATCCTGTCGCTGATCAGAGGATTATGGTTATTTATTTATTTTTTATACTTATACCTCACCTTTTTTCCTTTCAAGGAACTCATGGCAGCTGGCAGAATCCTCCTCCTCCACCTCTCAGCCTTGTCCTCACAACAACAGCCCTGCGAGGTACCCCTTTGTTGGGCTGAGAGCCTGTGGCAGGCCCAAAGGCACCCGGTTGGCTCCACGGCTGAGTGGAGACTCGAACCAGGTCCCCTGAGTCCCAGACTGGGGCTCTTAACCAGTACACCACACTGGCACTGAACCACGCATTATGTAACTGGCGTGCCCCTACCTGGTCCCCTCTAGTTGTGTTGCACCGCAATTGCCATCATTGCCAGCTAGCCTGACTACTGGGAGTTGTAGTCCGACTTTTCTGGCGGGCAGCAGGTGGGGGTGAGCTAATGTGACTGTTCAGAGAATGACCCCAAGGGAGACACTGTGACCTAAATGACAGAGGAATGGCAGCCAGGGACCACAGGAGCTTTCCAGAAAGTGTGTGTAAATGAGCCTTCTCCTTTCTGCTTCCTTCACCTCCCCGCCCAGAAGTAGCAGGCTTTCAAATAATCTCTAGAGACTCCTTGTGTAAATGAGTCTGTCCTCAGCAGGACCAGCTTTGCAAGAAGCCAGCAGGGAAGCCTACTGCAAATAGGAACAGAAATGATTTAAGATCAGTTTGTCCACTGCTACTCCATTTCTGACAAGAACATAGTAGGCCTTGTTTATGTGTGAAATATCAGGATCTTACTATCCTTTGGGTCAGGGATGAAGAACAACTCCCACTCTCCTTCACCACTCAGTATTCTGGCCATGGCTGATGCAAGCTGCAATCCTGCAACATCTGGAGGATCGCATGTTCCTCACCTCTGCCTTAGGGTTAATTTCATAAGCAGTAGCAGCTGTCTAGAGGTCAACTTGTAGCTCCCTAGAATATCTGCGTGTCCCATTTCTGCTGACTTTCACCTTCCTGTGCGCTTTGCCTTGAGTCTGTCTTGAGTTTGTCAATCCCTTAGCACAGGGACCCTTCAAACATGTCCTTTGTCTGGGGCCATGCAGTGGATGGCACCACCGGAACAAATGAGCAAAGGTTGTGGTAGTCACATTTGACAGAACAACCAGTGGGTACACATAGCATGTGCATTAAATGCAGAATCAACCCCATGGGAAAACCAGACGTTCTTGGACAGTCCTAGAAATCACCCAAGAACAACAGCGAGGCCCTGCGCATGGTGTGAGGAGGCCCAACACCTGAGGTGGCTGGGGAAGACAAAACAGCCCCTCCTTTGTGGTGCCTGAACACCATTCTTCTCTCCCCCTCCTCTGTCCCTGTTAATGAAAGTAAACGTGGCTGCTGACTGGGGCTGGAAGGAGATCTCGCCAGTCTAAATGGCTACGTGAGGTCCCTGGGCCCAATCTTAATACAACCCCCTATTTAAAACTGAAGCTGGGATGGAAACTCTGACAGGCCTCGAGTGAGGACGAAGCCGATGCTGTAACAATCATTCCTTGAGTGATGATGTCACCGCTTGAACAGCGGCCTGAGCATGTTCTGCGAGTGCCAGATATACGGAGGAGTGATTAGGTCCGAGTTTTAGCCTTGTAATCGCCTGTGATTTATTGCCTTCCTTAAAACACACACACACACACACACCAAACATCCCTCCGCCTAATTCCTGCACTCACTCCACACCCCAGAATAGGCTATTTCTGGACTCCAGAGCTGGCTATAAAAAGCACCACTGGACCTGTAGGTTGGTGGGAGTGATGAGCTGAGCTGAGCTGAGCTGAGATCCTCCAGTTGCCCCGTGGAGTGTCATGAGTAGCTGTCCATCTGCTCAAGTCGAATGGGCATCTTCAGTGTGAAGCTTGGAGAAGGAAAGGTGCACGGCAAGACACTCGGAAAGTCCGTCCTGCACTCCAGCACAGTGCAGCTCGCTGCCAAACACGCTCCTTGTTTGTCAGTTCTTTAAGCCGCCTTCAAATTTCCCAGCTGTTCATTCCTCCCAGATGGCTCGGCAGGGAGTGAAGGGCCCAATTCACTGTGCTCTGTGAAGGTAGAACGAGGGGGAGGTCGGACACCAGCAAGAAGGATGGCAAAGGGGAAAGCTGGGTGCAAGGGAGAGAGAGGATGAATGACCCTCCCAGCCCATTCCAGGAATGACATGCGTGGGTGTGACGATTGCTGTGTGTTCCGAGAAGTGTGGGGATCTTTTTTAGCTCCCTGTGCTTCATCATGTCTGCCTGGAGCAGGAAAGAAGAGGGTCCAAGGGAAAAACATTCCCTATTCACGCGAGCATACAGGGGCAGGCGCTCTTGCATGACAGCCTGAAGTGGAAGGGGACAACGTGGGATTCTGATGCTGGGCCCATTCCTGACCACTACATCCCCTGTACTCAGACTAGTTAGACCTCACCTGGAGTACTGCATCCTATTCTGGGCTCCAAAGTTTAAAAAAAAAGATGCAGACAAGCTGGAAAGGGTTCAGAGGAGGGCAGCAAGGGTGATTTAGGGACTGGAGGCCAAGCCCTAAGAGGAAAAATTGAGGGAACAAGCTATGTTCTGCCTCACAGAGGGAAAACTGAGCGGGATATGATGGCACTCTACAAGTGGATGCAAAGCTGTCACAAAGAGGATGGACAAGATCTCTTCTTGTTCATTCCAGACAGCAGAACAAGAAACTAAGGGCTTGAGATAAAAGAAACCAGGCTTAGGCAAGACACCAGGAAGAATTTCCTCACTGTCAGAGCAGGATGGCAATGGAAACTATTACCTAGGGAAGCTGTGGGTTCTCCCTCATAAGAGACATTCAGAAAGTGCCTGGACAGTCATCTGAATGGGATGGTGAAACCTGGTGTCCTGCAACAGCAGGGGCTTGGGCCCAATGGCCCTCTGGCCTCTTCCAACTCAACTATCCTATGTTCTAAGGGAGGGGGGAGAGGATCGTGTCGAGTATCTCTTCAACACTTAAGAAGGAAAATTACACATGGCAGCAGCTTGTAGGCAATGGTGCAGTGTTTAATGTGGAAGTGCAAGCACAGCCATCATTACAGTGCCTTTAGTCCTGCCCCCAAGGAGAGGCCAACAATGCAGACTTACGTGTGTCTTCTGTACAGTAATGGGTCTTAATTCCTCAGCCAAGCTCAGACCAAGAAGGGTTAAACTCACACACACAACTGCTTGTTGCATTGTCTGAGCCCACCTAAAGTAGCTGCCAGTTCTGGTGTACCAGGAGACTCCTTGGGATGGGACTGAGTGGGTTCCCTTCCTCAGCAGTTGATATATAAAGTGCTCCAGAACTCTCATTTTATAGAAGGATCATTGAGTAAGTGGGTGCCAGAGGGACCCAGCTCAGTGTTTCTCTGAAATGACCTGATTCTTTTCTAATTTTGGTTCAGATTAAACCACCCTCTAGCACAAACTTTTTTTTAACAAAAAGTTGACCTGTGAATTTTTTTCTGTGTTTTCTACAGAAAAAGTCTCAAAGTCGGGAGAGAAGTGGAGAAGCCTCCAGTGAGATTCCACCAAAACTGCAAAATGGTAAGGTGCAGATTTCTAGCATGCCTAAGCTCAGATTTGCGCTTCCGACTTCGGCACCAGTTCTTTTCTGGAGGGAGCCCACAAATAGTGCATGCCTGCATCCTAACTCCCGCTAGCTCTGGCAGACATCCAGGGAGCGTCTTTGGAATTCAAATCCTCCCTTTGGCTTTCCTAGTCTTGTTGCCTAAAATGTAAGTTGACATTTGGGTTAAATCAATGAATAGAAATCGCATGGAGATGGCAAGAGTGGGAGGTGGGCATCAGCCAATGACAATCAGGAAAGCCATCTTTTCGACATGCACTTTCTTCTTCCCTCTGAACAAGACAATCTGCAGGAGGAGGCAAAAACAGAAAAGGTGGAGCTGCTGGAGCAGCACAGCGGGGACAGTGACCACCCACAAGACCACCAGGAAAAAGGGGAGTGCCTCAGTGAAACTCCCCCGGCCGAGGTAGGAAGACTTCCCCAGGACACCCAGTTGGCGACTCCAGTTCATTCTGATTCTGGCACTGGCTTGGTTCACTCGTCGTGACGAGCCCTTCCTTGGATTATTTACCATTATTGGTCTGCCGTGTTGTCTGAACTGCACTGAACTGCATTTCAGCATGGCAGGCTTCCCCTTAGGAAACCAGGCTCACAAACAGGGATCAGTTCTATGGTTTCTTCACACCACAATGTCAGGTCCATCCCTCTGGGCCTTTTATTCAATAAAAAATACAAGAGAAGAGGATGGTCCATATTTCTTAAAAGCCAACTCCTTGGAGTGAAAATGCATCTCCTTGCTTGCTGCTGCCCACTTTACTGTTTGAATGAGTTTAAATGCCAGAGTCTGAATGACACAAGGCTTGTGCAGGGGCACTAACTGGAATGGATGCACACGCATTTAGAATAGCCAGGCTGTCCTGGAAGAAGCATGAGCATGGACATGAGAATTAAATGTGCATACACCATTCATGAAAAAATGAAGAGCACCACACACTTCTTTTGCCATGCCATCTTGGGTGTAGGTGAGATCACATGCGTGGCATTATGTACCCCTATGTAAAATGTAAAGCGGTGTTGAGGGACCTCAGGTCTGGGGATCAGGTCCACTCCTCCAGGAGGCAGTGAAAATAGACAGCCCCGACCCTTTCCCCAACCATTTCTTGTTTGCTGGCTTCCTGGGCTTGGCTGGCTGGGAAAAGCTGGGAGCTCCAAGACATTTTTCCTGCCTGAGCAGACCTAGGATTGCACCCTTGAGCTACAGGGCACTGGGATGTGTTGCTCTGGGGTTGGTTTGGGGTACTTTGACCTCATCCCTTTGGGCCCCTGCATTCAGCCGTACCTGCCCCCAAGAGCAAAGAAGAGGCTCCCAGCTCCCGATGAAAGGCGAGAATGCAAAGGGGCCAGGCCAAAGATGTGAATCAAAATAGCAGCTTTCCAGTGAGTGCTGAAAAAGCACTAGACTTTTCCTGGAGATGGTTTGGTACTGATCGCTTGTTTGGAGAGTGAACAGCTACACATCAAATGAAGAGCTCGTGTGTCCTTTTATATTTATACACACATATCTGCTCTATTCAGATTAGGTATATAAACAGTACAGATTCTCCTCTGACAGATTTCTGGCAGCAGGTTGCTGGGGATATGGTGCACTCCTGAGAGAAGTCACAGCACACTTAAAGAAACAAGACTTTATTTTTATCCTCTTTTTGCCCCATACTATATACACTGGTGACTACACAATGGAACGTGCCAGTTTTAAAAGAGCACAAGCATACACTGAGGACTTTTTGAAAGATCCTGGCATCAGGGCGGTGTTCCAAGGAGGTTGGAGGTTCCTTGAAAGCCTGTCAAGGGATCCTCCATGAAAACATCAGTGATGGTGAATAAATTTCCCGGAAAAACAGTTTGCCAGTGCGGACAATCCTCATAAGCTACGTACATATTTAGGAAAGCATCTCAGATGTATTCAAGGGCAGTGGTGAGCAGAATAAAAGCATTTCTTCTGCCCATCCTTGCCCAGAATATTTTTTTTTCTGATAAAAAGCATTGTTTCCCTGATGCATGCACGCCTACCTTCCAATCATCTCTAATTAAAGGGAAATATAGGGGTTTTCTCATGCTGCATTATTATTAATTTGCAATATAACATTGCATTTTCCTTTTTGTACAGGCAGAAAAGAAGCCGAACACTCTGCCAGAGCAGCAGCTCTCAGAGCAGAATGAAAAACTACAGGGTAAGGCCCACAGTGGGCGTGAGTTTTCTATGGTTTCTACCAAAGCACTGATGAAGGGACTTTAAATGCGCGTCTGGTCTTGGTGCATTTTGTTTTATATCTGGACTACTTGGCACAGCACCCCCAATCGGCATCAGGAAGAGTTGAGATCTAGTTTGGACCCCTGCTCTAAACTAACAGTTGTGAGCCGCCCCGAGGCTGCTGCAAGGGGCGGCATATAAATATTTAAATAAATAAATAAATAAACAGGGAAACGATGCAGCTGCCAGTGATGCATCTAAGGTCATTTCTGTTTCGGCCCTGAGCGAATGCTGTGATGTGGGCCATGTCTCTTTTTGCACAATGGAGGCTTTGTGATCCCCGGTGTGTGGCTCATTGAATTTTGCATTTCCACTCAGGGAAACTGGGGAGTGCAGGGCTGTCCCTGATTGTACTGCCCCGGCAGGTCCCATCAGGGCTATAACAGGAAGCTAGCATTGCCCGAGCAATCCGGAGGGGTCCCGAAACCGTCGCTTCTGGAACAACTCCTTTCTGTGAGCAGTGCTGGCCTGCCCCATTCTGGAATGACTGCTTTGGTTCCTCTTTGGCTGCTTTCAGAGCCGAACCTGCCCAGCAGCACTAGATGTGGCCCTCTGCTGGTAGCAGCAGCGGCCTAATCAAGACCGCATGCCATTTTCTCACTGACTTGATCCTTTGGGCTCCCCTCCACTTCTGAACACATTCTTGAAACACATCGCACGATACGCTAGCACTCCACATGGCAAGTATAACTCAGCCAAAGGCTTCTCTGCACTAGCTATGTTTTGTACACTGGAGACTCCTCACTTGTATCACACTTGGCGTGACATCGTCATTCTCCAGGGCCTCACCCATGATTTCCATTCATTTCCACAATTTTTTTAGAGCCAGGGATGTGCAAGATTACCTGGAAATGATAGAATGAACTAGAATCAAAGAATCATAGAGTACTGGAGTTGGAAGAGCCCTAGAAGGCCACTGGCCCCACCGCCGTCTCAGTGCAGGACACCAAGTTAAACCATCCCTCTCAGGTGGCTGTCCAGTTGCCTCTTGAATGCCTCCCACAATCTCCCTAGCTCATTGGTTCCATTGTTGTACTGCTCTAGCAGTCAGGAAATTTTTCCTGATCTCTAGCAGGAATCTGGCTTCCTGCAACTTGAGCCCATTATTCCATGTCCTTCACTCTGGGGTGAACGAGAAGAAATCGCATTGTCGGGAAGTCTCGATGGCAGCTGTGACAAGGATAACCAGGTTCAGTCAGGAAAGACCCCTTTCTCCCTGAACCTCAATTGTGAAAGATCACCCAGGACCCCTGCAGTTACTTAACACAGCAGGCTACCAGGTAGTGGCTCTCACCACCAACTACAAAATCGCAGCCCACGTATAGACACTTTTATAACCTGCTAGTCACATACACCAATACAGAGTGTTACATTTTCAGATAATCCTAGTACAATAGCATCTTGATGTCTTTAGGCATGACATAATGTTCTAAACCTATCAGAAATTCTGGTAACACTAGTATGGAAAACATTACTGATTGCTTTATTGACCTGTCAATTGAGTAGACCTCTTTGCAGTTTGGATCCTGTTTAAACATGCAAATGTGTCTGATTGAGGAACCATTCAGGAAATCTGGTTTGACAACTACACTATGGAGGTGCTTGCCTCTGTGGGACTAGATGCTTAAGTGGGTTCATTCAGAAGCAAATGGACACCATTGCTTCAGTTTCTCTGCAGCTGATGAGAACACAGGCATTTCCTCACTAATAGTGTTAGCTTACAGCAGCTTCTCAGTCCAGTGAAGAATCCCATCTTAAAGTAACAGCAGCACTAAACAGTGACCTGGCTTGGAATGCTGGTGCCTTCTGAGAAAGGGGTGCAGGTTTGATTTTATAACACAAAGGCACATGTAAGCAACCCTTTTCTGCCAGGATTTATTTGAATTTTCCCAACACTGTCCTTCCTCTTCAGGACAACTTTTCAAGCACTTGAGAAGTGCTATCATATCTTTCCTCAGCCATTATAGCTACAGGAGGTGCTATCAATGGCTCTTCAGCCTTGCCTGGTTTAGCCATAGCTATATAAGTCTCCAAGATGGTTGTTACTTTGTGGTCTTGGTCTGGTGGGGGGTGTTAGAAACACTCTTTCTTTTCCTTCAGAAGAGAAAAATACTCCAGACAACCAGAGAGTTCTTTTTGTAACTTTATTGGGAGTTGGAGAGTTTCCTTCCCCTTGCCAGCTCGCCAAGCACATGTTCACATCCCATTTTTATGCCCTTTCCCTGGCCACTTCTTCCCTCCTCTTTTTCCCTGATTGGCCAGGGTACTGGGAGGTTACAATCTTTTTCCGTCCACCTATCCTGTGCCACTCTAATACCTGTTCTTCCCTCCCACTTCGTCCCTCCCAGGTGAATTATAATGAGCTTATTTCCTACACAGGGTGTGTTTGAAGTCATTGAGCAAGTGTCCTGCTATCTTGTCTACATGACAAGTCCCTCCTGCTATCTGATCTCAGCCCCCTCCTCCTTTTGGCTAAGGAATTTTCTTTGTTACATTTTTACTCTTCCTGTTTCCTTGTTTCAAATCATCCTTCCATCCCTATCAGGGGTGGAGTGGGGGGGTGGGGGAGAGCAAGTCCTGCCCTGTCTTTCCTGGTGCCTTGATTCCTACCTGCTCTTGCCTCTGCCTCTGGTCTGACTGCCCCTTGCCAGGTAGTTGCTCCTTGCCTATGCCTGACCTTGCTTTCTCCTCCTTGTCTTCTTGGCATCTGAGCCTTGCCTGTTCCTGATTCTGCTCTTCACCTCTGGCCCCACCCTGCTTTTCTGATACCTGAGCCTTCTTGTACCTGGATTTGCCTTTCCCTTTGTCCCTTCTGCACCTTGCCCAGCCCTCCCTCCACCTCCATCACCCTGGTCCTGGTGCTCTAATTCATGGGTCCTCAAACTACCGGATCCGGCCCGTCATGCCCATTTATCTGGTCCACTTCAAAGGTTTTGGCCTCGCTATGCATGCGCCTGGCGGCAGCTTGCTTACAGGGAGATCATTTTGGACTTGCTTGGAGAAAACAATTTCTGCACGAGCAAGCCACTGCCTCGCCCCACACGCACTCTCCACCCCCTCACCAGTCTGCACCCCCCCACACCGGCACCACCTTGGCAGCCCGCACCCACCTCCAGCAACTTTCAACTGGCCCCCTGTTGAAAGAGTTTGAGGACCCCTGATCTAATTGTATGCATCCTGAATCTGGGAGGTGGGTTAAGAGAAGGCCTAATCACAGTGGGATTTGTGCCTCCCTGCTGCTGACGCTGCTCTGGTGTTCTTGCAGAGCTCCAGAAGGCCCATGAGCAAGAGAAGTTGCTCCTGACTGATTCCTTCCAGAAGTCCCAGGCATCGCTGCAGGTAAGTGCCCTCCCCCACTCCACTGCCCCTCATGCATGCTCCAGGGTCTGGTGTTCAGAGGGCAGATGGCACGGATCCTTTCAGCTACATGAATCATTTTGCAGGGCTGCACTGTCTTGCCACCCTAATTTTGTGTTCATCCAGAGAACGCAAACAGCCCCTACAGTGTATTGGCCACTTAAAAGGAATATGAGGTTGCCAAACAGCAGCAATTGTCTTATTTCTGCTGAATTTGTGCATGCAGCACTTCATTTACAGGTGAGCTAAATGCGAAAAAAGGCCCACAACTCCTAGCAAGCAGCCCAAATAACCTGTAACAAATATGCACAGCTCAGAGAGAAATTACTCTCTTGCCCTCCCAAATGGCATCGCTACTCGGAATCTGAGAGGTGAATGTGGGGGTTCCTCTCCCACTGAGGACATAATCCAAAGGCCCTGCCTCAGATGCAAAGTTTATAGGCATTCCACGGCCCAAGTGAGATGAGACATGGAGGTGCTGATCTTTGCTGCTGTGCCTCACCCATGCATTTATCTAGGTGTCTGTTTTTGGCCTGGGAATATTTAAGCAAGCTGCAACTTTTCAAGTCTATCAGCTCTACATTTAGTTTCAGTCTCCACAGAGCAGCTCCTTTCTGTTGCTCCCAGCACTCTCTAAGATGCCCTGCAAGTTGAGAGAGGAAGTCATAGGCTTCCACACTGACACATACCTTGCAGCACAATGCTAAGGCCACCTGGCTTTGTCTGGGGGCCATAGAATTGTTCCAAGTTCCAGCACTGAGGCCCTGTGACCTCAGTGGTGGGGCTCCAAGGGCTGAGCCTCTGCCCCACTCTCTTTTCTGCCAGCACTGACACAACTATGCCAGCAACCTCTCTGAGGGTACCGGCACACCTTGCAGAGGACAAGTGGCATGCCAGGTAGCATCAGGGAAAGAAACTGGAGCACTGGTAGGAATCAGTGTTGGTAGATGGCATACGACAGAGAGAGAGAGAGAGAGAGAGAGAGAGAGAGAGAGAGAGAGACCGAGACCATGTGGCTCTGAAGAGAATGCATCTGGTAACAAAATTGATAGACCTGAAAACTGAGTGCCTGCTTAAATAATTCTAGGCAGTGATACAGCACGTTTTGGTCTTTGGGGCTGAGGTCCAGGGCCCCACAGCCAGGGAGGATCCCAAAGGGCCAGGCAGCAGTAGGTGATGAGAGAAGCAGGAAGCATGCCTGGTGCTGCAGTATCCTTTTCCCTTATTTTGTTTAAAATTTTATATATAGAGAGAAAGACAGAGTGCGCCAGTATCAGTGTCAGGGTTTGGCCAGCTGGCCACATGCATGGCGATGGATGCTCTTGTTCTTACTTTTGCTTCAAAAAGGAATGTTCCTTTCTGACCATAAAATGGCTTTTTCCCCAAGGAAACATGCTTCGATCTGGGCAGTGGAAGCAAACACCATTTTATTCCTGTCATCAAAATGGTGCTGTGATAGACATCAATTTAAAATGTGAAACTGCATGTGCTCCGAGTATATTGATCAATGCCAGTGCTAAGAGCTCTGTAAGCGCTCTAACATACTAAGAATATTGAAGCCCTTGTGAAGCCTGAAATAGAGGTGGCAGGGGCAGAGGGGAAATGTTATGTATGTGCTGCAGAACTTGAAGTGATATTCAAGGTTGTCCAAAGGCCCAATGCCATGTAAGACCATCAAGTCCAAGGGCTAAAATTACCAAGCTGCACCTCTGATTCTGGGACCTGCTAGTTCTAAGCTTTCTCTTTTGTTTATAACTAGCTACCTGTTTGTCAAAAAAAGCCAGAATATTACGAGAGTTTTCTGCTGCTCGTTACAAACACATTACTATGAAATGGCCACAATAATATACCGTATTTTTTGCTCTATAAGACTCACTTTTTCCCCCTCAAAAGTAAGGGGAAATGTCTGTGCGTCTTATAGAGCGAATGTGTGTGTGCAGTAAGTCTGTCAGATGTGCAGCCCATGGGGAAGTGATGGGGAATGTGCCTGTGATTATGTGCCCATTTGATTCAGAATATTTTTTTTCTTGTTTTCCTCCTCTAAAAACTAGGTGCGTCTTATGGTCAGGCACGTCTTATAGAGCGAAAAATACGGTACTTCTTCAGTCACTGTAACAATATATTGCAACGGGATTCACATTGTGGATGTATGTATCAGCATGCGTTAATGTGTGAGAGTGATGAAGGCTGGGTGTCTGCATAGCACCATTGTATAGCTAGGACTATAGGATTATGATGTTAGGACTCAGCTGTGGACTCAGCTGTATGAGTCAGGCATTTCCTCTGCTGCTCTGGATTGCGAGAGGCAATAAAAGGCTCACTGACTGGCATATCCCCAAAGTCCAAGCCTGCCACAACAGTGGGAGTAGAGAGAGAAGTACGTTCCTACTGGACTGACATGTATTCCTTCTGCTTGTCCTTTCTGTTCAGGAGACCATCCATCAGTTAACTGCCCAAGTGAACAGCTATGAGGAAAAAGTGCGCCGGGCAGAGGAATCGGTCCTCAACAAAAATTATAAGAAGTTCATTGAGGTATCACTATGCGTGAAACAATGTATATAGTGGGCAGTACTGGCTATTCTTCAAAGTGCAGATTTAATTGTTTTTCCATTGTTTTTCTAGGATTATGGAAGCCCAAGCCACTTCTGGGAGCAAGAAATTGAGAGTCTCCACTTTGTCATAGAGACAAAGAATGTATACATCCGTAGCTTGGAGAAAAAGCTACTCAACCTGGAAATAGTGGTGGGTTGGATGTATTAATTTTCACAGTTGTTCCTAGGAACTAGTAGAAACTTGTGGGGGGGGCGGGGTCGCAATCACTACCTCAGTGACCACACTTTGCCTTCCAAAGCTGGTAAGCCCTATGACTCAGGACACTACAAATATTACATAAACGAGGGGTGTTGACCATCAGGCACGTGTGCCCAACACACCCTCCCTGTGGGCCCAGTGCAGCCCTCCAGGTTTCCCCCATGGCCACGCCCCTTCCCTTGGCCGCACCCTCTGCTCCTGATCAGTTGCTGCTTTCCCCTCTTTTTAGTGCTTTTTTCCTCCACAGCAGCACATATTCAGAGGCCTCCCCTCAGGCTTAGTTGCTGGCAGTAAGTGCTAAGCTAAAATCTCGTGGCGATTGCGATGATTTTGGCTCCCCCTCTTTGGCACTGGCCCTGTCCACCACTGTAATGTGTCCTTCAAAATGGAATTCAGAGTTTCTGTTGAAAGGGATGCAAGGCCCCTCTTTTCGACTCACCTGCTTGCTGTGGTTTCCTATAGAAGACAAAATGTTGCACTTCAAGGCTGCAAGAATGAGGCTTCCGCGGCCCCCAAAGAAATCTCTTACGAGTTGATTTTCCAGGGTACAACTCTACTTCTCAGTATACAGCTGGCACTGTACGAATGTGTTTGAAAAGAGGTTTCCATATGAACACATTTCCTCCAAGATTCTGACTCCTTGCATCTCCAATATCAATTGGGAAGATTTGGGGGTGGTATTGTAAGTACCATCTTCTGCTCCATTGATCTTATGGGTTCTTACATCACAGATGGAACAGAACTTCACTCTTGAAGCTAAGATACAAACTCTGCAACAAGAGAATGAAGATCTCCAAGCACGGATGCAGAACCATATGGGAATGACAAGGTAATAGCTTCAGCTGAATATCTCCAATACGCCTTGACTTTGAGCTGCTTAATAATAATAATAATAATAATAATAGCTCCTGGGATAGCAGTTTCTAAAAGACTGAACAAGCGCAACTTATGTTTGCATTGTGGAACAAACCCCACTGGTTTGAGAAAATTCAACAAAACTAGTTTCCAGCCATAATCTGATGTAGAGCTGCCCTGTAAGGAGCTAGATTTCGGTAAGACATGATCCTGTGAGTTCTGAATAGCATGCTTCCATATTGGGCTGGTGTTAGTACAGGAGTTTGAATGAGAGGTCCGTCTGCATTACTAGAAAGGCGATCGCATTCTTCTGGGTTTATCTCCTTGTTTCTAACATTTTCTGCTTTTCTGCTTATTTGTGATACCCCTTTCTCTACCAACTTTATGCTTTTCCCAGGAGACAGTATGGTGATATTATTGTCTTTTCTATTTTCTTCTCAAAGTTTCAATGGTATGGCACAGCCAGTTGATGCTTCTTGGTATTCCACAGCCAAGTAAACTCTGCACAGGCCATAAATGCACCCTGCTTTCTTGGCAGCCATTATCAAGGGCATTTTTTGGAAAGGGCTTATTCCAAGCAGACTGGTGGGCCATCATAAATGTGCCAGTGTCAAGGGACCTGTAAATCTTGGTAGGTTCTGTAAGATGTAGTTTTGCCATGTTTGCCTCCTTTGCTTAAAATCCTCCGAAAGCTTTCACCTTGAGCTTTCAGCTCCAGCTTGAAGCTGAAATTGCCTTGCTTCCATTTGCTCCCACTGCGATGTGTTTGTCTTTGTGCTCATATGGGAAAAGTGCACACCCAAATGTTCACTTTTCCCCATAGACTAGGGCATGACAATGCGCATTTGGGGGAGAAAAGTCGCCTCTTCTAAAATGCACACTTTGTGAATGCCAATGGAAGTTTGGGAATGTGAGAAAAGGTGCTTCCCTTCACAACTGCAGATGGGACAAATCTGAGTAAAAAATGAATTTCAACACTATTCTCATGCACCCCTCCTGGTAAAGAACACGTGCCTTTTCCTGCCTTGCCAGTTAATGCTGCCATGTGTTTTCTTGTGTGCTGGCTTTGCAGGCAACTGTCTGAAGAGCTGCTTGCACTTCGTGAGGCGCTGGAGAAGGAGACACAGCTGAAGGAGCAGGCTTTCCGGGAGAGGGAGGAGCTGCTCTACAGAGCAGGAGGAGCTGCTGAACAGCGAGGCCGCCCGCTCCCCTTCCTCGTGACCTAACATGCTGAAGGGCCAGAGAGGTGGGGCAGGGAGAGATGAGGAGAACACCTTGCTTCTCTCTTGCCCTTCTCTTGTCAGCTCGGCTAAGAGCTTAGCATGCAGTGACACTAGGGGCTAAAAAGGCTTCCTGAGGTGCCGCATGCTTTGATTCGCTCCTCCTGATGGCCACAGTATTAGGACACTTGAAAAGGTGGGACTGTCCTGCTTCAGGAGGAGTGGTGCTCTTCCACCACCTGCCCGCTCACCTCACCCAAAGAAGGACAGCCTTGATGCTGGCCAAGGGACAATGTTCGACCTCTTTACATGCCAGTCTATGCAAACAAGCACTGTCTGGAGGCATTCTGCCCCGCCCCAAACCAGGGATGCCATAAAATTACCTACCTCAGATATTAGACCGCAGGAGGGACGGCGATGCTCCAGTTGCCCTCAGCTAAGTCCTTCTCAAACTGTGGCCACAGATGAGAAGCAGCCATGGACAAAGGAATGAGGATACTAATTGCATGAAGTAGGCCGTCCCAGGAGCCAAATGTAACGCTTCCGGAGTGCTGGTCTGGTTCTCCAAATAGCTACACCCTCTTCCCCTGCCTGCTTGATGGTTCAGGGGTTTCTGGCCTTTTGTGCAGGTTTTCCCCATCCTAAAATCCAGCTCTTGGGTTGAGGCAGCCCAGCAGCCCTGGGCTAGATCTTGCAGGGGTAAAGTTAAATTTCCGCAGCTGCACTGATCTGAGCTGAAAGAGCTAGACCCCAGCTCAGCCATTTTGGGGTTCCTACATGCAATGCTTGGGGGAGTGTAGACAAAGCATAGATTGGAACTTTTGTAACTGACGTGTGCCTTAGTCTCTGCCACACAGAAGCCTCTTCTCCATGACCAGCTTCCCTGTGGCTGGAAGAGGACTTTCAAAAACGGCTCAGGATGAGCAGAAGGCCTGACCACTGCAGGGCATCCTCACCATGATGCTGGCTGGCCCCTGCTCACCTGACTGGATCGTTTAACCATCAGCATGACTGCATCAGCAAAGCATCTTCCACACAGTGGGGAGAAAACTGGAAGAGCATTTCTTCCAATGCAGTTCCTTCCAGAAATGACGCCATTTCAACACAACGTATTCTGGCTGTTTGGGCAAGTTTTTTCTTTGTCGCATCAGATCTGTGACTCAAGAGCATTTGGGTGGAAATCCAAGGAACTGCTTTTCCTTCTATTCCGTTTTTTGTTTTTGAACCTGACTGGCTTGTGAAGCTGAGTAAAGGGGCTGCCCTCTGCTGGCTGTGATGAGATGCTGCTGGGTACAGAGAACCCGAAACACTACTATTGGAATGTGTAGCTGCAGGCAAATTGCAGTGGTGCAAAAAGAAGCACTTGGACTGAAACAAAGTAGGTGTGAAATGTGTGGCTCTGATCAAGAACCATTTTATACTGCCTGCACTGGTGGAAATGCAACGTGAACACAGAATGTAGTGAACAAACACTGGCTTGTAAATAGTTTTACATATTAAAGGAAAGCCAGTAGATTTCTAGTTTCTAGTGTGGGAAATGGAACACATTTCTACAGAGCTGTTGAGCCACCCAACCAAATAAGGCCCAAGAGCTGTGTGTAGCACTGACCTGTTAGGTCCTTGATCTTCCCCTGCCCCTGCTTGTGTTTGAAGTACCTAACAAACTGAACATCAAGCCACACATTAAATTAAGCACAATCAGCCTAACTGGCTGGAGAACATTGGAAACTGTTGCACTTATGTTTGTTGCGTAAGATTGCACATTTTTGTATGTAGAATGTAGCTGAGGAGTATCTTTTTTACTCAAGAGTAAATGCAGGTGGCCCTGATTCATATCAGGGTTAGGGTTAGGGTTTGCACTGGAAGGAAAGAGGTAAACCTCTCTGTCCCCATTGTTTGCTTCTCAAAAGCAACCCATGTTAATGGAGGTACTTTTTCTTTCTTTCTTTTTTTTTTTAATCCTGGCAGAGGGAAACAAATGGTTTTAAGAGCTTTAATCCTCCCCATGTTAAGTGTGCAGTAGACCAAATTCTAATTGTGGCCACCAGCATTTACACTACAGGAAAAAGGCAATCCTCATCTACATGCTATGCAGTTAGAATAACAAAGTGGCAGAGAGGGCTATTTTACATTTTTGGTACTGTAATTGTTGCCAACAGCAGCTCCCAGCCCTGTGGCTCTAAAGGGTTACTGTCCGTGGGAGGGCCCTAGGTCAGTCGGAGGGCATGTGGTTTGCATGCTGCAGGTTCCAATTCAATCCCCAGTATTCCCAGTTCAAGGTAGTTGCTTGCAATAGATTGTTGGAGAAATGCTTCCAGTCAACAAAAACAATGCTGGAGCAGATGGACCAGTGGGCTAACTTGACAATAAGGCAGCTTAATGTGTTCCCTTATCAGCCAGAGAGACTGGTCACCCTCTTCCAATGAACATACCCCCCTTTCCTGAGCATAGGCACTTCCATCTGCTAGGTAAGGGACACGGAAACTTCAGCTCTTACTGATCATGACCTGTACTGTTGGTAGTAGAAACAGTGAGAAAAGAGTTTCCGAACATAAATGCTACTGTTGTGTGGGGCAAGGTCCATGGGATCCTCCTTGGAAAATGAACCCCACTGGCATTTCCTTGCCCAAGAGTGTGTGAAATTTGGTGCTGCATCTGAGTAGCCCTAAGTGGGAAAATAAAAGTAAGGAGGTAGACAGTTCCCAGAAGAGAACCCTTCTTGGCTGTAACCCATCCAGAGAGCTATGTGGCTGGTGGGATGGGTTAGAAAACCAATAAATAAAAAATAAGTAAGAGAAGTCCTCAATAACACTCTTCCTGCAGTCTCAGTGGAAGGACCCACAGTTGCTGACATTCCCAGAAGCTGCTGGATCATTTTAGGGGAGACAGTAAGAAAAGTATAGGGGCAACATTTCCTGGGTGATGATTTACGCTTTGGCGTGTTCTCTTTATTTGTCATTTCTATTGACACTGGCTACCATCTGTTTCACAGCAGCCCCACCAGACACCTTCAGCCCAAAGTCATTTCTAGAACCAGGCCAACCGTGGATGAAAAGAATTCAACCCACATCTGTTCTTCTGAAAAAGAGAATGCATAGAATGGCATTCACATGCACACATACCAAAGTGCTCCATTAACTATTTTTGTTTAGTCACAAAGTCATGCCCGACCCATCACAACCCCAGGGACAACATTCCTCCAGACTCTCTGGTCCTCCACCATCCCTTGGAGTCCACCCAAGCCCACACCCACTGCTCCGGTGACTCCATCTAGCCACTTCATCCTCTGCCATCCCCTTCTCCTTTTGCTTTCAATCGTTCCCAGCATTAGGGTCTTCTCCAGGGAGTCCTTCTTTCTCATTAGGTGGCCAAAGTATTTGAGTTTCATCTTCAGTATCTGACCTTCTAAAGAGCAGTTAGGGTTGATTTCCTTTAAGATCAACTGGTTTGATCTTTTTGCGGTCCATGGGACTCTCAGGAGTCCTCTCCAGCACCACAATTCAAAGGCCTCAATTCTTTGGTACTCAACCTTCCTTATGGTCCAACTTTCATAGCCATACATTGCAACTGGGGAAACCATAGCTTTGATTTTACAAACTTTTGTCAGCAGGGTGATGTCTCTGCTTTATAGTATGCTGTCTAGGTTTGCCATAGCTTTCCTCCCAAGGAGCAAGCGTCTTTTAATTTCTTGGCTGCAGTCACTGTCTGTGACCTTGGAGCCCAAGAAAATAAAATCTGTCACTACCTCCATTTCTTCCCCATCTATTTGCCAGGAAGTGATAGGACTGGATGCCATGATCTTGGTTTTCTTAATGTTGAGTTGTTGAAAAGTTGTTCAAGCCAACTTTTGTGCTTTCCCACTTCACCCACATCAAGAGGCTCTTTAGTTCCTCTTCACTGTTTACCATTAGAGTGGTACCATCTGCATATCTGAGGTTGTTGATATTTCTCCCGGCAATCTTAATTCCAATTTGTGATCCATCTACCCCTTACTTTCTCATGATGTGCTCTGCATATAAGTTAAATAGGCAGGGTGACAGTATACAACCTTGTCGAACTCCTTTCTCAATTTTGAACCAATCAGTGGTTCCATGTCCAGTTCTCACTGTTGCTTCTTGACCCACATATAGGTTTCTCAAGAGACAAATAAGATGGTCTGGTACTCTCATCTCATTAAGAACGTGCCTCAGTTTGTTGTGATCCACACAATCAAAGGCTTTAGCATACTCAATGAAGCAGAAGGAGATGTTTTTCTAGAACTCCCCAGCTTTCTCCATGATCCAGCGTATGTTGGCAATTTGATCTCTAGTTCCTCTCCCTCTTCGAAATCCTGCCTGTACTTCCAGTAGTTCTCAGTCCACATACTGCTGGAGCCTAGCTTGTAGGATTTTGAGCATCACTTTGCTAGCATGTGAAATGAGTGCAATGGTGCGGTAGTTTGAACATTCCTTGGCATTTCCCTTCTTTGGGATCGGAATGTAAACTGACCTTTTCCAATCCTGTGGCCACTGTTGAGTTTTCCAAATTTGCTGGCATATTGAGTGTAGCACTTTTACTGCATCGTCTTTTAGGATTTTGAATAGCTCAGCTGGAATACTGTCACCTCCACTAGCTTTGTTGCTATACTGACTGCTATACTGACATGCCAGGATTTTGGGAAGGAGGCTTTCCAGCCCTACCTGAAGAAGCTTTGGAAGTTTTTGTGCACAAAGCATTTGCCCAGCCCCTGAGATACAGCCCCGCCCAAAGACAGTCTAATTCCTCAGTTAATGTCCTATCATGGTAGTCTTAAGTGTGCAATCACACATACGATACACAACCAATGTTCCATCTAAATGCTCAGGGTGTTTCTTTAACCCATGCTGGTCTTTACATTCATGCCATGTAAACCATGGGACCACCATGGACTCTTTAAGAAGCAGGTGGCTGGCCACCGAAGGCTACGATCAACCACTAAAGCTTGTCCTGCCACTCATATCTCCATGCTGAGAAAATATCTACTGATTACTTGTTACCTTGAGCCACACACAAAAAGGCAGTATTTTTTAGCTGTGAGGCATCCGGTAGGAAGTTGAAAAGATATTGTAAGACATTTATGGATAGTTCAAGCAGCCTACAGGAACAAGTATCATTTTCAGCAATGCCTGTCTCAAGTCCCTTCCTTAAATGCCTCTCTGTATTGCTAGATTCCTTACCTGTATATCCTAACGAAGCAGAATGAACTGTGAGGATTTCCTAGAGAGAAACCAAGAAGAGCCCCACCCCCCACACCCCCAAAGCAGTTGCAAAGTTACATTCTGTACAAGGACTGTTGACACTGTTTGAAAAAATTAGATGAAAATATAGGTAAGTTCCTTTAATGTAATAGGTTTATAGGAGGTCAGAAAAAGAGAGAAAAGTTAAAAAGTTAAAGAAAATGCTTCATGAATAAAATTCTGTATGAAAAAAGTTGTTTGGGAAAAAAAAAGGAATTATTTGTATTTCTTACATCAGTGTCAGTGTTTTTCTTGAACCTAAAATTAAATGCCCAAACCGGCGAGCCAGGGGCAAGCAGATGGTAGGTGAAGATTTGCTGGCCAAGTTCACCACAGTGATCTGCAGTAGATCAGCAAGTGGTTCTCACAATGGTTCAACAGAAGTGACAATAGAAATCAGGGCTGGCCCAAGGCATTTTCTCCCCTGCTCCTTGCACAGAAGCTGTTAGCTGAATCTCAGTTTAACACTGCTGATGGCACAGCAGCCTCCTGAGAGCAGGAGGCTACTTGGGGGTGGGGGGGATGTGTTTCATATAGTTCGGATTTCCAATACTTTACCACTGTGCTTCACCAGTATCTGCAGCCTGGAGTAGTTGCCTCACTCTGTCTCACGGTAGGGCCAGCAACATAACAACATAACCTTTCCCCTAAATAAGGCTGCTGCTATCAAGAAAGGTGGTGGGTAGGAACAGATGTGTGCATGGAAAAGTTTCTGGGTGCTCAAAGGCACCTTGTTTCTCAGTTCTATGTCTCCCTTTCTGAGCCACTGTTTTGCACCTGGACCTGCTGGGTTGAACTTGTGGATCCAACAAAAAAGGAAGTAGATCCTAAAAGATTCAAGTCTGTTGACTCCACCAATATATGAATAACTGCTGTGTGCAGGTTTCCCAAGCCAGGGAACTTTAGTCAGATTGTTAGCAATAATGTCCAGTATATGTTTGGGGTTGTAAAAGAAAGAGCATTGATAAGGAGGGGCTGAAACAAGTCCTCCCAGCTCCAGTCTAAATGGATTGCTTGAACTACTGTAGTCTTCCAAAGTCTGCAGTCATGTGCATACTTACTAGGGAGTTGGTCCTACTGAATCCAGTGGGATGTCCGAGTTCATTCTTAGAATTATGTGGCATGCCTGTATACACACCATCCTGGCTTCAGGGTGGGGATATTTAAATTGGAAGAATGAATGCACAGCAGCCCCACTGCAGCATGCGTGCAATGCCAGATCAAAGCGGAAGATTTAAATGGCTTTCCCAGGTGTGAGGTGCTTTGAAGGCTCTGCAACAATAAGTTATAATTTGCTAATGCATAGCATTTTACTCTCCTTCATGGATCACTGCCTTGTCGTGGCGAAGGGGCTTGCGTAGCTCAGTGAAGCTATGAGCTCTGCCATGCAGGGCCACCCATGACGGACAGGTCATAGCAGAGAGCTCTGACAAAACGTGATCCACTGAAGAAGGAAATGGCAACCCACTCCAGTATCTTTGCCATTAAAACCCCATGAATAGTACCAAAAGGCAAAAAGATATGATGCCAAAAGATGAGCCCCTCAGGTCAGAAGGTGTCCAATATGCTACTGGGGAAGAGCGGAGGGCTAGTACTAGAAGCGCCAGAAAGAATGAAGCGACTGGGTCAAAGCCGAAAGGACACTCAGTTGCAGATGTATCTGGGGGTGAAAGGAAAGTCCAATGCTGCAAAGATCTTTACTCCATAGGAACCTGGAATGTAAGATCCATGAATCAAGGCAAGCTGGATGTGGTCGAACAAGAGATGACAAGACTGAACATCGACATCTTAGGAATCAGTGAACTCAAATGGGCAGGAATGGGTGAATTTAATTCAGATGACCATCAGGTATACTACTGCGGGCAAGAATCCCTCAGAAGAAATGGAGTAGCCTTCATAGTCAATAAAAGAGTAGGAAAAGCAGTACTGGGATACAATCTCCAAAATGACAGAATGATCTCAGTTTGAATCCAAACCATTCAACATCCCAATGATCCAAGTCTATGCCCCAACCACTGGTGCTGAAGAGGCTGAAGTTGACTGGTTCTATGAAGGCCTACAACACCTTCTAGAATTAACACCAAAACATGATGTCCTTATCATCATGGGGGATTGGAATGCTAAAGTAGGAAGCCAAAAGATAACCGGAATAACAGGCAAGTTTGGCCTTGGAGTACAAAATGAAGCAGGGCACAGGCTGGTAGAATTTTGTCAAGAGAAGACGATGGTCATAGCAAACACTCTTTTCCAACAACCCAAGAGATGACTCTACACATGGACATCACCAGACGGTCAACACAGAAATCAGAGTGACTACATGCTCTGCAGCCAAAGATGGAGAAGCTCTATACAGTCAGTAAAAGCTAGACCAGGAGCTGACTGTGGCTCCAATCATGAGCTTCTCGTTGCAAAATTTAGGCTTAAATTGAAGAAAGTAGGGAAAAGCACAAGGCTACTCAGGTATGACCTAAATCATATCCCTGATGAATATACAGTACAGGTGACAAATAGATTTAAGGAATTAGATCTGATAGACAGAGTGCCTGAAGAACTATGGACGGAGGTTCGCAACATTGTACAAGAGGTAGCAACTAAAACCATCCCCAAGAAAAAGAAATGCAAGACAGCAAAATGGCTGTCTGACGAAGCTTTACAAATAGCTGAGGAAAGAAGGGAAGCAAAAGGCAAGGGAGAAAGAGAAAGATACACCCAATTGAATGCAGAATTCCAGAGAATAGCTAGAAGAGATAAGAATGCCTTCTTAAATGAACAGTGCAAAGAAATAGAAGAAAACAATAGAATAGTGAGAACCAGAGATCACTTCAAGAAAATTGGAGATATGAAGGGAACATTTCATGCAAAGATGGGCATAATAATGGACCAAAATGGCAGGGACTTAATAGAGGCAGAAGAGATTAAGAAGAGGTGGCAAGATTACACAGAAGAACTACACAAGAAAGAGCTTAACGTCCCTGATAACCATGATGGGGTGGTCACTGACCTCAAGCCAGACATCCTGGAATGTGAAGTCAAATGGGCCTTAGGAAGTCTTAGCAACAACAAAGCTAGTGGAGGTGACAGTATTACAGCTGAGCTATTCAAAATCTTAAAAGACGATGCAGTAAAAGTGCTACACTCAATATGCCACCAAATTTGGAAAATTCAACAGTGGCCACAGGATTGGAAAAGGTCAGTTTACATTCCGATCCCAAAGAAGGGCAATGCCAAGGAATGTTCAAACTACTGCACCATTGCATTCATTTCACATGCTAGCAAAGTTTTGCTCAAAATCCTACAAGCTAGGCTCCAGCAGTATGTGGACCAAGAACTACCAGAAGTACAGGCAGGATTTCGAAGAGGGAGAGGAACTAGAGATCAAATTGCCAACATATGCTGGATCATGGAGAAAGCTAGGGAGTTTCAGAAATACGTCTACTTCTGCTTCATTGACAATGCTAAAGCCTTTGATTGTATGGATCACAACAAATTGCGGCAAATTCTTAAAGAGATGGAAGTATCAGACCATTCTATTTGTCTCTTGAGAAACCTATATGCAGGTCAAGAAGCAACAGTGAGAACTGGACATGGTACCACTGATTGGTTCAAAATTGAGAAAGGAGATTGGCAAGGCTGTATACTGTCACCCTGCCTATTTAACTTATATGCAGAGCACATCATGAGAAAGGCAGGGCTCGATGAATCACCAGTTGGAATCAAGATTGCTGGGAGAAATATCAACAACCTCAGATATGCAGATGATACCACTCTCATGGCAGAAAGTGAAGAGGAACTAAAGAACCTATTGATGCGGGTGAAGGAAGAGAGTGCAAAAGTTGGCTTGAAACTCAACATTAAGAAAACTAAGATCATGGCATCTGGTCCTCTCACTTCCTGGCAAATAGATGGGGAAGAAATGGAGGTAGTGACAGATTTTATTTTCCTGGGCTCCAAGATCACCGCAGATGGGGACTGCAGCCAAGAAGTTAAAAGACGTTTGCTCCTGGGGAGGAAAGCTATGGCAAATCTAGACAGCATAATAAAAAGCAGAGACATCACCCTGCCAACAAAAGTGCGTATAGTCAAGGCTATGGTTTTCCCAGTTGCAATGCATGGCTGTGAAAGCTGGACCACAAGGAAGGCTGAGTGCCAAAGGATTGAGGGCTTTGAATTGTGGTGCTGGAGGAGAGTCCTGTGAGTCCCTTGGACCACAAGGCGATCAAACCAGTCTGTCCTAGAGGAGATCAACCCTCTTGAACCCTATCAAGGCCAGATAGTGAAGATGAAACTCAAATACTTTGGCCACCTAATGAGAAGGAAGGACTCCCTGGAGAAGAGCCTAATGCTGGGAACAATTGACGGCAAAAGGAGAAGGGGATGGCAGAGAATGAGGTGGCTAGATGGAGTCACTGAAGCAGTTCGTGTGAGCTTGAGTGGACTCCGGGGGATAGTGGAAGACAGGAAGGCCTGGAGGAATGTTGTCCATGGGGTCACGATAGGTCGGACACGACTTCATGACTAACAACAACAAGCATTTTACTATTTTGGGAATGTGATATTGTGCATATATGTTGCACTTTTGCTCAGTGGAAAATTGACTCAAACTGGCTATTTGGATCAGATGTTATAGAGCAGCCTTCCCCAATCTGGTGCCCCCCAGGTGTGTTGGACTCCAGCTTCCAGCATTCACCATCCAGATGGGTGAAAATTGCTATAAAACTTGCCATGTAGGCAAAAGCAGATGAACATAAACATCAGAAACAATCAGAAAAAGTCATGAAGATAGAACAAATGGAGAGCTTCAAACTGGTCAGAGTATCTCCCTGGTGGAAAGTCTATTTTTTCTCAGTGGAAGCTTATTAGAAGGAGGCTTGTGTTGAGGAGAGAGGAGAGGAGAGGAGAGGAGAGGAGAGGAGAGGAGAGGAGAGGAGAGGAGAGGAGAGGAGAGGAGAGGAGAGGAGAGG
>JAIXND010000674.1:83419637-83464953 GCA_023646645.1 Varanus salvator macromaculatus
GGAGAGGAGAGGAGAGGAGAGGAGAGGAGAGGAGAGGAGAGGAGAGGCCATGCCATGCCATGTTTGCAGAGGGATGCAACTATGTACATTACAGTAAGACTGGTTTTGTATAAGGCAAATCTCACAGAGCATGTGTTTCCAGGAAAGCATTTCTTTCGGCATGTTGGCTCGGGAACCAGAGCCGGAGCCAGATCCAGGGCTCACCCAGGTGCCCAGCATACGCACATGCATTCAAACACACCACACATGTATCCATGCCTTTTCCCTCCCCACACAGACACACATTGCCCCTCCAGATTGCTGGTCCTCTGCCACTGCTCTTGGCTTACCAGGCCTGTGGAGAGGTTTTCATTCATCCCACCTACCAATGAGTCCACTGTCCTAGTGCTGGGGGCAGTGGCGATGGCACTGGGACAGTGTTTTACCCACACAGGTATGTACAGGTATGTACTGGCTTGGCAGGAGTGGCCATGGGCTACAGATTAGGCACCCTTGCTTCTGGCAATAGAGAGTTTCACAACACCTTGTAAGCAAATGTTTACTCTCTGCTTGAAAAAAAAAAGCTTGCTATTTTAATGAGTAAGCAAGAAAGGCTAATACGCAAAACCAGGGAAGGCAACTTTGTATCCCTGTTTTTAGTAGCACCTTCTAATCTTTGGGTTTCAAAGAACAGCTGAGTCTTTCAGCAATACAGGCCCGAGAGGGTTATCCAGACTTTGCCTTCCTTGGGGCCAGCGTGGCTGGAAGCATGTGAATCCCAGTAGACACTGTGGTGGCACCCTGCAGGTTTTCGGCAATGCAGGTATACACCCCATCATCCACAGCACGTGCTTCATCAATGTATAGGATGCTTTCAGATTCCTGCTGCACCTGTCCACCATGACGCACCGAATCAGTGTGTTCCTGGACATACGGTGGTCTGCCAATCTGAAAATGAGGAGGGGCATTATTTTAGAAAAGGTTTATCTCCCCTGGATGGAACAGGCTGCAGCCAGTGGCCAGGAGATTTCAGCACTGCCTCCCATGTGGCTGCAAAGACAAGAATGGGAGCAACCTGTGCGGCGGCTGCGGATGCAATATGATCGCTGTGACATCTTCTCGGCCTACATCCATCAACCACCTCGACTTCTCCGGAGGGGCTGGGGCAGGGAGGAACAGCACAAGAGCCAAGTGACACTGAATGATTGGTGGGCACGGATGTGGTCGAGGGGTAGCCAGGGAAAGGGGGCATGGCCTCCTGGGGAATGCCGGGTGGACAGATTCAGGGCCCGAGGTTCTGCACCCTGATCACGCACCTCACCTGCAGCTCTGCCAGTTCATGCCCATCAAGGCAGAAGCTGGGGGGCTTCTTGGCTTGGTGGAGCCATGTATTTACTTCCCACCTGCCTGAGCTCTGGTCGAGGCAAAGGGGCTGTGGCCATCAGCAGAACCCCAGAGGGCTGGATTTCGCCTATGGGCCTGAGGTTCTGTGCTAGATGATTGCGTACGTGCCTTGTAGTCATGCCCTGCCAAACCACTGCCAATGCTGCCTCCCAAAGCAGAAAATGCTGCCTTGGCACAACATGGGGAGAAAAACAGCAGGAAGACAAAACGAAGCTAGGTTGCTGCAGACAAGATGCCAGGGCCTGCACCTCACACTAAAGCGCATGTTTGGCCATGTTTCACCAGCCGCAGGCACAGTATTGCATAGGGAGAGCCTTGCTTGGAGCAGGCCCAGGGCCCATCTAGTGCAGCATGCTGGACACACAGCACCCAGCCCGCAGCATGTGGGAGGCCCACAGCAGGACATGAGGGCAATAGCACCCCCTACCCATGTTCCCCAGCACTTGGCATGCCCAGGCATTCTGCCCCTGATCTGGAGGGAGCATGCGGCCATCAGGACTTGTGGCCATTGCTAACCTCAGTGGGTGCCTATGTAAGGTCCATGCTGAATGTACTCTGAGGTTTTGCAGTACACGGTGGGCCAAAGAAGTGATGACCAGATAAGCAACAGCAGGGTAGTATAATTAGCCATTTGGAGTAATGCAATGCCCCTAACTCAAAACCATCTGGAAGAGGAATGGCATGAGCAAGAGCATGGAGTATTGACACAAGAAAGATAAAGGTAAGTGAAAACAACTCTCTATTGATATGTGACTTTCCTCAACTGTCACAGCTTCTGGACAAGGTAAAGCAATTTAATGAAGTGCAGTGAGCAAGAGTAGTGTAGAGAGCCAGTGTGGTGTAGCGGTCAAAGATTTGCACTGTGATGAAAGACATTTGGGTTTAACTCTCCACTCAGTCACAATGCTCACTGGGTGACTTTGAGCCAGTTGCTGACTCTCAGACTAACCTACCTAACAGGGTTGTTGTGAGGATAACTGTGAGGGCAAGAGAAAAATTATGTCTATAAAGGTATGCAAAGGGGTGTCACATGGAAGAGGGTTGTGACCGGTTCTCCTCCATGGTGGAGGGAAGGTTACGATCCACTGGGGTGAAAATAATGGAACTTTGCTTTAGGTTGGATGTCAGGAAGTATTTCCTGATGGTTAGGACCCCGAGGGTATGCAATGAGCTTCCGTGGGAGGTAGTGGGCATTCAAGGAAAGATTGGACAGCCACGTGTTGTGGATTGCACAAGTGGGAGCAGCTTGTGTTGGGAGTCAGACCACATGGCCCAGGAGGCTCCTTCTGATTTGCTATGTTTCTGTGTAAGCTACCCCGAGTTCCTTGAAGGAAACAAGGCAGGATATAAATATAATAAATAAATAATAAGTGGCAGAATGCATGCCTGGGTATCACCATGTTCCCGATCACATAGACCAAGCATTTGCACCAGCCAAAAATTCTCCCCAAAGAAAACATCTTGGCAACCTGGCAGAATCGCAGGTGTTTATGGTTCTGAGAACAGCATCTCCATTTTCCATGGAAGGATATTTCATCTGAAGTTCCACCAACTTTGGGACCTTGATCATAATTCAGGGTTTTGGATAAGGTACAGGCAGTCTATCTCTGCCTAAAACTGAGTTGCCATCCAAAAGTCTAGGCAAGAGCACAAGATTGCTCCAGAGTGACTTCGAGTTTTCTCCCATGTCCAAATATAGCTTGGAAACCAAAAAGAAGCAAAGCTAGGGCACAGCAGCCTGTAATTTTCAGCAGTGGCATCACTTTTGATACTTCCAGTGGAAATATATAAGGTCCAGGAAAGCCCTATATATTTGGGTATGTTTAAGATAACCTTTGGGTGCAGCCCTACAAGTCTGACACCCACTAGACCGCAGGTTCTGATCTCCAAGACCTCTGTCTATTGTAAGCCCAGGCAGCATGCAGGAAGTGGCAAAATCTTTACAACTCCTCCATCCTCCATTTAGGAGTGGAAGGCCTCTAAGCTCCCCTGCGACTCACCTTGCTGTGTGTGGGGCTAGGAACTGAGACACTTGTGTGCTGTAGTGGATCCAGGGCCTCCCTGCTCCCTGCGAACCGGCATTCCCTCTTTTTTCCCATCCCGTCTTCTTCCAAGCTCACAGGACTGATGTCGGGAGAGGAGCTACCATGAGGTCCTGTGGGCTGGGAGGCATGGTGGGGAGCAGGGCAACCCCTGCTTAGGTCTCCTCTCTCCCTAAAGTCCTAACTCATGGCCTCGGTGGGGACACCTCCCCTCTTATGTGCCACCCGACCCTTGCCTAGGGCTCTAAGATCACTCGCTAAAAGGCATTTTAATCTGGTCGTTTTTAGTGAGCTGTGACCTTTTATTGGTAGTGCTTATAGTACTTATATTGTATTAGTGGAGTGGTGGAAGGCATTTTAATAGTGGACTTTTTCCTGTCTAAATGTGCATAGAGCTGCTGCTTTAAAGCAGTTATTAGAAAAATGTCATCAGCATTGGCAGCTTCATCCCTTTTCCGCAGGTTTACAGCACTCGCAGACAAAGCTTTTACCACACGATCACTCTGCCTTATTGACAAAATTTTACTGGGGTGAGGTTGGGTTCCTGATGTTCTTCCATATGTAACCCTTCCATACTTTTCTGACACTTCTTGCATCTCTGTTTTTCCACAAAAGAATCTGTTGTGGACGAAAAGACAGCTAAGCTGCACAGGGCCTTTCCATGGGCAGCAGTAGGAACTGTCCACCTGGAAGCACTCACAAAATTCTCCAGGTGTGAGCAAGCCACATGACAAGGCTCCTGGGTGTTTTTCTCAAGAAGAACAATTTATCTTTTCATTCCATCTCTGACCTACTCCTTCAAGGAGGTCAAACTCATGATTACGCAGCTTGGCTTTGCATCCTCTCTTTTGCTGGGCTCGTGGGTCATGATAGTCCTTTGTTTGGATTTCTAAGGGGAAAATGCCACAGATCAGCCGCGGAGGAGAAGGCCTTGAAAGAGCAGTTCTGTACTGGGCAAGCCACTTCTCTTTTCCCACACCCACTCACCCCAGTGGCACCACAGTACCTACTTGCTGTCCTGGATATTGCCACGTGAAATCAACAGCAATTTCTGGTTCGCCAAACACAGTGCAAGTGACATTGAAGTTTTCTCCAACACGAAAAGAGGCTGCTGACGCTCTGATAGACGGCTTGGGCACTGAGGAGGGATCTGTAGGATGGAAATAGAGGATGAAAAATTCGGTGTGCTGGACACTTCTGCCTTTTCAGGCATGAGCTTAGAACCCCAAGGACAACTGGTGAAAAATCCCGCATTTCTCCCAATTGCAGCACACGTTGCATACAAATGGGGTAAAGCAGGGCTGCAGAACCTTATACTCAGGATCCCAATTTGACCCTCTGGGGCTCTGAGAAAGACCATGCCCCCCTGCCCTGGCCCCACCAGGCCTCTGACCACCAATCATTGGGTAATTTCCCAGCATTTGTGCAGGATTTTCACATTCTAAAAGGCTGAAAACCTTCTCCTAAGACTTAATGCCTGACAGTAAGAGCTTTCAGCTAAATGGTGCTTAAATATTTTGGCCCCGGTCCTTTGTCTTTGCTCACCCAAAACTGGCATTTAGCCCCCAAAGCTTCTCTGAAATGGAGTTTCATCCTCACATTGAAAGATGCTCTGCACTTCTCAGGCAGAGTATACTATGTGTTAGGTATCTCATATGCTTCCCCGTCTAGCCCTGTTCTTTTCTTCCCTTCCAAATTTGTTGGACTGGGGGAGAAAAGAAATACTCTAAAATACAAGGCTGCTTATTTATTCACCAACATTGGACTGGTAGCATTTTCTGCAAGTCACAGAGAAGGGGGTCAGTGTAGAAAGAGGGCCCTGAATTTGGACAGGTGCCAACTCCCCCTTGAATCAGAAATACTTCAGTTCCAAAGGAAAATGTCCCAAATATTGAGTCAGCATGGGGCTGATGGGAGATGAAGTCCAAACATCTAGGATGTCAGCAGCCCAGCCAGAAGTAGCCAGAGACTTTTCTCTCACACAGAGCAGCCTGGCCATCTTAACGTCCAGCTGTGGCTTCCTGAGACTTGCCTACACTGAGTCAAAGTGTCAGCTTTGCTGACCCTACCCAGCTTTCTGACTCTGGGCCACAGGACCAGCTGAACTGATCCCTATAGCCTGGTACCTAGACACCCTGATCATAAGCATAGTCTGTTCCATCCCAAGTGGATATCCTGTTACTCGTTACATTCTTGCCCCAATTCTGCATTTGTGACTGCTTCACTTCTCTCCGAATCTGTGAGTGGCTGATCAGACCTTGTTGACAAGCCTGCATTAGTCGCCCCCCAGAAGAACTTCTAATGCGCTCTTCACCGGCTCTTCTCAGCTCTTGCTGCTCCCACAGGCCTGGCTCCCATCTGCTGCTCTGGATTACAGCCAGAAAGTTTTTTCATGTCATCAGTCCATCTCCTCCGTTCCTCCTCCCTCCACAGCTAAGAATGGATCCGGAATTTATTGGCTGTTTACTATTTACATTGTGCTTCAGTAAAGATGCAAATTTGATTCATAGTGTTATAGAAACTGGATTGAGTTTAGATGCCTGGAGAGGCACACAGTCCAGTGTGTGTTGTGGTCAGAACAATAGATTTCATACACGTGGCTTATCAGATTCAAATTCCTTTCTCAGAACAATTGAACTTTTGATGAGACATGCTTGTTATCAGGCCATCTTAATGCGTGAGCCTGATGGGCACTTGCCCGTGGGCCCCATACTAATCTGTGTATGTTAACTCTTGGAAAATTGGAAAATTTCCAAAATTAACAGTAGTTGTAGTTGTCGTAGGGGCCCCAGTACACTGCTTTGCCCGGGGCCCATACTGCTGTTAAGACGGCCCTGCTTGTTATATCTCTCAAGGTCACCACCCCCTTCCTACGGACTTAGAGGTCTTATGTTAAATTAATTTGGATTTGTACAGAAAACATCTCTAGGAGTGCATGTGGGTGTGAGAGAGGGAGACTTACAGTTCACTATTAAGGCGACTTACAGTTCACATAGAGCAGCATGTATTTTGTGGAAATTTGCCTCACTCCATCCAGGTTTGCCATGCAGAAGAGGGAGCCAGCAAGGGATGGATGTGGGCGGTGGATCATGAAGCCTCTCTTCACATCATAGGAGATGTTTATCCCATCCACAGGCACTTTCTCTGGGGGGAACTCCCGGTGCAGGGTCACCTTGGCGAGTGGATTTGTCACCTGGCACGGCAGAAGGGTGGCGTGGTTTGTACGCAGCTGAATCACTTCGTAATAATCCTCGGTGGGCACAAATAGCTCCTGAGGGTCTGAGGAGAAAGCAGGCAGTGGCACATGGATGTGTGAGAGTTTCCCCTTTTGTAGCTATAAGTAGTTCTGCAGAGTTACTGTAATCTCTCGCCTGGCTGGAAAGGGCATATTAGAACCATTGTCAGGCGGGGGATGCCAGTTTTTCTGCACCTCTTTTAAGAGCCATTGATGCACAGCCAGGAAAAGTTCCACCAGCTGATTTATCTACTACAAGTCACAGGACTGAGACAGAGCAGTTGTTTAGGGCCAGCGAGCTGGTGACCCTATTCAACAATAAAACGACAGGGTGTGTATCCAAGTGTGTTCGTCTACCAGCACTGATGATCTGGTGGGTGTGCAACATGGAGGCACAGAGAGAAAGCTCATATAGTGCTGGATGTCATTCCATGTTGTCTCATCAGGGGTCTAGCACAACCTTACAGTTACGTCACAGAAACCTGGGGTGGCCACTTAGGCACTGCCAAAACAGAGGAAATACATCACCACAAGATACAGCAAAGGACTTGCATACGAATGCAGCAATAAGGACTACAATGTATGCGGAAACATCATAGGTGTCGCTATAGTGGGCAGGACTGGCCAGGCGACTGGTGCGCCTGCTCCCTTGTGGGCAACATCATGCTCCTGCTCCGCATTCTCTAAATCCAGGGCTGCCCTCCCACGAGAGGGCTGTCCTTTGTAAAGTCAAACAGAGGCAGATCAGTGCTGGAGCTCCTGCTCTGCATGCAGAAGGTCCCGGGTTCAACCCTCTGGAGATGGCTGGGAGAGAATTCCCCCAGTGGGCTCCTGGAGAGCTACTGCCCATCAGCAACTGGGCTCATATGGCCTAACCTGGCTGGCCAGGCATGACAGGCTGGCCTGTGGTCTGAATTGGGGGTATTTTCCACGGGGTGACTTATTTTGCAGGACCTGTGGCTCACTGTAGGCTTGTTCTTGGCCATGATGTTCTTTATGTGAAGTTGACAGATCACTTTTACCATGAGTGGGTGCATGTGGCTGCAAAGCCACTTGGCAACCGTGGCCAAAAAACCCCCAAAACCAAACAAACCACAGCACTTGCTTTTCACAACCTCACTAGTGATCGCCATGTCCTCAATGCCAAAATGGCACTTTGGAAAGACGATTACTCATTTCCTGTCCCCTCCCACCTATTTTTGGTTTCTCAAACTGCTCTGAAAAAGAGGTGCAAAAGGTTAATGCTGCCACTTTCTGCAAGTGTTGAAATGGAAGAACCATTCAGTTCCACACTTACAACGAAAAGAGTCATGTTGCCATGAGGGAGATGCTCTCCTCCTGTAGATGCACTTATTCCTTTGGCTCCCCCCTCACCACTCCCAGTTTTGTTTCTTCTGATTTGCACTACCCTCCTTACACAAGTCCCTCCTTTCTTTTAGTATGCTTTTCTTTTCTACTATTATTTTCCCCCAGCCCTTCCAACTGTGTGAAAATTAGCCTGGTCTTGTCAATGTCCTTGTATGTCACTACTCCCTTTAATCTCTTTCTTTGACAGCTGAAACATGCAAGAAAATTGACCAGGCAAAACTGGACAGCTCTAAGAGAGCACCTGAAAAAGACCAACAAATGATTATTCAATATTATTATTATCATTATCAATTTACAACCCCAACTGCAGATTTCTGAGGCACTGAAAGAAACCAAGTGCGCTTGAAAACAAAAAGAGGAGGCAATCAGATCAGGAGTAGTCCAGTACAAGGAACCAAGAAGAGTTTTGTCTCAAAGCTGCATATGTCTGGAATATGTGCCAGAGCTGGCTGGAGGGCTTAAAGGGGGAAGGAAAGGGAGAGGTCACCCTGGCAAGCCTGGTCGTTTGTTGGGCATGCTGTGAGCTGTTCCATGCATATCCATCCATCACGGCTTATTTGCAAGGTAGCTTGGTATGACATGCAAACCTGCCCAATATCAAGAATGTCGGGCTAGATGGGCCAGAGGCTTCCTCTGCTCCTTAAGTGAGAGGTGCAGCCAGCATGAAAGCCACTGTGATACAGGAAGTGTGTTGCAGCAATGTAGGATGAATAACCTGTGCCATGCCTCCATAAGTATAAGCCAAGCTCCACCTCCTCCGGTCATTCTTTGGCCTTAGAAAAGCCTTGCTACTGGCCTATTTTGCAAGCACTGCCAGGAAGCAGTAGGGAATCCTGTAAATAAGCTAGTTAGCATCCCTATTTGAACCCAGATTCCATCGCCACGGTGAATATACAACACAGTTGGAATGGCATGCCTAGCAAACAAATGGCCCAGTTTGTTCTAAGAGCTTGCTCAGTCTTGTGGCTATGCATTTCTGATACCAGAAGGTGAAAGTAAACAAATACCTCCCCCTGCTCTAATTTTGCTCACAAAACCCCTTGATCAGAGGTTACAGTAGTCTCAGATAGTTCTGAAGGAGTAAACTGTTGGTTTGGGGTTATGTAGAAGATGTTCCACTGTGGGTTTCCAATGCCCAAAAGTAGCTTCCTGGTGTCCACAACACCACGAACAAGGTCTTTCTTTTAGTCTTAGGATGTTTTGGTGTCCTGAAATGCCGAATGACAAAGTCTGAATAGCTCACTAATCTATCCCATCAAACTCTGAAAACGGCTGACCTGTGAAGAAGATGAATGTTTGGCTCAGTCTGCTGTCTCCATCACAGCAATCACCATCACGGCACTGGAGCGACCAGCAGCTGTACTCGCCTGTGTCTGCTGCTGTGGAGTTGAGGACTATCAGCTGGCTGTGCTTTTCAAAGTATTTGATTCTGGAAGAGATAAGTTGAGCAAGGCCAAAGACCAAAAACAGTCATTCTCTCCACTTTTCCACCCCCAGATACAGGCACTCTCTCCACTGTTTATACACACTGGGCCTGGGTGCAAATTTCAGGCCCCGGGACCTAATCCTGGGATTCCAGTCCAGCCTTCCAAGTTTCCCCAGAGGCCATCGCCCTTCCCCTGTTTGCAGCTCTTCTCTTCCAACCACCAAGGTTGAAATCTCTTCTCTCAGGCTTAGTTATAGGCAGCAAGAGCTTTAAGCTCAGATAGGCTGGAATTTGGAGGCCTGCCTCTTTGCCTTCAGCTCCACTTCTCTTGCCTTTGAGCCCCCCACCCAGCACTGAATGCAGCCCCTGAGCACTTCTCAGAGGAATTCAACTGACAGTAGTTCAGCTCCACTACCCACCGGAGACGTCTCTCAACCTCAGCATCCTCCAGGTAGGGGGGATATCTCCATTTGACAGCCATTCCCTTACAGCGTAGGTCCAGCATGTCACCTGCTCTGAGCACAAGCATATTAGGAACTTTCTGAAACTGCCCCTTTGCCACTGCCCGTGTCAGAGCGGAGGAGGGTGGGTGTCCTTGGCGGGAAGCTGTGGTGGGTTTGACTTGGCCTTTCTTTTTGTGCTTTGGTCCTTCCTGATGTGTTTTTTGTCCAGTCACCTTGGAAAACTTGGGATTGCTGACTTTTACAGTCTTTGTGATCTTCTCTGTAGATTTGGGGTGTTTTTCTTTTTGGCATTCAACTATGAAGAAAAATGTATATAAGACGTCACAGCAGGGACATCTAGTTTTACTCTGTAGATAAACAAAGACTGAATATATGAAAGTGGTTCTACCCATTTTAGTTTTTCAGAACTTCTTGTTTATGATAATCATCATGCATTAGTGCTTGCTAAACTTTGTCTCCAGTCCAGCCCAAGAGTTGCAAACTACCAGGTGGTATAGTAGCGAATGGTGTAGTGGTAAGAATGTGGGACCAGAACTCAGGGTATCCAGGTTCTAATTCCCACTCAGCCGGGAAACTCACTGGCTCAATAAATTCTTTTAATTGTGCATACTGAAATGTCATATGGTATTTAAATATCTACATTTATGCTAAGCAATGTTATGAATCATTAAGAGTTTCCCAGAGAGTTTCAGCTATTTGGTGATATAGAAATGAAATCAATCAACAAAATCAGTCAGTCAGTCAGTCAGCCATTCAACAGAGCTGACCCTACTGAGTCATGAGAAAATTCCAATAAGCTAACAAAATTAGATTTTTTCCCAGTTTTTACTCTCTGAACTTTCCCATATACCACAAAGAATCTGCTTATCTAGGAATGTGTGCTCATATTGCCAAAACATCACCATCCCTACACAAAGGTGGTATTGGCAGGCTTCAGGGAGACTGCAAGATTTGTTGGAGTCTTTTGTTGAACTTTTTGTAAGTCTTCTGGGGAGAAAAAGAACCAATGGAGGGGATAAAACTCTAAGTGAAATGAGAATGGAATGAGAATGGAACATAAGAAAGGAAGTTTGGCTGGCTGGACTGGAGGAGGCAGAAGGCAAACCTGGAGGGAGGGGACATGAAGTATTCCCAAAAGGTCATGATGGACCAGCTGGCACACTGCACCTGAGTTCCCCACACTGCAACATTTTTTTGCAGGTACACTATACACTTTAGCCAGGGAGGCCTTTGGGTTTGTTTGTTTTTTTAAAGGATCAACAGCAGTCACTAATGTGCTGTTCATTTTTATAGCCTTATCAACTGTGCTAAAAATGCTTTGCTCAAAAATATTGGAACAGTAAAGATCTAGCTCAAGTGGGCAAGTTCAGGAGGTCTGGAGCCAGTTTAGCAGCCCCAGTTCCCCACTGTGGGCCATGGGGTCCTCCCAGCAAAAGAGCTAATGTCACCAGTTAAAATGAAACTAGTTTTCATAGAGTACATGTTTCAGCAGCATAGCGGAGGAGAAGTGCAAGGGGGAAAACAGAGGGTCGTCTTAATTCATATTCTTTCAGCCTTATTTTCTCTAAAATCATACTTTTAAGAAAAGGTTTGTTTGAAGTGCCACCTAATATAAATTCCCTTGCTTTTTGTTCCAGCCACAAAAGTAATGGAATCGTTGTGCTTTTGTTCAATGATGCTACGTGAAACTGGGGAGAGGTGATTTTGAGCAGATGGGAAAGAGTTAAATGGGCCTTCTGTCCCAACATACCACTAAACTGAGTGGAGCTGATTTCTGAATAAACATGCAAGGGGTGAGGAAGAATGTAAGATTAAATACACTTCTTGGGCTTTCAAGCATATAAAGGGCATGTACAGTCCACAAGATGTTTTAAAGTATACCATATACTTCACAAAACTAGGACTTTGGGCCTACATAAGTTAGATGCTTTCTTAAAAAATATATTAAACTAACACAACAAAGGCTACTTTTAACTGGTTTTTTTTTTCAAAACTAAACTGAATATTCTCTAGACTTAACCCTGCAGGTCACAATTCACAAACACTGAGGCTGATTACATTTGGAATTCATCAAGTCTTGCTATGCACAAAACATCTCAAGTTAATCTGTGTTTCTTTACTGTGAATTACTTTCTCCCACCCAAATAGTGGTTTCTGCTTGATTACTAATGAGGAGGATTTAGAACCAAAAGATAAAGCTCAAGTTTTTGCTAGAGGAATACTTCCATGTTTCTTTTTTATCACATCTATATCCCACTTTTCCTCCAAGGGTGACTACAAAGCTGTTTTTGTCCTTTTTCTGCTTTTATCCTCACAACAGCCTTGTGAGGAAGGCTGGTGGGTAGAATGTGTGATTGGCCCAGATCACCTATGGAGCAGGCTTTTGACCCAGGTTCCCCTAGTCCTAGTATAATACATTTTCAAAAGTTCCTGATCTTTAGTTAGACTTGTCAAATCTTCCTATGCAGAAGGTCATTCACATTTGCTGAGCAATGCATTTTTTCCCTTGGACTTGTGAAGGCGTTCTGCACTCGGAACCTGGAACCTGGTCTCAGGCCAGGCCGATGCTCCAAGGCTGAGCTTTGCACAGCCCGGCTCCTTTGGCTCCTGATGTACTGCAGGCAATGAGAGACCATGTTTTGGTGTTCCCAACAAGGGATTCTTTGTGTGGGAAATTGAGAAATACTCTGCACATTTTGCTAGGGAAGGGAGAGAAATCATATGAGTGTGGAGGAAGAAGAAAGAATAAAGGAAAAACAGACTTACCCCAAACAACAAGGAGAAGGCAGCAACTCAAGATAGCCAGTTTCTTAGAATTCATACCGAGGCAAAGAAATGACACCAGAAAATGTGTCTCTGTGCAGCGAAGGTTGTGAAGTTGCAACCACCGCTGTGTCTTTCACAGCTTAGAAGAAACCTTGCACCAACGTGTCCTCTTGGGGCCAGGGGAGTAGTGGGGGGTGGCTAGAAAAGGGAATTCAGGAGATTTCAAAGCAAACTCTTGGCTTGCCTCATTAAACAAAATCCTTTTCACACATGAATGCCGCAAGGGTTCAGGATCCTACAGAGAAGGTGAATGGGGCTATTCAGCACTGTTCTCTGGGAGAAGCACTCCAGGCTCAAAAACAATAATTTCTAATTAAAAATATTATGGCTAGGTCCATTCAGACTTTTTCCCCATAATAAAGCAGCAGGAGGAAGAGAGACAGTAGCTTGCTGGTTCTCTGATGGTGAATAAAAGGAGCTCAGACTAGGGTCCGTGTTTCTCTCCATGCAGCTCCTGACATATACTAAAGGTGTAAACATTCAAGCAGACCTCCAAATACTAAGATGAGCCCCTCAGTTAAAAGACAGCATACAAATGTAACCATTTTTTAAAAAATGAATGCTTTACAGTTTTCCTCAAGTGGATGTTCTCCAGATGTTCTGGACTACGACTCCTGGCATTCCTGACCTTTGGTCATGCTGGCTTGGGCTAATCAGAGTGAAAGTCCAAAAACTCTGAAGGGCACCAGGTTGGAGAAGGTCACTTTACAGCTTCATTGAAATGGATATTCTGTGCCCATTCTTCTATATCCTATGGATATAACTAAGGAGAGCCAGTGCAGCTGTGAGAAATGAAATGTTACTGTTACTAAGTGGTAAGGTGAAAACCAAAGAAAGGGTGAAATACAGGGCTGGAGTAGGATCATTGAAGTCCCTTAAGGCCAAAAGGCCTGAGGATAGAACCATGTAAATAGTTGTACTAAAAGTAATAGTGTTTCTTACATCAAAGTCCTGAAAACCCCCTCAGAGAGGGTAAAAATGGGGGGGGGCAGTGGTAAAACTGTCACCTTCATTGGAAGAGAGTAGGAAATTAATTGCCTTTTACAACTGGCCGTAATGAGCCTGGAGGAAGGCCTGTTCGTCCTATCTCATCCTCCCACAAGATTTAGGAAACAAGTTGGCATCAAGTGAGAGGCTCCAAGGCCAAGCTGACCTGTTGATCTCTTAGAAGGTACTGCGCACGCTTAATAGGTTCATGAATAGTAACTGACACACCTCTCATAGGTAATAGGCTAATTTGCATGAACATGGGATGTATGAGTGGGAGGGGGAGCATATCAAGGGGTAGTAGGCGGACGGAGAAGATTGTAACTTCTTAGTAGCCCAGCCAATGGGAGAAAAGAGGAAGGGTCTGCAAGCCGGGAAAAGGGAATAAAAAGCAATGTCTTGTGTGCCAGCAGCGCGCTGCCTGTGTGGTGGGCGCCCGCTCTTGCAAGAACGAATTAAACTGTACTGCTTGGTCCTTTGCCTCTGTATCGTCACTACTGGGATTTACTCCTTACACAGCCTAGTGACCAGAGAGCTGGGCTAGGATTCAGAAGAACCAGGTTCTGCTCCCCACTTAGCCATGAAGCTCACAGGGTAACTTTGGGCCAGTCACAGACTCTCAGCCTAAACTACCTCACAGGGTTATTCTGAGAATAAAATGGAGAGGAGAAAGAGTATGTAAGCTACCTTTGGTTCCTTGGAAGAAAAAAGGAGGGCTATAAAAGTAAAAATAATAATGACAATAGCCATTAGAGCCACATTACTGTTTAATAGCAAAGAACATACAGCTTCAAGGTTGTATGAACAGCTCATTAGTTCTAAGCAGGAGAGTGGTGCTAATCATTGTTTATCCTTTAAAAACTCCTTTTGGATTGCTTTAAGCACAGACTTTGTTTTAGCTCCAAGCTTACACAGCTGCATCACTATACAGCAGAAGCGTGGGGAACATAAATGTATCTTTTACCTGGATTTGCACTTGGCAAGAAATGGCAGCTTCCACTATGTTGCTCGAAAAGATTTGGGGTTGTGATGATAGCGGGCTAAGATTTTCCCACAGCAGCAGACACATGATGCAATCCTAGGCATGCTTATTCTAAATTAAATCCCACTGAATTCAAAGATGCTTACTCTCAGGTAGGTGTGTACAGGATTGCGGTCTGAAATCCTATATCCACTGGTGGTCATCGCTGCATAACAATACTGTGCATACCTAATATGCATTTCAAGCCTTAAAAATGCATTGTACATACATTTCAGCCATTCTTATAGCAGTTCTTAAAGCCATTAGTACTACTGTTATCCTCCTAAGGCAGAGAAGACTGATGTGAGGAAGGAAGAGGCCTGAGATCAGGAACCAAAAATAAGTGATTTTTTTTTAGGAATCCCTTTGAAGATAATTTTGGCTGAAATCTGCTCAAATGGGAAAAGTGTGTCTTTCAGATGGGAAGAATGCACACTTTCCCCTTCATTTACTGAAGCATGAAAATGCACATTTAAAAATATACCGTATTTTTCGCTCTATAAGACGCGCCTGACCATAAGACGCACCTAGTTTTTAGAGGAGGAAAACAAGAAAAAAAATATTCTGAATCAAATGGGCACATAATCACAGGCACATTCCCCATCACTTCCCCATGGACTGCACATCTGACAGACTTACTGCACACACATATTCGCTCTATAAGACGCACAGACATTTCCCCTTACTTTTGAGGGGGAAAAAAGTGAGTCTATGGTACATATTTTTCTACAATTTTTTTTCACGATCACGAATTTGGGGATTTGCCAACATTTATTGGATAGACATGCTCTTACTTGCATTTGGATTCTGGATTGCAAAGAGGACATGTGCACATGATTTGCAGATGGAGACAACATTCTTGTGCATCCTACCTTAGAATAGGTAACAGTAACCTACCTTAAGAACCCAGAAAGCTCTCAGGTGATCAGAACCATAGTTCACTTTTAGCATCTATGCTACAACAGCTCACCTGGTGGATAGGGATTCCATGAATTAAATTACTATCTGTTATTTGTTTTGCTCTAGAATGTTTCATACTACAAATAAGGACAAAGATATGCATTTAAGATACAGAGCAATCAAGCTATTATGATGTCATTCTGTTGATGACAACCACTTGTTCCACAACGTGGTTTCCTAGAGTTATTTTGTCCACATCACAGATGAATCTGTGTTACTTGTTGCTTGTTTTGCCTTCTCAGGGGATGGATCCTTTTCCCTGTGTTTCTCTGTACTGTGGTGGATCCCATAGCCAAAGTAAATTAAGAAGCCTATAATAGATAGAACAGAAATATGACTTCTTTCTCTTTCAGAACCAGAATTTTTTAGAGTCACCCCTTCCCTTTCCAACATTTTCAGTAATATAAAGAAAACCACCTCAGATTAATTCACAAGATGTGGAACTTTTAAAGCACAATGCTATATATTGTAGCATATATACTGTAGCATATATATAGGCAGAGGGGTACCTGCCCCTTTAAAGGAGGCGGTAGTCCGGCCAGTCCTAAAGAAGGCATCCCTGGATCCAGAGGTGGCCGCCAATTATAGACCGGTGGCCAATATCCCGTTTCTGGGCAAGGTACTAGAGCGGGTGGTGGCGGGACAACTCCAAGCACTCTTGGATGAGACAGATTATCTGGACCCATTTCTGTCCGGCTTCAGACCCGGGTACAGCACTGAATCTGCCTTGGTCGCCCTGTACGATGACCTGTGCAGGGAGAGAGACAGGGGGAGTGCGTCCCTGTTGGTTCTCCTGGATCTCTCAGTGGCTTTCGATACCATCGACCATGGTATCCTTCTGGATAGGCTAGTGGGATTGGGAGTTGGAGGCACTGCCTTGCAGTGGTTCTGCTCCTATCTCAATGGCTGATTTCAGAAGGTGGTGCTGGGGGACTCTGCACCATGGCAGCTATGCCATGGAGTTCCGCAGGGGTCCATTTTGTCCCCCTTGCTATTCAACATCTTCATGAAACTGCTGGGAGAGGTCATTGGGAGGTGTGGGCTACGGAATCATCAGTACGCTGATGATACCCAGCTCTACCTCTCGTTCTCTACCGATCCAGGTGAGGTGGTGGCTGTGCTGAACTGGTGCCTGGCCGAGGTAATGGGCTGGATGAGGGCCAATAAACTGAAGCTCAATCCAGACAAGACGGAGGTCCTATTGGTGGGTGGTTCGGGCCTTGGGATGGGGGACTTGGGCCTGGTCCTGGATGGGGTTGCACTCCCTCTAAAGGACAGGGTCTGCAGCTTGGGAGTGCTCCTCGACCCGGAGCTGTCATTACATACTCAGGTGACGGCGGTGGCAAGGAGTGCCTTCCTACAGCTTCGGCTGATACATCAGCTGCATCCCTTTCTAGACTACGACTGCCTGGCGACAGTGACACACGCGCTGGTGACTTCCCAATTAGATTTCTATAACGTGCTCTACATGGGGCTGCCCTTGAAGACGGTCCAGATACTTCAATTGGTGCAAAATAGAGCTGCCAGGTTGCTGATGGGGACTGGGCATTGTTCTCATATAACCCCAGTTCTCCATCAGCTCCACTGGCTCCCAATTGAAGTCCAGGCTCAATTCAAGGTGTTGGTTATGACCTATAAAGCCCTAAACGGCCTGGGACCTGAATACCTAAAGGACCACTTGCACCCATATATGCCCTCCCGCCCCTTGAGATCAGCAACAGAGGTCCTCCTCCGGGAACCCTCAGGGAATGAGATTAGGAGGGTGAGTACCCGGAGGAGGGCTTTCTCTGCGGTGGTGCCCCAATTATGGAATGAGCTCCCCAGAGAGGTCCGCCTGGCACCGTCGTTATTTGTTTTTCAGCACCAGGCAAAGACCTTTTTATTTAAATTGTATTTTAATTGTTAATGGTGTTTGGTATGGGTTGGATTTTAAAGGGTTTTTGCTGAGATGCACCAGGGGGTGGGGGGAGGTTTAACTGAACTTTATATGTTATTGTTATTAATTGTTGTAAGCTGCCCCGAGGCTTTATTGCAATGGGGCGGCACAGAAATGTTTTAATAAATAAATAAATAAAATAGGCCTAATCAAAAGTAAGTTCCACTCAGAAGTAAGTCCCTCTTCCAGGTGAGGGGAGACAGGATGCATTGGGCTATGGCTTGGTTCTTTGATCCTATGCTGCTCCTCTGCTGCCCTTTCCAGGCGCAAACACTTGCCAGACTTGTGGGTTGGCCACTACTTATAGTCTATGCACTGGTTCACACATGCATGCGTACCATTTGATGGATCTACATTTGAGGACTCTGCATGTGTTACTGGCTTGTGTGAACTGATGTAATCAGCAAGCACTGTGTATGAGATAAGGCAGCTCCCACCAGCATGGCCAGTGGTAAGAGCTGATGCGCTAACGTCCAAAATATCTGGAGAGTGCCAGGTTGGGGCAGGATGGGACACAACATGGACTGTTGCAGTGATCGCCATGTATGCCTCAACCACCCAGAAGGGACAAGCTCATGGAAGAAGCCATGGTCACCTGTGTGCTTCCCTTTGTGGCACTGTCTTCTATGATGGTCGCTATGGGAGTCAATTGGAGCACCATTTTTCAATTGGACTACTAGTTTTTACTGCTTGTCACACTGTTAATATTGTCAGATGGCAAGAAAAGGCCAGGCTTTCCCAGCTCCTCTTTATTTCTCGGGGGTGCAGGAGTATCTTCTGTGAGTGGATAAGGAAGGGTCACCTAATGAGACGAGTCCAGAATCTCTAGCGGGATAAGAACAAGGCTACACTGCCTAATCAGGAATTCAGATGGCCCTGCCTTTATAGCTCATGATTCCTTTCCCCAAGCCCCCCACCCCACCCGGTGCAATGTCACATTCTCAAAGGCTTACCGAGAGCCATCCACACCGTGTACTGAAGCCAGGTCTCATTGCTGAACTGAGCCATTAGGTAGATATTGACCAGGACACTGAAGATGGGCAGGAACGGTAGGCATGGGACCTGAGTTAGCGCAGAAATATTTTGAGTTCAACAGAATAAAAGGAGAATTATTGCACGATATGGCCTGCGGTACTTGAGATAAAGCTTTCTGAGGAATAGGAATCAACTTCCATGTGCGTCAGAGCCGGGCCATATGCAGCCGTCATGGGGAAGACAGAGGCTGTATTGTCACCTCAAAGCCAAGGAGGCCAAGCCAGGAGCCTGACCCCCCAAAAGCCACAGAGAAACAGATGAGGGTCTTTTATAGCCCTTCCTGTTTATAGCCCTTGTCTAAGAGAAAGCTCTCCTGACTCAGGGCAGGTATGCCTAGAGCTGAGGACTCCCAGTAGTGTTCCAGTTAGTTTCTGATCATTTACCAACATGTGTTATCAAGCTATTTCACATAACCAAGAGAATTAGAACTGCATTTTACAAAAAGGAGAGGAGAGATAGATGTGTATATTTTAGGAGAGTGTATTCCTCAAATTTTGGGTAAGTAATCCATTTTTCTCCTAGATTAAGCTCAATTTGCAGCTGAATAAAGTATGCATGATGCTAATTAGCTGGCCCTCCTGTCAATCAAAAGACTTTCCCCTCACCCTCTCAGGGTAGTTTTTGCAAGGTCAAAAGTGGGGATGGCAGTGTGTTTTGTTTTTATTTTAAAGTGAAGAACAAATGTTAAGTGTGTGAATTTGCAGAACTGCTTAAAAGAAACATATCCGTGCATAAAGCAAATACATTTCCTGAGGTACGGGTGGATAGTAATTTAGTGGAAGGGCAATTATTATATTGCATTTTATCCCACCTTTTTCCTCTTGTAAGGCATCCAGGGCAGTTTACACAGCTCCATTTTATCCTCACAACAACAACCCTGTGAGGCTGTTGATTCAGTCACTCACTCCAGACTGGGAGTGAGTGACTGGACCAGTTATTCAATGAACTTCATGGCTGAGTGGGGACTAGGCCAGGTCTCCCAGGTTCCCGGTCCAACATTTTAACCACCACACCACAAGAGCTCTCAGAAAAGAGGAAAACACTATTAAACTCCAGCTGGGATACTGTCCTTTGGCTAGGGATGCACTGGTGCTGTGAAATCTGTTCAAAGCTCCATAGAAACGTCTCCTCCATCTCATTGTCTTCTCATTGATGGAACTGCACTGTTGTATGGGAATTTTGTTTCTGTTTGCAAATCTACATTTGGTCCAATGTGTTCTTGCACCGGCATGCAAATCCCACCCACTCCCAGTTAAAAAAAAAGATCTGCCGATCCATGTGACTCAAGAAAAGCCAGTCTGTGTATGCATCTGCAGGTGGGATTCATAAGAAACCAGAACCCTTTGAATTCATTAATCCAGACATCGCTACCTTTGTGTAGATGCAAAGATGGCTGGAAGCAGAGCACAGCCCACGGAGAGAATTCCCAGCCCACTCCTGTTCACTGGAACTCTATACACAGCCTTACTTGAATGTGAAATTCATTGCACCACATCAGTAACCATTTGGTTTGCTGAACACAATCAAGAGGAAAGTCCATCAACTTACCATGAAGCCTGCTTTCTTTTGGCTCTGAGGCTGCCTCCAGATGATTAGGGCTGCCACTAGAATCCCCAGGAGGAGGAGGAAAAGGGAGGTGAGGCACCAAGCATCTCCCGACAACAAACATGGCAGCCCTGAGGTGGCCAGGACACTCACGATGCAGCCTAAGACAACTGGACAGAAAATGGCCTGTGAAAAGCATGCAGGGGGAGAAGCATCTTCCATTCACACAAGAGCATCCCATATACCATAACAAGAGCCCCTGCAAAACTGCTGACCACAAACTCTGCTCCCTGGAGAATGCTATGAATTGGTTAGTTCTATTTGTTTTAAGTGAGGCCTGTAGTATTTAAGCAAGGTGATATTCTTTTACACGTACCAGCATTCCAGTTTGGTTCCATCATGCCCATTTAACTGTATAGATCAGCCTTCCCCAACCTGGAGCCCTCCCAACTATTTGAACTCAAACTTCTCACCACCTGCAGACAGCATGACTGATGATCAGCAATTATGAGACTTGTATTCTGAAATATTTGGAAGGTACCAGGCTTGAGAAAGGTTGGAATGGATGGAAATATTGATCGATGTGGAGAGAAGGTAGGTTATCAACTCCTGAGACCAACTCTGAGACGCTCCAGTCAGTATTGCCAAGAGTCAAAAATTGTAGAAATAGGCACCCAAAACATTTGGAGATCTTTCTGCCCATTCCACAGTTGATGGGGTTCCAGCTTCTATACTCACCAAGGACAGATACAGTGTGAGACACCAGGCTGGAGGAGTGCTGGGATGAACTCATATGCGGGTGCATTACGAGGTCCACCCAGAGTGTCCTCCTTGGACTCATCTTTTCCGATGGGTCCAGAGAGCTGGGGTCAGGCTGGTACCTACAAAGCAAGTTCAATTTTTAGAGAACACAGGCAGGTGGCTTCTTCTTTCCAGACAGAATTCCAGACATCCTCTGGCATTATAAGAGGGTGTTGAGATGACAAGCAAAAATTTGGAGATGTCCCTTCATTTGTAAAAGGATTCTAAACAAGGACAGCATGTCTTCCAGAGAGTTTTCCAGGATTTCAGAACTTGGGGTTGGTATGCACAATCTGAGGATTGTCTGTTGTGAGGAATTCTTTCCCATCCACTTGAGTGAACAGTGTGGAAAGTCAAAGATTTTCCCCCACACAATGCAAGGGGAAAATTACTACAAATGATAAATAATTTCATTGCCATCAGTATTGTCAATAACAGCCTGCCATGAGTTCTCTCCTATAATTTGTGTGAACATGGCATGTCTTTAACTTTCTTGGTATTTCCCTTTCTCCCCTGGGTATGTAATGCTGCCAGCAGGAATTTAATTCCAATCTTAATAATTAAGCTTTCCCTCAATATTGTGCCCAATCTATAAGGCTCCTTCGTTGGACTATGTGGTCCTGAGGATGAGACATTGGCGTTCGAACAGCCTATGACCCTGAATTAACAATAAACAAAATGAAACACTCCATGTATATGAATGTTGCTACCTACATTTATTTAGGTAATACATATAATTAAACAAAAGCTACTGAAAGCAGAAATACTTAAGCTGCAGTTCTGTGCCCACTTATTTAGGATTGAACTCAGCTAGACTCAACTGGATACTGGATTTCAGAATGGAATAAATTTTGAGTGAATGGTAATGGATATAATTCAGATAGGTATAGTGCCTCTGTTCTCAGGTGGGACTTGTGTCATTTTTTTAAAAAGGTAGAATCTAAAGATGTCAAGACTGGTTGGGCAGTACTACATAATCCGTGGTTATATGGCTATACTGGCTGGAGATGGTGGGAACTGTCATTCAATAGATCTGGAAGCCCCCATGTTGGGGAATCCTGTTCTAGGGTGGTCCCAGAACCTGTTTCCTCTTTCTTCTGCAAAACTCACAACAATAATGCAGATAAGGCAGAAGCTAATGAAAATTGCTTAAGATTTCAGTTGGACACACAGAATAGAGGAGGTGACACCTCTTGTTTGCCTCTTATCTCTGCAGGTCTCAACGAAGTGTGAGATCTATTTGCACATGGATGTAGCAACTGAGGTAACTATGGCTACAACTTGATTGAATAAAATGTAGCTGATTAATCATATGAGTTTTAGTCAATTAATTAACTGAATCTATTGATTAGATTATAATAAATTTGCATCTGGGTAAAAATGATATTTTGGAAGGAAAAAGCATATGGGTGTCAGAGCTGCATCATCTTCAACAATCTTTTTTTTTAATGTGACAGTAAGCAGAATGTCTTTTAAAAATGAGTTTTCTGCTGGCATGTTGATGAAAAATTATGTAAAATGTTAAGTCACTCTTAAGTTGCTTATGGTTGCATTCCTATATGCAATTACCTAACAGTAAAGCCCATGAATTCATAGGACTGACTCTTGAGTATTGGATTACACTGTAAAGGTTTTTAAATCATTAATCTAACCAAGTAATAACTGATTTAATGCTGCAGTCCTACCTGTAACTCACAGCATACAAACATGATGCTCACAGCATGCATGTTACTGAGTTGTTCTTCATCTTGATCCAGAATGTATGCATTGCAAGGGAGTGGAAATCACCATATCGGGAAATGGCCATAACCATCTCTGCCTTTGGTATTCCCTTAGTTCAGTTGTGAAAATGCAACTCAAGAGATCGCTATGTGCTGAGAAAACTTTACATCACCGTAGGATGTTGTCTTCAGGGGCGCTGGAGTAGCACCTGCTACCGCCATCACTGTTAGATGGAAGTACATGGTCTGAACTTCGTTACCTGAGCAGAAGAACACAGATCGCTACTAGAGTGTAGGCCAGCAGGGTCCCGATGGACATAATGTCAACCAAGGCCTTGAGATCAAACAGGAAAGCCATCAAAGCTGTGAAGACAAGGTAGAGGGCATTGCAAACACAAGCAATTACTTATGTTCTGCTAATTCTTGTTGTCCTCTATATGAACATGGAGTATTCTATGGTGCCCATGCTCACAGGAGCAAAAAGCAGGCAGCTGCACAATCAGTCTTTCAACTTTTCAAAAAATCCTCAACAGGTGGAAACTTTCCTTTTCAGAATGGGGAACATCAGCAGAGCTAGCAGAAGGAAGCTCCATTGAGTTGTCCTGATCCAGAAAACAGGCGTATTTCCAGAAACACAAAAGCAATGTTTTGCAAGTAATTGCTCCTACAATCACCACAGAAACAGTGGAAGAGTGCCCTGTTGGAAACTGCCCAAGGGTTTCTATACTTTATAAAACATACTTTGGGCATACCAGCCAACTCTCTCAGTCTCAAGATTCAGGAAACAGTGAATGCAGAAGTTTGTTCCCTTGTGAGGCAAGACCATCATGACTGGCAGGATCAGATTCCTTTCTGTCAAAGAGAGCACCAGGTTTGGGAACCTCCTTTCAGTGGAGGTCAATTCCATCCATGGGGCAGTATCCAATGAGGCATCAGTGCTATTGTTAATTACCATGCACTAGAATAATTGACTCTAGTGCAGTGCAACACCAGCTGTATTTGTTGGCCTTTTGAGTTTTCTAGGCACTGAATATGTACTGCCTCAGAAGACATTACTGATGCCAAAACCATGCCTCTTTAAAAAGATGGGAGATTCTAGACACAAAATAGACCTATTCCTTGATTTAAACTGATTGGTCTCTTCAACTTGTGAAAACTTACTGATCCACTGTCTACTGGCAGGCCCAAATTTGGACCATCTTTGTACAGCCTTACCTGCAACAGCCCCAGCCACCAGAGTTGCGATCACTGGGCTCTGTCGTCTGTTCACTTTGGCCAAAGGTTGGAAGAGGAGTCCATCCCTGGCCATGGCAAATAGAATCCGTGGCATTGGGAACATGGCACCCAGCAAGCTGCACAGGAAGACAGAGAAGAAAACACCCATGGCCATAGCCCTGTCTGCCTTTTCCTTTCCCTCCTTGTGTGCACAAGGGATCAGATTTTAAGTAAGCATAAGGGAAAGTCTTCCAAGAACTTCCTCCTAGTTCAATAGAAATGAGTCTTTACTTCTCCAGATGTGCTAGACTGCAACTCCCATCATCCCCAGCCAGCACAGTCATTGGAAAGGTCTGCTTTATATGGTGAGGATTGATCTTTACTATGAAAGTGATACATTTCCTAGGGCCTGATGTCAAAACAATGCCTCAAAGATGTTGGACTTAACCTCCAATTCCCTCTCCAATCGTGAGTGGAATCACCCACCTGATCTCCACCCTTTGTTTCCCCTTGGTATGCATGACATGTCTGAGAGATTTGAGCAAAAATACTGACGATCTAGTGGCTCAGACTGAGGAAGCTCTGATGAGGACAGACTTAGAAGGTGATAAACGTTATCAAATAAAGAGGACCAAATGCAAAGCAGAGGACAGGCTCTGATAATTCCAGAAAAGGACAAATGAAATCAAGATTGTTGAGCAATTTCAGCAATTCAAGGAAAAACCAACACATTAGCAGTTTTGTAACTTAGGATAAAGATGGCCAAGAGTGGACATGAGAGAGCTGCATAAAATTAGGAGTCCAATGGAGAAAGGAGGGAGGGAGAATAGTTGATTACATTTCCTCTCTCATAATACCACAACTTGGAGTCAGTTAGTTACATTGACTGAGGACAGTCAAGAATCCTTTCTTGCAAAATGTATCATTAACGGATAGAAGTTGCTGTCACAAGTTACAACAAGGGCCACTGTTTCTATACATTTATACAAGTGGTCTTCTCTCAGTTGAAGCCCTTCAGATGTTTGAATAACAATCCTCATCGGCCCCAGCCAATACGGTAAAAAAATATCAGGAAAGCTGGAAGCTGCTGTTTAGAATAGCAGGAGGGCACCAACTTGAGGACGCCAGCAGGGGCAGGCAGAACCTGGATCTTTAGGTATTTTGGATTTCAACTTCCAGGTATCCCTACTGGCATTGCCAGTGGGCAGGAATTCTCAGAATGGAAGCCCCAAAACATCTGGAAATCTACCTTCTGTTCACCCATATTAAAGAGCATAGGCTATCAGTGAATTGAAGCTAAACGGACCTTCCAAGCTTCCGAGAATCATTTATAGGCTAGCAAACAAAGGGAGACATGTGGCCCTTGTGCCCTGCTTGTGGACTCCTTGAAAGCTTCCGAATAGCTGCTGTTGGAAGCAAAATGCTGGGCTTGATGGAACCTTAGCCTGCTCCAAGAGGGTTCTTAGGTTCCTGCAACATAAGCATGAGGATGAGTGCACCCTTCTGCAAGGTGCCACCACCTTTACCTGGCAGTCAGAGCACAGAGGGACCCGACTGCGACAGCATACTTTGCCATGCTCCATCCAATGTAGTCAAAAGCCACTGGCAGAGGACTCATGGTGTCCAAAAGGTGATAAGGCATCATCAGGGTCAAGGCAGCTGATACACTGAAGTAGGCTAGGAAGCAGATGAGCAGGGAGAGAATGATTCCTAAAGGGATGGATTTGTGAGGATCCTTCACCTCTTCCCCTGGTGGACACAAACACAAGTAATTGCATAATCATTCTGAAATATTATCATTATCATTGCCATTATCATGCTGCTACACTAGCCCCTATCTGGCTCACAATACATAAAATCACACAACATTCTAATAACACTAACTCAGCATATTCAAAACATATTAACAACATAATCCAAATGTAAAACATAATATATCAAAATTAAAATATTGTATATACATTAATATAACAATTTAAACAATTCAAACTGAAACCAACTAACCTAAAAATAGGGTCGATTTAAAACCAACTTACCATTAAAATCAATTGTTAAAATAGCCAGAGAAAGGGTAAGTTTTTGCCTGGCACCAAAATACTAGCCATGAAGGCACGTGGCTCACCTCTCTGGGGTACTACCACTGAGAAGGCCCTTCTCCTAGCAAGCATTCCTCTCACCTCCCTAGGGGATGGCTCCTTCAGAAGGGCCTCCTCACTCAATCTTAATAGCTGGGGAGGAGCACACAGGAGCTGCTCCTACACATTTTACTACTATTGATCAAGGTATGGGGGCTGTGGCAGTCTAGGATCTGAGCAATAATGTGATACTTTGCTACCCCAAAAAGATTGCTGAAGAAATTCTGTTCCAGCAACAGCAAAGCCAAGACAGCGTAACACAGCATTTTCTACTCCTCCTTGCGGGAGGTGAACCGGGCACAAGGAAGCTTTAAAAATGGCTTCCTCTGTGAGGTACAGCTCTAATTCTTTCCCTTTCTCATTAGCTGCTGAGTGCACTGTCTCCTCTCTCGCTTACCTGTAGTTGCAATGCAATCAAACCCAACGAAAGCATAGAAGCACGTAGCAGCTCCAGCCAAGGTCCCAGTGTAGCCATAGGGCATGAATCCTCCAGCCCCAAACTCCCAGGTTCCATTGCCAGTCACAGATTGATTGCTTGGGAGGAAAGTGGCAAAAAGGAAGTCAGTACAAGGAGGATATGACAGGATGCCATTGGTAGGTTGACACTGCAAGAGATGCCTGAATAGACAGAGGTAAGGTGCCAAATGGCTGGTGCTAACAGGATGGAAAGGAGGATGGTTACAATGAATGAAAAATATTTCAGAAGCGTTTTGTGCTACTATTTAATTACCACAAGAACAGAGGAGATTCCATTTTGTGAAAGTTGTTCATGGATAGAATATTGTACTGTGCCAGGAAAGAGTTGTGTTCAATTCCCTGTTCAGCCATGAAAATCACGCCCTGGCCTTGAGCAAGTCATTCGCTCTCAGCCTAGCTCAGCCTTCTCCAACTGGGTGCCCTCCAAAGGCATTAGTTTGGAATTCCAAGCGTTCTTGGCCAGCATGGATACTGGAATCCAACATGCCTGGAAGGCATTGGGTTGGGGATTTCTGTGAATATGAAGTTGGACATCATATGTGCCCCTGTAGGGCAGGTGAGAAATTAGGCCTTTTGAGGCAGGGTTTTTGGTACAGATTTACCAAACCTGCCCCACCCAGAAGTAAATGCAGAAACATACACAACTGGAGGTCAGAAAGTTGTACATTCTGTGCTTGCCATGTGTTCTGCAAAACAAAATTGTTTTTAACATGTGAACATCTGGAAAATATGAAAAACCACTGTATACATTTCTGAATGCACACAAACATGCTTTAAGCAATGGGAGTATGCACCCATTTTAAAAATGTGTACCAAATCCATGGGATTTTTTTCCCATAAAAAAGAGCAAACTTCACATGGAACTGGCACAGAACAGACTTGGAGGTACAGAAAAGCAGGCTGTGGGAATGAACTTGGAGGATCTGCCCACCCATACCACTGCTCCAGGAACACTGAGCGGTACATTATTCCACTATCTCAAATAACACTAGCAGAGCTCTGCCAAATCTTTCAGTTGGGCAAGCACATCTGCATTACGTCAGCAGCAGACACACAAACAGAGCACACTGCCTGCTCCTGAAAGTGGTTGTGCAACCTCTTGTGCAAATAGTTGCACTACAGGACATTAGCTGGACTCTCCCCATGTGCATATTCTGGAACTTAGTATTCCACTAGTGCAACATCATTTGTGTCAGTGGAACGACATGTTTAAACACGGCCTTGTGGGTCTATGTTATAAGCAGAACATATTTTGTTTGCTTCCCAAAACTAAACTAGAAATATGGATCTGGTACCTTACAGAGAACATTCATCTACTCAAGCCCCCTGCCTTGTAGCCAACTCTAAATATGGAGAAAAATAAACATTCTGAGTTTTCTTTTCTGCAACCTGAGACTTGATCTCTGGTCCCAAGTTCAATTCTCTTACCCAAATCTATGAGCAGCAACTGTTAACAAATCATTCTCACTCATCCTCCAATTCTTGAAGTCCCCTTTGATGAATCCACTGATTGCTATGAACAGTAGGACAAGCACATTGATAGCTGTGATGATTTTATTGACTGTGGAGGATTCCTTTACCCCGATGGAGAGGAACCCTAGGGAGTCAAGAAGACAGAATGACATTTGCAGTAAGATTTTGGGCTCAAAGTCTCTGCACTGGACTTCACAGAGTGCGACTCGTTCATTCTGAAACTGCAGAGTACCAAGTATGTGTAATTGCCAATACCACATGGAAAAGAGAATAGTCTGGAATGGCCTACTTGTTATCAAAAGACTAGACTCACTACCTTCATGAATTTTTCTACTTACATTCTTAAAACATGGGTACATATCCTTATGGACAGTAGCTCACAAGTTAGCAATCTGCTTTGTGCAGAAGATCCCAAATAAATCCCCAACAACTCTTGGTAGGACAGGGATAAACCCATCTAGAATCCAAGAAATCTGCTGTCAGTCAGTGCAGAGAATGAGAATGAGAATAAGCTAGAAGTGAAGCAATGGTTCTTGCTCTAAATCAGCTTCATAAATATATCTAAAAGACATGTAGCGAAGCAAACAGAGGAGCAAGTGTTTCAAGCCAGGGCTTTTTCTCAAGGACTCTGGACTAGCATTTAGGAAGCAATAAGGAAGAAACATGTGACTCCCACTTAGTGCCCATATCCCTTCTGGCAGTGTGTTTGTACTGTTGAAGATATGTTCAGACCTGTGAACTGTGTTTGCAGAAAATGTGACTTTCATACTTCCTTACCATGATCCCATCACTGTTTAAAATTTTGGAAATCCCTCGTGCTGGAAAGGGGATTAAAGGGTCACTGATTTACAATATTAAAAATCTGGCATTGATATTATTGAACACAAACATACCCACCACTTAAATTTTGTATAACCAGTTCTAGCTCGGAATGAAAACCCAAAGATTTGCTTTGACTATGAACATACACATACACAAAGTTTCATGAACAAAACCTTGTTTAATAAAGATAGCTGGGTCATAAAATTATAGCAGGAACAGTGAAGTTTTACCCTTGATGAAGAAAAATGTAAGATTTACAATGAAACACAATTTTCAAAAGATATTTGGCAATCTTTAGGACATATGAATTCCTTTTCACCTTCCCTGTATGGCTTAATAGAAGCAATCATTTCAAGTACAGGATTGTGACACACATATGGCTTGTAAAGTATGGATTGAAGAAGGCAAGAAAAAGAAAAGGTGATATAGAAAGATTTGGTTTTGAATGTTTGTAGTAAAACTGTGCTGAAACTGGGAAGTCTGGTTCATTTCAGCTTGATGGACTTTCTCCCTGTTTCTGATCCAATGAATGGAAGTGGACCACGTGGGGAGGCTTTTGCAGGCTTCTGTTTCCAAGACAGGCCATGGTTTGCACTTTTAAAATAATGTGCAATCGGTGCAAGGAAACAGGTGCAAGTCATGCAATTTGTGCAAATTTACACCAGTTGAATGAACCTGCTATTTGCAGGATTCGTGTAAATTGGAAGCCGGAAATGTCATCATTCTGGTGCGATTTGTGCAAATCACACTAGATTTGCAAAAGCTCCCTTAAAGTAAGTGTATGTGTGTGTACAAACTGCCAGCCATCTTAGAGACAGAAGTTTACAAGTTCACTTAATTCACACAACAGCATATTGAGCTGCCACCAGGGCAGGGCTAATGAACCAGAACCCAGGGGGCCAAGACCACAAATTAAGCTTTCCTCTTCTTTATTTCAAAGAATACTTCCTTGAAAAGGGAACACTACAAGTTAATAACAAAATAAGGGAATGGTGACACACCTAATGGGAGCAATAGGACAGGAAGAGTAATAGTATCATAAATGGAAATGTGGGTTACTGTGGGTGACAAATACAGCATTTTGAAATTAGAACTGAGATGTTGATAATATTATTCAGGCCCAAATAGTTGGGGTCACATTAAGCACTTAGTGGGAAGATAAGCAATGTATGGTCAAACCTATATTTATCTTCTCAGAAGCAAATCCCGTTAAGTGCAATGGGACTTACTCCCAGTTAAGTGAGCTCAGGATGGCATCCTAAATTTTATTTATTTTTGTTTATTAGATTTGTTTGAAAGCTGCCTGTTAGCATTGGGCTCTCTGGGTGGCCATTACAATAAAAGTGCCACTAAATGTCATTAAATAAAATGATTCAGTTGAAATAGCATAATAAACAAGATCAAACCACCATATATGTAATTAAGTAAAAAAATAATATATCGAAAACCAGTGCAGTTAATATAGGTGCTCTAAGTAGTGCCATAGGTGTGCTGAAAAGGAAAAGTTTTTGTTAGACACCTGAGAATGGCCAAACTTCAGTACAATGGATGTGAAGCTGATGACTAGAGCCTTAGAATAATAGAAATTGGGATAAACATACCTGCCAGTAAAATGATCAGGCTAACGGCAAAGATATCGGGGTACTCAGCCAGTCCTGGACAGCTTATGGCCAAATGTGTGCTGAAAAAGGTCACCATTTTTTTGCCCAGCAGCTCATCAAAAGTTGCACTCCAAGCTCTGGCCACACTGGAGGTACCTGCAGAGAATCAGCCAGTTAAACAAAATAACACTTTCAGTTATGGGTAGAGAATGTCAAACCTGAACAATGTGGGCCCTGACAGCTGTCCTATGAACGTGGACATGGGTACAGAGAATCTACTTTACAAGGTGTATGACTGGCTTACATGGACTTCTGTGGGAAAGCAGGATCCTCAGAATGCCCCTCCTGTCCCATGGGAGGTGCGTTGGACATCTTTCAGTCCAAGGGCCCCATTCAGTTTGGGAGAAACTCTCGGGAGTGCATTCCAGTGGTGAGGATGAAAGCAAAAGGAGGCTGGGCCAAAGGCAAACGTGGCAGGATGAAATACCCAAATCATCTGCCTATGTAAGCTTAAAATGTTTATTACAAGTCATTGCACCTTAGGAAAGGCACTTCAGCCTTTCAGAATTGGGGGAAATTGTGCAAAAGAAAACAATCAAAGGACTGCTAGTCAGGGGAAGGGTGTGAGCATTTGGACAATGTCAACGGACCATATTTGGCTCCAAGGCAGACCAGAGGAACCTGAGGTTCAACACCACTTTTCTCTGAAATGTGTCTATTTAAAGTTCCCCTCCAACATATGGCAGCCTTAAACTGCTGTGTAGGCAGAAGCCTTCTCCATGACACCACAAAGCTGGGCAGAACATGAACCTTTCTTCTTATCACCAGGTTCTCTCATTTCACCTCTGTACTTATTTTCCACAAAATGCTTTCTTCCTCCCAGTCTCTGGAGCTAGTTCTTGCAGCCTTTACAAAGAGCACTTATTTTTTATAGTCTGACATGTTGCCTGATAAAAAAAAAATGGTTGAATCAAGCTCCTAAGACAATTACATGCACCCTCACTCAATCCATTGTTTATTGATTTTTGCAGATTTGAGACTTCAGTGGACGTTTTCCCATTATATACTCGTAGGTACCCAGGGTAATAATCCTGCAAAGTCTGATAAATAGCTGTGTTTGATTGTCTGATTCTGATAAGGTATTCTAAGTATTGGCTGCCTGAGACTATGAGGTGTCCTACATGACCCAAAACATTTCCAGTTACTGCTGGGGTATGACCAACCTGTGCTTGTGTTGTGTTGAGTAGGATGGGAGGTCATCTTAAGTAAGTAAATACTGACCTGCCTTCCCTGATTTTTTTTGTATTCATATATGATTTTAAATTGCTCTATGATGACCTTTGGTTTTAAACAAATAAATAGACTGACTGCCAATAGATATTTTTGTACCCATCTCCTCTTTGGGAAACTTTCTACAACATACGGCAGAGATCCTCTGACAGGTGATCATATATTTCTTTCAGTCCACATCATATTTTCTCTGCAGATGTCCAACGAAGAGATGGGCATGAGAGGTTTTGGTGGTGAGAACCATTCATATGAAAATGCTTCATGCTAGGTCAACCTGTTGATCTGTTTAGTTCAGTTCTGTCTACGCTGACTGCTTTCCAAGACTTCAAAAAGAGTTTTTTTCCAGCCCAACTTAAAAATGATGGCAATTAAACCCAAAACTTTCTGCATGAAAAGCATGTGCTCTGTCAATGACCTCTGTATGAAGTCAAAGCGGGGTGTGCTCGCTACCTATGTTCTCTTTTCTGCCTCCCTGGTTATCTTTTCATAGGCCCCAATTTCTGTCATCAGTGAAACAACATGGAAATATTAAGTGCATAGTTATACCAATTACATAGGCGAGTAGCAGGTTCCACCCAGTGATGAATGCCCACAATTCTCCGACAGTTATGTAACTGTAAAGATATGCTGATCCAGTCAGGGGTACCCGGGCTCCAAATTCAGCATAACACAATCCTGCCAAGATGGACACCAGAGCAGCAATCAGAAACGAAATGATGATACTAGGGCCTGAACTGGTCTTGGCTACTTCCCCTGCTAAGACATACACCCCTGCACCCAGTGTACTGCCCACACCCAGAGCCACTAAGTCCAAGGTGGAAAGGCAGCGATGCAAGTTCGATTCTCTGCTGTCGCTCGCTGTTATTATTTTTCTACGGGAAACCGTCTGAAAGAGGGAGAGCACAGAATCCCACAACGACATCTGAAAAAGAAATAAGCCAGAGTGAGCATTAGCACTGGTGCTAGGATGGCCACTTAGAAATCTCTCTCACACACACACAGGAAATGCACCACTAAAAAAGAAGACAAACGAAGCTACCATTTTGCCTTAAATTTGCATCTCTGCATTGTGGGGAAGAGTGTGACCAGGTGACTGTGTGGCCTGCTCGACCTGCTGCCCAGGTGCTGTTGATGGGCAACTTCAAGGCCCCTGCTCTCCCTCCTTTTCTTATGGGTTTTTTATGTTTAAACTGGGATTGGACTGGTCAGCCATTCAGACAGAGGATGCTTTCAAAGCAAAAAACAGTTCTCTGAGCACTTGGAACAGAGTAGTCTTCTGTGAAAGAGGACTCATGACCACACTAAAATGATAACGGTCCTGTTTGACAATCTAAAACAGACTTCTCCAACCAGGCACCTTCCAGATGGGTTGCACTATAACTCTTTCCCATCATCTCTCACCAACTTGGCCATCACAAGTCACACAGGTAGCAAACATGATAGACCCCTAACAGGCATGTTCTTCAGCATCTAAAATTCTCTCTCCAGAGAGAAAGCATAATCAAAAGACTTCTGGCTTATATTAAGTATTCAGTTCAGATAAACACTACATAATGATCAATATACATCCATAATAATTCCACACCAGTTCAGGAGTCAACCTGCACTGTGAAGTATTCTAAATTAAAGACTTATGAATTGGTTTCAATTCATGTTCTATACAGGTTTTGAATTAATTACAAATCACTGTGCAGATTTACTATATCAGTGACTAAATAATGTTGCCTTGTGCTGAAAAGGAAGAGAGGGGAAAAACTGCCCCTAAAATTAAGATTGGTTAATCAGTTCCAGTTGCCTGAATGCTTTGTTGTCCTTGAAGCTGAAACACCTACTAGGTAATCCTAAAGCCTATGGAGACCTTCTGGTAAGTAGCTTTAGAACAACAATCTATTTCTGTTCCTTGGGGTTTGAGCCTGAAACACTCTCCACAAACATTGCCATTTGAATATTTTCATGTGTTAGGTTTCAAAAATTGTGTCTCATTCATTTCCTGTACTTGCTACTTCTGGAACCTCCTAGCAACCTTAAATCTGAGAGGCAATGGCTGCCTGTTTGTAAATCTGATAATCTGCTGTTTATAAGCTTTTCCTCTTTCAGAGGATCTAGAGATCACTGACAATAGAGCTTTGAAACTAATTGCAGCAGTCATATGAAAAAGTTATAGTTCTTCACATGTCTTGCATATTCTATCAGATTTAGATAAAAGTTTGGCTTGGCTGAAAGCATCAGTTAAATAGCATTGCGCTACCAGGAAAAGTTCCTTTGCACAATTTTGAAGTGATGTGTCTGCTAAATGCAAGCTTTCCAGTTTGGGGCTGGAAAGAAGAGGTCAAAACATCATTCCTCTTCCATCCATCTTTGGATCCACATCATCACCACTGCCAACATACTAATGTATAAACATATACTTTTCGTTTTTAAGGAGTTCCTGATGCTGAATAATAACTCCCCTAGATCTACTTAGATAAATTGTAAGTGCACTGTTTAAAGAGTAGGCAGCCATACGTAGAATGTGGAAAGGAGAAGCCAGGAACGAAAACAATTAAACTGAGAATGTGAGTTCACGTTTAAGGAACGGACTTCATTTTCAGCTGGAAATGACCACGAACGCAGATCAAACTAGACTTGAAGGTTGCTGGTTTGCCTCTATGGGCAGACAGTGCATTTATTCATTGTCAGCTGGGATTGTTTCCACTGACTTCAAAAAATCAAATGTAGTTATGATGGCCGTATCATTACATCTTCATTTACAAGGAGCTACAGAATCTCTGGTACTTTTATTGTATCTGTCTAACATGCCAAAAGCTCAGAGTCAGGGTGGACTTGAATTTTGAACTATAATATAACTTGCTTATACAGAAAAACCTGTGTGAACAAACTGGAGATGTTGGCATTTTTATTGATTTTTTGATCAGAGATCTCTATTTCAAAATTTGAAGGACTGTCCGTTTCAAAGGATATCTGAACTTTTATTCATATTTTGTTTCAAAAGTGTAAAATTATTCAAGTTCATATTAGAATGTTAATTTGACTAATTTCTCCCTCATCCCTCCTGTCTACACATTTTTGCCTTCTGAAGCCAGTGTTCCCCGAATGGAGTAAAACAGAATTGACATTACCCCACATCTAAAGGGGAGAGTATTCTAGATTGCAAAATGCTGGCAGCAATTCCAACTGACTCTTAATCAATCTGCAAGTTAGAATAGTCTTGCAAATGACTCCAAAAAGCACTGGGCATCATCTTTATATTAAAATAAATGAGAAGTGATTAACTTGGGCTGGTTTTGCCCTCTTCTACCATTTCCAATACCAGTTAAATTGCATTATAAAACATGTATGTCTATAGCATGCATTTTTTAAAGGCTAAAACTTGAATGATTGAACAATGGAGACTTTCTGAAGGGGGTGGGGGCATGCCAAGTGTAACTCCATTCGCATGTATTATTCCAAGATTACCCTTAATCTAGGTAAGTTTGCCAGGATCCCTCTGCCTTGTTTGTTTTCCCCTCTTGTCAAAATTTAGACGGTGAGCTCCACTCATTATTAGCCCACAAGCTGGCTCTTCCCCCACTTCCTGCACTTCAAGTGGTTTCCCGTTTAACTTAGAGAAGTTCTAAAATAAGTGTCAGTATAAGTACTGGCACAGGCAGTTTATATAACTTTCAGTTCATGGTTTTATCGCGCCTTCACTTAAGAGCACATCAAATACAGGTATCACTTGCAAATCTGCCAGGCAGACAAAAACTAAGTCTCTGAATATAATCTGACAAGAAAACATTTTCATGGTGAATTCTAACAAATCAGATCAGATTTTACAACTTCTACTACCAGTAATGGGCTTCTTTTAAAATAAGATGTGTCAAAATTGTTCAGTTACGTTCTAGATTTCCCTTCTTAAAAATCTGTCTCCTTAAGCACTACACATTTTAGGGTAGTCATGCTTTGTTGAGGTACATTTTTTGCACACTTGACACACTGAGATACTCCTCAGTAAAGCTGGATTGCAAAGGCATGACCTGTGCCTTTCCCTGCCCCACACTTTCCCATTTACAAAATAAACCACTTACTTTTATACTCTTTCAGGAAACTTGCCCCAGTTGTACACTGACAGAGTAACGCAGGGAATCGAGGCAAACCTGGAATCACCGAGTATTTTTGCTTCCTCCTAATTTACACGTTTTTCTTAAGATGGTAGCCCATCCCCCTGCTTTTCTGCCCACTTACCTCTGTTCTTCCATGGCCAATGAGGTCACAGGGAAATCTATGCAGAAATATTTCTTTCCCATAACAGTTTCCAAATCATACACAGGTCAATGCCTTATTGGAAAGCTTGAACTAACATTAGAAAACCACCGTGGCTGGCAGAACATAGGAATTCTCATCCCTTTGTCCCATTCTTCCTCTCTCTCTCACACACACACACACTCTCTCCCTTTTCCTCTGCCCTGTTCCTTAGGCATACACAATGTGAAGCCTTTAAGAAGGTGGATGCAAACATTTGGCAGAACACTTGCAAGGAGTGGGATTGAGGTATAAGTGCAAAAACAACTCTTTTTATTATTGGCTAGAGAAACAGGACTATGCGTAGATTTGAATATGTCTATGTATTGTTATAAAAAAAAAAATGGGGGGCTGACCCAGTAGGTCTGATGTCTTTGATGATTGATGTTTTTAGTTTTTAGTTTGTAGAAAATAATAATAATAAAACTTATTCAAAAAGAGAGAGGTATAAGCGCAAAAACGAGCACGTACATATCGAGGGAGCAACAAGGGAGGAAAGTGATTCAGGAGGACAGAAATGACTGTGTAGCCTGGCCTTGTAGTTGGAATGCTAGAAGACCAGACTAGGGAGGAGAAGCAGTGCTAGGAGGTGTCCCACATGGGCATGGAGCCCTGAATTTTTCATTTGGAGGCCTGAATCTCTGGAAGACCATCTGCCACACCACCCTGCTGTCCATGGACACTTGCTGAAATAAAGGAAGAGCGGTCTTAATGATCTCTGTGGCACCTGATCCTCCTGAACTAGTTGGGGTTTTGCTCACATGTGCTTCATCTCCTGCTGCCTACCTTGCATCTTTCTTCCTGATATTTTTCTGAGATGAAATGCTCTCCTCCCCGTTGTCCAAACATTTCTTTTCTTTTCTTTCCTTTCCAAATAGAGATGCCCTTAGGAGACTGGGTCCTTTAAGGATACACACATAGTGCCACAGCACCCCAAAAGAGGAAACTTCTGGATGGGCTGGGCTGTGACATCACAAAAGCTTCTACTTCTTTGAGGCCTGGTTGGTGAGCATGGAGATGGGATCTCAGCAACAGTGCGGCTGCTTCTATTTGCCCCTTAGAAGGGGCTTAGCAGCTACTTTCCTCCATGCAAAACAAAGTTTGAGGGTAGTGAAGTGAAACACTGAGGCCCAAGAGTTTGGAACATCAGAGATCAGTTTCAGATCAATTTCAACATCAGAGATGAGGCTCCTTCAGATAGAAGCAGTAAGAGACAAGACCTGTATGGGGACCAAGGCCTGGTCTACCTTGAGCTCAGGGTACTGCATTCAAGTAATGGTTGCTCATTATTTTCAAGACATTTTCATTATTTTCATGATGATCAACCTGCTTTGGGAGGGGGAAGATTTCCTCAGCCCTGAAACAAACCTTTCACAGCATTTCCAGGACTAAAGGCAAAAACATTGAGCACACTGCCCAGCCACTGGTCATTCCCCATTCTTTCTCCACGAGGTCACTCTTTTATTCAAAGGGGAGACAAAACAAAAAACTTCCCTACACCAACATGTTATGGAAGAGGGCAATTACAGATGGGGCAGGAGAATTTGAGTGATAAAACTAGATCCACTCCTCTATAATCTTCATTACCAGCAAAGCAAGATGGTGTCAAGCAGGAATGTACAGATTTCCTGAATTCCCATAACAAATCCCTTTTCACTAATCTTAATGAATTAGTGCAAAATGAACAAGGCTTAAACTCAGTCCTATCTACACACTACTGAAGAAAACGGTGAGGCTGAGCAGTATTGATGTCATAATTATCCATAGGAGAACCTCTTTGCTCCACCAGCAAAGTTCCCATCTTCAAACAGGTTTTTAGAACAAAATACTATGTGTAGAGCCAACATTTAAAAAGTAATGCTTATTAACAGTTTGCTGCTTAATAGAGCAATGCTACTATAAGTGCAATACACTACAAGTGAAATTTTGGAGAAACCCCACTTGGCTCTCCCTGGTCACTACTCTCTATAACCTCCACTGCAGCCTAGGTGATCAACAATTCACCTCAAGGGTAGCAATATTTTTCCATGCCCAGTTGCGCATTTCTCCACATCTGCTCACAGAGAGGAAAAATTCATGGTTCTGTTGTAAAACTTGGGCTCCCCCACCCCTGCCTCCCCTGACCCAGTAGGAAGATCTATAGCTATCCTTTTTATAAGGTCTGTTTCTTCCCTTGCAATGAGAGATACTGGTGTCAGAGCTGAACTGTAGGTAAGCTTAAAGGAATGAGCCAGAACATGAGTTAGAACTAAGGGGACAAAGCCAGGGATTCAGACCTGAACATGGAAAAACATATCACAAAAAGGTCTTCCTTGTTCAGGTAATGGCCTAGTCCAGGGGTCGGCAACCTTTAACACTCAAAGAGCCATTTGGACCCATTTCTCACAGAAAACAGAACACCAGGAGCCACAAAACTCTTTTGACCTCTAAAATGAAAATAACACTGCATATATCATTTTTTACCTTTATGCTACGTATAAAAAAACTATAGTGTGTTGCATTTATGAAACAGATCGAGGGCTGTGCTGTGCTGGCGTGTGTCGCAGATCGGTGGCTGTGATGCGTATTTTGAGCAACAGAGCCGCAGCAGAGGGATTCAAGCACCACGTGTGGCTCCGGAGCTGCGGGTTGACGACCCCTGGCCTAGTCCAAACAGGAAACATTAGTGCTTCATGTCCCAGCAAACCCTGTGGCCTGCTTGGATGAGCAAGGTCCATTCAGATCTATTCTATTGCTTTAGTTGCAGCTGTATGGAGATTTGGCCGAAAATCAAATCAAACCATGTGCTTTTTCTGCATGCAAGCACTCCTAACCATCAGTCATGGCTGGTCTTCTCCTCTTCCCCACAAGCAGATCAGAACAAAGGCTTTCCAACTAAAAGTCTTGTTATGTTAACGCCAACTAGCTAGACTGGCTTTATGACACATAAGAAGAATATTGGGTCTGTCCCCTCCTATATCAGCCAGGTCACTAGACATTTCTGCAGAACTCGAAACTGTCAGTGACTGGCTAGGTTATTTCTCTGGGTTTCGCTGGCATTGGTGATTCAGCTGTGCATTCTAAGCCCTCCTCCACTCTGAATCAGTCTGATTCATCAATCTTTGAAAGGTGTATTATAAGTCAGCTTAGTCACTACACATCCCCAGATAAGGAGCCATGACCATGTACCTGACCTAGATGATATTTTCACACATTTGGATTTGGAGAGTCAAATGCCTGTACAGATTTTTGCAACAACAACAACAAGATGAGAAATATATTTGTTGGAATCAGTGCTTTTCTATTGCACATGCTTATTTTCCTTACTGATTTCTATTTCTTTCCAAAACAATTATTTTCTTCCTGATTGCTGAAGCAAAAAATACAAAGGCCAGGTTTACATGCAGAAAAGGGGGGAAAAGACCAAAAGTGCAGTGGCTAGAGGAACTTGAATATGAACTGTAGGCAAAACTTTAATTTCTGTAGACAACAAGCCTCCAAGTGGGAGTTATGAAACAAATGAGAAGATGGCATATATTTTGGTGAAGTTTCAGTGGAAGATAACATCAAATTAACATAAAAGTTACACTATTACAGAAATATAAAACAACCTGATTAATCAATCAATACTAAATAATATGAATAGAATAAATTGCTCATTTTTTTTCAACAGCAAAGACCATCCATAATTTCACAGGCAGACTGAAATTCCACAGGCTTGTGCTGCAGTTCTTCTTGGAGGCTTCTTTGTTTAGAAAACCTTCTGATGATTGCTGAATAAACTCAAGCTTACAAAAGCAGCAGGGATACTCATTTACTATTTGGCTTGTACTACTGAAATGATAGGTATAGAAACATAATTTCCCTGTATTAGCAAGACATGTCCAGGAAGATATTTAGGAACCCCAGAAGTGCATACCTCCATGCCTGCACAAGTCTGACTAGAACTGTTTAAAGGAATTATAAAAGAATGTGCTCATTTGGACGGCCACATTTAAAAATGGGTGGCAAACAGCAACAATCTGTCCAATGTGCCAAACCGGGCAGTTAGGCGAGTCTGTGTCTGGCTGCTGCATGGGCAAGATCACCAAGAGCAGCAAGTGAGGATTTGCAGTCGGGATGCGTGCAAGCTCTGCAGAATCCATCCCTCCAACGTTCACGGCCTTCCTCTCGTCTTCAGCCACGGCTTGGAGAAAGAGCTGAGCTGGGCTGAGAAGAAGACTGCAAACCCTCACCAAATGGAGGCAGCCCAGCCAACAGCCTTCTTTCTCATCACATCACATCACATGCAGCTGCACAAACCAAGACCACTGCATGTGTCACAGAAGAGGGATGCTGCTTGGATGGTTCTATTCCTGGAGAGCCCCGTACCAGTGTCTGCCAAGCTGAACCCATGGAGTTCAATGGATTCCCATCCCCCAATGGATTCCTCACGCGTTGCTACACTTGACACGTTCCTTTACCCACAGTAGATCAGTTGCCCAGGTTCAGATTACATGGCAACCGGCTGTGGGCAAAACAATCCCTAGAACAGCCTATAGATTCTCAGAATGGCTTACTGTGCATGGGCAGGAAGAGCCACCCTGCAGGAGGCAGTCAGAATTTGGATAACATGACACCCACCATGGCTAGTTAGCTTCTGTGGTTGTCTTTGTTATCAGATGTTGATGCACGTGTGTCTTATCGAGTTTCTCTTTTTGCTCTTCAAGCTAAAAAGATAAGAGCTAGGGAGGCTTTGAAGGGGACACCGTCCTGAATTATGCCTGGGCTGTCTTTTAGTATTATATTTTGATACATTTGATTTATGGTTTTATTTTTTAATCCAGTGTTTTACCTGGTTAACTTGTAATGGCCTAAATGCAATAAACTGACTGACTACTTGGTTGTCTAATAGTGCAAACCGGTGTCTCAGACTGCTTTATAAGTCATATAGTAGGCAGGCTACCTACCATTTTCCCAATGAAAAAAAAGGAGAGAATGCTTTATCTATTTTGCGAAAGATACTTTCTTAATCCATGGAAATGGATATTATGCTTTGATTTATGGTGGACATCTTTCGAATCAGGGAATCTGATGGGTTTGCAAAAACAGAAAAAGAAAGAAAGAGAGAGAGAGGGAGGTCCTTAAGGGAAAAACACCCATGTCACATATGAAGCAGTTGGAGATGCTCCCAAACAGACATTAATGACTGGAAAACTTGAGTCAGTTGTTGTTCCTTCTTCAACCAGCAGGTTGCAGGGTTGCCTTACATGGTAATCAACCAATCTAGAGATGGATTTGAAGCTGAGCTTTTTAAAAGCCTGGGAAGGGATATAAAAATAGAACCAATTAGCATGCCCATCCACTCCCCACCCCAGGTGGCTTAAAACCTTCCTGCCCTCACCCAAAGTGTCAGGGAGAACAGGATCAGTGCCCTTAAAAGGTCTGGATAATGTGAAAGGCTTTTCTTCCAGTGTTCACCTGGGAGAACTCCTGCCAATCGGAATACTCAATACTGAGCTACATTAACAAATAGTCTAATATAGGAGAAGGCAATTGCCTAGGTTGCAAAATTCCCAAGACAAGTGTTCTTTCTGAAATCATTACTCTTGCTCTGGCTAAGGTTGGTTCCTACACACACGCTACTACCACCACTTTCACTAGCACTGTATTATTCTTTGCTATACTTCCCAAGAATTAATATGCACTTTCAGTTCCTATTTCTCACATTCTTCTGCACATATTTTCATGAGGCTCATTTTGGAGCTTTCAAAATAGCTTTTACTTGCTGTAAGAAAGAAATGTTCTCATAAACTGAGGATGCTGGTGATTTTCCTCTTCTCCAGCATCATATAGTCTGGCTCGCTACTGTGGCCTGCCTATAGTGAATCCTTTCCTCACAAGTGGCCCCTTATTTTTTTATTATTTATTTTTTTGATTTATATCCTGCCTTTTTCCTACAAAGGGCTCAAGGCAGCTTGCATCGTTCTCCTCCTCAATCTTATCCCCACAACAACAACCCTGTGAGGTAGGTTGGGCTGAGAGTCTGTGACTAGCCCAAAGTCACCCAGTTGGCTCAGATCATCTGAGTCTCAGTCCCATGCTCCTAACCACTACACCACACTGGCCTTATGTACCCAAATTGCCACATGCACAGAGGGAGATAGCAGCAGGCTGAGGGAATTCTAAAGTCCACAGAAGCAAACAAACAAGAGAGTGTTGTCAGAACAAGTGACTTCACTTACTGCCACGCTGACCAGAGAAATGCATGCTCCAGTCACAACAAGCAGGTTATATTTTTTCGTCCCATAAATGACTGTGCCCTAGAGCAGTTGGTCATGGCACCTTCAGGTTATGCGGCAGCATAGAAATGAAATGAATAAATAAATGAAACTGATCAGAGAAGCGATCCTAGGTTAATCCTAAGAGGTGTCTCCCTGGACCTTGCAAGAGATGTGAGTGTAGTTAAACCAACTGAGAACAGCGATCACAGTGCTATACATTTAACCGGCTGATTGACATCTAGGGTTGGCAAAGAGGCATGTGAAGGAAGACATGATGGAGCTGTACAAAATGATGCAAAATGTAGAGTCAAATATGAAATATTTTCCCCTCTTTTATAAGCAGCCCAGGGTCATTCCACAAAACTAACAGGCAGAAGTTTCAGGAAGGATAAAAGGAAGCACTTCTTCACCCAGGACGTATTTAATGTACTTCCGTAAGATGTAATGATGACTATTAATTTGGGCAGCTTTGAAAGGGGATTGTTATTGTTACAGTTGTATCTTGCCTCTTTTTATCTTGCAAAGAACCCAAGTCGGCTGAAATATTCCTATTCTTCCTCCATTTTATTTTCACAACAACCCTGTGAGGTATGTTAGGATGAGGGTCAGCAAGTGGCTCAGAGTTACTCAGTGAGTTTCATGGCTGAGTGGGGACTAGAAGGCAAATATCCTAAGACCAGCACCCTAACCACCACTCCAATATGCCCATGTAAAACAGGTGCAGGGGAACATAGACAGGTGGGTGCTCTTGTACTCACCTCTTGTTTGTGGGTTCCTGTGGGCTGCTGGTTGGCCACCGGGAGAACAGAAAGCTGGTTTAGATGGGCCCTTGGGAAGATCCAGCATGGCTGTTCTTGTATTCTGTGGTCTTAAATCTTTAGAGGGAGGAGTCTAATGTGACAGAACAGCTCAGGTTTATGATAGGGTGGGAGGAACTGGTGGGATGGGGAATGAAATGGACTATTTTGAAAATGGGCATGGCTGACCATCTGGAACCCAGAACAGAAGCATTGCATGCATCAACATTTTATTGTATATCCCCCATGTAAGAATGTGTGTCATATAAACTTTGTTGCGCTGTATTGCTGCCTGGGAAAACTGTCTTGTAATGCCTGTTGTGGTTCTTCATACAATAAGATCTAAGAAAAAATGCAGACCTTCTGCTAGGTGATTCTAGGTGAATACTAGAATATTTCTGTGCCAGATTAAGGTGGCCCTCTTTTCAGTCTGAAGTACTTACTTGGCCCCCCCAGGAGCTTGAAGGGGATCACCCGGTGTTTCACACGCTCGTTCTTCTGATATCCCTTGTTATTGTCTATTTTTACTATCAGTTTTTGGTTGTTTTCAGGTTTTCATTTTTTCTGATTTTATATTTTACTGTATTTTCATCATCTGTTTCTATGGACTGTGTAAACTACCCTGAGAGCTTTGGCTGTATAGTGGTTTGGTGATATAGAAATGATTATAATAATAAAAATATTTGAAATTTCATCAAGACTGGCTGCAATCCCATATACTCACATACTCTCCAAGTAATTTATGGCTCGATATTCCCAGATAATTATGTATACTCGTACAAGATCGGGCTGCATGCTTCCTATGTATGGCAAGAAAAAGATACTGTCTGCTCCCTCAACAGAGCAAAGGGAAAGAAGTATTGATACTGGAAAAGTCAATAGACTATAATGAAGTATCTTGCAATATTTAGGCAACTGCCACAGAGTCATGCTTTGGAGCATGTCAAGACACCTGCTTTGGGGGTAATTGTGCCTGGGATTCTCTTTTGTGAGATCTCTGGTAACAGCTTGTGATGCAGCTGCTGTAAGTGAAACCAAGGCAGTGGGTGCCTGCGATATGCCACCCGGACAGAGATTCACTAGAATTTTCAGTTCCAGACTTGAGTAAGCCAGCCCTCATGAAGAATGAGATTACCAGCCTTCCCAACAGTCAAATTCAACCAATTTAAGAGAAGCCAGACTGAAAGCACAAAGAGGAAGTTGATCCTAATTACCATGTTGCTTTTACTATGAGAACGAAATGGCTGCCTCCAGCACTGAGGTTTGTGGAGTCAAGTGTTCAGAAAACAGATGCACAGGCAAGGTATGTAAGTAAAATGCCAGAAATAAAAAAACTGCGTTGTTTTAGTGGGAAAAAAAAATTCTGGCAATGCTTCTTGAAAAAAAAGTAGCTGACGGATCATATCTCAGAGCCAAGAGAAGCTGTGGCTCCAATTTGTCTTTTCCCACCCCCTTTAAAAAAATAAAGTAAATCTCCATTCATACCATATATGGTCTGAGAGTTATGTTTTATAGCAATTGGTCCTAATGGGAGGCACGTGACATTTCTGAGTTCCTCTAGTCTGTTCTTCCAGGGAATGCCTGCTGCTGTGACTACGATGGCCAGGCTGGCTGCAGGTTTGGGGGGCCCTGGGGGAAAGATCTCTGTGGTGAGCCCCTCAACCTCTGTCTGCTGGTGCTGGAAGGCGGTGGGGCCAGGGTTTTGCATGATGCCTGGCACCTGAGCCTGGTCACCTTTTAAGCTTTCCACAATGCCCCAGCAAAATGCTATGAGGAGGCCACTGTGGAAATCAAAAGGGTGGCTAAGCACCACCTTGGGCACTAGTTGGCATGCCCAGCTAGAAAAGGGAAATTAAAAGATGGTCCAGGGAGGGCACCAGGGCTTGGCAGCTGCCTAAGGATGCCAGCTTCTTTGATCTAAGTATTAAATGTTCTCAGAATCTAGGCCTGACTTGCCTTTAACACCATCAGCACACGTCAACAAATGCTACAACTAAGCCTACAATCTTGTGCATACTTACCTGGGAAGTAGCCAGTTCTGATGATCGTAAAGGAACTTGCCAACGCCACACATGCAGACACCCCAAACAAACAAGGCACTGGACCGGCTTGCACAGCCAACTGAAATGGTATTTAGGACCATTCCACATATTAGCCCCCTTTTTAAGTGTATAATCATGTCTTTCTTCCCACAGTTCCCAAGAGCCATGCTGTCTGGGTTGTTGTTGTTGTT
>JAIXND010000674.1:83480163-83644338 GCA_023646645.1 Varanus salvator macromaculatus
TTTCATTTGACTCACGGGCTCTTGTGAAAAAGCGCAGCTGTGCCGTTAAAGCAGCTTCCAGTTCCTTCAATTTTTCACTGCGTTCGTTCCCAGTTAGCTTGTTGTGGTTAGCATGTTTCGTCTGGTAGTGCCTCTTGATAGTGAATTCCTTGAAAACAGCCACAGTCTCTTGGCAAATTAGGCAGACACAGTTGTTTCGTATTTCAGTGAAAAAATACTCCAATTTCCACTTGTCCTGGAAGCGGCGGTCCTCGCTGTCAACTTTCCTTTTTTTAGTTACAGTCGCCATTTTAGAAATGGGCACACGCCTTGTGTCACAAGGGTCACGCGGCGAGAGTGCGGACTCAGGTCTACTGCCATCTTCTGGTGAAATATAACCACCAGCCTTGAAGGAGCAGGAGGCAGCAGGGGACAGCTGCTGGAACCGCTGTGGCGTGAAGGGAAAAATGCCAGTCGGCGGGAATGAGTGACAGGCTGAGCCAGCGGGGAGAAGAGGCTGTGGGCCACTCGAAATTTGAAAACGGGCCGCAATTGGCCCCCGCTGGACTTTAAATCCGGGCTGGACTTTGGACATGCCTGCTTTAAGGTTATTAATTGTCGAGTCTACTTTTGGTTTTTGAGATCGGAAGACTACACGCAAAGCTTTTTCTTTCCTGATTTTCAGCTACATCACTTCTAGGTAGAGCTGTGCCATGGCAGAATAATTCAATTACATGAGGAGAAACAGTGACATTTCTCCCATTCTGGGGGAAAAAAAAAGCTGGGAAGTGTTCTGGAAAAAACTGAGAAGGACACTGAAGGATCATGACATTGTCTAAAGCAGTGGTTTTCGACCTTTGCACAGCTGGGGACTGATAAAAACAGGAAAACCACCTTGGGGACTGCTGAGGCAGAAACAAAAATCACATAACAGAGTATTCTGTGTATTAGTTTCTAAACACAATACCAAAAAAAATGAAAATTCTCCAAAACAACCAGAAACCGAGCGACAACAAATGCCAACAAAAGAACAAATTACCAAAATTGGCACAGTGTGGCTCCCATCGAGCCTTCTCTCCCCTCCCTGCCTGCCTCCCTTGCACCAATGCACCCGCTGCAAACGTGATGCCAACCAAGGAAGAGGTAATGGAGCACAGCCAGCCCCTGCACCAGTCCATAGCGAGCAGAATGTGGCCCCCTCACGGATCGGCAGGAATTTCCCATGGACTGGCACCAGTCTGTGGACTGGTGGTTGAAAACCACTGGTTTAAGAGTCTGTAACAACAACCATTAATAACAATAAATGCCTCATGTAGAAAAGCTCTGAGTCTCTTGTGCTTGCTTTTCAGTCTTTGATGAGTACCTGAAGATTGCAGACAAACCCATTGAGAGAAGCATCCGGGAAGAGCTCTCTGGAGACTTTGAAAAACTAATGCTAGCTGTGGGTGAGTTGGTTCTTGTCTTTCTGACTTGAAGTGAATTCCAAAGCCAGCATCACTCGGCTGACTCTGGGATTACATTTGAAAGTATGTTCCCCAGGTGCATCAATTTCCTCCTTAAACAATTTGCTTTCTTTCTTTCATTGGAAACTGGAATAAATGTTTTGAGCTGCCACAAGGAGAGGAAGGGTATAAATGTTTTAAGCTACAATATATATGTGAGCATTGTGAATGCTTTAAAAATTAGACTTGCATCAGAGACAAAATACTAATTTTTGCTCTGTTTGCTTTTTCTTAGTGTTCAAAAGCATTTCCCTCCTTTTGCAATGATTATAAGCTGCCTAGAGGTGCTGTGGCACAGTGAGCCACATCCAAATGTTTTAAATAAAGAAATAATAATTAAACCAATGCATATATGTGCAAACACACATTGCATGCATTGTGGTCTTGAAATGCTTTAGGGCTAAGATCTCACTGGCCTATAAGCAGAACCCTTGAGCCTTTGACTTACTCTGCGTTCTTTACTTCCTTTGCAGTGAAGAATATCAGGAGTTCAGCAGAGTACTTTGCTGAGAGACTTTTCAAAGCCATGAAGGTAAGTACCATTTCAGGGGTTCCAGGCATTAAATTTCTTCCCTGTTGAGTGAGTGGTGGCTATCCACAATACAGCCATTCCAAAGCTCCTTTCAGCAGCAGAAAGTACAGGAAGAGAGGGAGCACCCCATCCATGCCCACCCCATGCATTTCTGTCACCCTTGTCTTGTAGGGGGCAGTGCTCAGAAAAGGGGAGCCTCCTGTATTCATGGAGGCTGTCCTTGCCATTAAGAAGGCCAGAAAATCAGCATTCTCGATTGTATGGCAAGCCTGCATACATACAGGCCACAGCATTCTCTCTCCTCATGTGTTGACTGTCTACTACTAGGGAATGCCTGAATGGGGCTTGAGGGGTCGCGGTGATCAGTACTGAGAGTGTGGTGTGGCTTTCCCCTGTGTGGTCCGGTGAAGTTTCCACACACCCAAGCTGCCATTATTCCCAGGAAGCCAGCTTCCCTCAGCACTTCTCCATCTTTATGCCTATGTAATCATAATTGAAGGAGGATGAATGGTGAGCGTTCCACATAATATCAAGGAGTTGCGATCAACCTGTGCTGGATGTGTTTGCATTCCCCCAGAGGCCCAGGTTTGCTCTTTTGGTGCACTTCTGGATTTGGCTGTAAAACTGGGCACCCAGCAGTAGGCAGGAGTGCATTTGCCCAGCTTAGGCTGATGCACCAACGGTGTCTCTTCCTAGGGATGTCTGATCTGGGCACAATTATGCATACTTCAGTTGAATCCCATGTGCCTGTATGAGGCTGCCTTCAAAAATGGTTCAGAATCTCCAGCTGGTACAAAATGATATGGTGAGATTGTTGACTGGTGCTGGATACAGGGAGCATATTACCTCCCTTGCTACAGCAGTTTCTCTGTTTCCAGAGAAAATCTGAAGTGCTGCATATGACATAGCCCTGGAGACCTGGAGACCAGGCTACCTGAAAGACTGCCTTGCCCCATATAAGCCTGCCCAGTCTTAAGCTCTCCTGGAGAGGCCCTTCTTTCTTTCACGATCACCCTCTGCAGAGGTGCTCTGGGAGTGAGCCAAGACAGGGCCCTTTTGAGGCTGCTCCTGAGCTACAGAACTCCTTGCTCAGGGAAGCTGGGCTTGCTCCTTCTGCTCGCAGGCAGAGACTGCTTTATTCAAGTGGACTTCTGACGTGTAAGCAGTTTTAGTGGGTTGGTTGCTGTTTTTACTCTCTTAGTGTTTTGTTTTTAATTGCTTTAATGTATTTGTTTTATTACTGCCTTTAATCAAATTTTATTAGTGATTATAAGCCACTTTGAGTGCAGTTTGTGGTGGAAAGGTTGGGCACAAGCCAAATCAATAAAGGTTCTAGAAATAAGTGATACTAAGGACAGCCACATCCCTGGAATATGCCTCTGAAGTCAAGGACCTCTGATAGGTATGCTTTTCTAATTGAAATTCACAATGATCTATTAGGTTCCAAGCAGTAAGTGTTTGGCCATATTATTATTTTGCGTTTTTAAAAAACAAGCTTATGACCTTTATTCAGGATTATACCGGCTCATTTCTAAAGACAGAGATGCTGTACTTCAGACGTAATTTGAATCTGCATCCTTGGAGCAGGTTCTGAATCCCTGGAGCTCTTCTCTTTAGATGCAAGAAGGCAGGCTGTGACTGCTTACTGAAGAGGGAAAAGATTTTGAGCATGCTCAGGATATTTATCTATTATTGCTTCTCCTACACTAGTGCATGGGTTTAAAACAGGTTTGGGGGCTAGATGCTGTCACAAGAGCCCCCTGCTCAGGCAGTTGGGCTTCCATGCAGCAGGAGACTGCAGGCCCTGCCTCTCACCATACACGCATTCATTTTGTACGAAGATGAGTCCCATTGTTTAAACAGCACTGAAACAACGAACCATTCTAGGTGAAAATGGGGATTGTCGGTTCCCTATGAGGCTGCTTCATTGAACCCAGTAAGGAAACTAGTGTTAACAATATTCATATGAGAATAACATGAGAACTTGTAAATATGTTTCATTGGTTTCTTTGTCAGGTTCTGTAACATGACCTAGAAGCGAATAGGCAACCTCACTTCAGATATCCATGTCAAAGTATTATTCCAGCTCTTGACCTTAACAAACAGTTCATTTGGAGGATTACATTTAGAATAATGTATTATTGATAAACAGTCATGGAACTAAAGTGAAGCACAATTGGCCAAGCAGAAAACAAAATTTAATAACTTCAGAACAGTTTCAAATCTACCAAATAGATTTGCAGACAGCAACACTGCCGTCAGCAGCACTGATTATGAGACAAAATGCCTTGTTCTTCGTCGTGGCCTCTGTGCATCACACACATGGGTGCTGCGCCTGCGCAGTGCCTCTGGCCGGAGATTGCAAGCTAACGGTTTTTTTAGGCGGGAAAGCTCCGCTCCCCTCCCCCCTTAGACCTATATAAGAGCGGAGCGTCCGCCATTTTGTTCAGTCTTTGCGACCGCCGTCCGCTGTGCCTCGTGCCGCTTCGCTCTCGCTCTGACTATCTGTTCGTTAGCTCTTCGAGATTCTCCCAGTTTTTTGCCCTCGTTCTTCGTTACTGTTCGTATAGTTCCTTCTTGTTGATTCTGTCTTGTTCTTCTTCCTCTTCTTTTTCTATAAAAAAAAAAAAAAAACCAAAAATATATACTTACCCTCTGCACTATCTTCTTTTCTTCTTTTCCAACGATGGCGCAGCGTGCGGCCTTCCGCAAGTGCGCGGAGTGTGGGTCGAAGATGTCGCCTACCGACCCGCACGAACTATGCCTCCTCTGTCTCGGTGAGGGGCATAGAACTGATAAATGCGCACATTGCTTGGCGTTCTCCAAGCAAGCTCGGAAAAACCGAGAAAATCGCCTTCGCAGGCTGTTATGGGATCGGGCTCTCATGCAGTCCGACCCCGTGGTGACTGCTGCGAAATCGGCCCCCTCTGTGGCCCAGCAACGGCGTCCTTCGGACGAAGGCGCCTCGTCGGTGATGGCTCCGCCCGCTTCTCCTAAGAAAAAATCGGAGAAACGGAAGCATTCCGACTCTTCGAAGTCGAGCGGCCACAAGAAGGCTAAGAAAGATAAGCCTTCTAAGCGCCCGAAGGAACCCGAGCGCCCACGGCATCGAGATTCGGGTTCATCAGCGCCATCGGTACCGGGCCCAACTTCGGTACCGACACCACCCGACGCTGTGCTTCAGGAGGCCATGAGGGTCACCCCGCAAGGGTCCCCTAGGCGTGTGATCGACCGCCCTCCAGATCCGCTCCCTACCCTCCCCAGGGATTCCATCTCGGATGGAGAGATACGGGACTCCCCTACACAGGCGAGATCCCCCACACCGATGCCTTCAGTGGCAGCGGACGTCGTGTTGTCTCCACCTCGAGGCCGTCGGAGCCGGTCTGCTGAGAGGCCGATGGACAGCTGGTACCGACCACCGTATCAGCACTGGCCTGATCCTTACTCCGTGGGGTACTACCCGGCCCCTCGGGGTCGTTCCCCATCTTATCGGGACCGTCCTCGCCCCAGGGATCCGAGACGGGACTCTCCGGCACCATCCAGGCACGACAGTAGCCGTTCTCAGTCGCCGCCTGAATCCTCCTCATCGGCTCATCCATACTACGCGGCCGATTCCGACGATTCCGAGATCGACTCGACCTCCCCCGAGGCCGTCATTTCGACTCAGGACCCAGCCTCACCGGACGAGTCGCATGGATCGTTCGCGGACCTGATGGGTCGGTTGGTTCAGGCCTTGGAGATCGACGCTGTCCAACGCCCGGGCCCGTCGTCGGATAGAATTTACGATATTGTGCGGGGAGAACAGTCTACATCCATTGTTCTCCCCCTTATAACAACTCTCAAGCAGGCTATGACCCAACCTTGGGACCTGGCCTCCCACCCCCAACCTACATCGAGGAGGTACGAGACGATGTATCGGGTTCGGGAGGAGGACATCCCCTTCCTCCTCAAACACCCGAAGCCGAATTCGATCGTCGTCGAATCCTCCCAGGGTAGGGAGGCCAGAGGCCACACCGCGCCGCGGGACAAAGAGGGGAGGAAGATTGACTCTCTTGCCCGCAGAGTCTACGCGGCGGCAGGACTGGGGCTCCGCATCTCAAATTACGAGGCGACGTTGGCGCGCTATCAATACTTTCTAATGCAGCGCCTCCACAACGTCGCCTCGACCCTGCCGGACAATCAAGGAGATGTGGCCAAGGTTTTGCTGAAGGAGGCCATGCAAGTGGCCATTCAGCAGTTGTCCACAGCACGCCATCATATGGACACCAACTCGAGGGCCCTCGTCGGTGCCGTGTCCCTCAGGAGGCACGCTTGGCTTCGGAACTGCCACTTCCCCGATGAAACCAAGCGTCGCATCGAGGACATGCCCTTCGACGGGTCCGGGCTGTTCCACTCCAGGACTGACCACAAGTTGAAGAAGCTGCATGAGTCCCGCATGACGGCGCGCCGGATGGAGCTACCACCCCAAACCCGGCGTAAGTGGCAGTGGAACCGCCCCACCTATAGACAGCCCTTCCAGGCTAGGCAGCAGCCCCAGCAGAGGCAAATGCAACAGCGTCGCCGTCCGCAGCCTCAACAACGCTACCAGCAAGCTCGGCGCCGGTTCGATGTGGACAGACGCCAGCGCTGACGGGACGGGCGAACCTCTCCGCTTTCCCATCCAACTCCCACCCCCCTCTCAAGTGAGGGTCGGCTGCAAAGCCGGCTCCCCATTTGGGAGTCCATTACATCTGATAAGTGGGTGTTGTCCATCATTCAGCATGGCTATAGGATTGAATTCGATACCGTCCCTCCATCGAGCCCGATAAAGTTTACATCGTGTTCACCGGTTTTGCTCGATGAGATACAACAACTTTTATCTAAAGGGGCTATTCGTCAATTATCCCCTCTAGACGGACTTCATGGATTCTATTCGAGGTATTTTATGGTCCCGAAACGGGACGGTGGTCTCCGACCAATCCTGGACTTGCGTCCTCTCAATCGTTTTATTCCAACTAAAAAGTTCCGGATGACCACTCTTCAAAATATCCCGCCATTGCTGCGGAAAGAGGACTGGTTCGCCTCCATTGACCTGAAGGATGCGTATTTTCACGTCTCAATCCATCCAGCCTATAGACGCTTCCTTCGCTTCGCTGTTGAATTCGACCTTTATGAATTCATGGTATTGCCCTTTGGACTGGCTACGGCACCTCGGGTGTTTACTAAGTGCATGGCCCCAGTATGTGCCTACCTCCGCCTCCAGGGCGTACAGATCTACCCATACCTGGACGATTGGCTCCTGGTTTCACAGTCTAGAGACGATCTACTTTGTTCTATCAATTTGACGTGCTCCCTGTTGGACAACTTGGGACTTCGTATTAATACGGAAAAATCATTTCTTGTTCCGACACAGATACTTACCTTCATCAGAGCTCGTCTGGATTCGACGCTGGAAAAAGCCTTCCTCCCCCGCGACCGACAAGATACGATGATTCGACATATTCTTCGGATCCGTCGCGACGGCACGGTACCGGCACGTGCTCTCCAAACCCTGCTTGGCCACATGTCAGCGTCGGTCGCTGTGGTGCCTTATGCCAGGCTTCGCCTACGGCCACTACAACTACTGTTCATCAAGTCCTTCAATCCGCAGTGCGATCCACAGTCGAAGCCGATTTGAATCCCATCCTCAGTTCTCCAGTCACTCCTTTGGTGGGCCTCCGTGGCGAACCTGTCTGTGGGAATGCCCTTTCGACAACCACCTCCATCGGTGACGGTTACGACCGACGCGTCCCACTTGGGCTGGGGAGCGATTTGCAACGGCATTCGAACTCAGGGCATGTGGACTCGTTCCGAATCCAAGGAGCACATCAATTTTCTGGAGCTCTTGGCAGTGTTCAAAGCGATTCGCTCCTTCGAGGATGTGCTTCGCCATCGTGTTGTTCAGATAACATCGGACAATATGACGACGGTCTTTTATCTGAACAAACAAGGGGGAACCAAGTCTCCAGCATTAGTCAGACTTTCACTTCGGATCTGGGACTGGTGCATCCCGAAGGGAATTACCCTGATAGCGGTTCATTTAGCGGGTGTGGACAATACCCAGGCGGACTTTCTCAGCCGCCACATGCTTCTCTCCCACGAATGGGAATTACATCCTCGGATATACAGTCAGCTTTTTCGTCTTTGGGGAACCCCGGACGTGGACTTGTTCGCTACCCAGCACAACAGGGTATGCGACCTCTTTTGCTCGAGGGCAGGGATCGGCCTCGGATCCCTAGGGGATGCCTTCATGATCTCTTGGAACCGTCTCCATGTCTATGCCTTCCCACCGATTCCACTGATAACGAAAGTGGTAGCGAAGATAACCTGCGACACCCCATTGGGAATCCTAATCACCCCTTGGTGGCCACGCCAGCCTTGGTTTGCCACGCTTCTTTCCGTCTCCCACGGGGAATTTCGTCGCCTTCCGCTGCTTCCGGATCTCATAACGCAGCAGGACGGAACCGTACGCCATCCAGACCTGCTCACGTTGAACTTGACGGCCTGGCGGATTCGATAGCTCCTGTGCCCTTATCGGTACCGTCAGCACCTTCGTCTTTGCCGGTCCCGGCTACCTCTTCGACATCAGCTTGTAATTTGTCGGACCTGACGGGCTTGGATCCGTCCATCCAGTTTATCCTGGATTCATCATTGAAGCCTTCTACACGAAGGTCTTACTCGGCAAAATGGCATCGTTTCTCCATCTTCGCCGATTCTCACTCGTTCTCTCCACTGGAATCGTCTGTGCCTCAGATTCTTCAATTTTTGCTAGAACTTCATCGCTCTGGGCTTAAGCCATCTTCGATCAAGGTCTACACCGCTGCAATTTCCCACCATCGAGGGATGATCGAAGGGCTTCCGGTATTCTCTCAACCGCTTGTCAAGAGATTTCTGAAAGGACTCCATAATATCACTCCTGTCATAAGACCTCTTATGCCAACCTGGAGTCTTTCGGTAGTTCTTCAGGCTTTGACTAAAGCTCCATTTGAACCTTTGGCTACGATTGACCTCAGGCTGGTGTCTTGGAAGACTGCATTCCTGGTGGCTGTCACTTCAGCGAGGAGAGCCAGCGAGCTCTGTGCGCTCCGTATCGACCCACCATACTTGAACTTTCACAAGGAGAAAGTTGTCTTGCGACTTGACCCTTCCTTTCTACCGAAAGTTTCAACTTCTTTCCACCTGGGACAAGACATCGTTCTTCCAGCCTTTTTTCCATCGCCTACAACCCCTCTTGAGCGATCACTGCATTCTCTCGATGTCCGGCGTTCCCTGGCCTTTTATCGATCCAGAACAGAATCCATTCGGCATACGAACAGACTTTTTGTTAAATATTCCACCGTGAATCAGGGAACCCCTGTTTCTTCGCAGCGTTTGGCGAAATGGATAGTAAACACCATCACTTTGGCATATCAACTTGCCAAGCTCGATTTGCCTGTGGCTCCTCGAAGTCACTCGACCCGAGCAGTTGCTGCTTCTTCTGCATTCGCATCAGGTGTGTCCCTCGAGGACGTTTGTAAGGCTGCTACGTGGGCGACTCCTTGCACCTTTGCAAGACATTACCGCCTTGATGTTCGGGCCAGACAAGACTGCTCCTTTGGAAGAGCTGTTCTTTCATCAGTCTTGCAGTAAGGACACCTTTTTTCCACCTCCCTTTCTGGTAAGCTTGGTATTCTACCCATGTGTGTGATGCACAGAGGCCACGACGAAGAAAGGTAGGTTGCTCACCTGTAACCGATGTTCTTCGAGTGGCCATCTGTGCAGTCACACAACCCGCCCGCCGGCCCCACTCGGTGTCGGTAGGTGGATCTTATCGGTACCGATATGTATTTTTTGTTGTCGGTACCGACCACCTTTGTTTTTTTCACCTGTCCACTAGCTTAACTTCTTGACAGGGAACGTACGTTCGGTCGCAATAGACTGAACAAAATGGCGGACGCTCCGCTCTTATATAGGTCTAAGGGGGGAGGGGAGCGGAGCTTTCCCGCCTAAAAAAACCGTTAGCTTGCAATCTCCGGCCAGAGGCACTGCGCAGGCGCAGCACCCATGTGTGTGACTGCACAGATGGCCACTCGAAGAACATCGGTTACAGGTGAGCAACCTACCTTTTTAGAAGCTAAGGCTGCCAACAAAGCAGGTCTTATAACTAACTCTTCAGCAGGAAAGACCGTTTATGAGCATTGTTCCCAGACAAGACTTTTTCTGGAATGCATTTTATGCTTTCTTATAATGGGAGAAAGTGTTGGTCTCCTTACATATTAGGGAGACTCACTCTAGTGCTATGTGAAGTCCCAAGCCTTGCTTTCTCAGTTATTTCAAGTAATAGCATCAGTGGGATTTAAACAGTTAATGAATAAACCTCGATGATAAAGTGTTTTATGATCGAGTACAGCTGCATTCAGTCTTCCAGAGCAACAGTAAGCATAGATTTCCCCTCCACTTACTTCCCCACAGTGAAATTTGCATGTATTTCCCAATCAGCTATGTGCACATTTTCCAGACTGTGTGAAAAATGAATAACAGAAAGGTGGCAGAAAGGAATGGAGCAAATTGGGTGTCAGCTCCAGTGCGATATACAACAGTCTGCCCTCAAAGAAGCCCCACACAGTTTTTCAGCCTTACCAGGGAGCTGCAGTAACCACAGCAGCAAGTGTTCTTAAAGGGAGCAGCAATAAGGTGTGTGTGTGGGGTGGCGGGGGGATCTCTCCTCTTTCTGGTGTTGCTGGAGATATGAAGGAGTGTCCGAAATGTGGAATGTGTTGAGTACGGCCAGTTCAGCACTTGAACCCAGAAGTTTACATTGCAAAGGAGGAGATCCTATCGCCCCCACACCCTTTTTGGTGAACTTTTTTCAGTTCTCAGCTTGGCAACTCTGTACAAATTATTATATTTATTGGATGTATGTCCCACTTTTTCCTTTCAAGCGACTCAAGGTGGCTTACATCATTCTGCTGCTGCTGTTCTCAATCTTATCTACAAACAACCCTGTGAAGCAGGCTGGTCTGAGTGTTTGTGACTGGCAGAGTCACCCAGTTGGCTCCCTGGCCAAGCGGGGACTACAACTCAGACTGCCTGAGTCCCAGTCCCACACTCTTACTTACTTACTTACTTACTTATTTATTTATAGCCTCGAGGCGGCTAACAAAGAAGATAAGCAACATAAGATAGAATAACATTAAAAATTCTGAGCATCTCGGCAATAGTTTAAAACCAATAAATAAAAACAACAATTAACAATTAAAATATTGTTTAAATAAAAAGGTCTTGGCCTGGTGCCGAAAAACGAATAACGACGGCCCCAGGCGGACCTCTCTGGGGAGCGCATTACATAGGTGGGTGCCACTGCAGAGAAGGCCCTCCTCCAGGTACTCACCCTCCTAATATCCTTCACAGGGGGCTCCCGGAGAAGAGCCTCCTCTGCTGATCTCAGGGGGCGGGAGGGCATATATGGACGCAAGCGCTTCTTTAGATAGCCAGATCTCAATCCATTGAGGGCTTTATAGGTGATAACCAGCACCTTGAATTGGGCCCGGACTTCAATGGGGAGCCAGTGAAGCTGACAGAGAACTGGGGTTATATGAGAACAACAGTCCCTGTCAGCAGCCTGGCAGCTCTATTTTGCACCAATTGAAGTATCCGGACCATCTTCAAGGGCAGCCCCACGTAGAGCACGTTACAGAAATCTAATCGGGAAGTTACCAATGCATGTGTCACAGTCGCCAGGCAGTCATTCTCCAGGTAGGGACGTAGCTGATGGATCAGCCAAAGCTGAAGAAAGGCGCTCCTCGCCACCACCGTCACCTGAGCTTCTAGAGACAGCTCAGGGTCGAGGAGCACTCCTAAACTGTGAACCCTGTCCCTAAGAGGGAGTGCAACTCCGTTCAGGACAAGGTCCAGGTCCCCCATCCCGAAGCCTGACCCACCTACCAACAGAACCTCCATCTTGTCTGGATTGAGCCTCAGTTTATTGGCCCTCATTCAGCCCATTACCTCGGCCAGGCACTGGTTCAGTACAGCCACCGCCTCACCTGGATTAGTTGAGAACAAGAGTTAGACCTGGTATCATCAGCGTACTGATGATTCCGCAGCCCACACCTCCTAATGACCTCTCCCAGCGGTTTCATGTAGATGTTGAATAGCAAGGGGGACAGAATGGACCCCTGTGGAACTGCATTGCATAGCAGCCATGGTGCAGAGCCATAGTCCCCCAGCACCACCTTCTGGAATCGGCCATTGAGATAGGAGTGGAACCACTGCAAAGCAGTGCCTCCAACTCCCAATCCCGCAAGCCTATCCAGAAGGATACCATGGTCGATGGTATCAAAAGTCGCTGAGAGGTCCAGGAGAACCAACAGGGACGCACTCCCCCTGTCTCTCTCCCTGCACAGGTCATCATACAGGGTGACCAGGGCAGATTCAGTACCGTACCCGAGTCTGAAGGCAGACTGAAATGGGTCCAGATAATCAGTTTCATCCAAGAGTGCTTGGAGTTGTCCCGCCACCACCTGCTCTAACACCTTGCCCAAGAACGGGATGTTGGCCACCGGTCTATAATTGGCGGCCGCCTCTGGATCCAGGGATGCCTTCTTTAGGACTGGCCGGACTACCGCCTCCTTTAAAGGGGCAGGTACCCAGCCGTCCCTTAGAGAGGCGTTGACAACCTCCAGGATCCAGGTCCCAATCCTGTGTTGGCTTTCTTGAGTAGCCAAGATGGGCAAGGGTCCAGTAAGCAGGTGGTAGGACGTACTTGTCCAAGCACCTTGTCCACATCATCAGTCCACAGCAACTGAAACTCATCCATCAATTGTGGACCAGACAGCAACATTGGCACCTCCCCAGTAGAATCTGATTCACTAGTAGAGTCCAGCTCGTGACGAATCTGAGCGATTTTCTCCCTGAAATGCTTGGCAAAGTCATCGCAGCAGGCCTTTGAGAGTGGCACGAGCTCTTTCTTTGGGCTCGGGTGTACCAGCCCCTGTACCACCCTGTACCACTCTTAACCACTACACTACACTGCCTCTCAAATCAGTCTATAGGCAACCTTGCCTGTCAATTTACCAATTGCACTGGGCTCACTTTGGAAGTTGAAACTTGCAAGGACATCATCCTGGCCAGGCTAAATGTGTTGGACAGATAAGTGCTCACTCTGAAAGGACAACAGCAGCTATTACAAGCATAACTCTGCAGTTTTTCAACTCAACTGGGAGTAGGGAATGGACTGTTAGATTGGGAGCTGTGGGTATTTCTATGCAGCGTCATTAGCTATCCACACCTACCTAGATAGGCTGGTAGTTAATATCCACCTTCTAGGACCAGGTAGATGATACTACAGCACAAGCATTTTTAAGTATTTCAGCTATAGCCTGGAAGATGTTGTGATAAGCTTTGGATAAATTGAGTATTGATGACTTTAATAGCTTTTATATTCTATTGCTCTTTGTTCCTGCATTCATTAATGTCTTTAGGCATACTGATATTCTGCTCTGCTTGGGGTGGTTGTGATCATTGTGGGTCTGTTGCAGGGTTTTGGGACAAGAGACAACACATTGATTCGTATCATGGTGTCGCGCAGTGAGTTAGACATGCTGGATATCCGGGAGATATTCCGGACTAAATATGAGAAGTCCCTACATCACATGATAGAGGTAAATATTGAGCGAGTGCATCTCAGGGGTTATGAGAAACAAACAGTTTCCTACCATTACTGCTAACTCCTTTTCTTTCTACTTTGTGGAGAAATGTTCCACTTGCACTATTTCAGGCTATGATCATCAGCACAGAAAAACTTGGCCGAATATAGGGATCAGCTTGGGTCAAACTTTACTTTCTAGGAAGCCCATTTGGTCTTTTTGGCATGTATTTCTCCTAGTTCAGAGAGCAGGGCGTCATTTTCAGTAAAAATGCCTCTCATGTGAATCAGACCTTTTCTAAACAAAGCTATTAATTGCAGTGTCTCTTTTCAACTGCTTTACAGAATTAAAGCTTGGTACAAAGGGCACCTTTTCCCCTGTTCCAAGATAATATCCCATTTTCCTTATTCTAAAAAAAATCTGGGAAAGTGTTCTGAAAAAACAGAAGTGAACCTGGAGCACCATAATGTCATGTAAAGGATCCATAAGCAACCATGAGTTGTCTTGTGACTCAGGCAGAAAAGCTTTCAAGAATGTGGTTTGTGGATTTTGGTTCAAAAGGCTTGCACATTTGAAGAACTTCCTAGCATTGCTGTACACTCTTTATGGCATCCCTTCTCAGCCTAGATGAGTCCCTGTAGATTAAGGATGAGCAACCAAGGGCTATTTTTACTCCTGTTAACTTGCCAGCTCCTCTGAGCTGTACTGGGAGGGAAAAAGAAATCAAATTTTGAAAAATGGCTGGTTTGCTTTTGAGACTCAACAGCAAGCCACTTCATAACACTTAGTTGAGCAAAAAAGGGATACACTGAGCTTGCTTACCAGCTAAATTTAACCCTTCTAGCACTCTGTAGCCTAGCCTCCACCAGCTTGGTGCCCTCCAGATGTGTTGCACTGTATATCCCAGTACCCAGTATGGCGGATCTGGAGGACACCAGGTGTAGAAATCTGACTGTAGCTACTATGCTTTGTAGATTATTCTGGTTGATTTATTATTTTATTTTATTGCACAGTTGCAGGAAGGAAGGGGACTGTGTGTTCCCCCCTTCTAGATTTTTTAATTCCGAAGTCCTGCTAGCTTCAGCCAACATGGCTTATGGTAAGGGATGGGGGGGAGCACTAGGCCAAACATCTGGAGGGCCCCAGGTTGAGAGAGCCTGCTTTATAGCACAGAGGACTTTAAATAGTGACTCTTAAATGATTCTGCATGCCACACACTATTGACCCTTCCTGCTGAACTTACTAAAATTCCCAGTAAGTAAATAAATGCACCAACTATTGGGGAGTTTCGTAATTTCCACACTGGGAAAGACTGATCTATGGTGGGTGGAAATGGGGCTTGTGGCGCATCAGTTCTCCTTTGGAGCAGCGCAGGCGTTTTGGTGGGATGGGTCTCATATGTGGTGCTCTAAGTGCCCCTGTGGAGGAGTTTCATAACTTAGTGACCTAAAATGCAGTTCTTAATCCCTTCCTCTCATTTGGGGCAGTGTCTCTGGGTGGCTTGTCTGTAGTGGCTGGTGTCTGAGTGTATTTCAAACCTGGACCGTTTGTCTTTTGTGTGGTTCTTTACAGAGTGACACATCTGGAGACTACAAAAATGCGCTGCTGAAGCTGTGCGGGGGAGATGATGAGTAAGCCCTGCTGCCGGTTGAAAGTTGCACTATGCCTTTTACTTCCCCCAACAAGGCTAGACAGTTCCAGCTCTGTCTCAGTGGCATAGCCACCTCTGATGGGTTAAGAGCATAATAACTTGAAACCCACCCTAGTGCTGCCTGAGACCAGGCTGGATGTTCTCGCAGTGGGCTTGCATGTCAAGACACTTGGAGTTCACATACGTGGTGGGGGATGAGGGTGCGTACTGCCGATAGAAAAGAAAGATGTTCTGATTTACTAGTTACGCTCCAGAGTTTTGTAAAGTTGTAATTCCCTCTTTCACATCTGAAAAATGCATGCATTTTTGCATGTATGGCCTAGTGCCTTTGGAAGGTCCAAGCCAAATCATCTTTTCTCAATGGCAGTGTCCAGCTGTAGGCTGCACAGGCGTTTTGGCTCCAAGAGCTGCATCCGCTTTGGAGGAGAGTGGGGACTGCAGGAGAGGGGAGCTTTTACTTCACCTCCATTTCAGCAACCGTGCATAAGTTTACTGCAAGAGGGAGGCTGCTTTGGGGGTGCTGAGGAGCAACCCTAGCAATTCCTCTCCTCCCATCAACCCCAGCAGGTACTGCTGCTTCCCCACCACTAGAATTCCCAGACACTCTGGCAGCCAGGGGGTGGGATTTATTGTGGGTGTCCCAGGGCCACATGTAGCATGTGAGGTGTGCACCCCATTCAAAGCCAAAACTCTCACATTGGGATATATGAAAGAAGATTTCCATCCTAGTTTGTCCAATAGCAAGGACTACCAGGGATTCAAATCTGGTTTTGAGGCACTTTTTAGGCTCTGGCCATGGCAATTTCTAACTGGGATCCTTTGGGAGGTCAAAGTCCGGTCCTTGAAGCAATTCAAGGACTGGACATGTATTTTACCAACCAAGCCCTTTAAAGGAATTTTAATTGATTTTGTATAATGAGATTCTGATGGAGATTAAAAAATGTCAGGAGCACCACACATTACTTTTATGTTGTGATTAGCAGATGGATAATTGCTTGCCTGAACAGCCCAAGGTAGAAATGGACCTACTTCTGCTTTCTGCTTCGCCAGGCCCAGGGCCTGTCCGTGGAAACCCTGGCTTTTCCTACTATGCCAGCGCAGTATCTGAATGGTACTCTAGCCCTTTGCCCTCTGCTGTGGTCTTGATCTTCCCCTGCACAGGGGAAGAGGTCCCATTATTAAAGTGCTCTGCACCTTCTCTGCACTCAGCAGAAAAACCAAGTGGTTGCTAGAGGAGGAAGCCTCCTGCTTCCATGCCCAGCATAGAAAAGCAGTTGGGTTGCTGCAGGACAGAAGACTAGGGGTGCTCTGTCTCTCTTCGGTTACCCCACAGAAGGCTACTGCAAAGTTTTGCACACTCTGGGCTTATTTACAAGGTTTACTTAAACCACAGAAATGCCACTTGTGTCCGGCTTGAAATGAAGGATTTGTAATCCAAAGTCACTTTCAGGTGGGGCTTTGAAGCTGTTTTGTTTCATGGGAATGGAGGGTGGGGAGGGGCGGGAAGGGCACTCACAGGTTTGCACGAGACCCAAATCATCATGTGTTCCTGTGTCTGCACCAAGTTCACAGACCTTGTGTCCTCCTGTCCCCTCCCATTTCAGTGCTGCAGGTGAGTTCTTTCCTGAAGCTGCGCAGGTGGCCTACCAGATGTGGGAACTTAGTGCAGTGGCCAAAGTAGAGGTCAGAACCCACCCACTCTCTTCTCCCCATCCATCCCTTGCTGGCTTGAAAACCACGGCTGCTACACTCTGCGTGCTGCTGATCCCCTTTCTGCTCGGCCTCTTGGCTGTTGTTCTGTTCGGTGGACTGCCACTAATATATAGGACCACATACCTTTACACTTGCTCTTTCTTACTCTTTAGACCAATATGGCTTCATAGAGAATATATACTTTTTCTTTTCCCTTTCTCTGGTTTTGTGTGTGTTTCTGAACTAGCCTTTATGACATGCTGGTAACTCATCAGTGCACATTACTGTGGATTATCTCTGGTGGCAAGATGGAGAATGTGTCTAATGAAAGTATTTTAGCTGCCCACATGCACACTGCACAATTGCCCTAAGCTTGCTTCAGTGCAATCCCCTGAGTACTTAAGGTTGTAGAAGTGTGCCTTCTGGATCCTTGTTTCTTGCTTAATTTAACGGAGTACTCATTTACCATTCATTTATTGGAGACTGAACCATAGTGCTGCTTTATAAGATCAAGTTATAAGTAAAGATCTTCCCTTTTTTGCCCCTACTAATCACTTTCAGGGGGTGAATTCATGTGTCACATGTTTCATGGGATAATTACAGCTATCATTGATTGCTTCAACACGTAAACCGAATTATCTCAGATTATTATCTCATGTCAAGTCATATGATGCCTGACTGTTGGACACAAATTGAGAAGTGGTAATAAACTGCTTTGGCAATTGCATTCCCTGGAACGGACTGTGTGAACTCACCCTGGTTCTTGTGCATGTGAAGCTCTTAGCAGGCCTACATTCAAGTAATCCCATTATCACTTCAAAGAGAAATTTGACACCAGACTGAAGTAATGGTCGAAGGGTAGCTGGTGTGGATTGAAGGATTCTTTGGGGACCTTAATTGTCAATGAAAGACAGGACAACTCCCCCTGCCCCCCCCCCCACACCACCCCCAACTCTGGGAGATGCATGGGAAGTAAATCTATCTAGATTCTTTCAATTTATTTTTATTCACTGTTTTGATCTTTAAAATGGAGTAGCATGTTGAGCGTGGGGCAGGATTTTAAAATTACCCTTTTTTTGGACAGTCTTTCCTGGCTTGCCTGTTTTTTCCCCCTTTGTCTAAAGAAAAGGAATGGTACCTTTCCAGCTTGCTATATTCCTGATAGCTGCCTTGCCCTTTTTTCTCTTTCTCTTCCTACCTTCTCATATCCCACCCTTTGCTAGACAGAGTTTGAATATAAATTTCTGTTTCCATAGCCAAAAGGAACCATTCGTCCAGCTGCAGATTTCAGTGCTGATGATGATGCCAAGGTGCTGAGGAAAGCAATGAAGGGTTTTGGTATGTAAGGCTTTGTGTGAAGGGTTTTTCCATTTATGCAGTGTGAAAAGAACCAGTCCAGAGGAAAAGCACTATCAGTAGACTCCCAGGAAAGAAAGGAAGATAGAATAGTTTAAGTCCACACTTCCCTGAAGCAGAGTTTTTCTGCCCTGAACTTTTCTTAGTGCCGGATGCAATGATTCTGTAGTGTGTATAGAGCCCTCCAGGTTTGCAGAGCTGCAGATCAGAGCTCCAGCCCTCCTCCGCCCCCTCACAGCCAGCGTGGGAAGAATCAGGCTGACTGCTCTGAAGTCAGGGAAGTGACCTCAGAGAGGGCTAAAGGGGTCAGGGAGGGGTGGAGATGGAGACTGGAGCAACCAGGATAGCAGCAGCCCTGAGGACTTTCCAGCGTTCTTCACTCCCCCTCTGAAACACCATGGAGAGGCAGCTGAAAACAGTCACCTAGTGAAAATGCAGAACAGGACTCAAACAATGGTCAGTTCCACTTCTTCTGTTCTGCACTGGATGAGTGTGAGCTTCCGAGTTTGAGGGTTTTACACTTTTCTCCTTAAGATTGTGCCCCAAGTCTGCATCAGCTTCCCCCATTTCCCTACCCAATGGTTTGACAAGCACATACTGGGAATGGCTGGTGTGGACTGTATCTCCTCCTATGTGGTATATTTTAAGTAGCACTCCGTTTCTAGGTCTTGTTTCAGTAAGGCCGTTTATGGGTTTTAAAGGTACTATACAACATTTCTCATACCTGGACAGTTACTCAGTAAATGGCTTCCCCATCAAGCAAATTGCTTCATGTAGCAGGTTGGAGTGCTGATACCTGCATAGATCTACTCCTGAGTGAGTACCCTAGACTGGTGGTGGACAGAAGGTCAAGCTGTATGAACAGAATGCTCAACTAGATGCACCCTTGATCCAGTTCAGCATGGCTCTTCTTGTGTCCTTCTCTCCAGACAGTTTGGACTTCAGGTTCCTGCCACCATGGTCAGTGGTCAGGAATACTGGGAACTGAAGTCCAAAACATCTGGAGATCTACTTTCTGCCCACCCCTGCCTTAGATAGCCATAGCATGCAGGTCATTTCTCCCTCTGCATCACATGTCTTGTTGTTCTGCCTCTCCCGGAGCCATAGTTATGTCCCTAGAAGGCAAGGCAAGTGCAGAAGAGTGGTTCTGCTTAAAGGGCTAATTTGGGACTAAAGTATGCTGAGATGCCAGTTGTGTAGGAAAGATTGATTAATATTATTGTTTAATTTAGGTTTTTGTTTTGGTTTTAGTTTATGTTTAACTTATGTTTAATTTATGTTTAATTAATTTATGTTTAATGTTTAATTTATGTTTAATAGGTTTAATTTATAATTCTGTTCATGTTTTTATATTATAACCTGAGATGGGCCAGTTTTTAATTTTGTTATATGTTTTTAATAATGCACCATGTTGTAAGCCGCCCCGAGGCTATTGCAAGGGGCGGCATATAAATTTTTAAATAAAAAATAAAAATAAAATTGTTTTTCTCAAGCGCCAGTTGACTTTATAGCATTGTAACTGCAGACTGGCGATAGGGAGGCCAGGTGTGTCACCTGCTGTGACCTGAGTTCTCTGCTGAATTTTGCTGCTTAAATGTAAGGTAAATGGTGGATGGTTTCAATTCTGAATACATATTAACTTGATCAAAGATGGCATAAATACTATCAGGCTATGCACATATGTTTATAGAAGTATGTAATTCTAGGAAAGACAGATTACTGTTACAGGAAACACTAAGAGTAATATCAGTTAATCATTCTGATTAAAGATGCTTATGAAATAAGAACTTAAAGTGTTTTTAAGATTTCCAGTAAGTCACAAATACTGGAAGGCAGTGTTTTACAAAATGCAAATTACTTCACCCTGAAGGCCAGGTTTCTGAACTTGCGAAAGGGACATGCCAATATGTATTCAGCGGCTCCTGATGCCAAGGAATCACCCATGTTTCCTGCTGCTTCTCTCTTACAAAGAAAATCCATTAAGCAGAAAAGGTGGAACAGTTGCACACTGCCCTCTCATTGGTCTGTCCAGATGCACCCCAGCTGCTTAATCTTGCAGTAAAAGCTGGCAAGCTTTACAAGGGTACTCGCATGTTTTAGTTGAAAGTAAGGAAGAGGTTTCTGAGGCAACTTGGTTCCCTGCCTTTTCCCATGTCTGGAAATAGGCATGAGGCGCTAATGCCCCATGGAGTGCTGACTGATTCCAGCACTGCAGAGCAGCAGTGTTGCTGCATCATGGCAAGAGTGCTCCAGCTGTCCCCATCAGAGAGAAGGAGCCCTTTCTTCTCTTCAAGGTTGGGAGAAGAGATGTCTGCCTATGAACAAATGAAATCTCTTAGCCTGCTGCTTCCTCAAATTTCCAGTAGGAGGCAGAACTATCTCAGTAGCTCTTAGTTATAATTGGACGGAAGAATGATCTGAGAGAGATGCAAAAGAGATGTATCATCCTCATAAATATGATGATCCTGCAGCTACATATAGTCCTGATGCTATGATTTTTGTTTGGCTGAGTAGGAGATGTTATTTGGAAATGAAAATAACAGATGATCTCAGTTTGGTTGTAGTCACGAGATAGGGAAAATTGCTCCCTACACACTAAGAATAAGTTTCCACTTCTTGACAACCCACCCTGTGAATAAGTGATGTGCAGTGGCTGTTCATGAAACAGATTGTCGGGTTTGCTATGCTACGGGTTGTTGTCCTGCTCCTGTCCTCCTCCCTCAGAAGACCCATTTAGTCTCTGCTCCCTGCTATAATTGGTTCTTTTTAGAAAGGTTTGCTTGGAACTCCATAGTTTTCAGACATGGGCATATACAATGAGAATACAATGCAACAACAATAATAATCGGCATTCATGCCTGCATGTGTCCCTGTTAAAAGCAGCAACAATCGTGCTTTAGCGGGGCTGTCATTTTCTGTCAGACTGGTGATCACAAAACATGATCTCCAAAAATGAAAAAAAATATGTAAAAGAGGGAGAAAGAACCATGGTGAGTGCAGAAGGGTTTACAATGGTGGTGGCAGACATGGAGCCAGTGGGGGCTGTTGCAGCTTGCCATTTGGGCACTGGTGGAGTGGCTGGTAGTGGCCCAGGTGAGTTTGGTAAGAGTTGCAATAAGTTTTTGCCACTCTTACCAAGAGGCTCACTTGCTGCTTCTCTTCAAACATGATGGGGATGGTTTCCCCAGGTTCAGACAGCACATTAACCCATCATGGCTGAAACAACCCCTCGTACATGGGTTGTCTCAGTGAAAAAATGCCATGGTTTTTCAGGATGAATTTTTGTCCCCAAACAAACTACCCTGCAGGAACCAGCCTGGTTTGCACAATGAGATGGCCTACTGTGCTTATTGCTCACACTGGACTGTGAAGTCATGCAAACCTAATTAATGGGAAGAAGCTAAATTTGCCAGAAAAAGTGGGTATTTGCTAGTGGGGATGTACTGTAGAGAAGTCCTTTTTTCTTTTAGGAACATTCAACAGCCAGGAGAAAATTTCTGCTATATTTCCAGTCTGGCTTTGAATGAAGTCAAGTGGTGGGAATCGTTAAGTGGTGGGAATGGTTGCTTGAAAGAAAAGGAGAAGATAGAACATTATAAAGTTGCATTTTTCTGAAGTGCGCTCTTGGCGATAGTTGCAATGCCTTAGAAGAAATGTGCTTTTTATTTCATATTGAGGCTATTCTTCTTAGAAAGTAAACAGCACATTAAGTGCAAATGTGCATGCTCCTTTTTTCCAAGGGAAAAAAAACATTGATACCAAGCTGTCAAAACCCTAACCCCAAACCACCAGTACTCATTACAAGAGAAATTTAAGGAATCATCACATGGTGGCTAGAAGAAGGTCAATGGGTCTTGTGTAGTGTGGCTGCTGTGGCAGAGACCTTCTCTGTACCCCTTCTGCATTTTTGCCCCCTCCAAGTTCCTTGGCTTAGCCTGAAGGGAGAGGACTTGAATTTCTGCCTACAGTTTCTTTGGTCAGCTTTTGTTTGGGGTGCCCCAAGATCTGCAGCCTGTGACGTAGATTGGAAAGGCAATGAATGCTCCAGAATGCTCCATGGCACAAGTGAAATTTCGAATTCTGCATATTTGTAAGATTATTTGTCTCAGAGATTTTAAGCTGAAATGAGAGTGAATGCCCTCCCACTCCTTCCTCAGCCTGATGACTGGGTTCAGACATGATAATCCACAGTCAAGGGTCAAGTATGGGTTATCTCTAAACCATGAATTTCCACTGAAACACAAGTTGGGTATGTTTCTGAATTCAGCTATACTAACCAACTGTGAACAGCCAGTGAAGAGAACCCATGATTTGTTGTCAGGTCGTGAACTGTGAGCTGTTTATCGTGAACAAACATGGTTTATTATTGCAGCTGGGTTCAGACAACATAATAACCCATGGTTCAGTAGCAACTCACAGTTCAGCAACAACCTATACTCCGCTTTTGTACATAGCTTCTGTATCACGTTGTCTGAACTCAGCCCAATGAGCTGCTTCCCTCCCATTGTTGTCTGGGAAGAATTTTATTGTGTTGCTCCATAGGTGAATTTCAGAGTCAAATCCAAATGTACTTTCCATCTAGAATTAGTCTCATAAGTTGGCAAAAACTCAATGAATCATATTTTCTATATATTTGGGTTTCAGGGACTGATGAAGATGCTATCATTGAGGTGGTCACACATCGGAGTAACACCCAGAGGCAAGAAATCATAAAGGCATACAAGTCTCATTACGGCCGGGTAATTAGCTTGAGCCTCTTACTACAATGTCGCTTTGCCCACCACACACACACACACACACACACACGAGTCTGTAATTCACTGCTTCTGTTTCCTCCAGTTCCCATAGGTTTCTCCTGCTTCAAAAATAGCCAAAACGCTCTTTTTAAAATAAAAGCAAAAAGCATAAGCACTACCTTTCTGTTGACTGCCTTCATATATTAAGGATGTAATTAGAGGAAATCTGTGATCTGATCTCCTTCTGACATTTTCTAGGCCCATTCTTCTGAATATTCATGCAGAGGGAGAAAATGAAGAGAATGAGATTTATTATGTATCTGGGCCAACTGCACTGTATTTCTAGCCCTTCTTTCAGAAATACATTTTTTAAAAGCTGCCTCTTGATAGTTAAAAGCAAAGAAACAATTTTACTACCTTTATCAATTACTTCAAGAATTGGGGTGCCTCTACTTCTTAAATGTATATCATGCAGGACCTTTGTTAGATCAGCTAACTTCCACCCAACTCCCAAAAACTCCCAAAATAAGTAACATCTTACTCCATGAGGAGATCTGGAGAACATGAAAGCTTGTACTTTTTTCTTTTGATGATCTTTGAGTTGACTTTAATAAAGTACCACATGTACAGATTTTAGAATCTTTCTCAGTGCCAACACTGTTTCTTTTGTGTTAAGGGGTGGTTTGGGGGGATTCATTTATACAGATTTAGACTGAACAGGACTGCTTGGGAAAGCAGTGGCTGCTAAGCTGTCTATAAATCATCTTATTTGCTGTCAGAACAACTCCATCTCTAGAGTCTGGTTTTGAGGTCAACAACGTTTCTTCTCTCTTTTCTGTGCTCTTCCCCCTCCTCTGGCCATGGCTGCTTCCTACTAGTTAGGCAGTTGCTTCCTATGGGGCTGGGTCAACTGTGTATCTAGCTCAGTGTTGTCTGCCTTGTCTGGCAGCAGCTATTTGGGTTTTGGCTCTGTTTTATTTCATTGTTTCCCATGACAGGATCTGATAGCAGACCTGAAATCTGAAATTTCGGGGACTTTGGCAAAGGTTATCCTTGGACTGATGATGACACCAGCACAATATGATGCAAAGCAGCTGAAGAAAGCCATGGAGGTAAAGTAGAGTTCTTCCCTGTGGAGAACGTAGTGCAAGTTTCCTCGGGGAGTGGACATCTACCACTTGATCTACCATGCTTGCAGGTGCATTCAGCGGTGCCATTGGGAAGCATCAGCAAAGGCCCCATTCAGCAAAATAAAGAGGAGCCCTTTAAGTGCTTACTGCATTTTGGAATAAGTGAAGTAATGCCAATGACCACACAAAAAGGGGACCTCCTAAGTTCAGAATGTAAAATCACCAACTGTGCCACTGGGTGCATTGCAACCTGCCCACATCTTGATATGGTTTTATGAGTGGTAGCTTGCTTAACTAATTCTTGCAGCAGACTGGAGTGAAGCAGAATCTCCTACATTGAGTCAGAGTTTAGACAAGATGGCCTGTAAGAGCCCCTTGCATGATTCCTTTCTGGCTTTGGTGCTGAAAGGGTCAGTGTTGCAGGATCATTCCAAGTGGAGAGTGTCCAAAGGATGCTTGAAGCAATGATAACAGCAAGAAAGTTCATATGAGGGGAAGACGAGACGTGCAGTGACTTCCATTGCTCGCTTGTGCGCTCAATCTCGCGTGTTCTGTGTGTGTGTGTGTGTGTGTGTGAGAGAGAGAGAGAGAGAGAGAGAGAGAGAGAGAGAGAGAGAGAGAATAATGGTTCAGAGCACACAGTCCTGGGTGTGACACAAGGATCCCCAGAATCAAAGGCCAGTTCTTCAAACGCAAAGCATGGATTGCATGTGCTGCAGGCACTGGTTAAGCTTCAGGTGAGGCAGCCCCTTGAGAAGAACGGCAGGTGGGAAAATCCTCTACTCTGCTTTTCCATTCGTGAGATCTTTAGCCCTTGGGAAGACGAGGGTTCGGGTTAAGGCTAGGCCCTTTCTTTTAATCCAGCATAACTGGCTCAGACTGCATCTGGTTCCTCTAGTTGGCTCTTCCTCAAGCTGCTCTTGCTTAGCTACAGTTTGAAGGGGTGAGTCTGTAGACAGCTGCAGTGACCCTTCTCCCAGCACTAGACAATTCTAAAGTCTCTTTGAAAATGTTTTAGCAGTCAAGTATCTTTATGCTTTCAGGGGGCCGGAACGGATGAGAGTGTCCTCATTGAAATCTTGGCTACTCGGGACAATCGGGAGATCCAAGCCATTAATGCTGCGTACAAAGAAGGTGAAATGCTCTGCAGACCCAGAACTTATTTTGAAGGACAAGATGGCTGCTTAACTTAGAATTAACAAAAAGCTGTGAAAATGAGAATGGGTGCATTAATGAAATGAGGTTGCTCTCTAGATGCTTGTATTGCTGGTGTGGTGTAGCAATATCCAGATATCGGAAGCCAGTGTAGTTAGTGGTTAGTTTGTTGGGCTGGAAATTGGGAAAACTAGGTTCTATAGTCCCTGCTTGGCCACAAAACTCACTGGGTGACTTTGAGACAGTCACTAACTGTCATTCTAATCTACCTCACAGGGCTGTTGTGAGGGTAAGATTGAGGAGAAGAAAGCCATATGAGTTCCTTGAAAAGGAAGAAAGTGGGATATAAATCTAAGAAATAAAATCCTTCAGTATGCATGATTGTTTTGTACTCCATATCATCATAAAAACAAGACTGGTATTCCCATTTTATGCACTGTGTTGCTACATTAGTTTTCAGAAGGGTGGTTCATGAAAGCCACAATAAAGTTGCTCATCTTTTAGATCCAGAAGAGTCTTTGCTGGCGCACTAGGTTGTTCTTTGTGTGCAACTATCATCTATCATTTTGCAGGTATATAATGAGTAACAATGAACCTAGGCAAACAGGTGTTCAGAGGGGAAGCGAGATGAGGTTCAGTCTCTGATGTATAATCTATTATCTCCCTTATGAAGTCCTTTTCTCTTCTCCTCTTTTATTTCTGTAGCTTACCATACTAGTTTGGAGGATGCACTGAGTTCTGACACTTCCGGACATCTCAAAAGGATCCTCATCTCTCTGGCTCTGGTAAGGACTCATTCCTTAATAGCTTTCATTTAAAACAGAACTTGATATTGCCTGTTCTGGCATTCATGAAGAGGTGCAGATTTTGTAGCTGCCACACAAAAGTAGGGTTATAATCTCTCTTCCTTTTTGGGGTGTGAGAACAAGGTTGAAGTCACCTTGACAACAAGAAACACTGACAACAGCAGAACCGTTTTTCTGACACAAGTGCACTGATGAGGGTAGAGATTGCCTGTTTTGTGTGCCTTGAAGAGAGGAGAGGCCTGGCAAGGGGGAAAAGGCTGGCAAGCTATATGCAGTCTGGTAGCTGATTTAAATGGCCTTATCTTTTCTGCCAAAACATAGTCTCTCTCTCCTCCCACTCACTGTTTGAAGCCAATAAAAATAACCCAATCTATCATGGATGGAATTTTTCTTCCACATGCTGATGATCCCCGTGTATATTTGCATTTATTCATTTATTGCATGTACGTATTTATTAGATTATCTGAACAATTTAAAACATAATGTCAAATCACCTCTTGCAAGTGTCTTTTAGGAATGGGGGTGGAGTGAACTACTGATACACATTCATTTTCTATTAAGCAACCAATTACCATTAAATAAAGAATGGTAGGGGTAGTGCAATGGACAATCTGTTTATATTGCAAATAGTAATGCAGCAGGATTGCTGGTTGGTTGGTCTCTAGCACAGAGGAGACCATTTTGGACCGACTCGGGACCAGCTCTCTTGCAGCCTGAAGTAGTTTATCACTGCTTCAGTTCCACCTTTCATTCTACCTGGGCCTGCTCTGATTCGGGGGCTGCAGTTGTAGTGGAGACTTAGGGCTGTCAGCCTTAGTTTAAATTGCTTGGTTTAAGCATCTCTAATTCTGCACTGGATTGTCGATGCGCCCCCACCGCCAACGTTTGTTGGGTATTTGAGCAGAATCCTCCCTCTCCACAGGGACAGGCTGTCCCTCCATGGTTTACTTCTGCTGGATGTGAAGAGCAGAAGGGCAGCTGGGGCATTCTGGAGAAGGGCAATGGCGGTTGTGGTCATGGCCTTTTCTGAGCCACGGTAGCTGCCGTCATGCCTGTCCATAATGCACTCCTCTATGGCACTGTGAGCAGTTGGAGGGGGCGGGGGGGGGTTAACCTCACTGGAGTACAAGGAAGGAGATCCAGGACAGTGGGGCTGTTAATTCCCCAAAGTTGTTGCCTGCTGGCATTGGGCCAGGCTGGCTGTTGGTCTTGGCTTAAACCCAGTGACTCCTGCCTTGTGCAGCTTTATTCACTGTTTTTTCAATGTTTTAACACAGGGGAGCCGTGATGAAGCAGGAGAGGACTTTGCCAAAGCTCATGCAGATGCCAAGGTGAGAAGTGCACACTTGGCTGTATGTGGAACATGAACTGACTGCAGGTGCAGGGACCAATATTTCTTATTGACACTGACTGAATTTTGCCTGTGCTTTTTAACTAAACCTCTGTGCACTCTATGAAATAACATGCCCGTGGCTCTCAATACATTGAAGATGAAATGAATAGGCTATGGAGCCAGTCTTCTAAAATATATTCTAGTCTCTCAATTAAAAATAAAACAAGCCATCATGCAAGTGACATCCTGAGTGCTCCAAGGCCAATAAATAAAGTACTGTACCATCTTTGAAATGCATTGACTTAAAAGTAGCCATTGCTATTTTGGGAATTCAGTTCTGCTAGTGAATGTTATAGCAAGACAGTAGGTGGGTTTGCTTGGTACAACAAGCAGCACTGCAGAACTGGCTGCACAGTGTGGCTTGTTTGCCCCAGGGACCATCATGTGCACATCAGCTGAGTGGGCACATGATGGCTCTGCAGCCACTTCTTCTGCCCTCCTGCCTCTGTACTCTGGCATCTGTCCCAGGGGGTGCAGCAGGAGCAGCAAGGTTTCCCCTGTACCCTGTAGGTGTTACAAAACCGTTACAGTCTCACTGTGGCTTGGCTTTTATTTATAAAGATGTTTTTTCTGCAATCAGGTGACAAAACTCTCTTTGAGAGGTTTGGATGACACACCAAGGGTTAAGTGAAAGGCCTGTTGGGGTGGATTTTCAGCCACAAAGAAGCCACCTTGCAGGAAGTGCATCAGGTTCAGACAACACACTAAGCCACATAGTCACTGTGCCCTAAGGGTGACTTCATCATCATCACAACTTCACATGTTGTGCAAAGGATCCTGCTGCTTGGCCTGGTAATGGGTTCCCTGATAGTTAAAACAGCAGATAGCGTGTTCTGATTCAAGCTGTGAACATTAACTCTGGTGGCAGCCTTAGAGCACAATCCTTTGTTCTTAGGCTGTGTATGGGGAATGCTGGAGTAGCAGGACTTTTCTCCTGTCTAAGCCTGCATAGGGTTGTACCCTTAGTGTGCATAGTGGGAAGACACCTGGAAACTGAACCACATGTTGAAAATACACAACTCAGCCATACTTGCAGCAGCTGTGGTTCCTAGTGATAATATACAAAGGAAAAACGCTTCTAAGTACCCTAAAGAAAACTGATTCCAAGTGTTTTGTCAATGGTCGTGTTCACAGCTGGTGATGCTAAAAATACTTAAAACATTCACATTTGTAAATTGAATTTTTAACAGTTTCATTTAACTAATGTACTGTATTTTTTGCTCTATAAGACTCCCCCACTGAAAAGTAAGGGGGAATGTCTGTGCGTCTTATAGAGTGAATGTGTGTGTGCAGTAAGTTTGTCAGATGTGCAGCCCATGGGGAAGTGATGGGGAATGTGCCTGTGATTATGTGCCCATTTGATTCAGAGTATTTTTTTCTTGTTTTCCTCCTCTGAAAACTAGATGCGTCTTATGGTCAGGTGCGTCTTATAGAGTGAAAAATACGGTACATTGTGCCACTTTTTATGAAGGAAGTTCAGAAATTCTGCAGTATAGAATAAAAGTCAACGTGTGAAATCATTCTATCATCTGGTTTTCTGGTAATATTCTCAGCTTCCTAAGATTTGTGCCATACTTCTTGTTCCATTGACAATACACTTGATCCTGCTTAAGTCCTGGAGTTAAACTACATGATATATTAAATACATCATATGCCTCTTATCCTCTCTCTGATTTTTGCATATCTGTAAATGTGTGAGCCCCAAATCAGGATTGGAAAAACACGTGTAAAATTATTCAAGTCCCATTTGTTATCTTATATTGTTCTCATGCTTGTCCTTAAATCCAAGCATATAAATTAATGATTAAGACATACTGATAAACTGTGGTTTATCCTTACATGCATGAGCCTCAGACTTGCCGCCTGCTCTGCCCCACCTAGTGCTTTCACAAGATTAGATGCTTCTACTTCCATTTTAAGATAATTGCAATTGAACATTACATCTGAACTGTGGTCACTCTTAACCATGGTTTGTTGAAGCAAGTCAGTTTCATCAAGGTTTGAAATTTACTTGTTTCAGTAAACACTAGTTAAGACTAACAATGCCTTTTGTCCAAGTTTGGACATAATGCTAAACTGCAGTTAATTAAAAACAGAAGGGAAAACTTCCTTGATCCTCATGTGTCTGCCAGATAGTGGGGTAGCAAGTGAGCCTGAGGCTTGTCCAAGCTCATTCATGTAATGGAAAACTCTTTGTTATGATTACATCCAACAAAAGCTGCTGTCTGAGTCCTTTGCAAATTTAGCTCAGCCACCAGCATCCTCAGTACAAGGTAGTGCAACTTGTCACCAAGTGCATTGTCAGCAAATAGCTACCCATACTTGCCTGTCAAAGCTAGCTTCTCAAGAATTAAGTGTCAAGCCACTTCCAGGCGTGTGTTGCTTTGGGCTGCTCATGGGAGGATGCACATTTTTGCTTTATCCTGAGAGAGAGAGAGAGAGAGAGAGAAAGAGAGAGAGAGAGAATTCAGACAACATGATAACCCACATTCACAGGTTGTGTGAGGGTTATCAGTGAACCATGGATAGTTGTTGAAATGTGGGTTGCGATGTTGTCTTGACCCAACCAAGTTAACAAGGCATGGTGAACCATCCACAGTTCACAATACAACAGGAAACCATGGGTTCCCTTCATGTGCCTTCATGGTTACAGCTGAATTCAGAGGGCATGATAATGCACATTTCAACAAGAAGGTATGCTTCACCCTTGAGCGTGGTTTTCTTGTTGTTTAAACTCATCCAGAGCATATCAAGGAAGACGGCTCAGCTGAAACCCTTAGGCCTAATAGAGTGGTTTTCTGCATAGGAACATATTTTAGAACCATATGACTATTACATAACTATACAGTCTGGGAACAGGAACCTTTTCCATGCAGTACATGCACTCTTCTCTGTGTGTGTTTCATGGGGAAGCATTCAGACACTGAAATTTCCACCTACAGCCTTGAAGAGGGTTGGCACTCAACACTACTGAATGTACGAAATGGCCCTAAGAGGTCGTCATAGAAATGTTTTTAAGGATGCCTTGAGGGCCATTTTTAAATGAACACCAGGAAGCAGGGAGTTAGGATGGGGAACAGAGGTGAGGAATTAACTATTTCCATGCCCAGAGCTTCTGTACTCCAAATTACATTCTTCCCCTTCCCTTCCCCCCATACACTTTTTGAACTCTTTGTGGGAGGGGCATGAAGTGGCTCGGGTGTTCTGTACTGAAGTAGTGGAAAGGAAAAGGGTTAAATGATGCTACCTTGCTTCCTATGGCTACCACCATGACCCTAAAATCTACTGTCCCAATGCTACTTTTCTTTTAAATTAAACAGAAATGCCAAGAGGAATGCCTGCTTGTGCTTCACAGTTAGGGCAGGCACAGGACTTGCCCTGTTCAGGTACTGGAGTTATGAATCAGAGGTGAGAGAATGAGGAGGAACATTAGCTGCATCCCCACCCCTCTGCCATCTTGATACGCTCCTTAATTTGGAGACAAGTTCAGCACGGGAGCCTCTTCTGTGTTGGGTTCCTTGTGTAATGTAGAGCCCTGGGTTTAGGACCCTGATGGATTGAGCCTGCCCAAGTAGACACAACTTTGTCTGCAGATGTTTGCCTCCAGCTCAGGGAAGGCACTGAAGATGCTGATGGGGAGGGCTGAGCCAGCACGCCGTTCCCTTCTTAGCTGTGTAACTTGAGTGTCTAGATGGGGCCATAACTCTAGATTCTGCCCAGAGCTAGGAGAGAAGTGAACAGTCTGCCTCAGAAAAAATGCCTAGCACTACAATTTTCTTTAAGGAAACTCACCAGCCTATGGGAGAAGGGGTTTCATTTGGCCAGCCCATGATAAGGGAAAGCTGCATGGTAGATTTATGGAAAGAGAAGAGAGTTGAAGTTTTATGCTGCGCTGGTTAAGGTTAGTCTATTGCTTTTGCTGGAAAAAAGATAACATGGAATGGTAGGTTTTCAGCTTTTCCTTAGAGACACCTGACAGTAAGACCCTGCAAACCAGTCCTGTGCTGGTACGTGTATTTAGAGAGGATCTTGTGTTCTGCAACTCTCATCATGCAGGTTTCTCAGTTTGGACTTTGAACTCAGATTGCGTGATTGCTCATGCGTGCCAAACCTTCACATAGGCCAGCCTTCATTAACCCCTGGCATCTTCCAGTTGTGCTGCTTACAATTCCCATCACACCCAGCCAACATGGCCAGTGAGTATGCTGGCTGGGGATTATGGGGACTGTAGCTTAGCATATCCAGAGGGTGCCAGGATGGGAAAGGTTGCTGTAGATACAGCTTCTACTTCTGTGGTTTCTAGAAGGCTTGATTAGAGTAAAATATGCACAACCAAACATGTCTTATGTAAAAATTTGTTCCCCCAAACATGCAGCAGTTCCCCAGTACAAATAAATGCCACAAATTATCCTTCTTAGTCAAGACGGAAAGGCTGAATTCTTGCTTGCAACTTTTCAGTTAGCAATTCTGATAGGTCTCTGGTTCCAGTAGGTACTGGACGGTTCAGTAGTTCTTTGGCAGATAATTTAACTCCAGAACATAGGATGACCACAACTGGCAGCTTATAAATAACTGTGTCTTAGCCCTGCAACAACAATACAAATATAACATACCAGTACTACCAAGGGAGAGAAAAAGGGATTCCCCATCCTCTTACAATTCAGCTATACATAAATATGAGTTTGGCTTGCCTTACACAAGGTGATAAAGGCCCATAATGATTAATTAGTGCTCCAGCACTCAGCTTCCTGGTGGAATTTGCCTGTAGATGTCTAAAGCATCCAATTCTGAAGGGTTACATAGGATGCAATTCTGTATCCATAATCAGGGACAGCTTCATTAAAAAACAAACTAGTTAAATGGTCTGGTTTTAAATGCCTACTATGGTGTGTGGGGTTGGAAGATTTACTGGTATATTTTCAGCTGAGCCCTCTGTGATAACGGAGAGATGGGCGTTAGTTAGCTTTGCTTCCTTTTGGCTGAAACGATGAACAGGGCAGATCTTGTGCCTGCACTGGCCTTACCATTCCATTCCTTTTGCATGTTTGTGTTTGCATGTGGGTGTTTTGGGCAAGCTGTACTTTCTCGTAGGAGGGGAGAGAGAGAGAGAGAGAGAGATGCAGAAGATGTTGGCTAAAATACTGTAGTTGTGGTAGATCATAGCAAAACCTCAGTGCTTCCCAGTGCTAAGCAAGGTGTGAATACACGCTAGAATGCTAAGCATGTGGTAGTAATCAGCCAGTGAGACTTTCTCCCCAGCATTGTGAAACCTCATTCTAGCATAGATGGCACATCAGCATGCCGAGTCTGGCAGCAGGAAGCACTTTCCCGGGCCACTTTTCTTTCCCCAAAGGTGTTCTTTCCAGCCACACTCACAAACCAAGGCTCAGCTTTCTATGGTTGAGAGCCCTGTGTCTGCTTCCAGTCTTAACATTAATGGTTTCTTCGCTTTCCCCACACTTCTCAATCTGACCTTGGCCTGTCTCTGTTGGTCAGATTGGAAGTGCACTACGGCAAAAACCTTGTGTTTAGGATTATTGCACATCCGATCAGAAAATAAATAATACATTACTTTACGGCCCAGGCATAGAAACAATTGCTGCCCATAAGCTCTCTGTTTCTTTTCAAATTTCCCTGCCACATTGCATTTATATTAACTGGTTATTTCTGAATTGAGATTTTGCAGGCAAGGGGCTGTTGTTGTTAGTTTAGCTGCTGAATTGGACACACTTAGACATCCATGTGGAGAAAAGATGTGGGAAATATCATGTCCCTCTGTTGCCACTGTACCGTAATGTGTACTAATGCTGGTGTCAGCCTGAGACATTAGAGCAGCCCCATTTTTATCTGAATATCCCAGAAAGGCCTGTGCAGCACCATTTCTGACCCTGTTGCCTCCTTCTTCTCTCTCTCCCTCTTTCTCTCTGTTGTCAGGTCGCTGCTGAAGCCCTGGTGAGTGCCTGCCCCCCCATCCCCTCAACTCCTCCTGTACAGCTAAGAATACCGCTGAGGTTAGGTTTTGGAGCGCAAAATTCCACACGACCTTTTCAGAATTGAAGGGAGGCCTGGGGCCTGTAGCCTTACGTGGGTCTCTTTCATACGCAGACATGCTGGTATCCGGCCTTTCGCACAAAGAACCAGATTCCCTGTTTTGGGAACAAAGTGTCTCAGGCACAAGAAGTTTCGTTTCCGTTGGTGCAGTCTGAACACTGCAGGTGGCTTAGTGCTGCCTGCTCTACTTGAGCACTGACCCCGAGGCCTTTTGCATGCAAGGCATGTGTGGTGCTGGAGAACTGTGGATCCTTCCTCAGCCATGTTTAGAATCAGGAGGGAAAGGTGCCTTCCTTTTTACCCTCTGCAGAGTTGGGGGGCAGGGGTAGAAGAAGGAACTACATAGGGGAGAGCAAAGGGATTGATTTGTTTGTTTGGGATGACCAGTTAAGTATGGGATGAGGTTGGAGTTCTCGGGGAAGCCGCCAGTGATCTAGGGTGCTGCTGGAGATGTGTACAGATTTCTCGCAACATGGGGAATCCCATAATCAGGCTCGGCAGTGCAGTGATAATTGTAGTGGGCAGCTTCACGTGACCTTTTGAGGGAAGGACACTTGGGGAGGGATCTTGATGCTTTTGTCGTTGTTGTGTGTTCATTTTGCACCCACGCATAAAGGTGGAGGTGGAAAGAGTGAGAGCTGTTTTTACCTATTTGGGCTAGAGAGAGAAGCAGTGGAGTGATCAGTTTAAGAAATGTTGAACTGACAACCTCTGTATTGGAGGTGTTAGTGCTCTTGGAATGGGGAGGAGTCTACTGCTCCGATCTGCTGCCCTCTAGATGTTTAAGATGACAGCTTCCAATACCACCAGCTGTTCACTGATGGGAATTGTAGTACAGAATATCTGGAGGGCCCCACCAGTTTGAGGAAGGCTGCATTAGAGAGTGTGTGTCTCATAATTATAGGCAAAGAACAAGGACCTTTTGCTCTTTTTACAATGTATCATGTGCTCATCATTCCCTGTCACAGTTGTTTACAGATTCTTTAAACAACATGAGATTCCAGTTTCTAACCAGCACTCTCAGTCTTTTTAGAGCAGGGAGAATGAAGCATTTAATTGTGAAGGCAAAAGGAAGTGTGATTTCTTCCTTGTGTTATTCTGCTATAGTACAGCTCCACCTAGAGGCTATATAGCAGAAAGGCAGGAAATGAACAGCTCTTTGTGTAGAGTTCAGATCTAACAGTCTGTGATGAAACTGATACAGTGTATTAACAAGCTCATGTAGAAGAGTTTGTGAACCTAAATGTGACCCCTCACAGGATCACTTTTCATGGAAATATGTCCTGCACCTATGGAGACCGGTTTAGACTTGGAGAGAGAAAAGACACTGGACTTTTCCTAATGCACATGGAAGCTTGGACTGAGTGGCTTTCACAATCTCTGATGCAGTATTAACTGGGGAAGGGAAGCACCTCTGTTAAACCGGGTCAATTTGCTCAGGCCTGTAGCCTTTTTTGAATAGGTAAATGCAGGCATTATTCTGTCCCCCTTGTAGGGCAGCACCAGTGTAGATTCTCAGCAATCCAAAGGAGTGATTTTTCTGGCCCCCATCCTTCTCTGTCTCCCCCACCCCTTCATTCTTCATTGCTTTTGCAGAAATTGTCTGATGTTTCCAGTGATGACTCGACATCCCTCGAGACGCGGTTCTTGAGCATTTTATGCACACAGAGCTACCCACAGCTCAGGAGAGGTAGGGAGTGGCTGCAGTGAGTTCATCTTAGCCCAGAGCTAAACACAAACTCACTGGTTGACCTGACCTTTTCAGGCCATGCTATTACTGCTTGGGAAAGGGCTGGTGTCACCCCCGAAGGGCCGGGAAGGAAAGCTGGCTCTGATGCAACCATTTTGCTGCACAAACCTGGACTTTCTCCTATTTATCTCTAGGAAACTATCTTGTCTGGCCATTGTAATTCCAGACCAGGAGGTTCATTTTGTCAGGTACACCTTTCCTCAGAATGATTAATGGCCCATTCTTGTGGCGTGCCTTGATAGCTGATACCACCTGTGGCAGTGTCTGCTTGAACCTGGATGATCACTTTGAAACTTTGAACACTTGGCTGTTCACACACAGTGGAGCTGTGTGTGATGGCTGCAATTACCTTTGTGTTCACATGTGCAGCCCCAGTTTGGAGCAGAATCATAGTCCTTCCAGGGGAGCAGTTTCCCATTTCCCCACACTCCAATTTCTACAAACATCCATATGGGGCTGTTAAAAAAAACAAGGAAAAGGCATCTCCATAGAGTCAGAGGAGGCTTTGTTCTGTTCTAAAGGAATTTCAAGGGGAATTGGGGTGACTGCTTAAACACCGGGATTTCAACCCAAAGTGGGTCTGCATGTGATTGCATGAAGGCAGTCACAACTTTCCCACACAGCTCCATTATGTGTGATCAGCCTGATGTTTCGCTTGGCCCTAAACACGATAAAAGTGTCCAGAGAGCATCAGCAACCTTACTGCCCTCTTGTCACCAGCCCGGGGCTCAGCAGTGAGGTTGGTTTGGCCCATGATGTAGATTTTCGGTTGGCCCTACTGTGGTGGAAATCCTGACATCTCTCACTGTGTTCCTGATCCTTGTAGTCTTCCAGGAGTTCATTAAGCTGACAAACCACGACGTGGCACATGCCATCAACAAGCGGATGTCTGGAGATGTGCGGGATGCCTTTTTAGCCATTGGTGAGCACATTTGCATGATCTGAACAAGGCACTTCTGATTTCCCCGCATATGCTGTGAGGACTCCACCAAACCCTGAACTTGATCTTGCAACTAGTGAGCAGTTGAGGAAATTTCTAGTATTTGCATACATTATGCAAGAGGCCTAAGTTAATTGCAAAAATGTGGAGTGTTCTGCAGAGTTTGGCTACTTTGTGAAATGGCATTCACGTACACATAACAGAATATGGAACTGTGGGGAAGGAGCTGATGACTGTTGGGGAAGGGATGACTCCTCACCTCTGGAACTCTTACATAGGCTCAGTAATCAAGGTGGCACTTCCTGAAGCCTGTGTGCACACTTTTCAGTGCAGAAGCCTGAGAGCTAGAAACTTGCTGATATTTAAATAAAAGTTCTCCATAAAAATCCCACATTAGGTGCCATACTTGGTATGAATGTTCTGCATGGCCTAGTATGGTATTGGCTATGCTGATTTCAAACTCTAATGACTAAGTTTTGATTGCTGAGCAGAATCTGTGCATAGAATCCCACGCACATCAGTGTACCCTTGAGGGACTTCAGCTTTAGTTCAGCAATGTGCAGCAGGCATTTAGATGTCGAACCCTTCCAGTGTACTCTCTCTACAATGTCCCCTTCCTTGGTCCCAGGACAGGTGTACAGCCATTCCAGCCCCAATGACCATGTGATGCTGGCTTGGGGAAAGCTCTCTTGCACATGTGTGCACATACACTTGCACTTGTACAAATGTACTTAAAAATGCACACACCTTCCAGGGAATCCTGAGAATACCTTCCTTTTCCTTTGCTGCAAAAGGAGAAAAAAAGTTACTGGTGAGGGTTTCCAGGGGGAGGGCGCAGCGGTCCTTCTCTCCACCCCCTTTTCCCGCCATCACCATCCATGTGACTCTGCTACTGCTACCAGTGGGGAGAGAGAGAAATCTGTATCTGCCTTGCTGGGAAGGGAGTGTGGTGGGAGGGGGGCTGGGCATGCTGGGGTACCACAGTCAGGGCCTCTGGGGGATATAAATCACTCAGCCCTGCCATTCTGTGAGAATTCTTTAAGTAACCTGTCTGCCACCTTTTCTGCTTAAGAAACCTTTTAGAGAAAGTACTCACAAGGCCAGCAGGCAGATTGCCGTACTGGGTTTAGGCTTAATGGTTACTTCTCTGTTCATTTGGTTGCCCTGCAGCGGATGCAGCTGCCCCTTTTTCTCCCTCACCTGCTTCAGTTCAGAGCCATAGTCTCACCTTGTGGGTGCTCACAGGAAGATGTTGGGTAGACAGACAACTGGAAAACATTTGTCAAAGCTGCACCTGCTTAAAAGAAGTGTTCTTTGCTGCAGAGTGATCATATTTTGCAACTCCCTTGCACATATTTTCAGATCAGGAAGTGACTACCCCACCATCCATATGGTTTTCCTCTTACTACAATCAACCGAATGTTGGTTTTAATTTTAGTTCAATTTGTCTCTGATGGAAATGAGGCAACAAGGCTAAGTTTGTGCAGCCTTCCCGTTGCAGGCCTGCACTCTGGAAACCTCCCTCCATCCAAGAGGGGCCCAAGCTGCGCTATGTGGCTGTGGTGCAATTTGGGATAAAGGTGTTGCTATTACACTGCGTACGTTAGTCACTAATGGAAGGATGTCTGTGCTCTCAGTAACTGCCTTATGCAAATAGACGCTACTATCACAAGTCAGCCATGCTTTCCCCTTCCTTCACCCACCGTTGATGGTTCCCTCTATACATCCCTCTGGCCATGTATGGGCAATAGGCCATGCATCTTCTGAAGCAGACGGTGGCTTCAAGAGGTTATGGCACAGTAAATACTTTGGTCTTCAAGGTGCCACAAGGCATTTTCTTGTTTGTGCATTAACAGGTGAACCTGCCTACACCCCTGGAAATTGCCCTTCCCCCCACCCCATGAACCTACCCATCTGGAAGTGCAGTAAAGCCCATGGGGACAGCTCTTTTTAAGGGCTGTCGTTTTCCCAAATCCTTGTCTTTCTATATACAAACATGACCACATTCACCTCTTGGCTCTTTTCAAACATCAGTTGGAGTGTATGTGTCACCGCTGAGATGGAGCAATTTGAATACTGTCAATTCTAGTCCTTCCCAGACAATATTTTCACACTGTTGCTTCCCTTGTCCCTCTTTGTTTGAAGTGCGGAGTGTCAAGAACAAGCAAGCTTTCTTTGCCGACAAGCTGTACAAGTCCATGAAGGTAAAAATGATACTCTCATTGCGGTGGAGGGAAGAAAAGTTGGACATGACTAATTAGCAACAGATTCTACCCTCATATTCCCAAGTTAGTCTCAACTAACAGAGGGAACTTGGAACCTTCCAGTTACTAGCTCAGACTATGCCACCTGCGTAAGGGGAGCTAAAGTGGGAAATTTGTCAGTGACAGATGCTGCAGTGAGGGACACGGCACCCAGCTCCAAGACCTGCATCTCTCTCCTGCCCCAAATACACAACTTGAGGGCAACAGGGACAGCACCAGCAGAACAAGGCCCAGCAGCATCTCTAAAGGGTGCTCAGATATCAGTGCAAATATAAATTTAGTAGCACTGGATTTGGAAGCTCCCATGTTGTCTTCGTCCCATTATCCTTGCATAAACAAAATATTCTTCTGGGTGATGGCGCTTGTTGCCATCTCTTCAAAATATTTTGCTTCTGCCAGTCTGAGGGGAAATCCCTGCACTTCCTGCTTCCCACTGCCACCTCTCTTTCTGACCGCTTTTTTCTTTTTCTCAATTTCACAAGGGTGCTGGCACAGATGACCGAACGCTCATCAGGATCATGGTCTCAAGGAGTGAAATCGATTTGCTCAACATCCGGTGTGAATTTTGGGACATATACGAGAAATCTCTCTATCACATGATTGAGGTAACCCAGCTTCTGCCTTTGCAAGCACAAGTTTCCCTCCCTGCCTGCAATGAGCTATGTTGACCTTCTCATTTGTCTTTCTATTGGAATGTTGAGTCAGCTGTGCTCATAACAGGTGATTTGGGCACTGAATTGACTGGGCAGGTGTCCAGTTTTGGCACACAGAAGCTTCCTGCAGAAGCAAACAAAGGAAGGCCAAAGAGCAGGCATCATTTGACTGCTTCACACCTTGGGTTTTCCCACCATGCAGGCCTATCCTCCTGCAAGATAAGTACATAGACCCTGTGCATACAGTTTGAAGTGCAGATCTGTTTTGTCACAGGTGCACTGATCAGTTACCAAAATGAGTAATAACCTCCCAGTTGTGCTGGCACACTTTGAAATTGTCCAGTGCACACACTCAAACTCCCTTTCCCTGGCAATGACAGTTCTGTGAAATTGTGACTTTCAAAGCAACCCTTAATGAGGCCTCTGTGCAAAGATTAGCTCATTAACAGCCACTGTCAAGCAGGTGCTAAGAAAGGCTCATCTGCATTATATCATGTTTGTGCTAGTTTAACAGTTGTGGCTTCCTCCAAAGAATCCTGGTAGTTTGGCGAAAGTAGCAGGATCACTTTGTTAACACTCTTGATCTCCACACACAACTACAGTTCCTGAGGTTGCCTGATGCAGAGCAATGGCTGTCGAACTAGTTTAAGCCTATAGTGTAAATGTACCTAAAGGCATGTATTGGGAGATCAGCAAAGTATTGTTTACTATTTTGTATGCTTGACTTGTAAGGCTAATAGTTTAAAAGTATTTCTGCGCTTCACCTTGCTTTTTCTCTTCAGAAGGATACCTCAGGAGATTACTGTAAAGCATTGCTGGCCATTTGTGGAGGAGAAGATTAAGCAATCCGTGACAGCTTTATAGAAGCCTGGCTTCATGTCTGAACCGTTGTCACTCACATATGTGCAGCCTAGATGCCACTGTTGCTTTTAGGAGCTTCAGGATATGTTTTGGATCCACAGAGAAGATTCACTTTGTGTTGAGGGGGGGGATGTATCACAAAAGAGCTTAATATTGCAAATAGCTAAGAACACAAGGTTGCTCAGTTGCATGGATGGGGAAATTGTCTGAATTTGTGCAAAACCAACTAATGTGCCTATGTCCAGTGAAGTAAGTATTATGGGTATTTTAAATGAAAGAAATAAAATGTTCACTGTTGCTGACTATGAGTTGGACCTAGTATTCTCCTTTTTTGTAAGAGAAGAGAACAAGATTATGTTTTAGGTAAGTTGCAAAAAAACCTTTATCCAATTCTCATGCAGTGCTCCACAAATGTGATCACCAATGGTATCCACTTCTTGAGCCTGACAATCACTTGACACAATACGAAATGAAAGGCTGCCAGGGGTTGATTTCCTTGCACTGGAATTCAGAAGAGCAGAACCCCCAAAGCTCTGATGAGGTTGAGACTTGACCCTTCCAAATTTGGAGAATGTGAAGCCTCATCATTGATCTTGCAGCAAGTAGAAGCAGTGAGATGTCTTCTTGGTTTTGAGTATCTCTGAAATTTCCAAACTTCCACTGTGTCCTCTGTGGAAGGAAGGTCAGGGTCAGTCTTCTTTATTTCAAGGCTAGAATTAGATTTCTAAATGTTCAGCGTGATCTGCTCATAACCCCCTTCACTAGCTGTGTCTTGTGTACAGCCTTTCTTAAAAGCCTATCAGCAACAGCCCACAAGGATAGCATGGGGATCTTTGTCTCTCAACACCTGTGAAGGCTCATTGGGGTGGCCTCTGGCATGTTGCAATCTCTCAGCCTCAGTTCTCAACCTGTAAAATGGAGAGATTTAAATTTATGTGTTACTTTATCACTGCAAGTTCACACTAAATGCAACTTAGGCAAACAGTGCAGAAATCCATGATTACTATTACAGTGAAAATACCCAAAGTCAATACAAGCTGTAATGCACATAAAATCAATACCATCAAAACAAGACAAGAAAAGACATGTTCATCCAAATACACAAATCCTGCCCTGTTCATGACTGAGAATGAACACCACAAGAGTCTTTGGCACCATAAATATGTCAGTGCCAGATGAGATTCCTGGAAAGAGATTCTATAAGAGGTTACCACAGAAACGCCCGTTCCTGACCTGACCTGACCTCCACAGACACAAGAGTCTCTCTCAGAAATCAAATGTTCACAGTTAAAAAGAAAAAGCTGAGAAGTTTCTAAAAATAAATTCTTATGCCCCGGCTGTAAAAGGCTATGTGGTGGAGGGGAATTATTTGGTAAGAAAATTATTCTAAACTCCATTCTCGCACAGGCCTCTCTTTAAATTAAGGCTGAAGGCAGAGGCCATGCTGATGCTCAGGCTTCCTACCATATTTTCCCGAAATTAAGACCTAAAGAATCCCTAGCATGATTTTTCAGGATACCCATAATATAAGCCCTACCCCAAAAATAAGCCCTAGTTAAGATCATCCTATCACTTCCTGGCAAATAGATGGGGAAGAAATGGAGGTAGTGACATTTCATTTTCCTGGGATCCAAGATCACAGACGGGGACTGCAGCCAAGAAATTAAAAGGCACTTGCACCTTGGGAGGAAAGCTACAGCAAATCTAGATAGCAGACTAAAAAGCAGAGACATCACCCTGCCAACAAAAGTGCATATAGTCAAGGCTATGGTTTTCCCAGTTGCAACATATGGCTGTGAAAGTTGGACCATAAGACTGAGCGCCAAAGAATTGAGGCCTTTGAATTGCGGTGCTGGAGGAGACTCCTGTGAGTCCCTTGCACTGCAAGGCGATCAAACCAGTCGGTCCTAGAGGAGATCAGCCCTGACTGCTCTTTAGAAGGCTCTTTAGAAGGCCAGATACTGAAGATGAAACTCAAATACTTTGGCCACCTAATGAGAAGGAAGGACTTCCTGGAGAAGAGCCTAATGCTGGGAACAATAGATGACAAAAGAAGAAGGGGATGGCAGAGGATGAGGTGGCTAGATGGAGTCACCGAAGCAGTTGGTGTGACTCCTGGGGATGGTGGAGGAGAGGAAGGCCTGGAGGAATGTTGTCCATGGGGTTGTGATGGGTTGGACATGACTTTGCAACTAACAACAACAAAGATCGTCAGCCAGACGGATGCATTTAGTACATCTGTTGCAACACATGATGGACGTATTGAAGTATCTAATAATATTGACATTAATACTTAAATGATAATATACATTATAATTATTTGTAAATACCCAAGCAGGCACCTTTGGACAAGGTAAACGCCATGTAAACAGATAAACTTGACTTATTGCTGAATGACCAATCGGAGTACAGATAAAGCGCACAAATAACATGAATACATAGTGTGTTGTAGCGGCCGTACTTAATGCACTTGTGTGTTGCCACTCCTGCCTTGTAAGTCTTCAGTTAACACTTGATTTAATGACAGATTTAAAGGGAATAATATTTTGACCCGCAGACAAGATGAGTGCAAAAAGAAAGAGCTATTCCGTTAAGTACAAGAAAGGAATCATGGAGGATTCTTGGAGAAAAAATTAAGACCCAGACTTATTTTTGGGGAAACACAGTAGTATGACGAAGCAGTCCACTTCTGGATGTGAATGGGAAAAACTCTCCTTTTGCACAAAAGAAACGTTCCTTTTGTAATCATTCTGCAAATAGAACATTCCCTTTCCTATTGGCTTGGCAGAAAGCATTTTCAGACAGTTGAGAGGAGAATCGGCAGATTGCCCCTAAGGAAATAGAAGAATTAACTCTGAAACATTGGAGCTACTGGTTTCTCTTCTATTTTAGCAAAATAAATGAACCCTTCCAGATAAGAAACAGCATTGCTTTAGCTACTAAAAAGGATGTTTATACAACCCCCTCTTTACATGTACAGTTGAAGGGGTGGCAGGGTTGCAGTTTCCAGCCCCAGCCCTGGAAGTCACACACACGGGAAGGGGATGTATGTCTGTATTGGCCCCTTGGCCAATATTCTATTAAATATGGGGCAGAGAAGCATAGAAGTGTACAGGTGTTGAGGGCTGTTGGGCCTGGCCCTTATAAAGGGCCCTTCGATAACGGAAGAAGGAAAAGCGTTTGGTTGCCTTCACAAGTCATAACCTTCATATGAGTGGTCTAAAGAAGCAGGTCTGTTTCCAGTGAGACTTCTGAAATTAAGACTTGTTGGCTGACCTTTAAATGGAGCGTTTATTTCTATCGGAGCTTCATTTCTATGGTTAGGTAAAAAAATATGCCTCAAGCAAGAACTGAAATGAGTTGAGAGAAAATGCTTTCTAATCTGTGTATTGAGTAACAATGCCTGAAATTGCCCTGAACCCTAATCAGACTGCATTTGCTTCTTTTATTACTTTGTAACTGAAAAATTCCACTCAATGTTTATACTATCTCTACCAACCCACAGAGGCCGTCACGATTGCATTAATGCCACTTTTCTCCACGTACACCATGTTTCCTGGCATTACTTCATGGATTTTGTGGTTTGAAAATATTTATCAGAAAGGCTGAAAAAAAAGTAAGCATTTATTATAGATAAATCATAGACTTCATTTTAGTGAGAAGAATGTGAATTACTTCCAGTGCCAGGATTTTTCATACTCCAGTCATACTTGCTGCAAGAAGCTTCCGTCAGGGCAGGAAACTGTTGTGTTACAAAAAGTTTTAGACACTCTTATTCTAAGATTGTGAAGAATTTTTGCGTCCAGTTTTGATAATGTGGTGTTTTAGATATGTGGACATATTGTCTTTGCTTTGCCTTTGCAAAATTATTAAATCACAATCATACAAGCACACGCAGCTGCCAAATGTCAGAGTAAATACAGTTGCAAGTCAGCTGTAAGATACAGTGAGAATTATGTCAAAAGCTTATAACAACATGTAAAATGTCAAGTCTGACGAAATAATGAAATTGGATGTAATTTAAATCTAACATCCAAATAACAATGGGATACCTTTGATACTTAACTTTGCCCATGAAAATAGAAGATAGCTTTGGGGAGCCAAATCACTGGAGAAATGGGGCTGAGCTACTATTTAGATAGTTTCCAGGTAAAGCTGCAACAAGGACTTGTGAGTGAAGGAGGCACAACCTGTTCCGAACATTCTTTAACAGCTTCAGGGAAGAACAACGTGTAACCTCCCTGGGCAATTTCTTGCCTTCCTTAAAGATTTTTGCAATTGAGCTGGCTACTGCTTTGTTGCATTTTCCGTTTGTTACTATTTGTTCTACATCTAAAAGCTTTTTCAGAGAGGTTTTAAAAAACACTTCTTTGCACCCACCAACTTTTTATCTCGAGACATTTATCTCCTGTGTTCATTTTAAAGAATATTTCCATTTTCTTCTGACTGTGCATGCACACCCATTTAGGACCAGAGGGGTCTCCATGTTTGAAGACGCAGCACTTTCTCAACCCCTGGTGCCCACCCACTTGCGGCAGGGACCCCCTCTCCAGGGACAGCTGCTCCAACACATGGCAAGCAGGTGTTGTGTCCTCCAGCAATCTTAGAGGCCTGAGCACCCACCTTGCCTGCTGTCCCACCAACATTTACTGGCACCAGCTGCCACTGCATAGGGTCAAACTAGGCATGATGTGGCTCACGGATGCTATTTCACAGGGGAAAGGAAGTGTGTGTGCCAGTTCTGAACACTTCCCTCTCTGACTCCTCCTCTTACAACAAGTTGCTTGAGCCACTTTGTCTCCTTGCTGACCTGCTTCTGTTAGATCAAGACTGGACAGAGTGCCAACCAGCTGTAGACATGTAAGGCATCATGGCGGAGAGGGGTTAGGCACCTTCTCCATGTTGCTTTTACTTGTCCTATATTCAGGCCTTGCTTTATTTTTATTATTATCCAGCCTTTTTTTCCTTTCAAGGAACTCAAAGTGGCTTACATCATTCTCTTCCTCCTGCTCTCAGTCTTCTCCCCACAACAGCCACCCTGTGAGGTGGGCTGGGCTGAGAGTCTGTGACTGGCCCAAAGCCACCCAGTGGGCTCCATGGCTGGGTAGGGACTAGAACCCACATCGCCTGAGTCCTGGACCTCCACTCTTCATCACTGCACTGCACTAGTTCTCTACTTGTGAACAGACCAGCCCCCATTGTTTGGTTTGCTCTGATGGTATCCCAGCTCAGCAACATCGCTGGTCCTCTTCTCTGCCCCCTCTCATCTGCACAACAGTTCTGTGAAGTGGGCTATGGTAGGAGAAAGTGACTGACCCAAGGCCAACAAATGAACTTCATGGCCCATGGGGACTGTTAAGGTGGGTCTCAATGCCATGGGCTCGAAGGAAGGTGAGCAATGAAAAATGAATTTATAATCCAGCTTGATACTAGAGTGTGGACAACCCAAAATTGTTGTAAGCCGCCCCGAGGCTTTGTTGCGATGGGGCGGCATAGAAATGTTTTAATTAATTAATTAATTAATTAATAAAATGCATCAGAGAGTTGTACTTCCTTCCAGCAGTTTTTCCTCCTTGGCAGCTTTCTCCCTAAACATGGAGAAAACTGTTTGCGGAGAGTGGTTCTCAGCAGGTAGATTTTTTTGTGGGGAGACTCTGCTTTCCTGCCCCACACCGTCATTTTGCTGCTAAAATTAGACCTCCAACTCCCTCCCCCTATGCAACTGGGGCAGATGCACATTCCAACACCACTGGAGGCAGTTCACTTGTGTCTCCAACTGCTAATAGGGGGCTTGTAACCCAATTTCCAAAATTATTCTGACAAACTCAAGATCACCTGAAGAGTTTGAACTGGCTGGTGATCAATTTCTGTATTCTCAGAAGCCCGTATTTTCTCCAGAAATGGTATGTCAAGTGTGCTCTGCTCCTTAAACAATACTGCCCTAGCAGTGGAGGTAGGAGGAGATCTAAATTAAACTAAATTAAGATGAGATCTAAATTAAACATGGAAATGATTTCTTACATTTCCAGAAGGGCCACTCAGGGATGCCGGGTATCCTATTTTACGGTAGGCTGTTTTATAGAACTCGCAAAGGATGGCCCTTTATTTGAAGATGGTCTTTCTGTTAAGGCCTGTCCAGGACAAGCCTGGTTTTCAGGGAAATAATGTTAAGGAGGAAAAGCAACACTGGCCTGGCAATTGCCCATGAATAGTTAGCCCCTGGCAGGCACACAATTCACATGGTCACAGTCGTCTTTATTGTGATGCCACTACATTTCTATTTAAATTAGAGTAATTATTTCAAAAAGTGCATCGATACATATAAATTAGCATTTGCAAATGTTATGATGCTCTCAATCTTCTTTTGTCCACTGTGGTGGTGGTGGTGTTTTTGTTACTTATTATTGCATTACATTTTATTAGATTATACCGAGTCTTTCTTCCTCTTGCAAGAAAGCCAAAGTGACTTATAAGTATCTGCTCCTCTCCATCTTGTCCTCATAACAACAGCCCTGTGAGGTAGGTTAAGCTGAGCACCCATGCATCACCCAGTGGGCTTCATGGCCAAGCGGTGACTAGAACCCGGATCTCCCAGGTCCCCAGTCCAGCATTTTAACCACTACACTCCACTGATTCTCAATGCAGAATGAAAGTAATGCAGAACTGGCTACCTACAGTGGGATATGACTCCAAGGTTTGCACTTTAGCATCCTTGAACAAAGACGGGTAACCACTGGCGACAATGAGGCAGTTCTGTCAAATTTGGACTGCGGTGCAGCGAAAACATGTTGCTAATAAGGAATTTTGAAGAGGCATGTGTGTCTATAAAGAGAATGGGGAAGGAATATACGGACCTGTTATGGTGCTCCAAAGGTTTCATTAATGTTCGACTAGAGCAAGGAAATGGTTCCTTTTTGTTGCTTGGTACCTTATTTCCCCAGCCGCTGTCTCTTTGAATGGTTGTGCTGTGTCACAGAAATATAACAGGAAAGTGTCTTAATGTTTAGAAGAAATTAAAACACTTTTAAAAAATGAAGGCAGGAAGGAAATCCTTCCCTGGTCATAAGGAAAGCAATATGCTGACATTTCCCATGAGAACACACCATTGCTGAAGTTTACACGTTCAGTGCATGCCATTGTCTCAAACTGGACTGCTTCAAGAGGCTTCCAGGAACAGCAAAATGGTGTTTCAGGAGTTGCGAAATTTCAAAAATAACAATCAGACTTATGCACATTGCATCCAGATGCTTGGAACATACCCTCCTGAGTCAGCTCCCAGGAAAGCTACACATCTCTTTTTGTCAGTAGCAGATTCTGGGATGAATCTTGCACGTAGCTTTTAAGTGGCTTCTTAGGAAGTTTTGGTTTCACTTATATTCAGTGGAAAACTATTGCTGAAAATTCTGGCTGCTCCTTCCTTGGCTGGAATGGAATTGTCTGTTTCCTTCAGAAAGCAAAAACAGAAGGCATACTTTGATCCATTACCACTGCACTTGCCAGAGTTACTGCCTGAGATTTACTGATAGGCTGGCCGTGGTTCCTACACAAGATACACCTTTATTTGAGGCACTGTTCTGTCTAAGTCTGGTTTAAACACAAAGAATTATATGAAGAGAGTGAAAAGGGGGTCTTGAAGTTGCCCATCCATAACACTGGGCAGGAGGCCGGGCAGACATAAAAGTCATCACCTCACAGTCTTCCTACTATGATGAGACATACTATATGTCTTGAAAAATTTTAGCAATCATTTCCAAATTTGCATCTATGCATATACATTAGTACACACAGATTTTATGAAAACGTGTTCTCTTTATTGGCGTTCCTCCCACTGGAAATACCTATGTTGTCACTCTACTCTCCAGGGAAGGGCAAGTGAACTCTGGAACGAGAAAGCAAGTGAGCAAATGAATGATGATGGACAGTGGTGGGAGGGACAGCCTCAGATCCTGAAAATATGGGGAAAATCCAGGTGCAATGTGAGATCTAATTTTAAATCAATTTTTCCTGTAGGAAATAGTGGAAATAAATTCTTTTTTGGAATGATGACAAAGACTTTGAAAAGAAGTGTTTTAAATGAATATTGTTACAACCAGCGAAACTGTAGCAAGGATTCTCCTCCTGTTGCAGTAAAATCCAAGCCTGTGCTTGTTGTTTTGACTAAGTACTTAGCAACATGAACTCCAAAAGCAAAAGGTTCCAGGGGTGCAATGCTCAGATCAGGTTTCATTTCCTTTGAATCATATCCACTGAAAGCTTATTGGGATTTTGTAATATTTGCATTATTTACATATATCCAAATTCAGCTTAGATGGAGGTACAGCTGAGGGCACAACCCTATGCATATTTAGACAGAAAATGAAGTCCTGCTACCCCCACGGCTGGCTGTAGCGTGCTCCAAACTGTAGGAGTTTCTTCTGCCTAAATATACAGAGGATTATGCTCTTAAATACTTCAACAGGTGGCCACAACTCCTACACTTTTCGGTGCAAGGAGAATACCTTTTTATTTAAAAGTTATTTTAATTGTTAGGCTAAATTGTTTGTATTTATTGTATTTTAATCGGTATCTCGAGATGGGCCAGTTTTAAATAGTTTAATAGTTAATGGTTTTAATTGTTTTTGTTGTGAGCCGCCCCGAGGCTAGGTTGCAATGGGGGCGGCATACAAATATGTTAAATACATACATACATACATACATACACACACCAGATCTCTAGGGAAAAGTCTGCACCCTGAGTGGACAATCCAAAACATATTTAGAAAGGAAAAAGCCCTACACAAGAGTTGTGTCCTTCTATGCTTCTGGAGCCCAAATGGAGCTTCTGTGTCTGCCCTCAAGCTTCGCTCTTGTCCTTTTGTTTTCTTTTATGCACACAACTGGATCACATCATTAGGGGGTTGGAGACCTAAATTCCTAGCTCAGTAATTCCCTAGCCCAGCCTTCCCCAGCCTGGGTGCACCCCTCCCCCCCCCCCAAGTATATCGGACTAATATAACTTGCCGAATTCCCTGCATGTATGACAATAAGCAGCGCTGGTTGGGAATTATGGGAGTTACAAGTGCAGCTCATCTGGAGGGCAGACGGTTAGGGAAGGCTGCTCAAGCCATTTAAAAATGTCAGCTATTGAAGGCCACTAGCCTATACATTTCCCCATAGAAAGGAAAATACGCCACAGCTTTGCGAAGACTGTTGGGCAGACTGCAGTACCATGCCTGGACCAAGGAACTCTCCCTCGTCCAAATTCCCAGTCTCACAAAAGACATCATTGTTTTACAGTGTTATCTGATGTGTGTGAAAAGGCAAGCAGTGCACCGTGTGGAGCTTTAGAAACTCAGGCACATAGATTGACATGGGTAAGATGCATTTGCTACCCAAGTTGAATTTTCATGTTCTAGGATCCTTAAGACAGAGCTAGATCCTGGAGACAGGCAGCAGCTGCTGGAACTCACACTGGCCTGTCATGCGCCTTTGCTTTGTTTTTGGAGGAAGGCAAACACAAGAACAACTGTTTGCCTCCTGTGCATATAATAAAGTATACAAATATGGGTTGAGGAGAACGACTGTCTCCAGGTGCTAGAAAGCAGATAATTGGAACAAATGTTAAACAAGCTGCACTCTTGGGTTGGATCCAGACTTAGTCTTGTTTCAAATTCTCACCTGAAATCAGTGGCATTTATGTCAGGCGTGACCACCCTAATCCCCATGGATTTCAGTGGGTCTGCTCTAAGCGTGACTGAGGGTGCAATCCTGAGCATGTTTACAGCGAAAGGGGTCCTGGGCATTTGCATAGTAGCATGAATGACTTACCTTCTCTGACCAGTGCTGTGAGTCTTCCTGGTGGCCGCTATTTTCCAGAATATTCTACATGTGTCATTCCTTGGCATTCTGGGAAAAGAAAGTGACAGATTTTTAAAAACAACATGAATTTGACTAACAAAATGAATGGGTTTTTTTTCTGATGAACAGACAAAAATGAAATGTCATTTTAATGAATGTAAAATAAAATGAATAAGGGCTTTCACACTGAAAATTGCTGTGATAGCAAATGGAAACAAATCTTGCACACTCCTATCACGAAGCCCTATGTATATCATGCTGACAAATCAAAGATAATGCAGTTTCGCTAATAAATATATGAGGTGTGTCCAGAAAGTAATGAGAATATTTTTAAAATTCTTTTATTGAAATTTTTACAATTGAGCATTGTCTCCTTCAAAGTATGCACCTTTGAGTGTACACAACACTTCCCATGATTTTTCCATTCTACATAGCATCCCTGGAAGTCTTCAAGTGGGATGGCATTCAGAGCTTGCGTAGTGACTCTTTGGACATTATCCACACTACCAAAATGGTGTCCTTTCAACCCATTCTTCATCTTTGGGAAGATGAAAAAGTCACAAGGAGCCAAGTCAGGGCTGTAGGGTGGATGGGGAAGCACTGAGATGTGTTTTTCAGCCCAAAACTCTGACAGCCAAAGTACTGTGACTTGGTGTGTTGTCATGCTGATGGTGCAGCTTCTCCATAAGCTTTCCTCCCCATTTCCAAAGTTTCTGATGCCCTTTTACACAATTTCACAAAACTGCGTACCGCTGTTCCAAACTTGCTTGCATTTTTCTTAATACGAGGCACTTGAACAAGGTGTCACAAAAAAGAATCTACTGGCTCTGACAGGGCTGGAATGCGACTGATCAGTGTTCTAACACATACCTGGCACCCCACCCCAAGTGACCTGGGCCAGCTTCTCCCCTCACAGAGCCCTTCTCGAGTGTGGGGGCTTCATTCTCATTAATTCTGGATACACCTTGTATATTTCAGCATATTTCAATGCATCACATTAATTTATTGATGAACAGATTTGGTTTCTGTTATATTAATTGCAAACAACTATCAGATAGAAAGTCATATGCAACTTGTAATCCTTAACCTTTTCTCATTTATATTTAGAAAGCAAATAATCTAATCGGCATTCAGTTTTCATTTTCAGTTTTCCAGAGAGGTGAGATTTGTTTTTTATCATGGGGTAATAGGATAAGGCCACAATTTTCTACACACTTATCAGGGAATAAACCTCCTAGAACTCCGTGTGGCTTATTTCTGAGGATGTAGAAATAAGGTTTGTGCTTAGGTTTCTGATAACTCCTATACAAATGTCAACTAAAACATTTCTTAAAATGGAAATAACATTTTAATTCAGCCCAGTTCATCCCTTATTTTACCCTTGGCTCAGTCAATAAGTGAAAGTCACCAGATGATCCTTGCACAGGATGCGAAACTCAGCATGAGGTGTTTGGAGGGATGCTTTGCTTTCAAAATGTACCAGAAGAGATCAGTTGTCTGGCAGTCATGCAGTGGGACGGCAGCTTCATTTGCCTTTGTACTCTCTAATTTGAGTGGCATTCAAGGTGCATGGCCTTCCTCCAGGGCTCTACCATAAGCCTGTTCTCCTGGGCAAAGAATTCCAGTGAATGGATATAACTGCTCCATCCAGAGGGTTCCAGTTTTCATATCTTAGTAAGCCAGCTAGCCAGCCAGCCGACAGACAGACAGACAGACAGACAGACAGACAGACAGACAGACAGACTTTTAAAAAGCATCAGGAGATCTTAAATCAGTTTGACTCTTGTTGGAACCAATGCCCATTTTCTGTTGTGAATGGACATTCAGAATAATTTAGAATTAAGATGATTAAAAAAAGACTTATCAGAAAAATGGATGAGAGGTCAATGAACCATCCTTGAAGGTGAGTGTGTACTAGCTGGATTCCACAAAGATACCTGCAATGATTTAAATAAAACCCTGCAGTCTTCTCTGTATTACATAGAAAGGCTTTATCCACGTACACTGGATTGCAATGAAAGTGCAATTGCTATGACTTTAGAAATTACTGTTAATGAATTTGATTCCTTGGGTAGAGCATGGCAGCGGTGAGCTGAGTTACAGCAAAGAAGGGAGTCCGCACGGTGCAGAGGTGTAGAACCTGATCTGCCCCTGCATAAGCCTGTCACAAATAAGGCTTGGGGAGGAGTCCCTGCCACGCTTGCTGCTCCCTGCCAAAGATCAGCACCAATGACAGGGATTCCCCTTATGGCACAGCTTCACCAGCACAAGCTTTGAGGGGAAGGGGCAGCCAAGGGCAGCGGAGACAACACTGGCCAAGCCCTCTTTGTTCCTCCATTAGCAGAGCAAAGAGGACGTGCACAGGGCACTTCTCCATCCAGAAAAGTCCGTGCCAGGTCCCTCACCCAAGCACTGGGCGGAAGATGCACCTAGAGGAGGGGGCTGGTAGCCTCTGAATTAGATCACTGCAATGCACTCTATGTGAGGCTGCCCTTGAAGACGGTTCAGAAGCTGCGGTGAGTGTGGAATGCAGCAGCCAGGTTAATAACCAGGCCCCGCAGGTCTGAACATATAGGACAGTTCTGGCCTCCTGCAATGGCTGTCTGCATGCTTCTGAGTCCAGTGTAAAGAGCTGGTTTTGAGTTATGAAGCCCTACATGGTTTAGGACTGCAGTGCCTGTTGGAGCACTTCTCCCAGCTGCAACGTACTTGGACACTGCACTCAGGCTCTGAGGCGTTCCTCAACTCGATGGGAGACTCTGCGGGTGGCACCAGGGGGAGGATGCTCTCTGTGATGGCCCCCCATGTATGGAACAGCCTCCTGCTGCAGCTTAGCCTGGGGCCAAACTTGCCACCTTTTCGACACCAGGTCAAGCCAGCCCTTTATACAGAGGACTTGGTTGTCCAGGGGCCTGAGGTGATCATCCAGGTGGTTATTTTCCTTTGCAGGCTCTTTTAAACTATATTTTAAAAGGCATTTTAAATTCGTTTAAACATTGTTGTTATTATGGTATTTGTATTGTGTTGTTTTATACATTGTTGTAAACTACTCAGAGAGATTTGGCTATTGGGCAGTACAGTAATGTAGTTTTTGTTTAACAACAACATTGTATTTAGTATAATTATAACTGCTCATAAAATTATTTTGAATGCTAACAGAAATACATTTTAATTCCCTAAAGGAGGGCTACACAGTTTACTTTGTGCTGGAGGCCTTACAGGGTGTTGGGAATCCTCGCATGGGCTACATGAGAAAAGGGGCATGTCCAGAGCACAAAGAGCATTTCTTCAGGAAAAAAGAGGCATGTGATCCATCCCTACATGTGTGGAAAATCCAAATGATTTTACTCCCACCCTCATTTATATCCACTTTCTTCCACTGTATGCAGTCCATTCCCTCCAATTTATTGCTCTTGATTCTAGAGTAATATGGAATCTCCAAGCCAATAGGCTTTTAAAAACTATATTTCATTACAGGGATTAATTTAGCCAATTCAAGACAGTTTTTAAACTTTTGACCATACGCTTTTCTGCTTAACTTTAAGCATAGCTTCTACTAAACACTTTTGGAATAAGCCACGTTTTCAGTTGAGACTCAGACTGAAATACACAGAGTTTACTGGAAGAGGACACACACGTTTTCAGTGTCAATCAGGAAGCACCCAGTTTTGCATGTGAAACAGCTGCACTCAATGGACTTATTGCAGGCTTTGGGACCCCGCATGCAAGCCTTTCAGGTCTTAATGCTGACAGACGGTCATGTCAATATGTCCTTAAGTATAATAGAATGGATTATCCTAGTCAATAGTGAGACCAGTGCAGCATTAAACAAAAAGCTCAGGTTGTGTGGCAGCCGCAAAGGTGGCAAGGGACTGGAATATGGTGCCTGCAGATTGCTTGCCTGCCTGCCAAGATTAGTCCTATTCCACATGGCAATAGTTCCATGCAATCTCTGGATCTCATACCTTTTCCAGCACTGCCACCTGGCATACCTTTAGCAAGTAAATGAAGCTGGGCCCCCTGTGAGCAGCAAGTGAAGAACCAGTGAGTGATGGCTCCACGATCTTATGCTGGCACAATAAGCAATTATGCCTGTACAAGCAGGGAGAAGTTCGGGGCTTGGTTTGCCTTTTCAGGGCCTGCTTTTCTCAAGGCTTCCTTCAGAATTGTCAAAGCAGAATTGCTACGCCGTGATAGCTGCAAGCTTTCGTCCTGATAGCTGCTCCAGACTAGGTTTGATGTGCTTGCGATGCTATTGTGTCGGACTGCCTCATTGTTGCTTCCCGTACTTCTCCTGTCCCTTGGGATCCTCATGGCACCTCTTCCCCATTGATCCCTCTGTCCTTTTCATCCTGCCCTCCCCCCATCTCCGTCTCCATGCCTCATTATCATCTCCTCTGAAGTACAAGATGCTATCATGTAGGGCTTGTTAGATCCACTCAGATTAACCTGGGTGCATGATTTGCATAGACATCAGAGATCACAGTGTTCTGGAAATCCCCTTCTCTGACCAAACTTCCTTCCTAGGCCCAAAAGGCGTCATCACTTTGTTTCGCTGCTTTCTTTCAGACAAGAGCAACCAAAAAGAACAGACTGGAGGGGTAAACAAAGCATGTCAATGCCCCACTCCTGATGTCAACAGGGAGACTGCCACCCAAAACCTCGGACCCATTCTGTGCAAAAGCCGCTCTTCTTGACGCAGGGGCTCTGTCACTTCTTTCCTTTTGTGGTGCATCTCAAGCCAGTCTTATCTTATTGAACACCACATATTTTTCAGATTCAATCAGATTAGGGAAGAGAATGAGCCCTCACTCCATGGCAGGGAATGGGGACACCATATCTTGCACTAACCCACATCATAGTCTTTGTTGTCAATGCATTGAACACTGGAATCTGTGCAAGGACATGAGGAACATTATGCATTGTGTGCCTTCAGAAGGTAGCTAATAGAGCCAAAGCATGCCTAAAAATCAAGCAGCGCAACAAACACAGGGCTTTCTCTCACGCTGCTCCTAGTGGAACACACTCGCTCTGGAGTTACAACCATCTCCACTCTCTCTGCATTCAGGAAGGACCTTGACTCATCTTCTTAATCTGGCTGTTTAAATTGCTGTAGCATGGCTTTGAAGAGTCTTTTGTAATGTTTGACTGTGACTTCGTAATTGTTATTTTCTGATTTTTTTTTGTAAAGTGAGTTGATGGGGGGGGGGGTTCCCCAGAAAGGTGGTATAGAAATACTGTAAATAAAATAACCAAGCTGCAAAGCTATACTTCTGTGCACACTTACTTGCGTCACACTGAACTCATCAGGACTCCAAATTTCTGGCTACTTTCTAGCTGCAATGTTATGCATGCTTCCTAACAGGTACCTCTCAAAAGTACATCTCAATGAGTTCTATGAAGCTTACACTCAGATATAAATAGGACAGAACTGCAGCCTAAGTCCTACTGAATTTAGCATTAGAATGATGTTGCTTTCTTGCTTGATATGCCCAACAGACACTCAGACTCACCTGATGACACCTTCCATCTAACTTCTTCCCTTGGTCCTCTGACAGGTATCCCAGGGAATGTCTCACCATGCCTTCTTTGCACTTTCCCCCTGAAGTTGGCTTCACAGCTGTTTTTTGTGATCAGTGTTTTGAGAGTGACTGACAGCTCCCTCAAACTGCCTGAGTAGCACCTTGGAGATTCTGTAAGATCTTTTAAAGTTTGCACAGAAAATGTGTGCAAATAGGTTTATTCTTTTAAAACTTCATTTATTTATTTGATGAACCTGCACAACTGCAGAGATTCACAAGAATAGGAAACCTCAGCCAGGGCTATCTCCTGGGACAGTGGTGGACTTACTTGCTGCCAAAGTGCATCAGGTACCTATTCTGGACATTGCCCAGATGAGGTTTTTCCTCTTTGCTTTTTCACGATGGCTGCTGTAGAGCTTTTCATAGAATCCTAGAACAGTAGAGTTGGAAGGGGCCAAAAAGGCCATCAGGTCAACCCCCTGCTGTTGCAGGACAGCAATTTACACCATCCCCATTAATTTTCAAACATTAATTTAAAAAAGAGCAGACCCATCAGTATGCATTATCTAGATACAGTAGAATCCCTTGGGACCAACCCCACATTACAGACCTTAAGTGGATGGCCATGACCATAGTGGCACTGACTTTACACGGGACTCCAATATATGAGAACTGGTCACCGTATGGATAGCTCCGATCATTACTATAGATGCTCTGCCAAAACCAGGCACCCAAAATGTATGCAACTGGCGTGGACGCTCTACATCAGGATAGGCAACCTGTTGGTCTCCAGCTATATTAACTACAACTCCCATCAGCCCCAGCCAGTGGTTGAAAGTGATGGGAGTTGTGTTCTGAACATCTGGAGAGTACCAGGGCTTCATACCCCCCGGAAGTTACCAGGCTGTGTACCCCTACTCTACATGATAAGTGAGAGCTATGCAATGAACAGCTTTCCCCAGGCCGAAGCCTTCATGCTACAGCCTTTCCAGCTAACTCACAACAGGACTAGTGGCATTTAAATTGACCCTTGATCCCCTCTCAAACAATCATTTCTAAGGTCCTTAGGGACAGGCCATGCTAGACATATTCACTTATATTTCCAGCACAGAAGAGGCATTAGTGACATGATACAGTGTGACAGGGGAGTGGGCAGGAAGAGCGGGGGCTTGTTTCCTTCTTCTGCTACCCCTGGTTTCCTAGCAGGGTGGTGCGTTTTAACAGCTTCAGGCCAGCAAGTTTAACAGAAGATGGAAGAGCCAAGTTGGATCAAGCTGAAGGCCTATCAAGGCACACCCTCCATCCCCACAGTGGCCAAACAGATGCCGGTGGGAAGATCACAGGCAGAACATGGTGGCAATGCTCCTTTCCTGCTGTGTCCCTCAGTAACTGGCATGCAAAGGTGTGAGGCCTCTGCTATCTAGAAGTAGCACAGAGCCACCATGACTAACAGCCCTTTATAGCCTTGTCTTCCATGAGTTTGTCTAATCTGCTTTAAAGCTCCCAAAGTCTTGTGATAAGGAGTTCCTTCGTTTATGTATGCACTGTGTGAAGAAGAACTTCCTCATCTGCCTTGAACCTCCTGCCAACCAGCTTCATGGGATGACCCCATTGGGTTCTAGTATTGTAAGAGATGAAGAAAAATCTGCCCCTGTGCACTTCCTTTACAACATGCATGATTTGGTAGACCTCTGTCATGACTTCCTCTCTCTTCTTGCCCTTACTTGCCTTTTCTCTAAACTAAAAATCCCATAAAACTTCATAGTCTTTCTTCTGAAATGTTTTATCAGTCATGCGATGTATTTTTCCCCTGTTGGGCAGGAACAACCTAACAATGCTATTCTGTCATGCAATGCTTATTTGATGCCAACAGAACATTTCCTGTTTAGGATATTTTGCTGCAGCCTTGCTTATTTTAAGTGCTTTTTGTTTTTTCTGTTCCCAGGCTTCTCCCTTGCTAAAGCACTGACTTTACAGATTTCTTAATGTGAGCATGCACTTGTGTGCAGACATGTTTGGGAGCTGTCTAGACAGGGTGCATGCAAGTTCTTTTGCACAAGTAATTAAGGCAGGTGTAAAACCCATTCAACCTTCACAGTAGCACCCAGAGAAATCTCTCCATATTTTAAGAATGCTGATGAGTCTTTGTTCCAGAACCCTTATCTCCTCACAGGAGGAGGAAAGAAAGAACCACCATGAAAATTACACTGCTTTTTCTTTGCATGACAGTTATGTGAATACATGGTTAGGCAACTTGGCTGGTACACTTAGCAATTTGAGCAAACTGTCTTGGGACCACCACCAAATGGGAGGCATGACAAAGGGCAAATAACCTGCCCCAAAGAATGTGTACAGGGCAGAAATGGGGCCTGAGTGTCAACGCACGAAACACTTGAACCCACTCTTTTCACCTCCTATTTCAGAACAGAGATGTCCTGTACTGTTGTTTCAGCTCTTAGTGAGTGTGTGTGTGTGTGTGTGTGTGCACACGCGTGTGTGCTTAAGTGCATGGGGGAGGAAACTGGCAGGCACCAAGAAAGGGAACAAAGAGCTGGATAGGTGGATTGGTGTTCATGGGCACATGTTACAAACCTGAGTAAAAGGTAAGATGTATTGTATTGTCAGTTGCATAAGCAGCATAGAGTTGGCCATGTGGATATGGAAAATGGGAAGACATACAAAATAAAAGGGATGTGCAACTAAATGCCATGGATACCACTGCAGCTGTTTACTTCCCCATGTATGTTGATCCTATAGCTAAATGAAATGTTTCCAAATTTATGTTGTGCATAAGTCATGTAAGCCTTCAAGGTAAGTTTAATTGAGAGAAAATATATTAAAACAAAATGCCACTAGGAAGTGTGTAGTATGTATTTACATATTTGAATGTGCTGAATATATTTTACAACTGAAGGAGCATTGCTGAATGATAGGAGGGATTAAAGAAGCAGCAAAGAAAAGAGACACAACAGAGCAGGTAAGTAATTTTAGACCTTAGACTTAATAGTCTTATGCCTTCTACCCCTCTTAGAAGATAGTGTTCACTTACTTCGGAATATGATAAGTTGGTCCTGTTGGGTTTGGGGCCTTCCTGCCCCTTCTGTGAATAGGATACTAGACTTCTGTCCCAAAGTTCTCCCCTGAGGACAGCACTGGAGGCAAATATGTATATTATGCTTATGAAGGTCCACACAGGATGCACATGGACAGTAGAAGCAAATGACAGATGACTGCTGGAAACAATGCAAGCATAGATAATGTACTGCAGTTACTTCATTCCAATATGTGCTACTCCATCCTGTCATCTTAACAGTAAGGACTGAGGGCTTAAAACAGGGTTGGGGAACCTGTGGCCCTTCACATGCTGTTCAACAATAATCTCATCATCCCTGATCACAGGCTATGCTGGATAGAGTTGATGGGAGCGGAAGTCCCAAAAGACCTGGAGGACCACTGGTGCCCTCTGGGAATAGGAGGTATGTTTTTGGACCTTGCAATTCAGATCTCACTGGTTAATTCTAATTTGCATTTGTGATTGTTGCGAATGTACAACAAAGGAGCGGTGATTCTGAATTAAGACAAAGGCCTTCCCTTGTGGAATGTGGTGCCAGTTTGACCTGATCAGTTAAGCTGAAGTGTTTGTATGACCCTGTTCTTATCTGATTTGAACTTCAAAGCTGTCAGACACACCACTGTCTCACCCTGGAAAAAAGGAGCAAAAGCAATCAGAGATTACTTTGAACAACATAACTATTTTCCACTAAGTCACAGAACTAGAGGTGAACTTCCTCCTAACCCTATTATGCAGTTCATGTTTATCTCTGACAACCTGTAACCTGAGAGCTCTTATTTCAGCACACAACTGTCTGACCTGCCACGGTCAAAAGGTCTCCTTACTGACCTGCACTGCACTGCTCTTCGCCACACACACCTCTCCTCCTGGGAGTTTTTCACAATGGTCCACAGAGCAGGATGGGGAGACAACCGGGGGCTAATCCACACTGGGCCCTGTTCTCTTTTGGTACTGCAACACCTCACTTGCTCGCATGGCCAGTGCTTTCACTTTGGACACAGTGGCCATCAAAGATAGTTAGGGCTAGGCTAAGATGGGGTAACAATCCTTCTGGGCCCTTGAACACACTGAGGAACTGCAAAAGTAACAATGGGTGCCACCACAATATGGCTGCCGTAGGAGGTGTGATTAGTCATACAGAGGTGTGACTAGTCATAAAGAACACATAACTTGCCCAAAGGGCTGACTAGATGGCAAAGGGGGCACACTAAACAGCTCCTTTGAACTCAAGAGTTTCAGCTGTGGGATACGGTTCAAAGAGAGCAACTCCCTCCCCTCTGCCAGCCCCTCACCACCTCTCTCTTCCTGGCTAACCACCCACAGAGACGTTCCCTCTCTTTTTCACACACACACATGCGCGCACGCAGAGTGCATCCCCAGCCAATCTCCACCCATTCATGCATAAGCACGCACGTATCCATCACGCATACATGGCAGAAGCCACGCTGTGGGACAAGCCAGGCAGTGTGGCTTCCTTGCCTCAGGGCCTGTGACATGCTCAATAGAAAGCAGGAGCATTGAGGTTCTGCAGCCACTTCCCCCGTCCCAGTCCTGCCACAGGTATCCCAGATTTCTCCTACTCCATGCCACCACTTTTTTCTGGTGCCAAGGATGGGGGAAGCAGGGATCAGCCATTGCTTTCCCCTGGTTTTGAGTGGGCTGAAGCAATGGGCCCCACCTGCCACTGCACCCAGCCAAAAGGACTAGCCAGCCATGGTGGGAGTCTCCATCCTGACAGTCCAAAACCACAAGTAAGGACAGAGATGGGCTCCTTGTGAGCTGCTCTGCTTGCCCTCCACCCCCAGCCAAGCAAAGACAAGCGGGAGAGGCGCTTCCTTCACTCCAGCTTGCAAGTGGGAAGTGTGGGAAGAGCCCATGACTGGAGTGTGGGAAGAGCCCATGACTGTGATTGCTTGAGATCACAAGCAAAGTGCACCCCATCCCCTGCCAGCTGGTGAGGAGGAGCAGATGCTGATACAGCTGGCTTACTCACAGGCAAGCTGCTTTCCTGGCACTCAGAGATGCTCATGGAGGCCCGACTAAACCTGGGAGCTCACAGAGGCCATGGATGGCTGACATTGGCAGTGGCACCACAAGCCACCTCCCTAAGCTCTGAACAGGCCCTGAGAAAGCTGGCACACAGCAGTGGAGCGGCTGATGACAGCTTTCCCTCAGGGCCACCTGAGCACTTTGTGGACAGATGTTCCTCAGCACTCATCCTGCCATTGGTACTTCATGCTCCAAGAATGTCTTTCAGCCCTACATGGTCTCCAGGGAAACTCATGGGAAGTAAAGATAGGCTGAGGTCCACCCTTTCCTTTGAAGTGATCCCAGTTGCTGGTAATTTTTTCAAGAAAAGGGTGACGCTCTGGGTGGGTGCACTGGTGTCCACAGGCACATGTCGCCAACCCCAGGCTCAGACACACCACTGCTTCCACAGCTGTCCTCATGCCACCCCAGATACCTGCAAAGGCTCCTACATACACAGTGTCCTGACACCATATTTACCTACAAACAGTGATCTCCTCAAAGGGCTGGGTGTTGCTTGTGTCATATATAAACATGACTCTGGGCATGCACCACTTTAAAGCATGTCAACAGAGAGTAGGGACATTTGCACACATAAAACTTCAACTGTCTTTAAATTTGCTTCGTGCCATTCATATTCTCACCTTTGTTAATGTGGGAGAGAAAGCAGGAAGAGAGGTCCCTGTGCAAACAAACCTTCTGCCTTGATGTTACCATTGCATCAAAGCAAAAGCTGCTCTAAAGCTTTTGAGAACCTGTGCCTCATCCTGCTCTTGGTTCACATGTTGTGGTACAGAGGTGGGGAACTTGTGGCTCTCCAGATGTTTTGGCCACCCTACAAAATTTATTTATTTGTTTTCATTTCTATGCCACCCCATAACCTGAAATGGTGAGGAAGCCAAAGACCAACACATCAGGAGGGTTATAAGTTTTTCCATCCCTGTTCTGGTAGCTGGAGACAGAGTACAGTCTTCATATTAAAGTTATTTCCTAGTGCTGCTGCCACAGAATACTCAGCATGATTCAGGGTAGTTACTCCTAAAACAGAGGATGCTTTCAAACAGAAGACTTCCCTCTGTAAGGCATGGCATTTGATGCCCCATGGGAGCTTCTAGATTTGAAGATTGTAGATTTTGCTGACACATGAACTACAGATTGCTCAGAGAGAGAGAGAGAGACAGAGAGACAGAGAGAGACAGAGAGACAGAGAGAGACAGAGATGCTCAAAGGCTGAAAGCACATACCTTTTCTTCCCCTCCCCATTTCCTCAAAACAGCTGTTCATGCAGACAGAGGCAGGTGTGCATGTGCATGCATGTGTGTGTCTACATGTGAATGCACAGTCACATACACACACAAATGCAAAGGCTATGGGGAAAGAGGCTCACTCTTGTGGGAAAGTCCTAAAGCATAGTTTTACGGAAAGAGAGGGAATAAATCATCCATTTTGTAAGCAAGTTTAAAAAAAAAGAAATTTCAAAATCAAAATAGATTAATGGAAGTAGGATCACTTCTAATCTGAGTGCCCAAATAGCATGTTATGAAACAATTGATGGCAGCCTCAGTTCTGGCTTGTCAGCAAATTCGGAAGAACATGGATATCTGAACTGCATTTTGCCAAAGGGAAATGGAACTTTTTCCTCCTCAAAAAGAGTAACACTATTTTCTGAGGATGAGCAAATAGGAAACGCGTAGGCACAGAAAATCTGCAACAGGATTTGAACCATTATTTTGCTGAATTTGAGTTTGATCTAACTGCATTCCAGATGTTTGCTCATTACTTTTCCATTGCAAAAAAAGAAGCTCTATTGTTGAAGCTAATGGAGTTGCACAATTCATGAACAACAAAACCCACACATACTTTGATACTTCCCTATTCTTCCTTAGATGAAAGGGAAAAAATATCTGAAAATTTCCTGTAGGAATTGAACTCCTAACCCATGGGGGAAACCCACTGTAGTTCAATGATGGCAGACATGTTGAATGCAGTACGTCCTAGCTGCAGTCTGCCTCATACAGGTAAAACTAGAAAAACCTTTAGCCTGAAACTCTGGAGAAGCACTGCTGGTCAGTTCAGACCAGAGTGAAGAATGCCAAGGGGCCAAATGCAATTTCTAACAAACCTCTTGGGAGGAGGTGCATTTCAGTGGTGGTGAAGCCAATGCCAAAGGGGCAGCTTCCAGCACCCTGTAGCCTAAAGCACTTAAGCATTTCAACCTTTTAGAATGGAGGGAAAGCTGCAGAAAGTTCTAGAACCCAACAAACAATCCAGTAGTTGGAGAAAAGGGGAGGGGGCTGGGGAAAAGGGAATGGCCTTTTGGGGAACACAAAGGATTGGATTAGGTCCTAAGAAGCTGGCCTGGCATCAGAATGGGTGGACAGCTGCGAAGGGTGCAGTCCGGTTACTACTGCAGCTGTTCCTGGATCAAACTGCTGTTACAGAGGCACCAGAAGCATCAGCAGCTCCTGCCACTCCAGTTCTCTTCCTCCTCCTCCTCCTCACCCAGCTGGTCACACCTACAATAAGAAGCGCTACAGCAGACAGTGACGTTCATAGAGAGTTTTATCTGCCCCTGTGCCCTCACTGGCTGGCTCCCTGTCCCCTGGCAGCCTCTGATGGGTTTAGAGGGCTGCTGCTCCAAATATAAGCTTTAAAAAAGCATTCTGAGATGGAGTGGGGCAAGGCCTGTCGGCCTGCACAGCTGGTTGCCATGGAGCTGGCAGGGCTAGGAGGAGGAGCTGCAGCACAGCAGCTCCCTAGTTACATAAATAAAGGACAATTGTCTGCCAAGGGCCCATTGGAGGCAGGCACCAGCCCTGTCAAGAAGGTTGGGCCCTGGGCTGGGTATCTGCCCACCCCCACTGCATACAGTCGTAATAGTCTGACTTGATATAAGGCAGCTGCCTAGATTTAAAAATGCTGGTTCCAGTACAGATATTTTTCTAACTCTGGCTTCTCCTTTCCTAACTCTGATGCCTTTGTCAAAACAGATCAGCACTATGGTAGAGCTGTGCCCCAAGAACAATAATATTCCAGTGTTCATAATCTGTTGGGCTAACCGGGACCTGGAAGGAGTTCTTCTGCATAGCTGTCTGTCAGCTGCTACTCTCCCACAGCCAGTTGTAAGTGATGCTAAAACTAGAGACAAGAAGGGCAATGGTGGGGTGGGAACCAAGCTGTGGGAAATGGTCTCATTCTCGTGGGAAATGGCCCGTGGGAAATGGCCCATTTCCCCCCACATTTTTACAGCTGATTCAGCTTTGGGTTTTCTAGCTTTTACATTGCCTGGACCATGAAATAGAAGGGGTGGGGGGTTAAACACTAACTAGTTGATAATCCCAGATCACCAGGGCTGAAATAGGTGCAACATGAGAGGCTGTGATTGGCTTTCCCATTTTCTTTAAATAAAGCCATGTGTTTTTGATAGAATTAGACACCAGAAAGGTGTTGCACCATTTTCCTGATTCAAATCCTTCCTTATCTGCCCCCAACATGCTATCAGACCTCTACCCACCTCGGTGGGGGTGTCACATGGAGGTGGGTCGAGACCTGTTCTCCCCTGCGCAGGAGGGCAGGAAGCTCAGGGAGCCAAGGTTCCATTTGGATGCCAGGAAGCGCTTCCTGACAGTCAGGACTTCGATGGTGTGGAATGGTGAGGATGTTCATGGACAGGCTGGATATGCACATGCTAGGCAAGTCATGAGCGGAGCTGGCTGAAGCCAGGGGTCAGACTAGATGGCCCGGTAGGCCCTTTCTGACTTGATCTTTTTCTATGTAGAAGGGCTAGAAAACAAGCAGGTATCTGTTTTCCTCAGTGGAACTACTAGGAGCTTCCAAGAGCTGTTTGGATGGGAGGAAAGGTGCAAGGCAAAGGGGTAAAATGCCTCTTTCCCCCAGCATGATTGCTCTGATCAAAAGAATCTAGGTCTTCAAGCTTTTGCCATGGCTGATTTTTTTTTTACCACCTTGTGAGATTCAGTCACACATTTTCCTCATTTGGCACTGTGGTTATCAATGGTAACTGCAACTATAAACTATAGAATATGGTCACTATTTACTTATCCCACAGTCTGGGGTTCTGACACAGTGGGAGCCAGTGTTGCAGTGTTTAGAGGGTTAGACTTGAGCCCCGGAGATCTGGGTTCTGGTTCCCACTCAATCATGAAGCTCCCTGGGTGAAGCTCAGTCTAACCTACCTCACAGAGTTGTCATTGTGAGGATAGAAAGGAGAAGAAGAGATCCTTGTAAGTCATATTGGGAGCAAGAAGAATATGTTATAAGTGTAACCTAATAATGAGTACTTTTCCTACAGAAAAGTGACAAGATAGAGGTTTATTATACATTATTATGTTGCTGTTGTGGGGATAAGATGGAGGAGGAGATGTAAGTTGCTTTGAGCCCTTTGTCGGAAAAAGGCAGGATATAAATCGCAATATAAATAAATGTTCCCTAGAAAAAATAACCTGCCTCTTTTTAGCCATTTAATGAACGTGGTGAGAAGAATGGCTCTTCCTTGGCATGAAAGAATCATAGGTATTTCTAGGATTCCAAAACCAAACCACTTTTTTTTCTTCACTGAATGGTGACGTACTTCAGCATACCCCTCTGGGCTACAGGGGAGCCCTTTAAATTACTTTTGGATCCTGTTCAAAACCACCAAGAAGAGCTGTCTAGGGCCTCCATCCTGGGGAATTCCCCCTCTCCAAGCAAAAAGTTAGCCTGGGTGTGTCTTCCTCCCCACATTCACTTAAAGCACCATGGAAGACTCTTTTCGACGTTCTCCCTTACTTGTCTGAGTGAGTAGTCAAATAGAAACTTTCTCCCTGATTATGGACACACAGGGATTTGTGAGAGAGGTTTTGGGGAGTATCAGAGCACAGGAACTGGAATTCCTTTCTACCCATCCCCTACTTTTTGCAGTTCAAATAAGCTAGAACCAATCCTGCTGGGGTCTCTGGATCTGATATAGAATAGGAAATAAGTCACTCCAGAATCTGTGGCTTCCATGTTCATAGTTTTCTGGAAAAAAAAAATTTGAACAAAACAATGCCTGTTTATTTCAACAGCCTTGGAGCTAAGCTGAAACATTTAGCTAGTTCAGGCTATGGGGGATTTCCTTTTGCATATATTTTCTACGGCAGAGGCAAAGGGAATAAAAGACAAATGCATGCAACAGTATGGCTTTGGTTAAAGGGAAGAAGGAAATATTATTCAGGGTCTGGAAAATAATGTTGAATTGTCAGTTCCCTCCATGGTTCTGAGAGTCAAGTCTCAGAACTGAAGGCTCCCTAGATAGCCTAGTAAGTACATAGTCATCTGCAGCAGTGGAACATGCTAGTTAAAGTAACTAAACTCCAGAGAAGAAATGCCAGAAATCTCATCTGTTGTTGAATATCACAGCTGCAGAACTTGAGCTGTTTGCAGAACCTTTTAAAGTAGTATTTGGTTAAAGAAGAAAGGGCAGGGCTGCTTTAAATAAAAAATAAGCGTAGGTTTGCTAGCAGACATGTAAGATTTCACTAAGTGGTTCTTTTATTTCAGAACAATGCTGTCACATTTTAAAATGCCATTGCTTTGTAGAACAAGACAGAACTAATTCTTGAAATGCTGATCTGAAAAAAGGGAAGGTTAAAAAATGAAATGAAAAGAAAACCATGGAGACATACCTTCAGTGTTTCTGTGCGATATTCGGTGCAGCTTCATGGACTGCTTATAGGTTCAGGGAGGTTGTTGACCTGAAAAGCTAAGAGTAAAATTGATGAAGTGTAATCTGATTGTCAACCACAATGGCCACAAAAACTGTATTCTGTCACACACCAGGCAATGACAAATCTAAAAACTATTTTATTAGTTGGAACAATTAATAATTATCCTTGTTTAAAAAAAAAAAAGGTTCCCTGCTAATAGGACTGTTGTAAGGATTTTGGGGGGGGGGGGTTTAAGCTGCAGGCTTGTTATTTACTGACCACCCTCACAGTATCAGCTATGCAGAAATAATTGCTTAAAACTAAAAGTAGGACTAGTGTCCCCCTTTATACTTTTTACTGCTGGTAGAAGAGCCTAATGCTGGGAACAATAGATGGCAAAAGAAGAAGGGGACGGCAGAGGATGAGGTGGCTAGGTGGAGTCACTGAAGCAGTCCGCGTGAACTTAAGTGGACCCGATGGTGGAGGACAGGAAGGCCTGGAGGAAAGTTGTCCATGGGGTCGCGATGGGTCAGACAAGACTTCACAACTAACAACAACATATATTTTAAAGCTATAGACAATGATTCCAAATGATATGCATCTGTCTGTTATATTTATAGCCCACCATTCCTTCAAGGAGTCCAAGGTGGCATACATGATCCTCCTCTAATTCTACCTTCACAATAACCCTGTGAGGTAGGTTATGCTGAAAGTCACCCAGTGGACTTCATGGTGAAGGTCTGCTAAATCCCAGTCCAACACTAGCTTTCTTATGGCTGTAGTTTGTCCATAAGGTTTATTGCTGCTTCTTAAAAGTATTACTCTTTAAATGAGACACCAACCAAAATAGTAATGTTCACATGAATAATAAATCATGGAAGATTAAGTTTGCCACTCTGTCAAATTAAATTTAGAGGTATTTCCTGTACTGATACAGCACAATCTTTATTGACAAAAATCTTATACCAATAAGATAGCCTTGTCTGATAGGGACATTTTACATAGTACAAGAGAATCTTAGTGTAAGCTTGTACAAAAGGAAAAAAGTAATATCCCTCTATGAACTTCCAGCTGCCAGACTTTAGTAACCATTCAACAGTATTGGCAGGCGTTCTAATTCCATATTAATGATTACAATATTCAGTAATGTGATTAGATAAGCATGATTATCCTGTGACTTGTAGAAGCTCCTTGGTGCCTCACCTTATTTTGACTCAGTGTATAACTGGATTGTCTATAATTTGTCAACTTTAAAATGGCTAATTAAATGCAGTTCTAGCAGGTCAATTAACTGGTCAATTAATCCACAAAACATTGAAGCTAGAGCACTTTGATTTAAGTGAATTAAGCCCAATAAAATTAGTGGGACCTATTCCACAATCCAACATGATAGTATACTACAATGTGTGTTAATAAATACTAGCCTAACTTATGGTGAAATCCTGTACTGGCGGTAAACTAGCTCAGTATCTCTGGGGGATTTAGAGGATGCCATTACAACAGCAGGCATGCTGCCAACACAACACCCACACCCACAAACTGAATCAGCAGTGTGATGTGGCTGCAAAAGAGGCAAATGTGATTGTAGAAGTCTAGCTTCTAAATCACAGGAATGGGTATTTCCACTCTGCTCAGACACTGTGCCCACTTTGGGACATCGCGTTTTAAAGAGGATTGTGATAAAATGGAATGGGAGGGCAACAATATTAACAGAGGACTCAAAATTATATTGTTTGAGGAAAGATTGAAGGATCTAAGTGTGCTGAACCCTGAGAAGAGCAGACTGAGGAAGAAATGAGATAACTTCATGTACATAACAGGTTGTCAAACAGAAGAGGGCTGCTAATGTTTTCTATCCACCAAGAATGTAGAATACTAAACAGCGGATTAATGTTACTAGGAAGACAGATTTTGGCTAAACGCAGGAAAAAATTAAAGAACAGAGCAGACCAGATTTGTAGGGAAATGGTGGGCTCTCTGTCCCTGAAGGTATTCAAGCAAAGACTGCTCAGCCATCCATCAGGGATAATCTAAATGGGTTTCCTACACTGGGCAGGAGATTGGGCTCAATGGTCTAAATGGCCCCTTCCAACTCTATGGCTCCCCTGATATTTGCTTTTTCTTTTTCCCAGCAATGAACCCATGGTGACTTACATAAACATCAAGTGCTGATTTGTTAACTATTGTTTACAATCTGCTGCTCCTTCCTCAGGGTTGCACTTTTGCATGTGGATATAGCATTATTTCCAAGTCCTTGAAAGCACAATATGGTGCATTTGGGGAAATGAGCTAAATCCCCCAGATGTCTGCTATTACGCAAGCTGCATGGAGAAAGGAGTGCAGTTGTGTGTGACTAGGGGAAATTAAGTGGTATTTCCTGTAACATCTTCAAAGAGGCACTGGCAGGGAAACACAAGCCTGCCTTTTCTGTTCCTTGGGGAAAAGGGGTCCAAACAGCTGCTGGTTATTAAGATCTGGCAGCAGTTCCAATGGACGAGGTGGACTCCTTTTCCTGCTATTCTTGACAGTCACCAAGTTAGCTTGATTAACTGTATCATTTAGTTGTGTATTTTCCTGCTATACAATGCAAAGAACTTTTCTACATGAAGCTGTTAATGCACTGTATCCAGTTTCATCATCAAATTGAGATTTGAACACCACAGGAGTATCAGCTTTTCTAATCTTTCACCACATAACTGCTAGATGGCACTGTGCAACAATGGAATAGTACAAATAACCAAGTGCAAAAATGATTTTGTTGCTTCTACAATTAATGCTGCATTTCCTCTGCTCTTAAAAACAAAGTGAGACACAACACCCAGAAACTGCTGGGTCATGAGGTTTTCTAAGCTATGAACCATAAACAACCTTGATTAGGGAATAAGTGCATTCTATGTGCCATGTGTAGAAAAGCCCTAATACTGAATATTTGGTGAAACAGTTTGAAGAAACAAGACTACTGCATTTTTCATCAATGGCTCACTATGATTTTTATGATGTCTTTTCTTCCCTCATTCTCTGATTCCTTCTAGATGATTTTACTACCAACCTTCCCTATTCACAAAGGTTCCTTGTTTTGCTGTCTTCCATCTGAAACCATCCAATGTTTTCTAGGTTTGTTTTCTTTAAATAGAAAACTCATCAGGGGAGGGGGGGAGTGGAAGAGCAGCACAATGGTTTTTGACTGGTAGCACAGTTTAGAAGCACTTTCTTTCTTTCTTTCATTAACAGCTGCATGGTGCTCAGGTGACCAGATGCTAGGCAGCAGTGGGCAGGGCTCCTACCTTTACCAGGCTGCAGAAAAAGGAGGCATTTTAAAATGCACCTTTTCTTGCTTGTGACATAAGCAGCAGCTACCCAAATTCTCTCTTCTGCACATTTCTTAAAGCAGGGGTGGGAACTTGTAGCCCTCCATGTATTTTGGCCTACTACTTCCATCTGCCCCAGCTGGTACAGCTAGTGGTGTGGGATCATGTGAGCTGTAGACCAAGGCATCTGAAAGGCTAAAACTTGGCTCAAAGTCCACTTGCTCCCTATTGCATTAAATTACCTAGAGTGAATTCCCCACCTTCCTTTGCTGGTATGTGCATCTAGGCAGATTCTTTTAAAAAGAGGATGAACAGCAAGACTTAGCTCTCCCCATCTGAGTTACATTATCTAATTGTGACATTACGATACTCAGCCATTGTTGCACTGCAACTTGGCTAGCCATTACACAATAGAATAAATTTACAGCATTCCCTAGCTTGGTGCCTTCCAGCTGTTTTGGATCACAACTGGCAACATTCCTGACATTGGCCACGTGAGCAGGGCCTGATGGGAGTTAAAACATCTGGAGCGCACCAGACTGGGGAAGGCTGGCCTAGACAGTTAACTGCAGAAACGATCTTCTCTCTTGCTAGCAAAGCAACCACAGATGCCAGCCCACACGGGCTTCCCCTCGCTTACCCAGCTCCCTTCTTTGAGCCGCGTAGCTTCCAAGCTTATCGCAGAGTTTTCAAGAGGTTCTTCTGCGCTAAAAGGGGAAGTTTGCCGATTAGCTGTTCGGCCTGTCAATCACTCTCCGGGGGAAATTCCAGAGTGGGCGGTTCTGAGTCACGCTTCCTCCTCTGGGCAGCCCAGCCGGAGAGGAAGTAGAAGAGATGTCAGCGGTGCAAAACGCAGTAGACCCGGGAGCCGACCGGAGACCCGTCCCTAGATCACTCGCAGGTAGGACCAGCTCATACGCCTCCCACCCTTTCTCCCGTGCAGCAGTGGAGTCCCTGTCCTAGCGAGCTCTGCCTGGGAGGACGAAGGGATGCGTGCGCCAGCGCTTGGGAAGCCGTAGCGACCAGACTAAACTTGGATGCTGAGGACAAGGGATCCTGACTGGGGAGATAGAAGGGGTGGCTCCTCTTTCTGTGGAACCCTGGAGTTCTGGAAGTGCGGGCACCGTCTTCAAAGCAAGGTCAACAAAACTGAGGCTGCATTCTTCTGACCCGACGAGTGATTGCGTTGCTCCTGAAGGTGGCAGAGGCAGGCACGATCGAACTTAGAGCAAGAACGTAGAGTGTCATGTGGCACTCTGAGGGTAACACGTTTATTCTGCCCTTGTATTCTGGGATAAGCTTTCGTGGACTGTAGCCCACTTCGTATAGTCGTCTGTGAAGGCTGCTTATCGAATATTTATTTATTAATTAAAACATTTCTATGCCACCCCATTGCAACCAAGCCTTGGGGCAGCTTACAACATATACAATAGATTTGGTGCACTGCATGACCTTTTTCCCTTTCCTTTCCTTTCCTTTCTTTTTTTTGCAACACACTGACACAGCTCCCTTCTTTAAATTGTATTTTGGACCCATTGCTTCAGTGTGTGGTAACTGATTCCCTCTCTGTTGCATTGTATCATAGTTGTCTTGTTACAACAGCATCTGCTGTAAGTTTGCAACCACTGCAACAGGTTGTGTACTTTTGAATACCAGTACAACTAATAACAAGCGGTTAGCACCAAAGGTAAGACTTGTGAGCATACCACTGTTTGTTCCCTCTGAAGACAGCATGTCCACATTTGTTTCAGAGGTTAATTTTCTTTCAAAAGTTGAATAGATTTGTTAAAAGGACCCTGGTAGCAACCTTAATATAGTACATCACTTGGTTCCTAGTCACACAATATTACCCATTGTTGTTTAAAAGGAGGTCAGATCTGTTAATAAGGTGCAAAAGTTTTGGGAGCATGAGTGGAAAAAAAGACCCTACCAGTATGTAAAGCCATGTAAAATGATTTACTGACTCATTAAACATTGCTCTCGGCTTTGGAGTAGCTGACCTTCCTAAATAATTAGTGCACCTAGGGCCCAGTAACTTTCTACTGATAACCACAAAATTTACTCCCTGATAAATGTGCATGATATCCTAACCTGCATGCATTTATGCACATTCGAGCTGAGCATAGCATATAAATAGATATACCATTTTCTGCTTACATAATGATTATCGGGTTGTTGTTGTTATGTGGTGTTCAGTTTCCTCCAACTTATGGTAACCCTGTGAGTGAATGTCTTCCAAACTGCACTGCCCTTGATAATTCTGCTCTGTTCTGTTCTTCTAAACTCAAGGCTGTGGCTTCTTTTATGAAATTGATTCATCTCATAGCTGATCTTCCTTCTCTTCTGCCTTCAACTTTCCCTAGCATGATTGTCTTCTTTAGTGAGTCTTGCCTTCCCATGATATGCCCAAAATACAACAGGTTCAGTTTCCTCATTTTACCTTCCAGGGAAAATTCTGGCTTGGCTTGATCTAGGACCAACTTTTTTGTCTTTCTGTCAATCCAGGGTATTTGCAAAGCTCTTGAGAAATAATGACTGTGCATTATTCATTGCATTTATGTGCCACCCTTTTTTCCTCTTGTGAGGAACCCAAGGTGGCTTACATAGTTCCATTTTTTCCTCACTACAACAACCCTGTTAAGTAGGTTAGGCTGAGAGTTGCCCAAAGTTACTCAGTGAACTTCATGGCTGAGTGGGGACTAGAACCTGCATCTCTCAGGTCTTCAGTCCAATACCATACCACACTGACTCACAATTTCACCTGGGTATAAGCCCAACACACTTTCCCTTAAGGCATCTTAGTATTTCAGATCATTTGCTTTTTCTTCCGGTAGTTTTTTCTTATCAGAAAAAGGGAATGCAAATATTTCCCCTCTTTTTACACTTGAGGAAAATGAAGCTGAGGGTGAGTGGTTCTGATACGCACCGGATAGTGGCCTAAGGCTGCAGTATTATGCACAGTTTGGGGGGAATATGTTGCAGTGCACTCTGTTCTAACCAGGTTCACCTGCATGATTTGGACTTCAATATCACCAGCCCTAGCCAGTGCAGTCAGTAATGAAGAATGCTGGGAGTTGTAGTCCGAAATGTCTGGAGGTTACCTGGATGGGGAAAGCTGCTCCAGTCAGGTGTATTTCTAGGTTAAAATGCATGATAGTAGACTGGGAGATTATATTAACATTCAGACTTGCTACAGTGTCATCTGCAAATACTTCATGGGCAATTTGAAAGAAAGGAAAAGGAAAGGTATATTAGATCTTTCTTTGATAAACATTAACTCAACTTCTTGAAAATGTAAACTCACTGGTCACATCACTGTAAATATATAGTCAAGGAAGAAGTAAAGCATGACATAATTTTGCTGTTTTGATCTGATTGGAAGGGTAACTTCAGCCTGGGTGGAATTAAGCTGAAAAGCAGTGTCTGTCTGTCTGTCTGTCTGTCTCTCTCTCTCCCTCTCTCTCTCTCTCTCTCTCTCTCTCTCTCTCTCAAGATACCTTCTTGTTCTGTGACCAAGTTTCAGATGAAGCACCTGCTAATTCTTGAATTTCATAGTGGCTTTCATATTATTGACCATTATCCTCCTGGCTCAACTGAGTCAGGACACCATTTCATACTGGCTTGGCTCTTACCTATGGGGTCAGTTCCAGAGAATAACGTTGAGTGGCCATACTTCAGCCCCCTAGTGGTTGATCCTGGTGAGTGCCATAGGGTAGTGTTCTTCTGCAGTGTCCTTTAACAACTCTATGAACCGGTTGGGAGTGAGTATTTGGAGTTTTGCAGCAGTATGTTGATGTGTTTCTCTGAAACACTTGAACCCAGAGAAGCCGTGCCTTTTAAATCAATGCCTGAATGCAGTTAAGGGCTGGGTTGGAACTAATGAACTGACATTGACTCTCTGGCAAGCAGTTTCTCGGTCTAGGAATGGGAGCATTTGCTTGCTTTACACAGGGTTTCCACTTTTACCGGTGGGAATTAGCTGAAGTGGTCATCCAACAAAGCAGAAGATACTTTCTGTGAGCATTCTTGTGTCTTTCCATCTTTCTGCCCATGCAGTGGCATTGCAAATGAGTCGCTAATTGCAGTTTTATAGGCCATTAAAAATCTTATATGCTAATTGTGCATCAGTGGGAACTTGTGTGTATAAGCAATCCTACTGATAGTTTTAGATTAACATGCAATTTTGTACATAACTACTTAGAAGTGCATCCCATTAAGTTCAGTGGGACTTAGTCCCAGCTATAGATTACATTTTAAATATACAATGGTTATTACTCACCCAGTGGTGCTATAGTTTTCTGAATTGCCCAACCCTTCTAAACACAAATGCTTTTGTATTCCTGTGTTCTTTTCCGGGCAATGAAACGGTTACTTGAAGAGTTATTCTGGGAATGGAGTTGATGGAATTTTGACTCTGGGGCTATGTGCTGACGCTTTCCTGTAAGCAAGGCTGACATTATTTATGGTTTTCTTCTCCTGAGAATGGGATGATTCTGAAAGGGTTAGTTTTTTGGTATCTTGCTGATGGAGAGATCATGACTTTCCAAGCTATAGTTGTGTTTCATGAAGGTAAGACACAACCCTGGTAAAATATGGGCAGATGTAAATACAGGGCCAGAGAAAAGTTTTCTTTCTGTAGCTGTTGTTAAAGGACCTTTTAAGACAATCAGATTCTTAAGCAATAAGAAATATGTAATTCTGGGATCTGAAACATGGTACCTGGTACTCATCCTGCCCTTCCTGATCTTAATTCATTTTTTAGCATTTTCTAAATTTGCTATTTTTTTAAATTGGGAAGCTGGCCTGCTCGGAGTAAAGTGCTGTCTTCCAGTGCCATTATTATTTGGATTCAAATAATAAAGTGTGTGTTTGCTTGTTCATTTTGGAGCCTAGACCTGACTCATCCATTGTGCTTAGGTATTGGGGCAAGTTAGTTTTCTTCAAGTCTTTGGCTTTGGGGAAATGTCTGTTCTGTGAGCAAGCAGCTGTTCTGTGAGGGTGGCCATGACACGCTCAGAATTTTGAATGCTCTTATGACCCCTGCAAAGTTGCTAACTCCTGATTTATTTGTTCACATGTTTCAAAGGATCTGTTAATTTTGCCTCTAAGAGGTGCTTCCGTTCCAGTTATATCACAATTTCCCAGCAATGAAAAAAAAAGGGAAATGCAATCATTTCCTCAGCTGGTAGAATGATGGCAATTTGAAATCCTGCCTAGGATTTCACAGACATACTAAACCTGCAGACATAGGCCATTATGTTGTGTGAACTCAGTCAATGACAAGCCAAGCAATGGATTGTTGTTGAATCATGGGTTGTCTAACATGCAAATCCTGCACTAAGGTTTAGCTATTGGTTAAACCAGTGATCCCCAAAGTGGATGGTACTGCCTCCTGGGAGGCGATGGAAAGATCCAAGGGGGCAGTGAGGAAAATTAAGGAGCAGGTGTTGTTAGGGGATTACAGATAATCCCCATGTTACAAACATCCAGTTTACGAACAACCTGTACTTATGAGCGCATTGACTGCCATAAACCCTATATGAATATCTCTAGGGAACTGTGTGGCACATTTAGAAATGTGTCATCAGTGGCAGCCTAGTTCCCTAGAGATAGAGTATTCATGGCTTTTTGTTCTGCAGTGTTGAATTGAGCATACCCAAGTCAGTGTCTTTCAGGGCACATAGTTCACCTTTGGCTTTTCTTCAGCATTTCCCCTTGTAATCAGGCCCTCAGCTGCTACAAGGCCATTTATGATGAGAAAAAGAAAATGGCTGCACAAACCACCCTTGAGGCCTACTTCAGTAGAGCGACTCCAGTGGCAACTCCCTCTCCCTGGTCTCCAGTAGCACAACCAAACCATGGCTCTCCAGCACCAGGTCCATTTCCATCGTTGTCAGTTAATGTTAGTGTTACCTCAAGAATGTTTTACTTTTGGGGGGGGGGGGATTTACAATACTGTATGCCTACACACATACATTCTCTCTCTCTCCAGCACCTGTAGTTACTTTATTATTACTGTATTATTATCATCATCACAATGCTTTATTGTGTTTAAGATGTTTTAGCAGTTATTGAACTGTTTCTTATGTGTGTTATATGCATAGAAAGGTAAAATACATAAACTAAGACAAACATTTGGCTTACTCGTATGATCCAACTTACAAAAAAATCAAATTAAGGGCATTCTCAGGAACAGAACTTGTCTGTAACCTGGGGATGACTGTATAGATTACTACTACAAAAGAAACAAAGCAAACAAAAAGGCAAACATTTCTAAAATAGGGTCACTGAGGAGCCTGCCTAGCCTCCCTGCAGCCCTGCAAACTGCCATTCATTATGGTGCCCCCCTCAATGCCCTGGTGAGAGTGGAGACAAGGGATGTGGGGGAGGGGTGAAAAAGTCTGAGGACCCCTGACCTAAGGTATGAAAATCCCAGTTCCCCTAATACAAACAAAGAGGCATGGGGGTGCAAGGGTTGTCACCCAAGAGAAAGGGGGCAGCAGTCAGCAAAAGTTTGGGGACCACTGGGTTAAACTATGAAAAACCCAAAGTTCACAACCTAACCCATAGGAACTTGCAGCTAGTTCCTATTCTTTTTAGTATCTGGATAATCAAACTTTCAGCTGATACCTGAAACCTATGGGTTCTTTTCATGAATTGTTTCTGGTTAACAACCCATATTGGAATTATAGTGCAGAGTTTTTATGTAACAACAATCCGTAATTCAATACCATCACCCCTAACAAAACCTATGCTCTGGGTGGTTGTTACATGTAAACCAAGCTACCATCTCCCACATCTCAGGAACTGCATAGCTGCATTTGGGTAACTCCAGAGTAGCTCAAGATTGTCACTTTTCCAACTTGGTCTGTGTCCCTGAGAAAAAAACAGAATCATGTGATTCTAATTGATGTATGAAAAAAATGTTGATTACTTTACTTTTGTTACCTAAGTAGCTTAGTGTTTTCTGAATGCTGATCAATTTTTAAATGAGGTTAATTAAGCTAGCAGCAAACTCTCAGGATCTATACTGATAAAAGCTGGAATCAGTGACAGAATGTGTACAGTAGTATAGAATTAACACTGTGCTGGAGAGGGATCAAAATTCTGGGTAAATGGTAACACGTACAAGGGTACAAAGAGAAGTGTCAGTGTTAATACCACCTGGGTTCCTCTTTTTTGACCAAGTTGATCTGCCCTTGTGGTTTTACTGGCTGTGTCTGTTTCTCCTGCCACAAAAAAGGGAGCTTGCCTACCTGGCAGGCTCATTTCTGCCTCAACCAGTTTGCTAGGTGACTCTTCTTTTCATGAAGTCCGTTTACAAAATTAATTGGAATGACACTACCAAGCAGCTCCTTGCCCAGTGGGTGGAAGTACAGGTATCAGCTGAAAGTTTGATCATTCAGATACTGAACTGACAGGGATGAGCTGCAAGTTGAGTTACATTGAGCATTTTAAAAAGCCTTCAGGGTCTCACCAGATGCCTGATCCAACCTTTTCTTTGCACAGTATCCAACCATTTGCCTGTGGGAAGCCCACAGATGGAGAATAATGTAGTGTCTTCCCCTCTCCATGTGTGCTCCCCTGGAACTGGTACACATAAGCATGCTGCTTCTAGTCCTGGAGGCAATATAGACCCAACATGATTAGTAGACATTGATACTACTCTCAAGGGTAGTAGAGGGGACATGGGGAATTACAGACCGGTTAGCCTTACTGTCATTGTAGCAAAGACAATGGAAAGGGTCATAATAGCAAGAGATCTAGTAACCCTAGATAGGGAAGGGAGGTTGGCGGTCACTCAACACGGCTTCCACAAAAACAGGTCCTGCCAGACAGACCTTGTGGAATTCTATGATTAGGTTTCGAGGTGGCTAGACTGAGGGGACGCGGTGGATGTGGTTTACCTGGATTTCAGCAAGGCCTTTGACAAATTGTCACATGATATCCTGGTTTTGAAATTGAGGAGCTTTGGGATAGACCAACACACTGTCCGATGGATTAGGGCATGATTGACTGACTGAAAGCAGAGGGTAACCATTAGCGGGGAATCATCAGGATGGCAGCCAGTGACAAGCGGGGTCCCCCAGGGCTCTGTCCTGGGGCCGATCCTGTTTAACCTTTTCATCAACGACATGGAAGAAGGGGTGAACAGTCTGCTGATCAAATTCTCAGACGATACTAAAACCGGGGCAGTGGCCACAACTGAGGAGCAGATACTCCAGATCCAAAAGGATCTGGACAGACTATGGAAGTGGGAAGGAGACAACAGGATGGTGTTCAATGTGGATAAGTGCAAAGTCTTGCACTTGGGACATAGGAATGGGTGTCACAACCACAGGTTAGAGGACAAGTGGTTGGAGAGCAGCACTTGTGAAAGGGGTCTCGGGGTACTGGTTGACTGCAGGCTAAACATGAGTCAGCAGTGTGATGTGGTGGTCAAGAGGGCGAATGCCACCCTTGGTTGCATAGCCATAAGTGTGGCTTCTAGATCGGGAAAGGTATTACTACCACTCTATATGACTCTGATATATGACGGCAAAAGAAGAAGGGGATGGCAGAGGATGAGGTGGCTAGATGGAGTCACTGAAGTAGTCAGCGTGAGCTTAAGTGGACTCCGAGGGATGGTGGAGGACAGAAAGGCCTGGAGGAATGTTTTCTATGGGGTCGCGATGGGTCGGACACGACTTTGTGACTAACAACAGCAATATGACTCTGGTGTGCCCGCAACTGGAGTATTGTGTTCAGTTCTGGGCTCCACATTACAGAAAGGATATAGCCAGGTTAGAGTCAGTGCAGTGTGGGGCCACATGAATGGTGGCCGGATTGCAGGGAAAGCTTATGAGGTGAGACTGAGGGAACTGGGTCTTTTCAGACTGGAGAAGAGGAGAGCCTGAAGGGGTCCGTTGGCAACATACAGGTATGTGAGGGGGTGTCACACAGAGGTGGGTAGAGACCTGTTCTCCCCTGCAGAGGAAGGCAGGATGTGCTCCAACAGAGTCAAGCTCAAGGAACCAAGGTTCAATTTGAATGCCAGGAAGTACTTCCTGACAGTTAGGACCCCGAGGGGATGGAATGGGCTTCCACGGGAGGTGGTTGAGGCCCCATCGATGAGGGTGTTCGAGGATAGGCTAGACATGCACATGGTAGGCATGTTGTGAGTGGAACCGGCTGGAGTCAGGGTCAGACTAGATGGCCTGGGAGACCCCTTCTGATTCACTCTGTTTCTATGTTTCTATTTAATCTCCATTTAAAACTGTTGAAGTTGGGGCCAGTGATTCAGTAGCTGAAGAAGTACTTCCTTCTGTCTGTCCTGAACTTCCCATCATTCTGCTTCTCTAGATGACCTGAATTCTAGCATTATGAAAGAGGTCTGTCCATTTCTGCATTCCATGCATAATTTTCTTCACCTCTGTCATATCTTTCTTTATTCACCTTTTTAAAGCTAAAGAACCCTAAGCGTTACCATCTTGTGTCATAAAGGAGTTGCTCCACAGACACCTGATCATTTGCTTATCCTTTTCTTCACTTCCTCTAGATCTACAATATCCTTTTTGAATTTCAGTGACCAGAACTGTGCACATTATTCCAAGTGTGCTTGTGCCATAGATCAGTATATAAGGACATTATGGTATTGATAGTTCTACATTCTAAGACTTGCAGGCTCTGGCCACGTTAGATGCTCTGAAGTACATGGAGTTTTTCACTGCTTATTGCAGTGGTTTTCAACACTTCTATAGGTAGGTGTGTGGGTTTTTAAATGTAAAGTCAGTGTGCTATGTATATTTTTGCAGGTTGTACTAGGCAGTGCTAGTGGGAGGAAGGAAACACGTAACTAAGAAATTCAGCTGAGCCAGGTTTTCTACATACTGAAGAGTTTTCTTTGCCATTATAAATCTGCCAAAAGGAATACTGATTGTTCTTCTGTGTCTTCTTCCTTGTCCCATTTTAGCCTTGCTCTCTGCTGTACTTTTTCCATACCCCTTTAATGAAGCATAATTGTTGAACACCCTTTCTATGTGCAAGGATATGGTTGTCCAGAAAAAAAAGCAAAATCAGTAGGGCTTGCAACCATTCTTTTCAATTTGTTCTGTAAAATAAATCTGGGAGTCATCCTGGCTTATATAAAAGTAGAAAAATCCAGCATCCCAAAATCTGTTCTATTTTCCTCTGCTATGTGCATTCAATCTGCAGTCTATGACAGTTTGTCTCCTATTTAGTGCTGATGGTGGTCCCATATTTTCTTTCCCATATGTGAAGACCTTATGTTCTTATCTGTTGCTGGTAATAACTTACCAACATCTGAACCTTTTTCCTGAACTTCTGTGATCATTTTGCATTCCCATGGCAATGGAGGTCATAGTAGGCCTTTCTTTTTCCGTGTGTGTGTGGGGGGGCGGGGCATTCAAGTTCTTGGAATCATATTCTGGATTGGTCCAGTACAGGACATCTGTGACACCCTAAAAGAGCCCTGTATAACCTGGTATGCCATAGATCGGTTGAACTACAACTCTTGTCAACTACAGCAGTAATACCATCTTGCTTGAGGCTGATGAGAATTGTAGTTTAATACATTTGGAGGGTCCCATTGGAGAAGGTTGAAGGGCCTCAGTTGGAGTGGGTTTCCTTTTTCTTGGCCAAGTTGATCTGACCTTGTGGGTTCACTGGCTGTGTCTGTTCCACCTGCCACAGAAAAAGTAGGAGTTTGCCTATCTGATAGGTTCATTTCTCTCAGAATCAGTTTGCTATTTGAGGATGATGTTTTGCACATATGCTTCTTTTTTTGCAGTCCATTTACAAAATGAATTTGAATGGCATGGTCAAGCTATTCTTTTCGCACTTGGGGGAAGGGTAGGTATCAGCTGACAGTTTGATCATCCAGTTACTGGAAAACAGCATATTTCCTGGCAACAGACCTTAAACCCTTTTCATATTTTTGGGCAATGTGTGTTAGAAAGACTCTTGTGATAGGTACTCCATTTATTGGTAGGTTCTTGCACTTTTCAGTTTTCTTCTCCACAGCATAAGAAACTGTCTGGAAGAAGCATATTACAGAACTGATGTCAGTGACAAAGGTGTCACTGTACCCAGTGTGGGATGGTATTAATTATTCTAGCTTGCTTTTCATAAGAGCCTTGCTAGATCAGACCAAATGTCCATCTAGTCAAGCATTTTGTTCATATACTGGCCATCCACCTGCCCAGTCGGGCACGTGTACTTGAGCACCCTCCCTCTCATGTTGCTCAGCAACTAGTGTATGTAGGCTTATGTCCTCTGATAACTGCAGGTAGGACATAGTTCATAAAACTAGAAGACTTTGCTAGCCTTCTGCTCCATGAATTTGTCCCATCCTCTTTTAAAGCTGGATGGTGGCTGTTAGTTTCTCTAGTAGCAGTGAATTCTATAGTTTAACTGTGTGTTGCATGAAGGAATATTTTGTTTTATCTGCTCTAAATCTCCCTCCAGTCAGTTTTATGGGATGACACAAGGTTCTAATGTTATATGAGAGGAAGAAAAATGTTTCTCCACTCCACCTATATTTTTGTTTACTTCTATCATGTCTCCACTCAGCTATCTTTTCTCTAACTTTAAATAGTCCCAGATGTTGTAACCTTTTCTCATAGGCTCCAACCTCTTGATTGTTTTAGTTATTTTAGGCTTTGAGCTGTTGAATTACCTCTTCCAAATGGGATCCAAAGAAAAACTGAATCAAACAATGAATTTTTTGGATATAGTGACTGGTATTGTTTGTACACAGCTCTGCTGTGAATGTCTGGAAGTCTGTAAGCCAGACATTCTCAATGTAGTCCCTCCAGATGTTTGGACTACAATTCAACCAGTATAGCCAGTGATCCAGGGCAATAGTCCATTATATCTGGAGGGCACCACATTGGCTGAAACTACCTTGTGTATTTATTTATTTAATTTGTTCATTCTAGTTATATATCTGTTAATGGAATTCAATCTCTTAAGTAATTCAATCTCTAAGTAATTCACATTTAAAATATGCTTAAAATGTTTTTTCTAATGGTTACTATTTGCAGACATCGTTAATTTATGCTGGGGGAAAGAAAATGTCCATAAACAACACCCAAACTATTATGTCTGAACAAGGTTATAGCAAGTTTGATTGCTTAACATTTGCATGGTTGTTTTGTTACCAGCTTTCTGTATTGGAGAGGTGATAGAGGTAGCAATTTCAGCAATTAAAATATTTTTAAAATTATTAAACAGATGTATGCCCCTCTCTGATAGTCTGAAGATTTTCAGGGCAGCTTACACTTAAAATGATTCTCACAATAGTAAACCTGGCAAACACATTTTTAAAAGCAGCATAATCATACTCAGGGTAAAAATGAATGCAACTCCAGAGTAAAATACCTGAAAGTAAAAAGCAGCCTCTAGCTCACTATCAGTAGAATTACCGTATTTTTCGCTCTATAAGACGCACCTGACCATAAGACGCACCTAGTTTTTAGAGGAGGAAAACAAGAAAAAAAAATATTCTGAATCAAATGGGCACATAATCACAGGCACATTCCCCATCACTTCCCCATGGGCTGCACATCTGACAGACTTACTGCACATACATATTCGCTCTATAAGACGCACAGACATTTCCCCTTACTTTTGAGGGGGGAAAAAGTGAGTCTTATAGAGCAAAAAATACGGTAATTGGCACATTATTCTTCACTGGCTGCTCTTTTAGCCGGAACTGAATGGCACTCACAGTCCTTTCACACACAAAAATCACTCCTGATTACTTCAGGCTTTCTTCATTGCAGTAGTATAATTCTGAGTGGGTAGCGGGGGAGTCACTTTTTCACTGATATTATTAAACATTGGGGAGTCAGAAATTCTTGTTCCTCTACTGCATATCTTCCAGAAACCTAGCAGTAGATTCATACCTACCCTCTGCCGCCCACTGCCCATAGCACTTGAAAAACCTGAGCAAATCAAAAGGTGCAACCAAATCTAGGTGAGAAAGAGAGAGAGAAGCTTTTTAGTTGTGGTTCTTGGCAGACAGCTTGTAGGCAGAATCTGCTGCAGATCACCCACAGATCTCCAAATGGATTGTGATCTTTCTGCCCACTCTTGCTTTCAGACATGGAACTGGAAACATCAGCAATCTGATCTGCTTCCAGAAGTTGGAGCGTGGGTTGACTCTTTCCAGCCATTCCTTCACTCCTGGTTTTCCAGCTTTGAAGCAAATGATTCCTGTGCCTCCCTCTGCCCCCACCTCTACCTTCAGTCTTTCTTGAGTTTTTTGACTTGTACTTTTCTGTCTAACACCTTGAACCAAGTTGCAGGCCTATTTGTGCTGGCAGTGCAGCCATTTCAGTAGGTGGAGCGGTGAAAAGGTGGCCTTTGCTGTAACTGTTGCTTCTTGTCTTGACTTTCACAAGTCTGCAGATGCTACTGTCTCATGACTTCGTGTGAGGGGGTGTTTCTTCATGACAAGGCCTTACTTTTCAAATAAACATCTCTTCATCTTATCTTTTCTTTTTTTATGGTTTAACTCTTGGTTCTAATAAAGGAATTGCTTAACTGTAGATATTGGCGCTCTTAAATATTTATTTATTTAGCTCACGGGCCAGCATGGTCCTCTTTTGCTTTTCTGTATGACCCTCAAAGGGTTCCATTCAAAACAATTAGACAATAAAGATTTGGGACAGGGATGGGAACAAAGGGGCAAAAACAGACTCCCCGAGGGGCCCTTTTCTGTGTGCCTGCACCCCTTCAAGTATAAAATGTGGGGGAGCGGGGAGTGGTTTCTGTGCTTTACATGAAAGGTGTATATGGGGAGGAGGAATGAAGCCCATTTTATCTCACTCTGTTACCACACTGTTGCGGAGGTGTTGTGGCTCATTTAGCTCAAGGGCTAAACTCAGTTTTAGAGAAGGATTTCAATCTTTTAGAAAGGGGGAGGCATGCAAACGCTGGGAAACCTTCGATGGCAGGCAGGCAGCCAGGTGAAACAGGTTGGGGCCAGGGGAAGGGGGCATTGCTTTCTGGGTCCTGGTTTGGCCCCCAGGTGGGCCTAGCATTGTCCTCCATTGCTTTAAGCATTTCTCTCAGCTCAGCTCACTTCTAGCATTGGAGATGGAGTGAGAGAGAACTACTTGAAGCAAATGGGGTGCAAAGGAGAGTTCCCCTCTTCCCTATGTACTTCTCTTTATATCAAGAACAGGCACATGTTCACCCACACACTTTACATGTGAATGGGGCAGGCACATGCCTAGTTCAGCTGCCTTCCCATGTATTCTTACCGACATGTCATGGCTTCTTTCCTTGGGATTTTATCATGTGGGGGCAGCTCTTGTGCTCATGGGGGTCTTAGGCATGGTTACTTTTTCACTAGGAAAAGTGAATCATGCAACTCTGTATGTGTGTGTCTGTGTACCTTTGAACTATTACAATGTGTTATATATGGTGCTGCCTGTTGAAAATAGTCCAGAGTATCCAGTGAATTTAAAACATAGCTGTGGACTTCTAACTGGAACTGTGTGTCACTTACCTTTATCACTCTCTTTATCATTACTGCATCCATAGCTCACTTTTTTCCCTCTTGCAAGGAACCTGAAGTTGTTCTTTCTAGTTTCCAAGGAGATTAGAATGAAGGCTTTTTAACTAAAAGGTTTCATTATGTTGAAGCACCGAAGTATCTTGCTGAACTCAATAACAGAACAAGCAAGCAGAGTCAGAATACTGGCCATTGGGGGAAATAAGCTTAATGATAAGGGGTTGATTCCAAAGGGAATACCTGTCCTCCCTTCCAAACCAAAATGATCAAACGACACCTTCAAGATTGGTCCTCCAGCTTAAGGGTGAATTGCTTGGAGCATCTGATGCTTCCCGGCTGGTCAGTGTTCATACCCTGATGCTGTATCCTGGGATGATATTGGTAAGGCTGTGCTCTTCAACATTAACATGCTCACTAAAGTTTCCCACACTATTTGGAACTGATTCTTGGTGATTGGCTGGCTTATCTTTGGGCCAGTGGCCTTGGCATTTCAGCTCTGCATTTTAATCCCCCCTCACCTGCATCAGAATCTGTTTCTACAACCAGTGTAGGGTCATTGTAGAAAGAATGTCTAAGCCTTCTTCTAGTCCTCTTTCTCTTTGTTTTGACTCTGCAACAACATTGTAAGGTGTATTAGGCTGAGAGTCAGTGACTAGCCCATAATTACCCAGTGAGGTTGCATGGGCTTCTGGCCTTTTTCTGGCACTAATGCTGGTTTTTACCTCCAAGGCTCCGTGAGTAGGCTTTGCCCTACTCTGCATGTTCCCACCCAGACCATGAAATGGCTGGTGGTCCTTCTCTGAGTGCCCTTGCTGAGTGATGTGCTGCTGTGATGCTGATAGGAGAGAGTGGTGTCCTAGTTGTGGAATGCCTCACCTAGTGAAGAGTTTTTAGTATTAAGCCATATTTACTTTCTACAGCAGCATATTTCCTGACATTGGATTTGTTCATTGTTATGAGCCCCCTTAGAATTTTATTACATGAGTTAATAAATACTTTAAATGAATCTTGGTACCTTGTTGTGGGGCATGTGTTTTAAGGACACAATCCTAAGCCCACTCCCTGGGAATTACTGCCATTGAATTCAGTGGGACTTGCCTTGGAGCAGATACACATAGACTTGTGGTGTAATTCTCAGTAATTTTAGTGGGAGAGCATTAACCACATGCTGAGCACTGCCACTGAAGTTCAAAACTTAACCTCAGTGTTAAGTAGCTACAAGGATTGGTTGATTGATTTTAGATTAGTCAACAGAATTTAAAAATCAAGTGGATTACTTTAATACACATACCAAAACCAAAGATGGCAGAGATACCCCTACAGAAGAGGCATCCCATCTTCCCTGTCACAAGCCCTGAATTGTAACATAATTGAACATTTATTTGGTGGAAAAATCTACAGGACAGCACTGTACCTGCCTAGATTTTGCCCAGAGTTTCTTCATCCAGCAGTATGGCACTTCAAGTATCTGAGAAGCATCAGTTTGTCTATCACAACTGACTTGGATTTGTGTTCTAAGGTTTAAATGTTGAACCCGCTAATGCTGCCTTCTTCAGCCTAGCGCACTCCATATGATTATGACTGCAGGCAAGCAGTGGTGATGGTTAGGGATGGTGGGAGTTGCAGTCCAGAAACATCTGGAGGGTAAAAGGTCAGGGTAAGGTCAGGGTAATTCTGCTTCTTTCTTCCCATATTCCAGAGGCCCTTTGGATTGGCTAGTTTAGGATGGAACGAATAAGGAAGTCAAATAGATTAGTTATGCTTAGAGCTTTTGGTGACTAAACTTATATGAATGCATCAACAAATGTTACAACATTTCAATTCCTTTGTAGCTTAAAATATGTAGGAACTGATGTTCCACTAGACATTGGTTCATTTGGTGAAGATAAAAGGAGCCCTGCCAAATTAGACCAGTAGCTTATCTAATGCAGCATTCTGTTCTCACATTCATCCAACCAGATGCCTGATTGGAAGGCCACAAACAGGATGTGAGCGCAATAGCTTCCTCCTGCTCAGCTTCCTCAGCACCTTCACATAAATCCCTGGCACCTATGAGAGCTGCACTGGGGATTACAGCTCTAAAACAATGGGTTGCTCTTCCCCCATTCTTAGTACTATTATGCGTATGATTGTTATTATTTCCCACCCTTTTTCCTCTTGTAAGAATCCCAAGGCAGTTTAAATAATCCCTCTACACTTCATGTTATCCTGTGAAGTAGTTAGGCTGAGAGTCTGTGACTGGCCCGAAATCGTCATTGAGCTCAGCAGCCAAGTGGGGACTAGAACTAAGATCCCCCACCTCAGTCCTGCACTCTAACCACTACACCACTTTACTGTTCAGCTGATCCCCATTCTCCCAGCCTTACTTTCTATGTGAACAGGATGGATGGGTGAACACTGGCCCCTTCAGAGTTTAGCACTAAAGAAAGATCTCTATTTAGACAGGACTGAAACAGGAAAGCACTATTTTCTACAGCTGTTTGTACCACGTAGTAGTTTATCCTGATGTCTTGAAGAAATTAATGTATGTGATTATCTTTGCTATCCTGTCCATTCACCCTGCTCCAGAAAGATTAATTTGGATAACGCCTGGTAAACAAGAGAAATGATTCTTTAAATGTGTTGGCCAAGGTGCATGTGCCAGTCCCAAGCATGGTCCCCTTGGAGCCACATAGAACAGCATTGATAGTATGTTCTTGTGTCTGTGCTGTGCTTACCATAGACTTTAGTTTCACTTAACTCCAGTTAATTCTTTGCCCTCTTTCTCCCTTCTATTGCCTTTTCCTTGATCGGTTATGTCAAGTTTTCCATTTCAGCATGAATGAGCGTCTCCTACTATTGGGGGGGCTGGCATTTATGCTCTGAGATTGATACAGTCAAAGCACACACACGGGGGGCGGGGGGAGAACTATATTAGCTTCCTGTCAGCTGCGCACATTCTACAGAAATAGATGCTTTACTCATATGTCACCTGGTATTTAATCACCTCTGTGTCAGCACTTCTATATGCTTTCTGCTTCATTGTCAGCTGGACCTGAATTTGCCAGCTTGTCCTTGAATGGCTTTCACAGCCAGTGCTGTGTGGAGCCGGAACACTGAAATAAATCTGTCCTGTGTCAAGGTTAGAAACAAAGAGACTGAATTATTCTTCCTGTGCCATTAGTTGTCATCACCCTTTCCAAATACAAATACCAAATTCAAAGCCTCTCTGAATGTAGAAGGCATTTGCGTGGCTCACCAGGTGTCAGTGACTGCAATAAAACAAGCAAAGTACAGAACGTAAAGCGGGGTTTAACTTGCAGCACTCCCTATCACCTCTGATAGTCCAAACACTGGAAGAACTCTGCTGAATTATACCAGGTCCTTAGGAAGGTATTCTGGCTGACAATTTATCATGCAATCTGTTCCCTGTGTAAAGCGAAGGTACAGTCCAGGGCGTGATGACTAGATGTCTTCAGATGTTTTGGAGTATAATTCCCATCATCCTCAGCCAAGATGGCTAATGGCCAGGGTTATGGGAGTTTTACTTTAAAACACCTGGTATGCACCAGGTTGGTATGCACCACACTTGGTAGAGAGTGCACAGGCTCTGGTGTTCTACTTCCCCAGTGCCTGTTAGTTTCCACACTTGGCCATGTGGATGGAAGCTTACACCTCCATTATAGAAGCCCAGATTTTACTGTGGTTAGTCAAAGTATTTGAATTCCAAGTGCATGCCAAGGCACCTGTACAGGCAGCCACCTAGACGTCGTGCTAATCGCTTAACTAGCACCTTCAGAATTCTGTTGCAAGACACTCCTCATATTTGCTTTGCACACACACATTTAATTATTGATGTCTGTGGGAGAGTAAATGTTTGGAGAGTAGGGGGGAGAAAAAGAAAAAACAACACACTGAATGTTCTCCTTTTGGAATTCTAAAGATGAGTACCAGGAAAGTGGGGAAGGAAAGTGAAACAAGAGTTACGAGACTGTTTTGGAAGCACCTTTGCTGTATGTCCGCACCAGCACTTCTTGCTTTTGAATTTTTCTTCTTTTGTGTTGCATTGCAATAGTAATAACATGCATTTCCATGAGACTAAAAACTGAGCACTGCATCAAAACACTGTGGTGTTGTTAAGTTGTCCTAATATGGTGCCCATTGCTATCCTTCAGACACCTCTCTGTCAGGCTTCCTGCTTTTTATTTTACTTCTGCAGGACTTAACTGGCAATCTGGCATGCTGCAAAATGAGTTGCTGTCCTCCAGCAATACCTTAATTTGCAATCACAAGCCCAGCTTTTTGTCTTGGAATTCCAACCCAATCTGTGCCTTGCATGTAGGGTCTTGGGCAGGTTACTTCTGTTGCAGCATTGCCCTTATGTCTTCTGGGAAATGAATTGTTTGTGATTGTGCTTATGCCACAATGGCATAAGCAAGCCGATCTATGGCAGCCATTTTGTGAACGTACCTACAGCCAGGCCTGGTGTTGAGGATTGACATGGATGGCCATGGGGGGTGAAAAGGGCCCATTCATATGCATGAGCCTCCCACCACCACCTTCCAGCACTTGGGGCCTACCAAGGTCATTCTGCAGGCCCTGCAGCACAATCTTAAACTCTTTTTTTGAATGTACATTTTAAGCAGCAATATACATTGGTTTGAGCTGAACTAATCAGAGGCTGCCTTTGTGAAGGTCGCAACCAATAAAGGCTTAAAAGTGGGATTTAGGCCATTGCTGTGACCCCATTGCCCAAGTCCCTTCAAAGGCAATGTCTGATTGATTCAGATGCCTGCTATTAAAAGGTTTTTTTCCCCCTTAAATTGCTTGCAGGGGAGGCGTGCTTGGCTGGCAGGCCAGCAGGAAAGAGTGTGTGGGGAGGTGAGAGCAAATAGACTGGTGGGTGGATGGATAGCTGTAACAGGGCTTCAGAATGGTCAGTGGGTGGAGAGTTTCAGCAGCATCTGCAACTGTGGTGGCTGGGCAAGCTTCAGCAGTAGCAGCCGCACTGAGTAGAGAGCTCCAGCAGTGGTGGGCAGGCTTTGGTGACAGTGGTGCATCAGCAGGAATGTGCTGTTTGCACACTTGTGTCTGAGCCCGGCTTTGTCCACCCTCCTACCCTCCCAAGAATGGAGAGAGTCCCTGTAGCAGAGGGTCCTTCCGTTGCATTTTTTTCCCCCCTAGATTTAAGTTGTTCATGATTAAGCCATGCAGAGGTAAGTTTGATGGAATGGACTGCAGAGCTCTGAACAGTAAACAAAAAGTGGGGCATTTGAGCTACTGAACTAGGTCTATGTGGCTTGTGGCATTGCCATGCTAAAAGGCGGCTTAGAATCATCAAAGAAAGTAGAGTTAGAAGGGGCCATGAAGGCCTGTTGCAGGACACCACGTTACATCATCCCACTCACTGGTGAGCCACATACTGTGGGCCAGCTAGATTCTTGCTTTTCACAACCCCAAAGTTGCTCAGTGTCTTTGTGGACTTCCAGACACACATTGGTGAGGTGCAGGAGCAAAGTTAGAGCACCACTGGGGGTCGTCCAAGTAACTTGAGTTGGTATCCAGATGGCCTACCATGCCAGCCACCTGTCCTCCCATAGGTTGGAGAGGTTAAAAGTAGGCCTGTGCCTCCTATGACACACCAAAGTAGACATAGGTGACAAACCATGTTATGGCAGCCACCCAGGGGCTTCATGAGCCTCTTTTTGCCATGTCTTTGGGATGGTTGTCAGAAGATCCTTTACTAAACTCTGGGTATTACCCAAGGACTGGTCTGGCCTCTTCCTTTTCCGCTGGAGAACACTTGGCATGTATTTTTGTTTCCATGTCCTCTCAAGGCTGCAGCGCTACAAATGCAGACCAAAGGTGAGCCTGGGAAACAAGGTGGCCATGTGTTTATTGCACAGAGGACAGTCCTCAGTTTGAAGGGCTCTCCAGATCAATTCTGGTTTAAGGATAAAGACCTATCAAAAGAAGAGCTGGGCCTTGAAGCTGCACCAGAACAGTAGGCTGAGCAAGGGACACGCGTTACCTGATTCAGGTCTTCCCTATTATGGGAAGATATATTGTACCTCTGCTTAAAGAATAATTCTTTCTAAATTTGCATCTATGCATGTAAATTAATAAATGTAAATTTTCTGCAAAACTGTTTTTTTTACCGTCTTTCCTTGGTGACACATTTTTGGTTGGGGGATATTGGTTAAGTGGCCACCCCCTTCTTTTCCAATTCTTGGAATCCAATTCTTGGCTTCTTTTTTCCCCTATTTTTTTTTTTAATTCCCTTAGAAGTCTGTTGTATAAAAGAGGTATTCGTTTCCTTCAAGGGAAACTCCCCACTATACTAAATCATGGCAAACAAGCTATTTGGAAAGCAAAGGTAGTAATACTCCCTGAAGTTATTTATCCTGGTGTGTTGTATTTGTGTGGGCTCTTCTAATGCTGAGTGCCCCTCCCATGCAGTACTCAGTTCTAGCCAAATATTTATGCTGGAGGTTTTCCCAGCCTTCAAGAGCAGATTTTAAGAGCGTACAGTGTTTGTGGGGGTGCGTGCAGAGGGGAATCTCCCCCCTTCCAGTTTCCATCAAAAGAATGACATCAGTGATTGCAACCTGTTCATAATTCCTTAATAGTTAATTTGGTTTTTTTCCTCTCTCTCTCTTAAATGAGCAGGTTGGTTGTACCCTATCTTCTCAAGGGTGTTAGGCTATACTGATGTGTGTTTTTTCCTATGAAGACAGAAATCTGAATCTATGCATTTGTGGAGGAGTAAAAAGGGGCTTCCAAGACCATGTTGTCATTTTTGGAAGTGATGCAACCTGAAACAGACACAAAGAAATGCCTACCCTTTCCTACAGAATTGACCCTGCAGCAGCGATCCCTGAAACTTCCTCCTTAGGCTGGATTTTATGAAGCAGTCCTGGGACAATATTTCTGCATGTTCCCATGGGAACAAACTTGATTGAAACAACTGGGATTTACAGTGAAAACTTGCATTCATTGTTGAAGGATGAGTCACTTCTATAATCAAAGTACAATTAAACAGTGTCCCAGTTTTTATGTGGTGCATTAAGAGAAACATGAGATCTGTGAACGTAATTGAAACAGTGAACGCTGAGATGCCAAATATTTATGTCAGGGTTCTCTCAGAGAAGCTGTTTTTAAGCCTTCCTTTGCAGGGGGAGGGGGAATCCCCCACGCTAACCACCAGAAATCTAATTGCAATTCTGGTCATGGATGCTGCCAGGTTTCAACTCTTAGCTGGAAAATCCCCAGCATTCCTGAATCCTGACAGGCATGTTGTGTAAACTGGGAAATGCCTCCAAAGAAGCAGCCAAGGTCTTAGCTGCTTTCATTATGGGACAGAGGTCAGAGAATAACCTCTGGGCCTTCTTTGGGTCCCAGTGGTCTGTCCAATCCATGATATTTCTGTTACTGCCCTTAAGCTGACCTGGAACCTTCTTTAAGGAGTGGTTTAATGCTAAAAAAAAAAATGACATCTTGTGACTGAGAACTCAAAGCTTTGGCATAAGAATAGTCTGGTTGGACCAGACCAAAGGCTCTGTGTAGTTTAATATTATTTTGTAACAATGCCCAGTGAACAGTGGGTTCAGATGTGGCCTTCAGATGTTGTTGGATGCATGCAGAGGGGAATCTCCCCCCTCCCAGGTTCCATCTTCTGTCACCCATGGCTATGCTGGCTAGGGCTGATGGGAATTGTGGCCCTATGCCCTTGCCCATCCCTGCCATTGAGAGAGTGTGGGGGCGACCCAGAACCTCTGTAGTGTATCCCTCAGCACTGGTCTTCAGCGGAACAATGCATTTACTGCATTTCGGCCTGTGCCCTCTGATGAAAGGGGCCCGCCTTCCTCCGAGTGTTGGAGCTGCAGATGTGGTGGGTCCAAGCCATTCTTTGCTGATCCCTGCCCCTCCCCAATGCCAGGTTTGGGAGGAAGGATTGGGGGAGAGTTTTCTGGCAGCTGCTTGGCTGAAGAGCTTCTGCCACACAAGCCCTCCACTTCTCTGCCTGCCCCAGAGCGGTAAAGGGAGGGACTGGTGCTCAGGAGTGGCTGTGGTTCAGTGGTGGAGCACCTGCCTGGCATGCAGAAGGTCCCCACTTCCCTCTGGGAAGAAATGCTGCTGAAATGCTGGAGAGCCACTGCCAGTGTGGACTGTACTGGGCTAGATGGTCCAGCTGTCTGGCTCACTAAGGCAGCTTCCTGTGTTCATAAGGCACTGCACATGCAGAGCACCTCAGCCGGGCGGCAGCAGTGAATATCGAGCTGCTCCCAATAGTCTTTTTCCAGCAGGAATAGCTGGCTTAGCGCCATGACTGTTCAACAGCCAAATCAGCACTGTGCTTCCCTCCACTGTGCAGTGCCTATTCAGAAACCTTCTGTTTTCCGTTCTTCTCCAGTCTGGTGCCTTCCTCCCAGCATTCCTTGCTGGGGAAGACAGAACTTTCACTTTCATTGCTAACTTCACTCAGGAGACCTTTGAACAGGGATTTGATCAAAGGTTTTGGAAGTCCCGACCTCATCATGTCTAGGTGTGATCAGAGTTTTCTGACACGTTCAAAGAGTTCTAAAAGTTTAGGTGTGGCAGAAATTCTGTTTGTAGGAGACCTGCTGGTTCTTCTCATCAAGGCTTTTCTTCCCTATGTTTCATAATTTTTGGTTTCAGATACTGCTGTCTCCCAGCTTAGGCATCCTCAAAAGTTGATGACTGAACAGCAAGGAACAAATTTTACAGGATTAAGCTTGGCATCTGTAGCCATGAGGGTTAAAACCTTCATATAAGCCTATTTTCACCATCCCAGAGTCCATGGCCTGAATGCGGGTAGCCCTGCCATTACTGAAAATTTGAAACACAGTTGCTAATAGTGGGCAGCTTGATGGAAATTCTGTTGATATCAGCCTGTAGCAGTGAGGTCATAATTGGGTGATTGGGGTACAGAGAAGGGCATGATTTTCTTTGAAGGTATGTGGAGAGGCTTAAGCAAATCAGTTTAATGTCCTAGATCTCTAAAGCAGAGAAGCAACTTCTGGCTTCCAAATATTTAAACAGCATTATACTTTCTTGTTTACAGGGATGTTTGATGATTTCTGTATTTATTCTAATTAATCACATCCTTCTTCTATGATTACACGTCCTTTCGGGCCAGCTTCCTGGTAGAACAAAAATACATTGATTAAATTGGACAAAGACAGTATGAGAAACTTACTAAAGGCTATACCACAGGGCAGTGGCTATTGATTGGCTCACAGGTGCATATATTCCTGGGGGCGGGGATAGGGAACAGTCCAGTTCGAGCTGGCATTTGGTGTAACAGGCCTCCCTCTCGCTCCCATTTATGCCCACGGTGCAGTTGTTTCAACTGTCTGAGGGGGTGGCATGGGGGAAGGAAGTTACCAAACCTTTCCTATTGCCTGTCTCCAGGCATCTGGTACTATGATGTTTACTTTTTGTGCATAGAGAAGTTCCGCTTTTAACTTAAATAGCTAGTAGCTGTGATAGATAGATAGATCTGATTCCTGTTATTAAAAACAGAAGAATTTGTCATTGGCACACCTTATTCTATGAGATGATCAGGTTCAGTGAAGAAGCTCTTCGTGTCTCTTCTACTGTTGGTCATTTACACTGAATAGGAAACATAACATTTTTCAGCAATTACATATGAGAAAATGAAAGGAGAGACTGGATTCTTTGCTAAACTTCTACAAATTCTACCTAGGGTTTACAAAGCAGCGCAATGCAGATATTCATGCAGTCACTTTTATAGCAGTTTTCTCTCTTCTATTTACATGCTGTAATCATTTCTGTTTCTGCATCTAGATTCTGTTTTTCAACCTGGCGCCTAAAACTGAAGGAGATACAGGCACCTTTTATCCTTGCATAAAAGAGGCAACCCATGTTGAAACTTCATTGACACATGTCAGAGTTAGACAAGATGACTTAACTGATCTAAAGATATTTGTTACAAGTTACTGCATAGGTTATATCTATAATTTTATGCCAGCGTTTTTAAATTGAGGCATGTTCCAGCAAATAAATAGCAATCTGCAGGAGTGGGGGGTGGGGGAGCATTTTCAGAACCTAGGTATTTCATTTGTTTTGCATCCCTCAGCAGAATCCTGAATATACTGTAATAAAGAATAGGTTAAGCCAATGTGTACTAAGCCAGGAGGGGATGCCGTTAGAATTGGCTTGGCAAACACTGGTCAGTGGCTAAAAAGGAGACTACACTAGTAAAGAGGTCAAAACACGAAGGGGGCAATGCTATTCTGTCAAGTGAGGCTCCAGACTCAGCCGGGGGATGCTTTTTCTGTGTTTGTCTTTTCCCATTGGGAGTTAAAATGCATAAGATCATGTGTGGCCCATGTACAAAGTTAGAGGCAGATGGTGCATACATCTTGATGGTTGTGAAATACTGGTTATTCTTAGACGAGGGGAATTAAGAGGTGAGCACATGGGAAAGCAGTATGGTATAGCAAAAGGGAACTATTCTGTCTTGCTAATTTTTTAGTCCACAGCCATGTGCAATGATTGCAAGTTGCCCTAGGAATATTCTTTTACTCAAGGACAGGGCTATGTGCTCAAATCTAGGGCATGGGGAAGCTGTGCAGATTTTTTTAAAAACTCCTTATGTCTGTGCCTGCAGAATGTTGAAACAGATCAAGTTGTTTGAGCCCAGTAAGCCACTTCAGGGTTATTCTCGTGATTATCAGCAAGTGCAAGCAGGCGTGTTGTGGATGGGACATTTGGGAAGGCTTTCATTCATTGGGGTTCCCATAATTCAGAAATGACTTGACACATAAAAACAGTTTTAATACATGTTTGCATATGAATGACTGTCTCATGCAGCATCCAGTACTGCTGAGTAAAGTTGGACTTCATATCACAGTAGTTCTCAGTAGCAGTAGTAACAGAAGCCCATATGTTTTGGTGCTTGTTATGAATCTGCCAGCAAAAGGCAGAATCCTATGAGACATCCCTCTGCATCCAAGATCTACAGGTGGGAGTTATCGGTCCTCTTTCTTGCCTCTGAGCTGGGAAGGAAAGGTGAGGGGTAGTCCCTGTCCACTGAGGTCCTGAACATTTCCCAAATGTGGAGAAGGAAGGGCTCTCCTGGATGTTGCCTTCACCAGGTTAAAAAGTTCCCTCAGGAGTGGTGAGGTGATATATGCAGTTCAGGTCCCTTTAATAAAGTTGTTGGGTGGGGAAGGGGTGAGGATTCTTGAATGTTTCCCTTCCTTAGATTTACCTGTCTGTTCTCAGACTGATAATGTATGGATCCATGTGTCTGTTGGCATCAATAACTCTGGTCTGGTTTCAGAAACTCCACTGATCTGCTGTCTCTTTATGACACTTATGGACAGGCTGAGCTGAATCTAGTTTAGCTGCTATGGACTACTGCTCAACATTCAAAAAAGCCAAGAGCTGTTTCTGCATAATTCAGAAAGAATGTCTGCCCTTGCTCTCGCTCTCTTTATATGATACCGTCTAACCTAGTTCTGCACCAAATAGAACAAAGCGCTGCATGCCTGGCTCCACCCTCATTAGAATGACAATGGGCATCTTTGTAGGACTGAAGCCATAATGGAACAAGTATGTGTGTTTCGTCATGTGTTTACCAGGATCCCTGCATATAGCAGAGGCGGCTTCAGTCTTAGAACACCTGCATGGGTGAAAGCAGTTGAGCCTCACTTTGCACACTTTTCTTCACAGTTCATTTCATTTGAACTGATAGACTTTGGTAAGAGGGAAATGTCTATAGTGAAAAGTGCAAGAAGTTAAGAAGGGTGGGCAGCACTTCCTTCCACTTAGATGCATTGCTTTGTCTTAAAAATCCCCTTAGCTTCATATGTGACTGGGGCAGGCAAATCAACAACCAACAACTAGCTTGGTCCTGGGAAAGGAAAGAACAAAGAGTGAGGTCTGACCAGATAACAGCTTTGCAGAGTGTTGGTGACCTTATTTATTTATTGACGGCTTGGTATGAAAGGACAGCTGCCTGTCTGTACTCCTACACAAACCTGCATGTTACCTTTGAAAAGAGAAAATAAAAGTAAATGCAAGGCAAATGGCCTCCACCATTTCAAGATATCTCCTCCTGAATTTTCAAGTTGCTTTTCCTATGAGGTTAGACAATAGTATGTGCTGCTCTTTTATTACAATTACTGTTCCTTTGTCTGTTTCTGACATTAGCAAGCTTTTTTCTTCTCCTGCAAACTACCCCTTAAGTGTGACATTAGCATAATTATCCAGTCCAGCCAATTTCACAATAACTTTGAATTATAAGGGACAGAGCTACTTATTTTACATGAGGCCACAATGATAACAAAAAAAATAGGCACAGTCACCCCAACAAAATTATAGTCACCAATGCTTGAGTGCTTCTGTAGCACTAAGAAGGAAGCCATTGCTTTAAGGAAATAAGCATACCCATCCTAAACATTGTTGTGCAAAGTAACAGCTGAAGTGACATGCCCCCCACTTATTTTGTATCTCTGTAGTCTGGAGCAGTCCTTACTAGGTAGAGAGTGACATTTTTCCAGTGGAGACATTAATCACACAGTGGAGGTTGTGCTTTGGCACACATGACATTGTCCACCCCATCAGCTGCTTTTCCACTCTAGAATTTCATGGAGCAGCTTTTTTTAGTTTTTTAGTTTTGCAAGCTTTCAACTTTTCTAGATCCTACACTGTGAGGCACACATGGCTCAACTCCTGCATTTATTTTGTCTGCATTTTGCCAAGCCCAAACAAGAAGGCATATAATTGACCAAAGTGTCTCACTTCAAAGCAAAACCAACAATCCTTGATTGCACTTGGAAAGTCTCAGTGGAAGAATTTACACTTCCCAAGTCGCATTATATTTGCAAAGTTTTTTGCCTTTTTTCCTGATTCAAAAGACTGTGAGCCTTTTCTGTGGTACAAACGTAATAAAATATCTAGGGCTCAACATGGCACTTCTTGTGAAACCATTGACTCTATAACACCCAAAAAATTCCATAGAGCTGTGGCAAATCATTGTCCTTAGTTTTGTGTCCCATCCAAGGAGATTGACCCTGCCTGTAAGCATGGTTAAAGTTTTCAGGAGAAGGTCAGGGAGTTGATGAGCACCATTATGACCTGGCTATTCTGCAATGTTCCCAGTCCACCAGGCAACTCATATTGTCCTTGTCAATGGCCCTGCTGACAGTGTTGGTGATGAGAGCTGTAGTCCAACAAGTCTAGGGGTGCTAGGTTGGAGAAGTGGTTCAAGTGGCCACACTGGCTAGGGATGGTGGAAGTTGTATTCCAACATATCTGGGTTGGTGAAAGCTGCTCTGACCTGTTGCAGCAGCCTTAAGATATTTGCTTCTAGAATGTTGATCTTCTACTGTTCCAGGCATGACTACTTGGAAACTGGATAATTAATCTGCAGTGATGGAAGGCAAGGGGCCTTATCGTATCTACGACCCTGGTGGCGGGACACAGGAGGAAGCATCTGCTGCCTTCGAACGGCTGGTGGAGGAAAATACCAGGCTGAACAAGAAGATGCAGGGGATTAAATCATTAGGTAATGGTGTGGATGGGATGGAAACTGAGTGGTACACATTGCATGCTGTTGTTTCCTTTGGAATTGAGCATGGGACAAATTGCCAGAAAGCCACCTTTATTTTCCTTCTCAGCAGTCAGGTGTAAAACTGAGAGCCAATGTGGTCTGGTGGTTAGAGCGTTGGACTGGAGACCTGGAAGATCCAGGTTCTAGGCACCACTCAGCCATGAAGCTCACTAGGTGACTTTGGTTCAGTCAGTCACTTTGAAGCCAACTGAACCCAAAGGGTTGTTGGTGCAAGGATAAAATTGAGCTATTTTAGTTGCCTTGCATTCCTTACAAAAAAGTGGGGCATAAATGCAATGGAAGAATAGTTTCCATGGGGATAGACCATTTGCCTAGTAGTGGTTCTACATGCAGATGTTTTGGGTTACAGTGGAAGACTCATGTTGTCAGAATACATGTAACTAAATGCTAAATTGTCTCTCCTTAATTACTGGCAATTTGCTACATTTGTTAGCAATCCTGCCTTGGTTTTTGTCTCACTCCCCTTTTCCATCATTTCCCCCTGCTACCCCTGAGAGCTTCTCTAAATTGAATTAGGCCCTTGGGTTGAAAGAGATTCAATACCCCTGGCATATGCCAGAGTCACTGGAATTTTAACGTAATCCAGTAGGGCTAGGAATGTGATCTGCTGATAGATTAGATCACTGTGGCCGATGTGGTGCTAGAAAGAGTGGTCAAGTGCAAGTGTGTATACAAGGGAGTGTTAAATCATGCCCTTGCTTGTTTTGCCAGGGGAGCTATTGGAGGAGTCTCAGTTAGAAGCATCCAGATTGCGTCAGAAAGTGGAGGACCTAGTGAAGGACAATGAAATGCTAAGGTCGACCTCATCTCTTGACAAACTTGCTGAAATGGCAGGTACGCGCATAAAAGGACCAATCCCTGAGCATGTTCTGGTGTTCTGACAGACCCAGATGGGTCTATATGCAAGGGTGGGTGAGTGGGCAACTGGTGGGGGAAAGAGGAATTGGGTTGGGAGGAAGAATAAGTTTCCAGTGGTGCGTTTGGCTTTCTTGTGTGGGCATACCAGGAAGTTTTAAGAGTCTATTTCTAAATGCACCCAAACCACTGTGTCATGTGAAGAAGAGTTCACTATGATAGGAAAGCTTATATGAGCTGTCCCAGAGCATACAAAACTAGTTCTAACAGAAGAAAACGTCTAGGTGGCAGCTCTTCTCTACCACTGAAGCGCACACACACAGTTTCTGTGATAAAACGTGTCAGGTGGCAATGGTAGCTCAGTGGTAATGAGATTTTACTGAGGTGCAATCCCTCACACATCCAGATAAAAGACAATATTTAGGTAGGCTGGAGATGATAATACCAACTTTTTTTAAAACCTCACCATCCATGAAGGGTTTGTGTTTTGGACCCACAATTACTGCTTCAAGAATACATTTGAAGGCCAAAAGCTATCTTCTGACCATCCCTGACTGAAAGTTCATTGAGAACTTTAGTGCCATCTTCTATGTTAGCACTAATTCTCTTATTACTGGTTTAATTGCCTGGATTCCTTAGGACTTTTCATGCAACATTCTCAGTTCTCCAGATGTTTTGGACTTCAGTGTTCAGCAGCCCCAACCAGCATGGTCAGTTGATAGGAACTTTGAGAGTTTTAGTCCAAAACATCTGGAGGGCACCAGGTTGGAGAAGGCTAGCCTAGGGCTTGCAACTCCAAGACAAGGCAGCTTACATGCTTTTCTTGAGGGAGGATAGTTATGTCCTTTAGTAATCATGTTGAACACGTTAACGATTGTGACAAAGGCTTTTTTGTGCTACATGCACAACAGGATTGCGTCTTCATTTAAATTCTTTCTTGGTTTCAGTCCTAATTCATAAAACTTTTAAAAGTTGTGTGTTAAACTGAATTCCTGCATGCAAATAAGCTGCAACAAGATTGTAAAGAGGTTTTTCTTGTCTTATCTAGCTTGACCTTTACTGTCAAAGATTAGCAGTAAAATGAAAGTGGAACCACAGCTAGTCATTTCTGTGAGCAAAAATCCCTGTCCTCTGGCACTAAGGATTTTAGTCTCTAATTAGGCTCATTTCAGGTTCTAGATTGGATAATATGCTGTATTCTGTTAGGAGTATTAAAATGTATCAAAGGCTATAGGAGATTTCACAGGATTATCTTCATGTTGCATTACATTCATAGAACATTTATAATTTTGCAGTTTTGTGACTAGTGCTATGGATGAATTGAGATCAGCAGACTGAATTTGTGGCAAACAGATATGGGGATTTCCTTACATTTAGGTAAATTGTTTGCAAGTATCTGTATTATTGTTCATGTGGCCTCAGCCTGTCATTACAATTGACAAGATCAGTCAGATGGCTGGGCCAAGCTACCCGGGTAAGTTCTCTCATGTATGTATTTTGGTAGATATTTTGAGCTGAGAATGGTGCTCGCAATGTGGAGATGTTCCCCATCTGAAGGATAACTCTGTGGATCAGGGCAGTATCCAACAGTGCTGCTGCACTGACACCAAATTGTTTGCTGCCCTGACAGTTTTACCTAGAAAACCTCCTCACTCAAGGACTGGTATTGCAGTAGACGTAACTTATGCCTGGGTTATGTCAGTGGAGTATAAAGCACGACAGCACTGGCTGTTGCCCTGGGTTGGGTAGCTTCAAAATTTAGGCCAAATGAAATCCTCAAGCATTTCTAGTCCTGTGCTATAAGGCTTTGTCAAAATATCCTGATGAAGGATGCGGGCGGGTGGGAGGGGGGGTTAATTGGGTTCTGGGTAAGCCTGGAATTGCTTATTAGATTTCTCAATGAGATCTGTAATAGCTGACAATTTTCCCCCTAAAACTAAACTTATGCATCATTATTGATATTTCTCTTCATTGTGTACCAGTAGGATTCTTTTGGGTATCTTTTATGAAGCAGTCCCAGTTCACACAGGAAAATGATGATGCCATGTGAGCTGACTGTGGACCTTGGAGCAGGTTCTTTCACTGCCTTCCCCAATCTGGTGCTCTCTGGTTAAGTTGGACTATAACTCCTATCATCTGCAGTCATTGTCAGTAGACATACAGTGAAACATGATAGACAGTTAAAAAGGCTTAAGTGCCGAAACAGAAGTTGCACGTGCCAGAGATAGCTGCAGAGGGGCACCGTCTACATGTTTCCATGGAAGTGCTAGAAGCCCCCAAGCCAAAACAGGAGAGTTGGAGTGCCTGACTTTAAAGGAGAACCTAGACAGAGTGGTCAGTTCAGAATCCTGGTGGAATGGAGCGAACCAGGTGGATACAGGCATCTCTGGATGCAGATTCTATAGCAAAGACAGGGGCAGACCTTCTGCAGGAGGTGTTTTTCTGAATGTCAGAGAGGACACAGTATCAAGTGAACTAGAAACCCTTAAAAAGGCAGATTCCTCCACAGAAGCACTCAGGGTGATCATACCTAACTTAACAACTAATGAGACAATGTCCTGAGAGTAGAAATGCCTTAAACAAACAAACAAATTTAGTATTGGGAACATGCTGTGGTCCCACAGGCTAGAATGCTTAAGGGTAATCATGAGATGGAAAATGAAATCAGGGATGCCTCCAAATGAGGAAGTGATGTAATAATGGGTGACTTTAGTTATCCCCACATTGAGTAGATTAATGTATGTGCCCGTCATGACAAAGAAGTTAAATTTCTCATTACCCTATATGGCTATGCCCTAGAACAATTGACTGTGCAACCTGTCAGATTCTAGGTAACAACCAATTCTACGTGGTATCACCCAGTATCTAGTATGAGATGTGTGTGTTGTTGACACACTTGAAAACAGTGACCACAATGCTATCAGTTTTAATATATATTTAAGTGGAAAATTGCCAAGAAAGTCCAGCAAAGTCACATTTAACTTCAAAAAGAGGAAACTTCTCTAAAATGAGGGAACTCATAAAAAGGAAGTTGAAAGGGGGAGTTGAGAGGGCTAGATCCCTTCAAAATGCTTGGAGATTACTCAACACAACAATCAGATGCTCAGCTAGAATGTACACCACTGCTTAGGAAAGGTAGCATCAACTCCAGAAGTTCATCAGCATGATTAATGGGCAGTGTCAAGGAAGCTAAATGGAAATTTTACCAAAACGAAGCAAACAAAAAGGAGCACCAGCTTGCATGAGGAAAACACAAGCATAGAATGAAAGATGTTATCAATACGTGCCTCAAAATGCTTTTTCATAAGAGAGAGGCTCACAATGAAAAATTCTTTAAATGTATCTGAAATAGGAAACCAGCTAGGGAGGTAGTTGATGCAGAGGATGAAAATGGAATTAAAAGAAATGCTGAAGGAGATAAGAAGATTGTGAAGAAGCTGAATGAATTCTTTTAATTGGTTTAAAAGGTTAAGAAGAAGTTTAAGAAGTTATTGGATAGATACCTGTACCTGAAATGATGCTTTCAGGAAGAGGAACTAAGGCAGATAATAGTGAGAACAGAGGGAGTTCTTGACCTTATTGACAAATTGAAAGCTAATAAGTCCCTGGGCTCATATGATACCTATTCTAGAGTTTTTAAAAACCTTAAATTGCTGAGTTCTAACAAAAATCTGTAACATGTCCATACCAGAACATTGGAGAATGGCCAGTGCAACACTGATTTTTTAAAAAAGGGATCCAGGGTAGCATCTACTGCTTAGAACACATGTTGGGGATAAATTGGTGGAAAGCATTATTAAAGGTAAAATTAGTAAAGGTTATAGAAGAGCAAGTTCAGCTGAAAAAGAACCGGCATGTCTTAAACAAAAGTAAGCTTTTTCTCAGTAAGCTTTTTGAGTTCTTTGAGAAGTCTCAACATATGGGCAGGGGTGATCTGGTAGACCTTATTTACTTGGACTTCCAAACAACTTTTACACAAAGTCTGCTATTAGAGATGTCAGAGCAAATTTAGCAATCACAGAGTAAGAGTAGATAGAGGTTTTCTTAAGGATCGGTAATGGATTATAGAACAGAAAGCAGAAGTAAGTGGTAAATTCTGCTAATAGAAGGATTTAAACAGTGAGGTCCCACAGGATCTGTATTGGACCAACATTTTTCAACTTTTTCATAAATGGTCTGGAATTAGGAATGAGCAGTGAAGTGGGCCAGTTTGCTGACAACAGAAAATCACTGAGGTGGTTAAAACAAATATGGGATTGTGAGGTACTCCAGAAGGATCTTCCAGACCGAGAGAGTGGCCATTAAAATGGCAAACGTGGTACTTAACCAGGAATACAGTGCTGGGGTTGTGGTGGACAGCTTAATTAAAATGGTGACTCAGTGTGCTACTGCTGTGAAAAGGGTGACTCCATGTTAGGGAAAATCAAGAGAGGGCTTGAAAATAAAGCTGCCAAAATCATGTTATCTTCAGATAAATCTGTGGTATGGCTACAGTAAAAATATTGTGTGCAGTTCTGGTACAGCACCTGAAAAGGTTATTGTAGAGCTAGAAAAAGTGCAGTAAATGGCAATGATCAAAGGGCTAGAGTAACTCCCTTGTGAGGAGAAGTTACCGTTCATGCAATTAGCTCAGAAAAAAAGGCAAGAAAAAGGAGACATGATAGAGATGTACAAAATTATGCATGATTTGGAGAAAATGGAAGACATTCATTTCTTACTTTCATAATGCTAGAATTAAGGGTATTCCCATTACACTGATTGGTAGGAAAACAGCCCATACTTAAATTATGGAATTCACTTCTACAACAGGTAGTGATGGATGGCTTGAAGAGAGGATTAGGGAAATCCATGTATTCCTGCTAGCTCAGTGCTGCCTCCAGGATCAGAGGCAGCATGCTCTGTGTACCAGTTGCTGGAGAGCATGGGCAGGTGGGTTTGGTGGATTTTCTGTGGACAAATGGTTGGCCACTGTGTGAAGAGAACGCTGGACTTAGATGGACCTTGGTCTGATCCAACCAAGGGTTATTCTTAGTTCTTGTTCTTCCCTTCTACTTCTTTGGCTTGTGTTAACTGGACCTTGCATGTAAGCTGCTGTGTGGGCAATATGGTTGAAAAGTAGGTTGTGTGAATGTATGAACAGTTGGATTGCTAACTCTTTCTACAGATGAGAACTTGAGAGTCATTTTGCCAGTGCGTTCTCACTTTTAAGCGGCTGTTGCTCTCATTGTGAAAACGTGAAATCAGTTGAACACCAATCAAAGGATTGGAAAGCATTTTGCTTTTGCAAAACACATTTGCACAAACACGCACACACATTCCCCTTTCCTATTTTTGAAAACGTCTACTTTCTTCCTTGGAGACCATATGCTTTAAGAAGAGGCACCATCACTTAGTTGGTAAAGTACCTGCCTTGCATGCAGAAAAAGCCAGTGTAATCCCTGGCATCTCCTGTTCAAGGATTAGGTGACAGGAAAGGGCTCTCTCTGCTGGAGACCCTGCAGAACTGCTGCCACTGAGAGTATACTGGATGAAGCTCAATGGACAAATAGTCCAACCTGGGAGACCCAGGGTGCTGAAGCTGTTTGGCTCAAGGGCTGAAGCCAAAAAGGAGATGGGGCCAAAATACCAAAAATACTGGCCTGCTTTAGCTGGAAACTTACTGTTAATTAAGCCTTAAGAGAGGCATCTCAGTCTTTCAGAAGTGACAAAACTATGCAAATACTGGGAAACCACCAAATGATCAGCTGCCAGGGGAAAAGGTTGTGGCCATCAATGGGCCAGATTTGTCCTCCAGGCAGGTTGGATATGACCTGTGGGGCTTCTGCACCCCTTGGCTAGACAGCTGCTTTCACAGTTCTCCTCTTCAGTGCGGGAGGACATACCTTCTGAGACTTATAAAGGGAAGGGGCAGTGGAGTGAACAGCACAGTTGTCCTGTCCTCACTGCACACTCAGCAAAAGCCTTCACCAGCACAAGGGGAAGCATTCCAGTCATGATCTGGGCCTACTGGGATCCCAAGCAAGTTGGGCCTGCCTCAGGCAGTCATTAGTCCTGTCAAAGGCCACAAATCGGCAGCTGCTTCCTTTATTGCTTGTACTACCTTTTTGATTTTCTGCCTCAGGCACCAAAACGCCAACCCTTTTTGGAAAGGGGCATAGTACAATGGGGACATGGTGGGATTGTTGCACGCAGACTAAAATGTAGTTGGGACATGTTTGAAAGATCCATGTGTAAAAAGCTCTGAGAGCAGCCTTCGTGAACCTTACAGATGGGACCGTGATTTTATTGTGACGTGGGGTAAATGTTTAATGTGTTTTAAAAGTTAAATAGAAATATGGCAGGTACCCCCCACCCACCCCTTTGAGAGCTAAATGTGCTGTAAATGGAAAAGCTGAGGGGTGATTTTGATCTTTCAGTATTGCAGTGTACTGAGCCCAGGAGGAAAGGGGGAAATTCCAGCTGACACTTGATCAAAGGCCTTAATACACATTTGTATTGCACACCAAACACTGCCTGAATCATGTCCGTAGAGACCAGTCACTGATTACTACATGCGGAAGACAAAGAGTTTGACATCCAGAGGTCTCCTGTGTATGTCTGTGCTTTTTTTAAGTCTCTGTGCATTCATATTCTCTGGAACTGCCTAAAATAAGAAGGGGGAAAGGCAAGCGTTATGAATTTAGATACTTTAACATATTTCCATTGCTTGTATCTACAATTAATTTGTCTCAATTATACTGGAAGGGCCCAGTTAAATTCAAATTGCTGATACAAGGTTGGGTTTCCTATTTAAAAAAATCCCCAGAATCTATTTCCCATTAATGCAGGAGATGAATTTCCCAACTATCTTACCCTTCCCCCACACACACACACACACTCTTCTCATTTCTTCATCATTTCACTGCAAAGTCAGATCTCTAAGGTGAGAATTGTTCTCATCATTTACAGGAGCAGTCCCAGATCTTTGTTCTTCCCCAGAGGGTTCAGGTGACAACCAGAAGGAGCTGGAAAAAGCCACCCGGAAGCCATCCTCCACAGTAAGAAACCATTCTTGATTATTATAAGAGTGCAGGCTTTGTAAGTGTTTCTGGGAATAAGGGCTGTTAAAGTTAATGGCATACTTCTGAGTAAGTAGGGCGCATAAAATCGGGCTGTGAAAATGCTAAATCTTAAAAGAGAGATCCAAAAGGAACAACCAAAAAGCACCAAACAAAACCTTTTTCTTCCATTGAAGTGTTATGTTTTTAAGAGTATCTACACTTGGAAGAAAGTTATTTGAGCTGTAGAATTGCTATGGATTAGTATGGGAGTTTTAAGAACCATCTGCTTTGCAATCTTACTCCTCCTCCCGTCAGTTCTGAGAGGTGGACTATTTTATAATTTGCATTTTACTGATGCAGAACTGGGGCTTAAAGAGTGATCTCTTCTAAGCTGGCCATTGATGTTCATTCATATCAAGGCTAGAACTTTTCGTCATCCAAGTATTGGATGTTCTAGGAATCTGAAAAGTTGTCTCTAAATTGTCTAGAACTGAGAGATGTCATATGGCAGAAAGGAATGTCTCTTATCCTAGCCTTTTGTACTTCTGGTACTAAACTGGTGCTGAACTTTGTATAATATCTGAGAGTATTATGACTACATCTCATGCTGTAGCATGAAAAACCTAATTGTTATTAGGCAGAGCCTGACATTTATTCCTTGTGCATGGTGATTAAAATGTTACCTCTGAGCTTTTTTTAGAAGATCATCATTTGCATCATTTTAAAAAATGCAGTTCAGTCCAATGAATTTTATGGTTGCTCATTCCCCCTTTGACTGAACTCAATGCCCCAGACTTAACAAGACTGGAGTAAAGCCTTCCATATAGCCTGAAGTGCCTGATCCTGCCTAATCTTGGAAGCTAAGCAGGGTTGGTTGGAATTTGGATGGGTGGCTTAATGTTGTGAACCACCCATAGAGCTTTGGCTACAGGTGGTATAGAAATGTAATGAATAAAAGTAATAATAATGCTGCTGGGAAAGATGAGAAAGCTATCAGCATGTTTAGGGGAACCCCAAGGCTTGCAAAAGAACTGCAAAAGTTTTTTTAACGCTCCACCAATAGCTCACTGTGTTTAACTTCCTGGAGTCACAGAATATGGACTCTCAATTAGAAAAAAACAGTGAAAAATGTGGGAGAGATTGAGAGAGAGAGTATGCCTGCTTAACTCACTTAATGTTTATAATATCCTGGAAGGATATTACCTACATCCAAGCAATGGGATCACTAGCTTTAATAGTCATAAAACACTTTAGTTACACAGGTTAACACATTAACCTCCACTTTTTGTCACTCTGTGGAAGACACTGTATAATTTAGAATATTGTACTCTAAATATCTGTTGTTGTTTTTGCTTTAAAATCAGGGGTCTTCATCCGAGTTTGAAATTGTTGGTGCTGAAGAGAAGAAATTATCGCAAGAGAGCAGCAGAAAATCTGTAAGTTATCTAAAAAGCAAGCTAAGACTCAAATGTAAAAGAAGAAAAAGTTGATTGTGTGCTCCTTCTGGACAATGGCCAGAACCACAGTTGTGTGTGATGTTTTATGTGGTGGCTTTTTCATGATCTCCATGTGCAGTAGTTCAGATGGGAATGGGGGCAGGTACGTCCAGAGGAAGCCCAGTCAGCAGGCTTTATTTACTGGTGGTTATGTATTTATATTCTACCATGTAGCACTGAGGAACAGGCAATCATCCATCATCTGCTTGTTTTTACCTCAAGGCTGTGGCGGTTCTGGTGGTGATGCATAGCCTAGAGCCAAAAATCTTGGGAAGGAAGCCTCCTTTTCTCTGGAGGTTGCAGCTCAGATCTGAACTTCCACCCCCACTGCTTTTTGTTCAGTAGAAGAAAAATGTGCAAGAGTAAACAGACCTTTTTCTCCATGGAGCAAAAAAACTGCTGGGGGGGGGGCAGATTGGGCAATTTTGATGGAGGCAGGTGGGCTGAGCCCATAAAAGTGGGGAAAGAAAGATGCGTCCATGTTACGGGTTACCTCCTTCCGTGATCCTCTGCAACAGACTGGCACTTCCCACAGAAGCTGCTTTATTTTATAAAAATGCATTTCCTTGTCTGAGCACAGTGCAGAGTCTTCCTTAAGAAGGAGGTTTTCTAGATATATCACTGGTCCACCAACTGTCTCGTCACTGCTGTACCGCCACCCAAAGAGGCTATAACCACAAAAACCAGGCACGTGCCATACGATTTTTTCCGTTGGCCCCTTTCCCAGAACAAGCCGACGGGCATTCTCGCACCAAAATATGGGAGGAGCAATCCAAAAGTGCTTTTGTCAAGAGGTTTTTCTTTTTCTTTTTTCTTTTCTTCTTTTCTTGCTCACATATGCAAAGCTGCATGCGGGCTGACTACTTCCTTGTCCCCAGTTTGGCAGTGTCTAATTGCAAGCCTGGGCAGGCAGCCAACAGAATGGCAGACACAAACACCTCATGCTACGTCAGGTACAACAGTGTGCCACTTCTCAGGAAAGCAGGCTGGAAAAACCCAAGTGGTGAAACTGACCAGCACAATCAAGCGAATCCTTCTCACCCTTTGAGCCCTGCTCCTTGAAGAATGTGGAACACAGCCCCACACAGATTCTTTTAAAGTGTCAGCATCTTTGAAGAGTTTACATCCTTGGTACATTGAACAAGACTGAGAACAGCTGCTGTTCATTACTGCTTAGCACCAAGGAGTTCAGAAGCTTTGAGGAGATCTGAGAGGTGCCTTCAAACTTAGGCAGGTTCAAGAAGTGAACAGATAACTATCTATTCCAACCTGCCCCAACTGAATGCCCTCCAGTTGTGTTAGACTACAGCTCCCATTGACTCTAGCCAGCATGGCCAATGGTCATACTGGTTGGGGGTTATAGCTTGTGTGGTGGACATAATGTTGTGGGAGGCTGACTGATACCTAAAGGATAGGCTGTGGTTCTGTGGTTCTGAGTTTGCTGCTCTTGATAAGAGCATCCTCATGGTGGACAGTCCAGCCATCAGAAGCAGCAGCCAGGGGCAGGCAGCTTTTACCTCTTCCCCACCCCCACTCTTCCTCTTGCGGCTTCTTTTGCTGGCGGAGATCTGCTATGGGCAACTACTAGATCCCCAGGAAGAGTGGAGGGGAATGTAGGAAGGAAAAAATCCTCCTTCCTTCTCTTCTTCCAGCAAAATTCTCATCCAGGTTTCAGTTGTCTGTGAATGGAAGGTCTCCTTCCTTTCACGGGCCCTTAGTTAGGGTCCATGCCATAAAAGCAACCACCAAAGCTGCTTCAGCTTCAAACAACTAGGCTAAAACAAATCCATTCTTTTAATTCATGGCTATGAATTTCCCTTACTTTACTTCTTTGATCCAGCTTATAATTGGATCATGTAAATGTCAGAACAGGAATTTTAACCCAAATCAGTCACCTCTGTTAAGCATGTTAGGGGCAAGAGCCTTTTTCTCTGGAAAAATCTTTAAAACAGCTGTTTCTTAGCCAGGATCAATCCCTCATACCTAGCTGGTGTTTCTGTTTCCAGAGCCAAGTCCCACCTACTTGGTATTGCCCATGGCTGAACTATTGCACATAGAAATGGGGAATCCTAACTCGGTTATTTTAAAGCTGTTGCACAAGTCTCTTCGTGCCTTGTTCTTGAGCCAACATGAGTGAGGTGAGGGAAGCAGAAGGTTAAAGGAAGCAGGAATTGTTAAGTAACTATAACAGATTTGGGGAAGGTGTGGCACAGGGAAGACATCATTGCTTGAGGAACTAGGTGGAGCAAATTGCCACAGGTATGTCAAGCTCACAATGGAGGGTGCACTGTCAAAGGCTTAGCTTGCTGTTCTTTGCCTGTAGAAACTGCTTGCATGAGTTAAAGTTGGCCAAGAGCCACCTTACCTAAGCAACACAAGAAGTCAGACCCTTGGTCCATTTAGCCCAATATTGTTGGCACTGTCTGGCAGCAGATCTGCAAGATTCCAAGCAGGATTTCTTCCTGCCAGGAATTGAATCTGGGACCTTCTGCATGCAGACTAGGTGTTCTGCCACTGAGCTACAGCTCCTCTTTATAAACCTCGCAGAAGAGCCAGTGTTGTAAGCTAAGGTGACACCTGCCAAGTGCTCAGCTGCATGTAATTGGATGACCATGACTGGTTCTGCACAAAGCTTGATTAATTGCTCTGACAACCTGTAAAATTACGATGCGGAAATGTTGCATAACCCACCTTAGGCTGCCCAGCCTCTGTGTGTGTGTGTGTGTGTGTGTGTGTGTGTGTTCACTAATTTCTTTTTAATCAGAGAGTCATTTATCATGAATTTGTGTCTGATAATTCTGAGATTAAAAATAAAAATAATAAAAAGATCCCCAATTCTGTGCAGAAAGCCAGTGCATGCAATTTAAAGTACTGTGACAGCACAAATGGCAACGAATTTGTTGTGCTACAATGAAAGTGAATGTGGGCAGCTGATGATGATATATAGAAACTTTAGAAGAGCTGAAAGAGCCTGGAAAAGAGGATTCAGAGCCAAGTGGGACTGAAAGAAAATAATTCACTAGCAGTTTCTGCTCTCAGCATGAAATTGCATGAGCATGTGGAAACATTCTAGATTACCTAAAGTTCCTTTTAAAACTGGAGTGGGGTTTGCATGGTTATTCAAGTGCTCTTGGACTCCGGTTCCCAGCAGCCCCAGGCAACATTACCGATGATCAGGAATTATGATGGAGGTCCTCACCTGTGATCTAAAGGGACAGAATGTTCCCCATGTGCTCCAGGAAAGTAGCCTTGGGATTCTTGTCAAAATGCATTGGGCATTTGCATCACAGGGAGTTTCCATCTCTTTCTTGTTTTATATAAAGGTAGTAAAGGGGTTCTGGTGTGTTGGTAGTGTGTACATTCTCCTCCATCTTATCCCCACAACAACAACCCTGTGAGGTAGGTTGGAGTGAGATTCTGTGACTGGCCCAAAGTCACCCAGTTGGCTCCATGGCTGAGTGGGGCCTAGAACCCAGATCGTCTGAGCCCCAGTCCCATGCTCTTAACCACTGTGGCTTTCTCACATTTGTAGAACAGTATCCGTCAAATCATCCAAGTATTGTTGTCAAAACCTGAAAAGCTACTTGGAGTCACAGATCTCTAGCACTCACAACACCAGCAAGGCCCTGGCTCTTTAGCAGCCTTTTCTTGCTATCTGACATGGCTGGAATGCAGTTGTTGTTAGAAGGCAGTTGCAGCCTCCTCATCCTCCTCCGGCTAGCACAGCTGTTTACCCTGTTTACCGAGGACAGTGGGGATTCCAGGGAGCAAAGGGGACATCTGGAGAGCGCCAGTCAGGGAAGGTTGCTGTGGGAGAGCTAGTTTGAACCTGCCTGAAGTACAGTTACCTTTCCTAAAATGTTTTAATGTTGGGACTGAAAACAAGATGAGACAATGCCATGCTTGGCATTGAAGGCAGTCCTACAATTTATGGTTGGGCCTCTTGTGTATTTCCCTCATGAGTCAGCACTGAGAGATGTGGACAAAAGCCGCTTGCAATAGTGGGATTTTTCTGTGCCTTTCTGGACCAAGTTTATTAGGCAAGGTCATGGAGGGAAGAAAGAATGAATCAGCAAGTAAGCCTGGAGTGAAAGGTGGTATTTCCCCTCCTTTCACCTTCCAATGGGTTGCATGTCAGCTGACTTAGCTGGCCTGAAGCCTGATCCAGCCATCCTGGCCACCAGGCAGGGCAACTGCTCTTTCCTGATTTGTCTCTGATCTGAATAGTGGCTTACATCTCCCAGGCAACCAAGCAATTACATCATCATAACAATCCAGGCCCAGCAGGGTGTTCCCAAGCTGTTGGCTCAAGGAGGAGGACTTGGGGGCAGGTACCTACCTATGGATGAAGGTGTGGCTCTGTACGTCAAGGGCAGGTGTGCCGTGAATGAGGGCCTAGTTGGCCTGTATAAAGACAAATGTGTTTCAGCTGCAGAGCTTCTGACACGGGAACTGGTGTGCACCAAGGCTTTTGGTATGAGAGCCACCAGTGCAGCTGCAGAGGTAAATATAGAAACTGGAGGACAAGGGATCTTACAAAGAAGGAAGGAGAAGGGGTCTAGATCTGAAAAATGTGTGTGGGGTGGACATCCAGGTTGGTTCAAGTAGATGTAGAATGATGAGTAGAATTCATCCCAGCATGTGAGCCTCACAGGCTAGAGAGAGTTAATGTATTGTACAGTGTTCACCTAAGTTGTTTTCCAGGAGTAAATTGCTGGGCATAATTGCTAGAAGGAGCAACCCCAAGAACCCCTCCATAACTGTCTGTGCAGGAAACTATGTTCCTTAATCCCAGGTGTATGAAGACAGGCTGCATGTTCTTAGTGTTAAAGGTGCTCTGTCCATGATCAGAGGCTACTTACTCAGCAGTAAGCAGGGAAAGCAAATACCAGTCCCTTGCAACCTTAGTGAATCCTTGATTACTGTTTTGTCTGGACAGTTATGTTGCAAATTGCTTTTCGTTAATCTAAAGCAGCTATCCTAGTCTAGCAATTCCTTCATCCAGGGATCTGGGAAGCCAAACTGCTGGGTGTTGCTGTCCTACATGGGGTGGCAGAGCAGAGACATAGATTCTGCCGATCAGTTATTTTTCCTCCTCATGGCTAAGGTGTGGAACTGTCAGTGAAAAGAGGAGCAGAAAGATCCTCACAGGGCAAAAGAAGCCTTGGCACCGTGATGAGTTATTTTGGGGACACAAAATGCCTTGTACAAAGCTAAGTGCCCTGTAGGCACACAATAACTCTAGAGTGGGTATTGGGAGCGGGCTCTGTGAGGAACTGTCCTCTCTCTTATGAACCTGTCCTGGCTTTGAGAGCTTTGGTAGTGGTTCTTCATCAGAGGAGTGTTTGATGAGGATGTGGGAGAGGGCCTTCTCGGTGGTTGCACCCAGGCTGTGGAACTCCATGCTGAAGGACTCTAGTCTGGTCCTTTCTGTGGTGTCTTCCTTCTGGCAAGCAAAGACATTCCTATTCAGGCAGGCCTTTGACATGTTAGTTGGGCTGTTGCTGAAGGTGGTTTTCGTTATTTGGTGCTTTTTATTACTTTTATTGTGTTTTAAGTCATTTACTTTTATGGTGTATTTGACTGTGGATTTTGGTTTTAATCTCCATTTTATTGTGAGCTGCCATTGGTATTATTTTTATCAGCAAGACATGCAGTGAAATAAAAAATAAAACAAGCTGGCTGGGGTTGAAGGGGTTGTGCTCCAACACATTTGGAAGGCCTAATTGTTGGTCTGGCTTTTCTGTCTTGTTTTAAGTTTGGTCTGAGGGAACTTTGAACAGATTTCAGAGCCCAATTTAGTGTTTAGACTAGGAAAAGAGAATGGTTTGTACTATGTACCATTCAGGTCACCCCCACATTGATACCTCCTGTGTGTGAGTGTGTGTGTTTATATATGGATGTGCAGATTTAGCAAAGGGCAATTGAAATGAAGAGAGGATTGGAGTATGTTTTTTGTGATGGGATGCATGGAGCCCTTTTATTTTAGAAATAAGGAGACATACTAGACATTTGTAGAATTATGTGTGATGTAGGGAAAGTAGATTACTTTTTCTTCTTTGATTTAAAGAAACAGCAGTTAAAGTGGATTCCCAGATGGGGACCATGAAATTGGTGTGAGTCTGGCTCTTTTCTCTGGCACCATCTTTTCACCTTCCATTGTAGGAAGTGCAACCTTCAGGGGCAAATTTCAACTTTGGGGTAGATTTTCAGCTGGAAAACAGAAAAAGAGTCAAACACCACCACCCTTCCTGTTCCTGCACACTGCATTCCCGATCTTACACACAACCCTCCCTGCCAGTACTATTTCTACAAAATAAAAACAGCCCAAGGTACAAGGTCAGCATATTGTTTGTTCTGGGCCTAGGTTGAAAGAAGTCAAAGATGGCAAGCTGTTTTTCCAACACTGTCAAAGTCTGGCTCTCTCTTGTTCTTTCTCCTGACCGTTTTGTTTCTTGCAGGATCTAGAAAACGAGGACACCAACCTTATGCCCCACCTCCAGCGCTTGGAGAACACGCTCAGCCTTTTTGCTGAGGAGTCTGACAAAACCCAGCTCTTTGCCCATCTGGGGCGCATGGCTGTGGAGTTCAACCGCCTGTCCTCCAAGGTGCACAAGAACGAACAGAGAACTTCCATTCTTCAGGTCCGAGGGCTGCTGGTAGATGTGCACAGTTCATTTGTTCCTCCGCTGTCCTATTCTCTCTTTCCCTCTCCCCAGATCCCACCAAGTGGCCAAAACAGGTGTGGAAGGAACACAGGTAAAGCACTGGCCATGGAAACATTTGGCATGTGCCTCATCATGGCTTAAACTCACTGACCACTGGCTTAAACACCTTGGCCACTTTACCTGCCCACGTTGCATCTGTTTTGACCTTAGATTTCCCCACTTTTTAATTTCTCCTTGCTCTTCTCTTTCTGTGATATATTACTCTCTCCTAACCTCCTCTTTAAAAAAAAGAGGGCTGCTTCAGTTTTCTCATTCCCACAGGACAGGTGGGGAGCCATGGCTGAGAAAGCAGTTTATACTTTTCTCTGAGGGTCAGACGAAGTCCAGCCATTATTCATGTTGTTTGGTCTTGCACTGCTGCAGTTCAGCTGGTTGGTTTTAATGAAGAGCCAGCCCCACAGGGTGTGTTTCGGGGTGGGGGCACCCAGTAGGAATAGGCCTGTGGCATAGAAAGGTTTACATACAGCCACCCACCCACTCACCACCCCATGGCCCTGACCCAGTGCTCTCCTTGTGATTTGTTGTTCTTTTAACATTTCAACTATGCGGCATCAAGTAACTTGAGTAATGTCGTGTCCAGGTTGGTCCTGTTAGCTGTTGGTTTCAGAATGACTGTTTTTTTCTTTCCAGCCTCTGTGTGAGCGCTGGTGTGATGTAATGTCTGGCTAGGCCTGGGGAGAGCCAGGTTAAAATTCCCACTCTGCTAGAAGCTCTGTGAGTGAGTCTGGGCCAATCACAGTCTTTCAGCCCAAGCTGCCTCCCAGGATGGTTGCGAGGATAAAAGGGTGGGTGGGGAGATTGTACAGTCTCATTTGAGCTCCTTGGAGGACATGTGGGACACAAATAGAATATAGGAGAGGAAACATCCAGTTCTTACGTGATTGGCAAAACCCAATAAAAAGAAATAGTAGGGCTCAGGATTTGGAAATTCAGACTGGAACAGGCTTGCCTTGTACAGATAGTAAGTGACCTATTTCTGGAAGCTTCTTGGGAAATGTATAACCAGTCAAATGGCTCTTGGGAAACCTTTAGCCCTGCTGATGCTTTTTGTTTGTTTTGGGTTTTTTTAAAAACAGGCATTATGTGAGCAGTTGCGGAATGAGAATGAAGAGCTCAGGGTGAAGCTAGAGAAGGAACTAGAGCAAAGGAACCAGGTGTCAGAGAAGCTGAGGTGAGTGCGAGTCAGGTGGGGAAAGAGAGCTCAGGTAAGCATGCCGCACAGTGGGCCAAGCAGCAATTCCAGGGTTTGCCGTTTGTGTCCATTGGGTGACTGCCACTGAGCTTAACCACTGGACAAGGTCCCCCTGCCCCAAGTGGCTTGGGCGCAAGACCCATGCAGCTTCACAGCCACCCAGAGTGCTGTCTGGCATTAAAGGAGCCTGAAAAAATCACCTATTCCAACAGGGTCAGGGCAGTGCTGTTGAGGAAGAGAATCATGATCCACCCGATAGTGAGGAACAGGAGTGGCCATGGTGGTGGGAATCCCTGGGTAGCAGTGAAGGGTGAATCCTAATGCTTCCACTATTCCATTTTGTTTAAGGGAAACCATGCCACCAATAGCTTTTTGAAGACTATGGCAGGGGCCTCTAAACTGGGCTGGATGGAGGCTAGATCTCCAGATGGTTTGGACATTAGTACTCCATAGCCCCTGTCAGCATGGCCAATGCTCAGGAATGCTGGGAGTTGAAGTCCAAAAGACCTGAAGACCTACCTTCTGCCCACCCATATCCTAGAGTATTTGTTTCTCCCAAACTACCTAAGCCTCAAAAAAGAGAACCACACATCAGTGGTAGCCCACCATGGTATAGCAGGCACCCCCATTGCTCAATGGGAAAGCCTATGACAAGCCTCAACCTTACCCTAACCCAGATCCACAGCATTTTGGGAAGAAGAAAGAATCATAACAAGCATCACCCTAAAATGCTTTTTCAAGAGGGGTAAGAGTTGATTTTCTTCTTTCATTTCTGGATTTGAGGCATATGGCCAAATATGGCCAGAGGCTCGCCTGGCGCCGTCATTATTTGTTTTTCGGCGCCAGGCAAAGACCTTTTTATTTAAGAAATATTTTAATTGTTAGGTTTAATTTTATATTGTTATATTTACATATTATTGTTATATTTATATATTTTGATATTTGTTTGTTTAATTATATATATTGTTATATTTATATATTTCTATTTTTATAGTTAGACTCTGAGATGGGCCAGTTTTTTAATTGTATTTTTTTTTATTGTTGTTAGCCGCCCCGAGGCTTTTTTGCTGGGGGGGCGGCACACAAATATGTAAAATAAAAATAAATAAAAAATAAATATTCTACCTCTCCCTTTTCAAAGGGCATTAATTAAATGTAGCATATGAGATTGCTGTATAATTTACCTCTTGGCATGTCAGCCTATTAAAGATTTTCACTAGAGATCTAGTGGCAAACTTTTCTTCATAGTTGTGAAGGTAATATTGAAATGCCAGAGTTGCAAGCTCTTTGCAGATCACCATGATGTCCTTTGGCCTTTCAAAATGTAACCAATTTTCTAGTGTAGTAGCCTGAGTCTTGATGGGCTGAGCTGGGAAAGGCCAGGTTTCGCTAAATAGTTTTACTTTCAGTTTCCTTATTCCAGACAAAACTTTGCTCATTTGTGCTCCTACTCATCTGACCAAGGTTCATACTAAGAAGTGCATTTTAAAAAGTGGTAACTTAGTCTAATTCTCCATAGCATGCTGCCCTCTAGAGGCACTGTCTTGATGGTGAGTTGCATGTGCTGTGATCTATATCCACTGTGGTTAAGGATTGCAAAGCTAGCTCTCAGGAAAGACACATGCTACATATTTTGTACTTGGCAAGACTGTGCAAGTTTTAGATGTGGAACATCTGGCCTCAGGACCTAATCTGGCCCATGGAGGTTCTGTACCCAACTCACAGAAATTCATTGGGTTCTTCCAGGGGATGAGGCTTGGCCTCCAAGTCAACCCCCTGGAAGAATTCCCACTGTTACCTCTGATCTGACCCTGGAGACAGCTGAGAATTCCTCTGGTGCCCTGCTTCCCCTCCCCATAAGAGATAGGACAGAAATCTAACTAAGTTTAGAAATATAATAGCTGGGTTGGACAAAAAGGAACAAAGTAAACCCAAAACTTTGTCATTTTCAAGCAAGATTCACAGGGACAACAAGGACAAGCCTTGTCCTTTTGTTAGGACAAGCCAAAGTTCTGTGTAACTCAAAAGCTTGTGACATGCAAACTTTTGAGTAACACCGAACCTTTTCTCAGGCTGAATATTTGCAATACAAACTTAAAAGTGGGAAAGCATTTTCAGAAAGAAGGTGAAGGTTGTTTCATTCTTAAGGCAGTAGTGGAGAAAGCTCTTGCAGACTAATTAGGTCAAAAATGTCCCTGGTATAGAAGATTTCAAGTTCCATGGAGGCAACCCAGGGCATATTTAAATGGAGGATTTCCCCTTGGATATACAAAACTCAGCTCAGTTGTGAGTCTGTCTCCAGCACTACCTGAAGCTCACATTTTCCTTGTAAATGTGAAGAACCTAAAGGAATTCTTTTCTTCAGTTATCTGAGAGGAACAAGCGAGAGGAAATCCCCTGCCACATGCACACACTTGCATATGCACAATCTAGATATCATCTCAGGAGCAAAAATTAGGAAGGAGTTGAACATCCTTGCATTCCAACTTTATATAAGAAAGGGATTGTTGCTATCTTTTTAATTTTCTTGTCTATCTCTGAAAAAGGACAAGGTGTGTGGGCTGTATGCCTGACATTTCAAGGTGTGTAAGGTGTGCGCCTGACTTGATCACTCTGTGTATTAATGTAGAAGGGGACTGAGCGGCCTGCATAAGAATCTTTTCTCCACAGTTCCCCAGTGCTCATCCATGTTCCCCAGAGAATGGTATTAACAAGTGATCTGCCTGTGATCCTGGAGGTGGCATACAGCCATTGCAACTAGTAGCTACTGATAGTCAAATCAGATTCATGGCGGATACTTTCATGGAGAATTCCCTTCAAAGTCTAGGGGCTTTGCAGTACCTACGTTGGCTGTCACATGCCCTGTTCCCAACCATGCTGGAAATCCAGAAGGCTGCTTTCCTTTCCCTAGTATTCAGCTTGAAATAGTTCTATCTCCCAATGTAGGTGTGAGAATATGGAGCTCAGGAAGATGGTAATGAACGGCAACAAAGAAGGCAGGAAAGCAGAAGTCACAGAATGTGCTGCGGAGCAACAGGTAGGAGGCTTTTTCACTCTATTTATTTGTCCATCTTGGTCTATTCTTCTATGGCAGATTTGGCAGAATGGACATTCCAACTAGTCATGTATGAGGCATTTGGTCTGGCAATCCATCAGATTTCAACCTGTCTTGTACCAAGAGTTCATATGGGTGTCTGGCAGGAAGTGAGTCCTAGCAAGGCTGGCTTGTGTGCACGCCATCCAAACACCCGCTGTGCAGTGGAGTGCTGCTTCCACAGAAGTTGCTCAAAGGCTTTGCCTACTTTGCACAAAGGACTATATATTTTGTGCACTTTGTGCAAAGAACTGCACACTTTGCATAAAGAATCGCATTCTTTGCCTACTTTGCACAAAGAATTACATACTTTGCATAATGTGTGCAATGTGCCACTAGTGTTCCTGAGCATTCATGGTCTGGATCTCAGCTCAGTTTGCTTCCTGATCAGGTCTGGGCATGGGAAAGACATCTAAGGATGTCTTCAAAGGGCTGGATTCCAGCCTTACCTTCACATCCTCATTGCAAAAGCAGAGTGCAGCAACAGGAGTACACTGGCTGCCCATTCATTCCCTGCTCTGGTCACTGGGAGGTTTCAAACCACCCCAGAGCATGACAGTGATGTGTCCTGGTTATTTAACAAAAACAACGATTGTCCACCTTTTTGCTACTGTTGCTAAATATATTTGATGCTAGCAGTTGTGGGAGAGAGTGGGCTGTGACCTACTGTGTAATGCAGCCAACTCTAACACATTGACCTCCAGGTGTGTTGGACTACATATCCCATTACTCCTAGCCTACATAGTCAATGGAAGTGATTGGAGTTGCAGTCCAGCACATCTGGAGGGCACCTGGAGGCTGATGTAGTTCTTTGGTTGCCAGGCTGGGATAGAAAGGCTTGGATGAAGGTTTGGATGAGCATTGTGGCTGCTTGTCATGACCTTCGTTTGTCTTGCCTTTTAGAAGGGAGCCCTGGAGGAGAAAACCACAGGGAAAAGCATGCTGGGGACAAGTGAGAAGAGAGTGAAAATACTCGAGCACCAGCGCAATGAGGTAGGCCCAGACATTTACCCCAAGCAACAAACACTGAAGAGGATTTCTTGGAGATAGGGTCCATTAAGGGATATCCATACTTAACCATGGAGATTCTGGAGGATGCTAATAAAAAAGATCTAAAATCATCATAAATCCTCAACACAAGAAAGCACAAATCACAATTCAAAACAGTGACAAGTTGTGGCAGCAGAGTGTGTTACAAGCCAAAGTGGAAAGCACTCTTGTTGGGCCCCCATTCATCAGGTCAGCAAAGTAGGAAGCAGGAAAAACATCAGGGACGGGGATTCTGCAGTCAAAGAGGCCCGGTTCCTTGTCATACCGCCTCACTTCAGAAGACAGGGTAGTCTGTGCATTGTCTCTGAAGAACTTAATGATCAGGCAGATTGCTGTGAGAGCAGGCCATGCTTTGGGTACCTCCAGGAGCACATACAGCCTGCTTTTCTTGGAAAACCCCAGCTTTAATGCCTGTTATACATGCATGTAAATTGGGTGAACTGGTCCACACTGGTGTTGTTGCGTAATCTGAACTGCTTGAATGGGACTGCTGTACGGCAATCTGTATTAAGAATGGACATTTCTCCCTCTCCTTGCCCGTCTGGACTGGAACTGTTGACTTGCAGGGTCTCAACCTTTTCACATCACCCTCTACTTGATTGTGGAGATGCCCATGATTGAACCTAAGGTCTTGTTTATGCTGATTGGGGATGATGGTGACTGTAGTCTAGCACATTGTGGTAGGGACACCAAGTTGGGGAAAGTGTCTCGAGACAGGTTGGCTATGGCTACTGTCAGGTTTAGCAGTAAATCTGTGTGTGAAGCCTGAATGGAACTATCCAGAGTCCATGCTGCTTGTCAGACAAGAAGTCATTTAAGCAATTCAGTTACTTGTTTTGTACAATTAAAACAGGCCACAGTGGTGTAAATAAGTCATTGTGGCTTGTTTAAATCCCTGGCCCATGATGGGTGCCATTTCCCTAATAACCAATCTAGGTGCAACTTGTGTCATCTGAACCCAGTCAGCATGGCCTTTTGTAGGGTTATTGGAAGGTATTTCCCTCTCATATAATCCATGCGCCTGGATTGAGATGACGTGGAAACTGTGATGAGGCAGGCGATTAGGGAAATGGTGCCTGGCATGTGCTGGGGATTAAAATGGTGGCTTGACCCACCATTTGGCTCAGTGGCTGCATCAGCAGGGAACTGAGGGTCCCTATCTCAAGGTAACTCTGAACGTTTCTTTCTAGTTGCTGGAGGTGAATAAGCAGTGGGACCATCATTTCCGGTCCATGAAGCAACAGTATGAGCAGAAGGTAACAGCAGAAAGCCAGTGTCTTGCGTGATGACCATTTTATAAACAGCATTTATTCAACAGAGCAAAGGATGAGGAGAATTTTGTTTTGCTATCATCTCAGAAGGGAAGGCATGTTGACTAGGTGTCTCCTCAGGGGAAAAGTCAGGGTTTTGCTCGCACTCTCTGTATTTAGCTTCAATCTTTTTGGCTGGGTTCACCCAGCATGCCAAGCCAGAGTACAGGTTGAGTGTCAGTTGTCTTTGGACTGTGGCTTGCTGTATAAATCAAGCTGAGGCAACAGAACATGCTTTGTTAATCTTGAACAACCCATGAAGAGAATCCCTGGTTTGCCATTCAGTTGTGAACTATTGTTTTTCAGTGGTTAACAAACCATGATTTTGTTAGCTGGCTTGGTTCACACAACAGAACAGCCAGGTTCATATGATCACAGGGTAGTCAATAAACTACTGTGACTTGATAACACCCTGCTCATGCTGGCCAGATTTTCCTAATTACCTTCAGTAGTGTGGCTTTTCACTTCAGCTGAACCCAGTGAGGGTGGCTTGTTGCGTCAGATAACAAATCGCCCAGAACCTATTGCTTCTTATAGGCAAATGCAGCCAGCATACAACTGGCACAATTGAACAACAATCCCCAATTCTGTGAGAACCCACCCTCAACCTGTATTCAGCCTATCACAATGTTAGCCTCCCTCTATTACTAACCTGCAGGATATCTTGACATTGCTGTAGTTCTTAGAATAAATGTTTTACATATATTTTAATCATACACAGACAATTACAATGTGATATAAAATCAGTAATATATATAATTTTAAGAACTTGAAAATGTATCTGAAGTCTTCACCCATACAAACTTGGCCATATGCTAAGACCTGCCTTGGAAGTTATCCTGAAATGCCAATTAGTAAAATCAATGAGGTTGGTGAGTACTAGAGACCCAGCCTTCTTGGCCGTGGCTCTGAGTCTTAGAACTCCCTTTCGAGAACCTTAAATCTTGTCCCTGCTGCTGCTGTAACTTTTAGGTGAACCTTGAAAACCTTGCTCTTCAAGGTTGCTTTTGACTGATGCTGTAGCTTCTGTTGACATAGAGTAATTCTGCATTCTGTTCTGATGTGATCGCCTTTAAATTGTATGTTGGCTCTTACTGTGTTTTGAACATCAGTTTGGAGGGCATAGTCCTAAAAGGTGGCCAGAAAATACTTTAATCTATTGATTGATTGATCTCTCTTTTTCTCCCTACTGGCAGATAACAGATCTACGGCAAAAGCTTGCCGACTCCCAGAAGACTTTGGGGGAATTGGAAGCTGAACGAGAACAGAAGCAGAGGGATTTTGACCGCAAACTACTTCTAGCAAAATCCAAGATTGAAGAAGAGGAGGTGAGTTTCACTACAGTAACATCCCAGGACCAGTGACACTTACGTCTGAGTTTGACTTGATTTTATGCATCTCTCTCTTTCAGACAGAAAAGGAGAAATTGAGTGGGGAGGTGAAGGACCTCAAACAGAGGATGAAGACCCTTCAGGATCAATTGACTCCAATCACCAGGCAAAGAGAATACCAGGAGAAGGAGATTCTTCGGCTAAATAAGGTAGGCATTTCAGGATTTGAAGAACTTGTACCTGTACTCTTTCTGTTCCTCTGTAGCAACACCCATTTTGCTCCCTTTCCTCCCCTGCCATAGTCCATTATGGACTTCCCCACACAGTGTGGTAGTCTGTATCTTTTACTCCCATTGTTCTCAGCTGCAAATGTTTTACTTACTGGCTCCAAATTCCCATGCAATTCAAAGTGTTCTAATCATTCCAACTGCTCCTCTCTCTCCTCAGGCCTTAGAAGATGCCCTGAATTTTCAAGCCTCTGCTCCTTCCCCATCTGCCTTCAGCAACCCCAGCATGAACATCCGGCATCATGAGATGGCAACCCAGAATGAGCTCCTGAAGCAGCAGGTATGCCGTGCTTCTGCTAAATCAGAGAAGGACACCTCCTCCAGAGGTCCCCTTGTCATTGGCTGTGCTGCCAAGGGCTGATGGGCATAGTAGGCCAAACCCCGGAGGGCCACAAGTTGCCAAGACCAAGCTCAGTTTGAGTCTTCCTGTAGACCAAAAGTTTTTGTTCAGAAAATAGCAATTCCTTCTTGCATTTCTGTATTGTTCATGGGAAGCAGTTTCCTTTTCAGCATTTTCATATCCCACCAGGGTGCAAGACAATGGGCAGTTCTCACAACGTGCCCGTCCTCCTAGGACTTTCATCCATGTACTGTGTGTAAAATTCCCTTGTGTTGAATGGGCAACACGGGGTTTAGGTCCTTCATTCTCCCATCTCTTGTCCACTTAGTCCTCCTACCAGTATTCCATGGAACACCATGGAAACACTGAGGGGTGCAGGGATGTCAGCTGCCAAATGTGGCAGGGGGAGGCTTCTTGGACCCAGTCTCTTAAGTGAAGTTTGTTGAGCTGTCCTCTGGACTGTGATGCATTTTCAAAGCTTGTGGTATGAACATGCTCAAACTAAAGGAGTCACATTTTCTTTCTGAGCCACAGCAACCTTCTTGATTAATGAAGATGTAGCAGCTCACTGATTATAGGAAAAATTGTAGCTCTGGTTTTCCTGTTTTTCATTAGTTTTGATGGTTTTACTAGATCTGATTAGTTATTAATTGCAGCACGATGTTGGTTCTGGATTTGGTCATGCTTAAAACAGAGCCATTGAAATCAATGTGACTTTAATTATGGCTGAGTTTGGCCCACTGATTTCAGTGGATATATTCTGAGCATGACTAAGTCTGGATCCCACTGATGGTAATCTAATGTGAAAGTATTTTATACTGTCCACTGTATTATGGTTTGTTGAAGGGTATCTTGAGAGGATTTACTGGCTCATAAAGGGAGCCAGCTAATGTTTTAAATAAATACTGTTTTAATTATTTGCTGCTTGTCAGTATTTTTACATTAGGAAAATAGCCTTAAGAAGAGTCTTGACTAATAATAACAGGAGCATGAAAGATCAGCCCTCTGCTTATGCAGAAATATACTTCATCAGAGAATCTTATCTGACCTGTCAAAACTATGGTGGGGATGCTGAAGCTGGGCTTGCACAAGGGCATGTTATGTGCTAGTGTGCAGCGCCTCTTTTTGACTTCGGTGTGAGATGTGGCCACATGGCAGACTTGGCCTACCTCTGTGATCCTGCAACTGTAGTGCCTTTTGTTTGCTGCCAGGTGAAGATCTTCGAGGAGGACTTCCAGCGGGAGCGGAGTGACAGGGAAAGGATGAACGAGGAGAAGGAAGAGCTGAAGCAGCAGCTGGAGAAGGTTCAGAAGCAGTTAATGCTTACCAACAATCAGGTAGGAACCCGGAAGAGGCATTCTGTTGTCCAAGGAGATTGAGCATTGTACATTGTGAGGGAAAATGCACATTAGGCCATTTGCTGCGGTCCTTCCCAATATGCGCTGTTGACTAATCTGGTCCAACCATCCTCCAATTCTGCCAGTAGGATGTGTTTTTAAGACATGATATTCCAAACTATTTCTTTTCTCTCCACTATATCCCCAATTTCTCAGTCTCTTTTAAGCATTCGTACTGTCTGTTTTTCTTCTCCCTCCTTCCTTAGCCTATTTCCCATTCCCTTCTTCTCGGCCACAGTTTGACTGAAAGTAGGTCTCCAGGTGTTTTGGATTTCAGCTTGCAGCATTCCTGACTATTGGCAATGCTGACAAGAGCTTCTGGAAGTCCAAAACATCTAGATATCTCTGCCCACCCCTGTCCCTTGCCTAACCATATTCTTTGAGGGATCTTGCACTTCTTAGTGTGCTGACACTGGCCCTTTTTCTAAAGTGTGACTAAGAGAAGAAAAAAGCAGGGGGACATACTGTCACCTTTCGACCACCACTCTCTCCCAATACGGGCATGCTCCTTCTCTTTCTTTGCCTCTTGTTCTTCTCCAAGCAGATGCTTTTCTACCCTCTAGCACTCGGTTGATCAGCTGGACAGGGCTCTCCAGGAGGCACAGGGAACGGCTAAGGGCCACATGCGGGCTGTGAGTCGCTCCCCTCTGCCCCCAGCTTTATCCTGATGAAATTTAAAGCATGCAACACAAGGGGTGGTTGGGCAACTTTCAGGAAAAGAGAGTCTAATTAAGGCAAAGGAGGACAATCAGTAAATAGACATAAAGTGTGTTTAAGTACTTGAAGGGTGAAGCTGTGGAAACCACAAGAGTATCAAGAGCTACAAGAGCCAGAAGTTAATCCTGTTGGCCTCTGAGATCTGTCTTGCCTTCGTCCCCTGTGAAGGTATCCCTGCACTGCCTTTTCTTGGGTCTGCCAAAAGGCACAGAACAAAGGAGTTCTGTACTGTGCGGCCTTGGGGCTAAACTGTTCCAACTTTTAAACTGGGTCTATTCTAACTTGACTGCCCTCCTTATCAGCCTGCAGGAGACATGGACGCCTTAGCTCCATTTTGACCTATTGCCTCCTCTTTTCCCATGTCTCCATGTCAGCTGCGGGTCTTTAAAGAGGACTACCATAAAGAGAAGGAGGAGAAGGAGAAGTTCAAGAAACTGCTCAAGCAGCACAAACAGGTACTGATGAATGTGGTGCCAGGACAAAGGGCATGCTGTTTTCAACATGCTAAGAGCTAGGTCTGGCCAGTATGGTCTGAAATACTGAAATAATGTCATGGCCAGTTGGACTTGGCACTAGAAGACTTGTTGAGAGACCAGCGTCAACATGCAAATCAGAATCTAAAGGCCAAGATTCCTGCTGATAACTTCCACATCATGGACAGGAGGAACAAATCCATCTCCTTCCAGCCCTGATCCCTTTTCATGAGCTTACCCAATAAGTCCATCCTGTCCCATTTCCACACTACTTTGCCTTGTATTTGTTTAATGTGTATGAAAATTTGCATTTAAGTACATACTTAAATATTTGCTCTCAGTAGGCTTCCTTCTAAGTGTATTTGGATTCAGTTTCTGAACTAGGATTTTTGGGAAGTGCAAAAACCAATGGCTAAGTGAGCTGAGACCTGCCCATTAGTCGAAGAGGTATAAATCAGTCCCTTTGTGTCCAGGTCCTTAAGCATAACTACTTCATATTGCTTAATTTCTCCTTGCTAAACTGATGCAGAACTACATGGAGAAAGGCCAGGGTGGCTCTCTCCAACTTGGTGCCTGCTAGCTGATTTTGATTCCAACTCCTATCAGCCCCGGCCAGCATGTCCACAATGGTTGGGGATGGAGAGCATTATAGTCCCAAACACCTGGAAAGATCCAGGTTGGGGCCGTCCAATCTACAACTTCCCACCAGTCCCCAAACATCCATTTAGATATTTTTGTGACTGAGACTGTCACTACATGCCGTTCCAGAGCAGTTCTGAATCTGTCTCTCTTGCCTCAGCAGTGGGAAGTCCCTCCTTTCCCTTAATCTTCTTCTCTTGCCTCTTTCTCCTGGCAACAGTGAGCTCAAAATACTGTGGAAGTAGGCATGGTGTCCCTTCAGGCAGCCTTAGGAGAGATTAAAAGTGCAGGTCAGCCAGACCACAATGATTCAACGCCAGGTGCCCAGATAATCCAGTGGTAAATCATTAGTCTTTATGTGCCCGGGTTTATATGCGCTTGCATAATGTGTCTCTTACTTGCAGCATTCTGGTGACAGACTGCATCCGGATCCTCAGCCAGGACCAGTGGCCCCAGTTTGCCCCATGTACCCGTTCCAGTGTTCTCCTCCAGCCCAGCCACACATGTATCATGGTTATGAGGACTGGCAGCAGATCCGATACCCGCCATCAGCTATGGCAAATGAGCGTCCTTTGGTTCAGAATTACCACCGTTTCCCTCCTGTAAGTTGACTAAATTCTAGAGCACATAGTGGGCAATGCCCTTGCACCTGCATGATCCACTGCTGGCACAGTGGGAAACAGTGCTGGAAAGGAGCCCAAATGCTCGTTTCCAGAGCAGAGCAGGTCAACGGAGCTTGCAGAAGGCTTCCCTTTGTGCCAGCTGTGGGCACGACCAGTGAAAACACAAGAGCTTTGATGGAAGCTGCCCTGCAACTCTGTATCTTGATTTTATTTGTGTTTTGTTCCTTCTGCAGCCAGAATATACCTGGTATCCACATTGTGTTGTATCACCAAATCCAAACTCACAAGCAGTGGAAGGTGCAAAACAGCTTCCCAAGGAGCCTGGTAAGGGAGCGCTTCAGAAGTTTCTAAGGGCCACTGTGTAGGTTTCTTTCCTTTGCTTTTGCCCTTGAAGGATCCCCTTACATGCATTAGTGTAGCATATAAGCAGGCCATTCTGGACAATGGCATATGGACTAGTTCTCCCGGTGGGTTATTTCCACTTCACGGAGAGCGCTCATCCTGCTATCACCAGACACTAGCCATTTGTGCTAATATTTCACAGCCACCATGACCCAGCTTATCCTTTCAGCCTGCTCTGTGTCTTGTGGCAAATGCTACCATGCCAGAGCGAATTGAAACATGTCTTGTACTTGAGAAAACTGGCCTGGAAGAAAGGGAATAAACCCGTGTCGTGTCAACACGGTCATACAAAGATCTGATGTGCAGGCTCTGCAGAAATTTAGCTGGTTTCCATGTTCACATGACACTTGAACCTCATCGTTCAAAGGAGACAAAGATTTTCTTTGCTCCCACTCCCTACCAAGCTGGTACTTTTGCTCTGTGCCAAAAAGATTCAAGCTGTGGAAAATGAGAACAGTGTCATTTGTCCATCTTCAAACTAGCAGTTGGAGATCAAGTCAAGATGCTCCTTGTGCAGGACAAAGTGGTGCTGAGCAGCTAGTATAGCTAGAAACAAAAGCACCCTCAAGCGCTGTGGAAACCTTGGCTCTTTTCGAAACAGCCACCCACTGGAACGCCTTTCCTTGACTTCGCCTTGGCCTAGCCTAAACTACCTTTGTCCAGAGACAGGAGCATCCCGGGTTTATCTCAGTTAAAATTGTCACTGTGTGCCTCTTTCTGCTATTCTGTAACTGGAACAGAGTTTGGTTTAAGAAAAAAATCTCTATCAGTGCCCAAACATTGTAACATTGGATTTTGCTTCCAGAATCAGTGCCTGACAGACTGTCCCATTTAGTGATCATTTTGTGTGTCTTTGGGCTGTGGAATTCATAATAATTGAGATGGTTTAGGATTGGTGTGGCAGATTAATTTCACTTCTATATGAGCTGAAAGCATGTAGTATCTGGCTAAGCATATCAGACCCTTTATAAGGCCAGGGCTTGAGTACAATGCTAGTAATCTTTCTCTCTTTCCCTTTTCAGACCCAGCAGCTCTTGGGTTGCCTAAAAACCAAAGGCCAGCTTAACTCTGTGTTGATGTGTGTGCACGTAAGCCTCAAAAGTAGCATTGCAATTTGCATGAGATCCTTCACGAACAGATGAGCTCCTTGTGCTTCTGGACACTGTTCACATTCATTTGTGTATATAGGATATGCACAACTGGACTCTTCAGGTAACAGCAGCTTTAGTGGGATTTTCTGAACACATATGGCATGTGCTGCCAAGGACGGACAGTGACCCAGTGCTTCGGGGAGATCCCGGCGTAAGAAATCAACCTGGGTGTCCCACTTTCCCACAGCATTTTGGATCAATTGCTTTTTCTCTCCAATTGCCATCAAGGATTCTGCTGTGAGGAGGCAGCTGTCAGATTCCAGTAGCCAACACTGCAAGTCCAGCATCAGCAGAACCAACATTTCCAGTTCCTGTGCAGCATGACTGCTTTTATGATATGGCACTTTTGCATTTGTTGGCAGCAGAAATATTCTGTGCACAAGTGTCTTTTGCAGGGCAATGGTTGTTTTATTGTGGCCGGTGCCCAGACAGGTTAAGGACTTTGCAGTGTTGCAAAGAAAGATAGAAAGAAAAGGAATTAAATCCTTTTGATTTTGTTTTTTGCTTCTGGTTGTCTATAGTGTATAGGAATAAAATTGAAAGTAACTTTTTTCATTTTGAATATGTTCATGTCTATCATAGAACTCACAGTTCTAGTCCAGTGGTTTAGACTGAGCACATGTTAACTTGATTCTCCAATGCATTGTATTGCTGTTCAACATGGTTTAAAATGAATATTGGTTTATGTAATGCACCAAGGTCTCTGCTTATACATCTGTCTTAAACATCCTAGAGCATGGTGATCACTCTTCTGTTTCCTTTAGCCAGAACTTAATTGCAGCATCTCACTTGATCCCGCAGCATGCAGACAGAATGAAATTTCACCTTACCTAAATGTTGGGTGACAATAACTTCTCTCAGTCATTAAGCTGGCCCCTCTTGGACACAGCTTGCCTGACTAGATGGATCTGTTGCTTGATCTAGTCGGGCACTTTTTAAATATTCTTCTAGTAGGGTGAGAGTGTGAAGGAGAATTGTTGATCTTTAGGTCCTGATCCAATGAAATACGGTGGATTTGTCATAATGAAGAGCTGCACTGATGATGGAGGTGGTGAGCAGGCTGGGAAAGTACAAAGTCAAGACCTCTGTGGAGCTATCAAGGGTAAAATCAAAGCATAAAAACTCTTCTGTAGGTGGAGTTGCTGATGTTACTGAAACAAACCTCATAGGTCATGAGGACTAGCGTCTTCCTTACCATCACTAGTTATATGAATCAGGATCAATAGCTTTGTTGTTACCACAGCTTAAATGGGCTGCGATTAACACTGTTGGTCTCAAGAGGGTCGATAGGAATGAAATGGTGAATGTGATTGTGGCATTCTGATTCACTGGTTTCATATGTAGCTCCCTCTTCAACCACCTCATCCTGCAGACTTGTCACTCCTAGCAAAGTAATAGCAGACTTCTGAAAGCTGAGAGGCTTCATTTAAAATGGAAAGTACCTCACAATGTGCATAGATGAAAGAAGAAATGTTAGGCATATGATGGGCTTTACAGGGACAACTTGGAAAGATGATGAATAAGAAAGCTCAAAGCAAGTGAATTGATGGGAATCAGATGGCTAATTATCTCCCCTAAGAGGAAAGATTATATTATTTGGAGCTTTAAAAAAGTGGGGAAGGGGAGGTATTATAAATAATGCATGACATGGGGAGGGAAAGTGGTCAAGGCAGAGGTTAATTTCAGCCTCTACAGTAAAAGAACATGGGATCTGCCAAGAACCTGATGGATGGAAGATTCAGGACATGCAAACGGAAGAACTTTGTCAGACTGTGCCTGAAAAACCTGTAGAATGTGCCGCAAGATGTAGCTACAGCCAAGTGGAATGGGACAAATGTATGGAGGAGAAAGCCATGAGTGGCTGCTTATCGTGATGGCTGTATGTTACCTTGAAGAACCAGTTGCTGGAAATATGGGTTGGCAGGTGCTTCCATGCTCCTATCCTGTGAGCTTCCCTTAGGAAGCTGGTTGGCCATGATATGAACGGCATGGTGGACTTAGATGGGCTTCTGCACTGGTCCAGAAAGGGCCCTTGTACATTCTTAGCATAAGAGGAGTCGTGCTGGAAGAAAAAGCCATGGCGGGTGGGCTTTAAGCAGCCTGCGACCTGCAGACATCTTGGTGAATAAGGCTCACCAAATATCATTGCCTCTAGGGTACAACGATGCCCTTTATGTTCACATTTCTGTAACACATATGGATTCACTTGTTTCAAACACAGAGTACTCGAAGAGATCACTAAAGCTTTCGAGAGCTGTTCTGGCCATCCTAATTATTGCAAACAATCCGCTAGAAGTAGCCTCAATTGCTTTTTACATGCTCCTCTAAATATTGGACTGTTCACATATTAATGTCTAGGCCCATTTGAAGCTAGAATTGATGCTAACAAATAAGCAGCCATCAAGCCCTTTGGGCCATAATTCTAGAATGGTTCCCTTCCCCCACACTCCTTGCCTTCAAGCAAAGAAAAATCCATTTCTAAAATATTTACACTGCAAGGACTAAGGCATACCACCCAGAAAGTGTGGTATGCAAGTACTTCTCTCTACAGCTCCACCTATTCATTGAGTTTAACTTCAGTCATAGGAAAATATGTGTAAATCATAGAAAATTAATTATATGCTAGAGAGCGGTAAAGAAAAGAATACAATCTACTTTTTTCCTGTGTCTACATCTTTCTTAACAGAGATGCCTCTTCCAAACATTTACAGAGGCTCTTTGCATGCCTTGCCACTGTGTTTAGACATGCTAATATTTTTGCTAGCTAGACTTCCTGTTTTGTAAATGTTTGGGACATTTTGTTTGTACAAAGTGCTCTTAATTATAAATATTCAGTTTATTTTATCTTTAATAAAGTACAGGTTTTCCTTTGCCATATTGTTCCTAGAGTGTCATACCAACTTTGCGTTCTCTTAATAAGTGTGCCTTGGTGGCACCTTGCACATTAGTGCAATCATTCAGTTTGCCATAAAAGGAAAAAGTGGTAAATTGCAAGGCACAGTGAGACTTCAATCCTAAGAAATAACCCCCCACAGTATGAAAAGGAAAGAAGATCCAAGCAGTATGTACAAACTTCTCTTTGAATCTGGATTTACATGTGAAATTGGGGTGGGTGGGGGGGGGACAACACAACATCCACATATTCTGAACTAGGGAATGTGGATACAGAATGTATTTAAAGTGTCCAAACTGAAGTTTTCAATGGCACTCCTTTAAATTGGACAGTTTTTTAGCCTATCATGGAGCCAACTTTTTTCATTCAACGTAACACAGAGGGAGCTATATATGCCCAGAATTCTCCTATTCAACTCTCAGCCAAGAAACAATCTGGCTAGATGGCCTTGGGAAAGTGATTCCCTCTGTCCTTCTCAGCTTTTGAATATGGAAATAGTAATCTACCGTGCTGGGCTGGTGGAAGGATCCCTGTGTGAATGGCTTTTGATCCCTGTGAAATGCTTTAGATAAATGTGAAATGCAAGTACGAGTGGTGCAGACGAGCCCAGAACCTGCGCACATTGCAAGATGGAAAACCGGCTCGCAGCATCCAGATGAGCAAGCGAAACTACCTCTGGCCTCGCCGCCAGCTCTGCATCTCGCATCAAAGGTCAGTTGCCCACAAGTAAGTTGCACTGAGTGTTTGGATTTTTTATTAGGCAATTTTCATACACAGGGTGAATGTGGAGGGGGAAAAGAGACGAAGCTCTTGGGAGCAACGAGGAATGCATCTCTGCAGAGGCAAGCTGTGGAGCAGTTCGAATGCACTGAAGAGCTGCTCCACTGCCTTGCAGGCTTGGGCCAGGTCCGCTCTCGGGGAGCTTTCAGACCTAACCGTCATACTGATGCATCTTCCTCGTCCCCAGAACCCTTTCTTGTCATTCTCACCCTCCAGGAAGAGAAAAAAGTATGAAAAACTCCAGTCTGTAAACTCTCTACTTGGCACAGTCCATTCAAGGGAGGGAGGCCATGCCTTATCCAGAGATACACAAAATGCTGGCTCCATCCAACAGGAGCAGAAGTTCGTAAATGAAGATTGGAACAGCAACTGACATACTGATTCTGTTTTGCCCATGTCAACTTGTGCCACAACAAATCTGTAGTCTTCACAGTGCCACGAGGCTCTTGGTTATACAGTTGTGAGCAAGTGTGGCTTGGTTCATGACACCTTGGGGCTAAAGGTTGCTGGACATATTTTTTAACAACTAAGTTTACAAGAGAAAGGTCCAGCATCCCCCATGTTTTACTGCTAGAGGATTTTAGAATAGCAAAGTTAAAGGGGGACTTTGTCTTCATACTTTACTCAGCTTTGCTGACAGCCTTCAGAAGTAATACACAGGGCTACTACAATACCAGCTGAAGTAACTGCAGGGGCAGAAACTTTTGCAAAATGTGGAAGTTAAAGGAAGCAAGGTCTGGATCATTGGAGTCAGCTTTCTCCCCCAGGGTTTGGAATTAAGTCCATTGAGACATAATTCAGGAGTTTTCTCTGTGAAACAACATAGGACTACGTTAACAAGCTGGGATATTTTAAGAGCTTAAATTTTTAAAAATTCTGTTGGCTTTAACAAAAGTAAGTTCAGTTCCTTGTTGGTTTCATTTAGGAGATAAGGTCTGGTTCTGGATAAAGTCACAGGCTCCCTCCCTGTTTCATCTCCATCACATTTCTATACATCTGTATCTATCCATAGAACATCTTGTGCTCCCTCATGTATCTTATGATGTCATTTTTGACTGTGGAAACATTTGTTCTGGGAAACCACCTCATCACAGGCTTCCCATCTGGACCAACCAAAAACTTCTCAAAGTTCCACTTGATGTCATGGATCTTCAGAGGTTCCCAGAAAAGTCTCCTGGTGTCACCAAAGCTTTCCGTAACAGGTGGGCAGGAGTTCTGCCAGGAAAAAAGCAACAAGTTTTATTTTTATGCCACTGTTCTTCCTGGAACTAGACTCCATAATCAAGAAGTAGAACTTATACTGTAAATGCAAAGGTGGGTTTTTTTCATGTTTGTTCCAGCAGTGCTGTAGAGATGTAAACAATCAAGAGCAGGACTCCCAAAGAAGAATGAAACCAGCAAAACATTTCTTGCCACTTGAACCAACTAAGGAGAAAGCAGTGTGTTTATATGCAAGGGTATGCAAAGGAAGCCCTGGCATGTTTTGTTCTTAAAAGGGGGACCAAGCAGCAATAGCTGGTGGCTCCAATATCAGCAGGGTGCTGCATCTTCTCCAAGCATCAGCCTGAGCCTTTGAGAAGTTATCTACAGTACTGAACCTATTTTGGGGAGACGGTTAATGAGTTCAGACTAAAACCCAGAGAGGATATACTGCCCCACTGATACTGGAGCTACCAACTTCCACAGGTTCATGGATACTTGCAGATGAGACTCTTGTCATGCAATTGCACAGTTGCTCAAAACTGTCTTCTATTTGTAGCCCTGTAGCCTTTCCTGACCACTGCTTCTGTTTCCACACTAGAAACACACACACACACACACCCCCCACACACAGAGAGGAAGGAAAGGCAGAAGAATTGCACAATGCCTCTTGAGCCATAGCGCATGCAGAGCCCTCCTCCTGAACACACCCCTGTCTCAACTGAAAAGTGCTCAACCCTTTGACCAACTGCTCCTTTTCTGCTCAACTTTGCTTCCATCTGAAGCCAACTCCTCTCTCTGGTCTAATCCAATGCCGATCACTTTCTAGACAGGCCCACTATCTTTCCTTCACATACAGAACATTCTTTGGCTTGGATCCTGAGTTGCTTGTGCATAAATGGAAGGGGCTCTGATGCAGGAGAAGCTCCAACCACTGACAAGAGGGGAGGGCATTTTTCCTGGTTTTCTCTGTGGCCGCCCAGCATCACCTCTCATGCTGTTCAGGAGTTTCACAACCCTCCAAAGTTAATGTTGAAGCACACCAAGGGAAATCTGTGCAAATCGCCCTCCTTCATCTACACCCATGCAGCCCCTTCTGCTGATGGGAGGAGAGTTCTGCTCATGGGAATGTAGGACCCAAGCTCGGTGCTCCTCTAGATCTTGTGCTTCCTGAGCTGGGTAGAGTTACAGAGTTAAATGCAGCTGATACAAACCTTCAGGAAGGTGTAAACTCTCTGTTCTTTCTCCCCATTCACATCTCCTTTCTGAAAAAGCTGGAAATTTGGGGCAAAATTATTTCCAGGTCTGACGTATCTGGAACAGAAGAGAGAAGTCAACAATTTCTGACTTCTGAGAGGTTGCAACACGGAGTAGCCTGCCCTGTTCAGAGGGCATGTGCCTAGCCTGGAGGGGACAGGGGGTTTCATTTTGGAAATCTCTCAGGGGCTGCCTTCCAGCAGTGAGTGGGACTAAAGGCAAAAGAGGTCAAAGCCAACATGCCAAAAATACCTGCACATTTTAGCTTAAAGTGCTTACTGGCCAATAATTAAGTTTAGGAGCAGCAGTTCAATCTTACAGAAGGGGCGAGGGAAAAACAACTGCATAAAATCCACCAACTGGGAGTTGATGAGGACTGATGTGGTGTGGGTCCATGTGGGGAACTCTGCAGGGCCAGATTTGGCCCAGAGGTCTGAGTTTCAACCACCTCATTCTATTATTTATTTATTTGTTTGTTTGTTTATTAGATAAATTTCTATGCTGCCCCTTGCCAACTATCCTCAGGGCGGCTTACAATTCTAGCTTCAAATCCAAGCCTGTCACCCAGTGATTGTACACTTTGTGCCAAAGCTCTATCACTACTCCCAGGGCTTTTTCTGTCATAGAATGCACCGGAATGGTGTTCTGGCACCGTTTTTTCCAATGGATTTTACGAAGTGATTTTGAGTCGCCTGTCGGCGTAGCAGGTCAGCAGCAAACATCATTAACATAGTGCCTGCAGGCTGCTTTTGTGTCTACACCGCCCGGCTTGGGACGCTGCTCTGCTTGGGATTGGTGTGTGTGGTCGCGCGCTGAGTGCTTACTGCCGGTGGGGACATGAGTTCCGGCACCACTTATTTTATTTTTTTTACAAAAAAAGCACTGACTACTCCCCTGCCCACTTCTGCCCCTCCAGCACCACTACATCCAGGCAAGTGTACACTCGGATACACCAGGCCAATGGCTTTGCTGACTTTCTTGCCAGAGGGACAATGGGGGACTATGCTCAGCAGCCAGATTGATAACTGGGACCAGAAGGTCTAAAAGCAGAACATCCATTCTGGTCCACGTGCACTCACTGCCTGTGTGCTTCCAAGCCCAATTCAAGGTGCTGGCTTCTAATGCAATACTTACTAGAGTGCCTCTCCTGCCATGAACCAACCCATACAGTGAGTTCTTCCCCTAAGGCCCTCCTTCAGTGCCTGCTCTGACAGAGGTTCAGAAGGCACCAACAAGGAAGAGGGCCTCCTCCAAAGTGCCCCCCCCCACCATTAATGGAATGATCTCCCCAACAAGGCCTGCCTGGCACCCAACAGTATCTTCTCAGCACTTGGTTGACTTTGGCTCAGGTGTTTGGCAGCAAATGAAGAGGCTTCAGCTTGTCTTGTATTTTTCTTGTTGATTGTTTGATGCTGTTTTTAGATACATGTTTGCGTGTATGTGTGTGGTATGTTCATATGCTTATATGGTTTTTATAATACATTTCTAAGGTCTTAAACTTTGTAAACCACCAAGACAGCTTTAGCTAAAAGGCAGTATAGAAATGGAATGAATGAATGAATGAATGAATGAATGAATATGGATGTGACCACAACACATACTATCCCCTTCTTGTGCAAAGGAGGATCAAGAATCAATGGGAGAACTGCAGAAGAAGGAAGACAAGCAGGCAACAGTCGTCTCCTGAACCTTGCAATGCCATGAAGAGTTGAGACAATATAGACTACCTGGCATAGCCCACTGTTCACTCAGTGGGTACACTTACTTCAGTCCTGGAAGGATTTCTGAGTTCTCGCCAGGTTCTTGTTTTCCAAACTGATTACATGGGAAGCCCAGAACAACTAATCCAAGATGTCCTAGTTCAGTTTGTAGTGCATTCAGTTCTACAAGAGAGAGAGAAATGCCGCCATCAAAAGGATTCTTGTAGCAACAGGAGTCTTATGGGTGCTTCGTGGCTCTTTGAGATGGAGCCAACTTGGAAATGACAAGAACATTAGCAAGATGGACCACCAAAAGCTCCATAAAAGGTTCTTCAGCAAGTCCATTCTCAATATTAGCCGTGACCTTTGGAGAGGCTGATTTGTTGGGCAACCGTCACTGTGCAAATATCAAAGTTTAATATCAATGTAATCATCATGGCTTTATACAAAGAATCCTGTGAATTTGGTGAACCAGTTGAAATGAGCCAGAATTCCCCTAACAGTTTTCCTAGGGCTTGCTGGGGAAAGGGAATGATTAATCTAGCATAAGTCACTGAGGTGGATAAGCCAGGACTGAATCTCCAAACTTGTGATGCCAGATCTCATTCCTAGATTATGTTGCGCAATAACCAAGCAGAAAGTATCTTGCAGTACGTCTGCCCCTACCAATTTATCTCACCTCGTTCTCATATTACTGGAATTCAAAAGCAAAAAGGATCATGAACTTACTAAGCAAATGAAATTGACCAAAGAACTTTTTTGAAAATGCTAATAAACCAGGAAGATGATTAGCCTATAAAGTAGAGAAAGAGAAGAAACTGATTTGTAAATTGAAGGGTGGAGAAGGATGACTGCAAGTACAAAGTATATATATCAAGAAAATAGCGGAAGATTTCTTTGCAAAGCTATACCAGAATGATGAGATTTCAACTGAGAAAGTAAAAGAATACATCCAAAAGGGAGACCTGCCAAAGTTACCAGAGAAATACCAAAAAGTATTGAATCAAGAAGTAACAATCATGGAAGTAATAGAGGCAATTAAGTGACAAAAGAACGATAAAACTCCTGGTCCAGATGGGCTACCAGCAGAGTTTTATAAATCCTTTGAAGGAATGTTTGCTATGCTTCTTAAGGATATATGTAATGCAGCATTGTTAAATGCTAAAATACCAAATAATTGGACAGAGGCAACTATCACATTAATACTGAAAGAAGACACGGACTTGACGCAGATTCAAAATTATAGACCTATATCACTATTAAACGTGGATTACAAAATTTTTGCCTCCATAATGGTAGAAAGATTGAAGAAGTACCTAACAGACTTTATTCACTCAGATCAAAATGGTTTTAACCTAAAAGACAAATGAGGAATAACTTGAGAACTATCTTGGATATCTTAATACATACAAAAAAACCAATGGCACTGTTATTCATGGACGCACAGAAGGCCTTTGACAATGTTAACTGGCAATTTATGAAGCAACAGCTGGCTCAAATGGAGTTTGGTGAAAAGTTTATTAATGCAATATCAAGCATCTATCAAAAGCAATCTGCTAGGATTATAATCAATGGAGAATTTAAAAATATTATAGATATACAAAAGGGTACAAGACAAGGATGCCTGCTATCACCTCTGTTGCTTATATTGCTCTTAGAAGTGCTGAACAGAAATATCAGGGATGATATGGACATTAAAGGTACTAGAATCAGAGATGAAAGCTATAAACTCCAAGCATTTGCAGATGATCTAGTTTTCATAATGGAGGAACCCTTTGTAACAATGCCTAAACTCTTACAAAGGATTGAAGAATATGGCGAGGTTACTGGGATGAAAATAAATAGAGAAAAGATGAAACTGTTAGTAAAAAAAATTTCACACAGGACCAGAGAAAAACTCTGCAGGAACTAGTAGACTTGCAGATTGTTAAAAAGGTTAAATATTTGGGAATTTATCTTACAGCTAAGTGTACCACTCTGAAAGAAGACAACTATGATAAACTATTGAAGGATATTAAGAGCGATTTGGAAAAATGGGCTAATTTGCAATTATCTTTGCTGGGAAGAATAGCACTAGTTAAAATGAATATACTACCAAAGCTTTTGTTTTTATTGCACATGATTCCCATAAAAATTGATAGAGAATTTTTTGATGATTTAAATTTTCAAATTTCAAGATTTATATGGAGAAAGAAGAAACCAAGGATTAAACTAAAAATACTTCAGGAGGCTAAAGAGAATGGGGGCTTTGGTCTCCCTGATTGGATGCTGTACTATCAAGCTTCTGTTTTAACGTGGCTAAAAGAATGGATAACTTTAAGAAATAAGAGAATCTTGTATCTTGAAGGGCATAATTTGGAAATGGGCTGGCATGCTTCTGTGGTATGAAAAGGCTAAGTTACATGGCTCTTTTTTAAGTCACTATATTAGAAAATCATTAATGTCAGTGTGGAAAAAGTTAAAGACAAAATTGTATAATAAATTGCCAAGATGGCTTTCACCTATGGAAGCTTTTGTATATCCAAATGCATTGAACTTTGAAGGGATCATAAGATATGATGATATTCTGGATAAGGATGGAGGATTGAAATTGAATCAAGAAACACAAGAACAGGGATCATCTAATATCTCTTGGTGGCATAAGGCGCAGATACAATCGAGATATGCTAAGGACTATAAAACATGGGACTTTTATAAGGATTTAACAACATTTGATCAGGTGATGCTTAAATCAGATGAGAAAATGATTAAAAGACTATATAATTTCTTACTCAATAGGAGAATGGAAGACGAACAGGTTAAGGAAACTATGATAACGTGGGCACAAAACTTTGGATATAATATTGAATTAGAAAAATGGCAAAAGCTGTGGGAAAGAACTATTAAGGTAACATTAGCAACTTCGTATAAAGAAAACCTGTATAAAATGTTTTATAGATGGTATCTGTCACCAAATAGATTAGCTAAGATGTTTCCAAATATGTCAAATGGATGTTGGAAATGTAAACATAAACTGGGTACTTTCTATCATATGTGGTGGACTTGTGATAAAGTGAAAAAGTATTGGATTAAAATACATAAATGGCTTGAGGAAATGTTACAAAAATCTTTAGCTTTTAAACCTGAAGTCTTCTTATTAGGCATTATACCTGCTGATATTAGTAAACAAGAAATATATCTGATTTTACATGTAATTACTGCAGCGAGGATTGCATTTGCTCAACACTGGAAAAGTGAAGAACCACCCACCGACGAACTGATCCTAAAAAAGATCTTGGACTGTGCAGAAATGGATAGACTGACTTTGTCATTGAAGGAGGAAGATGATACTGATTTCTGTCAAACTTAGGACTCTTTTTATCATTGGCTAGAGAAACGGGACTTTGTATAGATTTAAAAATGTTTCTAAGTTATCATAAATGGAAAAAAATGTGGGGGCTGATCCAGCAGGCCCAGTGTTTTTGATGATTGATGTTGTTTTTAGTTTTTCTTTGTTTTTAGGATTATAATTTTGAATAAAACTTATTATTAAAAAAAAGCAAAAACGATTCTGTAACTTCTGATCATACTGGAAACCCAGCCCTTCTCTTGGCAAAAATCAACCCCCCTGGACTGTTTTTCTGGGCTTCTCTTCCTAGCTGGGAATCTTACCAAGATACTGCATGGTGAGTCCTCAGAAGGTGGCCACATTTACAAAGAGAAGCAGCTTCCCCGCATACTGTTGGAAGGGGATGTACTCATCACCATGTATGGAGAGAGCCCCGTAGTTATAAACCGTGCCTGATATTGACTGATAGCAGTCCACCTGGAAAACACCGAGACACAGAGGAGGAGAAAGAACACACTCTGAATAACTGTGAATACAAATCCTGAAAAGAGGTGCGTTGACACATCATAGATTTCCATACATGCCCCTCATAGTCCCATCCACATGCATATTTATGATCCCCTGCATAAATATTTGTGTGCTGCCCGGGGCCAGCCCTATCATTCAGCAAGGTGAAGCAAGTACCTCAGGCAGCTAGCCCATGGCAGCTGACCCCGGGCATTGCTCCAGAACAGTTCCCCTCAGTTGAAGGGCAGAGCTTTGTAGGGTGCATGTCCAATTCTGCATCCTCAGTTATGGTGGGTGGAAGACACTAGCCCTTTGCTACGCTTGAAGTCAGACTCAGCTGCCAGTCCAAACAGGAGAGGATATGTGTGGGGAAGGTGTGTGAGCTCAGTTCCAAGAGTGGTCTCAGCTATGTGCTCCTTAGGGTTCTAGGAAAAAATTAAGTAGATCCCAGAAGACTGACCTCCACCCCAGTGCAGCCATGACTGAGCTAGAGAGACCATGACCTGTTCTTGCATAAAGCCACTTTCTTTGGCAAGATGAAGCCACCTGGTGCCCTCCCTAGTCAATGTCGATGTTAGCTAGAGTTTATGGAGTTACAGTCCACAATGTCTAGAGGTACAGAGTTGCCTATTCCTGCCCTATGGTGTAGCTATAGTACTTTCTAATCCATTTCTAAGGCGCTGCCCCACCACCAAGCTTCTGATGGTAACCTAGGCCTAGAGACACTTGGCTACAAGAATTTCATTGGAACATTTAATCATTCACTCTGCTGCTCTCCTGAACGCCAGAAGTTCAGTCTATTTGCGTCACAGGCCAGTGCAGGGCCACCATAAATCAAGCATGACCCATCCATTTCTTCACCAATTTGCTTTTCCTGTTTGCTGGAAAAGTGACAGGATGACAGAGATGTTCCCTTTGCCCTTGACATTTAATCTTCCTGGCAGGTGTTTAATTAGAATGGTAAATAAAAACATGTTTATCATTCAGGGCAATGGATGGAGCAACAGTACAGAGGATGCAGCTGGGACCCACAAAAAGAAGACCAGGCCCCAACTCTCCACTTGTTTGGGACCATCAGCCCCAGTGAGGACAGCCATTGGCAATGAGCAGGGGTGATGGGAGTTGTAATCCAACCAGCTGGAGAGCACCGGGTCCTGTGCCTTAAGAGAGCAAAACTAGAAGCCTGGCCCAGAGCGACCTTTTGGATGTAACTAGAGATTCATAAGAGATGTGGCTTCTGTAGGAAATGGCCTCAATTTTTTTAAAAAGCATTGACTAATGGCCACCACAACCAACACCATTTCCAGTCAAATGCAACAGAAGTTGTTCTTGATAAAAGTTTCCTTTTATGTGTGTTTGCTCCTAGATCGTAAGAGGAGATAAGAAGAGGAGTGCTAGAACATGTTAATTGAGTATAGTTAGACCCTGTGTGTCTTTCGGGCTGTAAAGGCTCGAGGCAGTTCACGCACATCCACGCACAAAGAATGACACAATGCCAACTCACGACACAAGAGGGACCATTCTGGATCCCGGCAAGTAAAACACCATGAGCTGTTGACACCACAAACTATGGCTTCAAAAGACCGAACAGTTAAAAAAATAATACATGAATAAATAATCAGCTGAATGCAATTAACTGCAATTAATCTTGGCAAAGCCCTGGGATCGGGCATTTGCTGGGTCTTTAAAGGAAATTTCAGGTAGGGGGTCATGGGTACATACTTGTGTGCTTTGTCTAGGATGTCATTCTTTATCCATCTAGCTTCATATTCCAAATTCTTTCCATTTAAACTGAATTTAATAAATGCAGGAAAGAGGGGAGGGGAAATTACCATTAAAAAAAACTGGGGAAAAGCTTTCCCTTTATGGCACCCCAGTTGACCTTGGGCAGGCCAAAGGCAGAGCTGTGGTTCACCAGTAACGAAGCCTTAAGAGAGCCATATCAGACTTTTAGAAGTTGGCCACTGGGCAAGGTATTGCTTATCTCCATGTCTGCAAGACATTGAAAAGTTTTGCCTTGGGAAAGTTAAATGCTCCTTTCCTACAATGCAGTGGACCAAGAACCTTATAATGCTTTCAGCATTTGAATGAGTGGCATATAGACATCATCTTCAAATGGATACTTATTTGGATATCTGATCTGCTTTTCTTGAAGCCTATATATACATGATGGCTCAAAGGTTGTACTGTATTTCCATAAGCATGCATTTCATTGGTATTCATTGCTATGGATACATATAAATTTGTATGCATGTGTACACAGAACAAAGTTTCACCTGCTGGACTGCAGAGTAAGTTGTTTTCCAAGAAATAGACCTTTAAATTTTATTTTTTTTAAATTTAATTTAATTAAAACATTTGTATGCCGTCCTTTGCAGCAGCCTCAGGACGGCTTACAGAAGGTAAAAATAACAATATAAATAACAATATAGTACTATAAATATCATTAAAACATTCAACAATAAAACAAATCAACAATATATCATCTCATGACTAAAGAAAAGAAAGAAAAATAAAAGAAAATGAAAACGCAACTGTTTGCAATTAATGATATTTTTAAAATTAGTGATATTAACTATTAAAATGATGGCTAAATAAAAAGATCTTTACCTGGTGCTGGAAAGAGTAGAGAGTCAGCTCCAGGCGGACCTCTCTGGGGAGCATGTTCCATAGTCTGGGTGCCATCACAGAAAAGGCCCTCCTCTGCATGGATACCCTCCATAACTCGTTCAAAGAGGGTTCCCGGAGCAACGCCTCCCCTGCCAATCTTAAGGGGCGTGAGGTCATAAAAGGGAGGAGATGTTCCTTCAGGTATCCTGGACCCAAGCCATTTAGGGCTTTATAGGCAAGTACCAGCACCTTGAATTGGGCCTGGACTTCAATTGGAAGCCAGTGTAGCTGGTAGAGGACTGGCGTTATATGAGAATAACAGCCAGCCCCTCTCAGCAATCTGGCCGCTCCATTTTGTACCAATTGAAGTATCTGGACCGTTTTCAAGGGCAGCCCCACGCAGAGTGCGTTGCAGTAATCCAACCGGGAAGTTATCAAAGCATGTGTCACTGTTGCTAGGCAGTGCTCGTCCAGGTAAGGATGCAGCTGCTGGATCAGCCAAAGCTGAAGGAAAGCGCTCCTCGCCACCACCGTCACCTGGGCCTCCAGGGATGGCTCCGGGTCAAGGAGCACTCCTGGGCTGCGGACCCTGTCCTTTAGAGGGAGTGCACCCCCCCCCCCCACCGTCCAGGACAGGACCAATGAAATAAAAGTGCAGTTCTTTTCCTTAAGGCTCTAATCATTGTCATAACCAAGCCTCTGTTACTTTGCTCTCCTCCCTTCCTGCTTCTCATATCTGTCTTTTGGGGTTGGTTTGCCAGGCCAGCATTGGTGGTGGTGTTTTGCCAAACTAGCACTTAGTTATTACTGAATGCAGGGCCTTAACAAAGGGCTTTCTATTGTGCATTTCTGTTCCTTCACTCATTCACAGTCGTATCCGGGTCCTTTGCACACAGGTGTCATCCTTTCAGGGCCTCTCCCATGTTTTGCAGTTATTTGGGGGGTTTCTTTGGAGTGAAGGCAATGAGCCATTATTCTCTCAGGACATGATGAAATACTAAAAATGCTTATAAATTCGCGATTTCTCTATATCATCATGCTACAGAAAGGCAGAGAAAGAAGATCCTGGGGAAAAACACGTTTAGCGGAAGCGGTCTACTCCCACTAAGTATATGGCGGAAGCAGCCTCAGAAAAGCAGCAGGATAAATGCCTCATGCAGAGAAGCCAAACTCAAAGATTGGTTTCCTCTAGTTGACAGGAACCGTGTTGAAGTATAGCTGGTGACCATACCCGCTTTTGGATGAAGCATCCAGTGCCCCAAATGTTTACAGAAGGGCTAAAGCAGAGTGTTTAGGTTAAATCTTGGGCGGGGGCGGGGGGTTGTTAATATTTGGGCCTAAAACAAGAAGCAGCAGTTAACTGTGTTTTGTTCCCTTGCTGGTGGAGAAAATAAGCACCCTTGGAAATCTGATTTAAATATAGAGTGACAAGGCACTATTATAGCACAGGCAAGATTTACTCAGTCCTGCACCGCATTTCCCAAACTAACCAAAGGTAGAAGTCCCAAAACAATTTGAACTGTTTATTTAAATCAATCTGGCAAATGGCTGTTCTGTTTTTATGTACTGTTGAAAACACCCAGAGAGTGTTGGCTATGGGGTGCTATAGAAATGAAAGTAGTAATCTTACACCTAAGCACTATCCAGGAAATCCCTGGTTAGGATTGTCCCTAAGGGTGCATTTGAAATTTGCTCTGAAGAGGATCCCAGAGCAATCCTGCCCATGTCTACTCAGAAGTAAGCCACACAGACTTCAGTGGGGTTTACTCCCAGGTGAGTGGGTCTAAGATTGCAGCTTTGGTGCATCTGAAACATATGAAGTCACTCTTGCCCACTAACAGTTGCAGTGGCAGCAATATATTCTTTCTGTGGTCTTCTAAGTGGTCTATTTATTTATTTAATTCATTTTAAAAAGTTTGTATCCCGTCCTTTACAGTGACTCAGGGTCGCCTGCAGTGTCCATACTAGCTCAAGTTCTTTTCTTCCTTCTAATCATGGAATGTTAGTTTGAAATAAAGTTTTAAAAAAATAAAGGCAAATAAGAAGAGCTTGCAAAACAAGATCTCTAAGAAAGAAAGGAAACTCAGGGGTAATGAGCAATGCACTGGTGTGTTCCCTGGCTGCCCGCAGGAACAGCTAAATGATCCGTGCAGCCTCTGCTTTGTAGTGTGGTAATATGTGGACCCCGAAGAAAAGGAACCAGTTAACTGTGCTTTTTTCTCTCAGCTGCTCCTTCTGCAAGCAGGAGTGGCTAAACAAACTGCTCTTGTGCAGCCTGCCCTAGATAAATAATGGCAAATGCACCTGTGGGAGCAAGCAACTAAACACAGACTGCAATCAGTCATGGTTAGTCATTCTGTTGAGAATGGTATGCCTTTCAAGAGAAGTCTGGTCTCCCACTCAACCAACTCGCATTGGCTGCCACAGCTCTGTGCAGTTTAGACTCTGTGCATTGCATCCTAAATATTACACCCCCATAGCTTTTTTCCCATGACCTCCGAATCAGTTTGAGTCTAGTGTGTGTCTCCCCAAGAAACCAGAGATATATGCCATGGTTTGTTATTGGTTTAAAACTTTGGTTTGTTTGTGGAGAGAGAAGCCAGAATCCTGGTTCAGATGTCATGGGCAGACCAACAAACCAGTGGTAGCGGCTTGCTCTTGGTCTGTGGTTTGCTTAGGTCAGCCTTCCCCACCTTGGCACCTTCCAGATGTGTTGCACCTCAACTTCCATCAGCTCCAGCCAGCATGGCCAATAGTGTGGAATGATGGGACTTGCAATCCGAAATGTCTGGAGGGCACCAGGGTGGGAAGTGTGGCTGAGTCACTCCCACTTGTAGGAGCAGCAAAGCAGGAACAATTGAGCAGTTCGCATGTGCTTGCTGATTATGAACAATAAGGCCAGATTGTCTTGCTGGACTGGCACATGGCTTGTGCTTGGAAGAATTTCCATTTCAGTGATCAAAGTGATGCTATGCATTGTCTTCTACAATGCAATCTGGAAGACATGGATGCCCATGACTTCAAAGGGATTTATTCCCTAGCACATTTGTTTAGGATGACAGCCACAATCGCATCACAGAAGGTCTCCATGCTCTTAGGACGCTGCCTTATACTAGGTCAAACCAACAGTCCTTAGCCCAGTAATAGCCACCAGTGGCCCTCCAGCAAGGCTTTTTCCTAGCCCTCCTTGCAGCTGCCAGGTATTGAATTTGGGACCTTCTGCACACAGAACTAGTGTGCTGTTCGTCTGGCATTGTCGAAGAAATAGCGTCACCCCTCTTGTTCTTGCGCTTGGTGATGGCAACACTTCTCCCCTTGCTGCAACTCATGGAAGGTTGTGTTCTGGTTGGTCCCCTAAGAAAGTGGTCTTCTGCAATGGAAATGGCTCAACTAGACCAGCAGCCAAGTGGCCATTGCTTTTTCCCTTTCAGGTCCATGTGGCTTTCTCAATCATGCTCAGATTTCACTGCCTGAGGTTTTTCTGACATCACCATCATACTGTTTGCCTGGGCAGACAGAAAGCCCTTGGAGTAAACACATCATCTGTGGCCTATTCTATCTTGCCTAACCTTGTCCTTTGGACTGAGAATACTGGCATACAGAAAAGTTAAACCTGCCTCTCGTTATTTTTTCTTGGGCATCACAGTCCCAACATGTCTTCTTTTCCCTTTCCTTCTTAGAATTAAGGTTCTGTGCTATAGGACAATCTTCACAATCTGGAGCTATATCGTTCTGGGTTCCTCTCTTCCCTCTATTTCAGCCTTGCTTCAGTCCAGATTTCAATACAGAGAAAAAAAGGGGGTATCCGAGAGGATCCCCATAATTTATCTTTCAAAGTAACTCATCCAATTCTAAGTTGTACTTTGGAATGTTGTCATGGCTGTTTCTTGTCGCAATAATCCTGCGAGGCAGAACTCTTGTGTACTGCATAAGAGAATTTGGGATCTATGGACATGAAGAGTCTTCATGCTCTGCCAAATTTCCCTGAGCATGTTGATTGAATAAACCCAGAAAACGTGCACACCTTTCTCTTTCTTTTGAATAAACTCCACTAAGGAAACAGATAGCAAGGCAGAGGAAAAATCTGCCAGCTAAAATGTCAGGAATGAGCAGGCCACAATAACAGACTGATAAGCAAACAGCATCCATTCCTTTCATCAAGCGATAAGAAGCTGCTAGTACAGAATGAGAGAAATACCCCCTTTGTCCTTTAACATGACAAACAGCCATGACAGCATAAGTGCAAATGTGCAGCTTGCTGTAAGAAATAGCTGCAAAGGCACCTGTGGAGGCGAGCCGCTCAGCATTAACGGCAATCTGTCATGGTTAGTCATCCCGTCTAGAACATGTTGCTTTTCAGGAAAGGTCTGGTCTCTCGCTCAGCCAGCCCAGGCTGGTTGCCACAGCTTTGTAAGAAGGATGGATGGTGCAGTTTAGCATCTAAGCGCTGTAGCATGAATATCACAACCTGCTCGGCAGCTGCTGCTTAACCTCACCCATCGCTGCTGCCAAACCCCGACGTGCGTAAAGCCGAAACGCAGCCGCCGCCAGGCGCCCAGAATCTCCTGCTCCGTCCTTGGTGGGGCGCCCGCGCCCGCGCCCACGGAGGCGCGCTGCAGTCAGGGGCTTACCTTCGGTTGCTCCTGTCCCCGACCGGGCTGGGCCAAGCCAGCTAAGAGCAAGGGGACCATCCATGCGCCCGGGAGTCTGCCCCTCATGGTAGGGGCAGCGGCAGGGCAAGGGGCAGGCGCCCTCTCCCCGCGCAGGCTGCTGCTCGATGGAGGTGCGCCTCCGCGTCCCCACTCACACTGGCACCTTCCAGCGCGGCCGCCGGGCTAAGTAATAGGACAGCGCCGAGCGCCTGCAGCCAATCGCGGAGCCGCAGGGACCGGAGGGCCGCTCCTTCCATGTTAACCGTGTGGGCTCTGGGCTCCGGCGCTCCTCCCAGGCGGAGGCGCTGCCTGCTGCCCAGGTATTTTCGGGCTGCCTGCATGCCAAGTCCCACCTCAGACGAAGTCAAGGAGCAGAACTTGGGCAGAAGGGGAAATGGGAGAATACAGTGTGTCCTCAGTTGTCATGTAGACAGTGCCAAAAATAACACGATTCTGGGATATGCCCGGACAACAAGAATCCCACATCCCAAGTGTATCCCTTGGGCTGCAGTCCTATATCTGCTTACTCAGGACTAAGTCCCACTGAACGTGGTCTGCTCATTCAGAACAGTCCCAAAACTACATCTTCCTATGACATCTAATTTACACCCAGGGAATTTGGGGGATCTACAATCAGGATAGAATTACTCTGGCTTTCCAAAGCAACACATTCTCTATACCAGACTGCAATTTCAGGAAATCATATTTCGCTATCAAGAAAAATCAGAAGGAAACATTTGAAACTCTACCCGATAAAAAACACGAGTAAGGGGCTTGAGGAATTCTGTTCTATAAACAGGTGTCTTCGTTTACTTTTAAGTGACATTTTACACGTGTGTAAAGGTGAAAAACCTCAGGTGTACCTGCAATTCCAATCTAACATCCCATTGAATCACGTTCCCCCAAATACTGGAGCCTAAAAAATCACTGATCTGTCTCTCCTAAAGCCTTGGCAGCACTACAGAGGGATTGAAAGATGGCTGTTCTCCGAGAAATGTACATTTTGTTCATGGCCTCTGCCACTGATCTGGAGAACTTTTCTGTGGCCTGATGAGAGATACCTTTGGGTGTCTTGGTCTCTATAGCCATTGCAACATGTTTGGGAAAGGCTGAGACAGTGTTCCAGGGAGGGGAGGCTGGTTGTATCTGATTAGATACTTCCACAATTCCACATGCCAGCCAGAGTGTCTTGCCTGTGCTAAGATGACGACATATTCAGGCCTAAGGGGTGGTGTTGACTTCTCAGGAAACTTTAATCGTGTCCCTTCCTACCACCACCCTAGATTAGCTGCTGATCATTAATCTAGCAGTTGAAAGAAAGAGTTGGGTATGGCTGTGTGTGCACACAATTTTCAAACACTACTCAAAACCATAGAATTGTCTCAATTTAGAGAAGAACTTATCAAATGCCAGCTTTCATCCATATACAGATACATTCACTATATGCAACATGCAATTGTATCATTTAAGGTCCAATTCTATGTATAATGGGACAGAAAAAAGTCTACACTTCCCAGCATGCTCCAGCCAGGTGTTTTCCCCTGTCTAAACATAGAAACCATTGGGAAGGGCAATACAGGTTACACTGAAAGGAAGAAGGCTTGGGTAATTATCACAGGCTTGTGCACTGTGGGACAACATCTCTCATCAATTCTAGCCAGCATAGCCAATGATGAGGAATGATGCAAGGTGCAAACCAGCAACATGGGGGGGGGGGGGGGGGGGGGGCACAAGTTGCCCACCTGCAATCATTTTAGTGATTTCTTGTGTTCCCTTCACTACGAAGAGTTGGAGAAAGCACAATGGGTTTAAATGAACTAGGATTTCTTCGGGCTTTTCTATATGACACAATTTTCATTCATTTGCCATTTCATACTCATGGTTGTTTATAGGTTCTTCAGATGACATCCTGAACCTCCAGTTTCACTTCTGAATCTAGCCAGAAATTTTGGTGTGTGCGTTTTAAAAGAGCAGGTTAACTGCAGCTTTTAATTGTGAAACCAAAAGAAAGTGTGCTTTGCATTTGTGTAACACTATTCCATTATACTGCAGTGCCACCTAGAGGTTATGCGATGCAAAAGCAGGAAAGGAAATATTTCTCTTGCGTTCAAATCTCAATTCTATGATTAAACTGAAAATATATTTCAGTGGATTAACAGCCTTGTCTAAAAAAATCTCTAAAAAGCTAACCGGTGTATTGTGCTTTTCATGAGTCATGCAGATTCACAGGATCTATAGACTAGTTTTACTTGTTGGGAGTGGGGGAGTGGATTTGCATTAATTTGCATCAACATAAGAGCATTTTATTTGCACAGCCTTTGTGCACTGTTCCATATCCAGGTGAATTCTGGAGTGGTGAACAACAAAAGCTAAAAACAGAAGAAGAAGAAATTAGAGCTGTGGTATTTGTGCATGAGGACAAGTTGAATGAAATTCTATTTTAAAATATCCACTTACATCCATGTAAGAACAAAAGGACAAGAGACACCTGGCATTCCACGAAACACAGATGGAACACAGTTAACAAAGTTGATACACCCCTTTTCCTCACTCATGCAGGCACTGAAACAAGCATCCTGTCTTTGATTCAGGCAACACTTCCTAACAGCAATTTGAGAAGGTTGCACTTGCGTGCCATTTTGCCCCTGAACATCCTTCATGTGCAGCTGGAGTCAGACAGTGGAAACCTGGATGAAGTTCACTGGAGGGGCAGCACTGGAGTAAAGGCGGTGTTGTCTTGGGGACCTGGACAGGACACCTGAGGGTGTCTGGGAGGGAATGTAGCCTCCTGGGAGTGAGGATGTTTTCCAGGCAAAAGGTCTCCAGATCGCTCCTGGGCCTCTCCGGCTAAAGAATAGGCACAGTAGCCTCCACAGGACTGGCTACATGAGGTGGACTATTGATCTGAGTATAAAGTGACTTATGCAGACTTACTTCATATGGTTTCAGTAGTCACTCTCTGGTCTTCTGGAGAACAGGCATGTGGAGATATCCCAGAGTTCTTCTTGGCTTTGCTTTCTGCACTGCACATATTCGTGGCTTCTGGGATGAGCTGAACCACCCTGAGGAGGGGAAAAGCAGGAACTCCTCTGTGATACCCAGATGGTCAGACATGGCCAGTGTCTCTGTTCTTTGGAGGGAGCCATTGATGTTTCCTTCGCTTTCACTTCTCTCTCAGAAGCATCAGCCCCCTGAATTTTCATGAAACACTCTTTATGGACTTGTAGGGTGGCACAGTGTCCTGCTTTACAGAGGACAGTCTTCAGTTCAGGGGATAGTCCTCTAACTGAAGATCTCCTCTATTGGAAGGTGTGTCCAGCCCAAGTCCAGCTTAAAAATAAGGACCCATAGGAAGGGTAAGCTTCAGAAGAGTTAGCCATGATACTCTATGGAAGCAAAGTTATTTTGGGGGTGTAGTTCAGCACCCTGGATAGCTCCCACAAGCTAAAGTAAGGTGCAAAGAATGAGGAGGCCCAGCTACAGAGGAAGCACTGGTCTTCCCAGGATGAGATATATTCAATTTAAATTATAATTGCCATTTCAGAATTTGCACCTATGCCCATACATTTTGGATGTGCAAATTTGTGTCCTCTTGCTCTGGTGCTACATTTCCTCTTTTTATTTTGGCTTTATAAACATGGCTACCCTATCAAGGTGTTTGCATAAGAGCAGGTGTAGATAGGTCCCAGTGAACTGGATCTCCTGGCTTACAGAGCTGCATGTGACTCCAGCAATCCCAATAAGCCAGTGTGGTGCAATCTGAGGTGGAAAACAGACTACCTTGATGAGTCTGTGTTTTGTGATCTCACACCTTTGGTAGAAGGTGATTCAGCACCATTGTGTAAACTAGGATTTGCATTTGACTGCATGTCTGATGGCATTGCTGCCAATTATGTCCTGGGGTTCCCTATTTGACTAGAGAGGCAATGGAGAGAGATAGCCAGCAGATCTTGCCAAGTGTCTTTTGGGGCATTATTGCTGTTCATTAAGCTGATGGATCAAAGTGGTTTCACCCCCCACCCCAGACTTTGAAGGTTGGGATAGTCAAAACTTTTCACCTTGCCTTTGAGACAAATTCCATGCTCCTATGCATGGCACTGGTTGCCTAGATCAAACCGAACTGGCCAGCCACACAGGGCAACAGTCTTTTGTCTGGAAGTAAAACAAAGGACACCAAATGCCACCAAAAGGACTGAGAATGTCAAATTAGGAAAGCAACAAATATATCACCTCTTTTTCATAACAGACTAGAAGTCACACAGGTGCCACAATGGGATAGTGTGGAAATCAGTGTTTCCCAGGAAAACAGGAATTTTCAGAGAGAGGGTAGATAGATAAGTGGCTGTCAGGAAGACAAAATGGTCAGATGACTTATTGATCTAATGTTGACTGTTCCAGAAATCACCAGATGGTCAGCACAGAGAACAAACAGAGAGCTAAAGCTAAATTGAAAGCAAACAAAGGGGGAAATTCATCTGAATACTTCAAGACTGTTTTTGCTCTTTCCCAACTATTCTGACTTCACCTTCAAGGTATTATTAGTATTAATTTGCATGGCCCTATTGGCAGCCCCAGTATCAGCTCCCCTTCCCACCACCTGATCATTCCCCCTCCCCTCCCTCCTCTCCCCTCCCCTCCCTGTTTCTGATACCTCTTTGGAGGTATCGTTCATGTGAAAAGCTGCCTAAATCAAGTCTAGAAGGAACCATGAGAAGGGAGAGCACCATGGGCCTTGATCTAGAGTTGAAGTTGTCCATCAACAGTTTTAGCACCTGGTCTCAACAGACAAAGCTTACAGATAACACAAGTCGCAGTGTCAAACCCTTCCTCAGTGGGGTGAGCAGTATTGTATTTCTATTGGAATTAGAGCAAATTGTTCTAAAGAAGTGCACATTTTCTGCAAATCTGTGTCCTCTTTTTTGGCAACCTTCTTTTTGGGGGTGCGTCAGTGGCTACCCTGCCTAGCAAGGATGCCTCTCCCCTCCCCAGATGAGCCTGGCAGCACCGCAGAAGGCCGACAGACGGCAGGCACAATGGCAGCAGTAGGGGGCGGGGGTGTGGGGAGGAAAGATGCTGTAATGGGGGAATAAGTACTTGAGTAGGTTGGATGAGCGATGGGATCAGAGCAGGAGAAGAGGGCAGGAGAGGTGAGGCTTCCCTTCCCTCTCTCCCGCTACATTATCTATGACATTACTGTGGCAAGTAACTAGGTATTGTTATTAGCTAGCTAATAATGAGTGGATATGAAACCTATCCATGAGTTAGCACCATGTAGCCAAGGAAGATGGTGAGTGTGTGTTGTGCACTTTTGAAGCCATGTGACGGGCAGGACATTTTCAGTCGAAATATAACTAGCAACTCGAACTGTATGTTCACATGATTTCATATGTACAGATGATTAAATGTTGGCAGAAGGGGTGGTAATATACACTTGTGTGGTAAATACCTTTCCCTCTGAATACCTGACTGTTTCCAAGGATGAAACTGGATCCCTCAGTTTGGTTTTGAGACGTGATATAGCCATTTTAAAGTCATGGCCACCCCATGGTCAAAAATAAAATATAATTCCTTTCTATGTATTCATATTTTTGTTGCAGTCATGCTTTTCTTGACAAACCATGCAGACAAATAGGTACACTAAAGTTACCTGTGCATTTGAAGGATGGAAGAATCATTCTGGTCCCACGCCCACTTCAGATGAAATGTAAAACACCCTTTGCACCAAAGTCAACAGGTTTTAACTGGCTCAGTTAATAAATGGGATATAGTGTACTATTAATGCAATATGAGCTGAATCAGTCTCTAAGAAGCTTTTGAGATGATCTGTCATGATAACAAAAGGAAGCTGGCATCCGAGGAGGTATAATGTCCCAAAGAAGAGATTAATCTTCTTAATGGCCCCAAGTACAGGATTCTCAGTGTGTTTTGGTGGGTGCTATTTGCACTGACATCAGCTCTGTTTTATAAGTGGCTTTATTCATATAATCCTTCCCCACCCCCACAACAGCTCCTGTTGCAAAACAAGGAGTAGATGAGTCTTGTGTTCACTCTACTGGCAGGATGTAAAGGAAGAAGGTCCACAGGCTGGAACTTGAGGATCATGCAGGATTTTCAGGATTTTCATTGTGCCTATTGTTCAAAGCCTAGGAAGCTCCATTGCATTGACTCAAGAATGAGAAGGAACTGGTGACCCACAAAATTTTTTAAAAAAATCCAGTCTATGCAGTAGCCATGCCATCATAACATGTTTTTAATAGAACAGCCATAGGTATATCTTGAAGGATGTTCTCAGTTGACAAAACCACCATCTAAGAAAAGTTTAAGATATGTATTTATTAGCTTTATTTGTCCAATTATATTTATATCCCACCTTTTCTCCTGTCAAGGAACTCAGAGTGCCTTACATAATTCTCCTCTTCCTCTCAATCTTCTTCTCACAACAAGCACTCCGTGGGGTGGACTGAGCTGTGACTGGCCCAAAGTCACCCAGTGAGCTCCATGGCTGAGCAGGGACTAGAACCCAGATCTCCTGAGTCCTGGTCCTGCACTCTTAACTAGTACATCACACTGACTCTCAGCTCCATGGGTGAGCTACGAAAAAAAATGGGGGGGAGTGCTGTGTTGGAAGTTAATGGTATATTTATTATGGCAATATACCGTATTTTTTGCTCTATAAGACTCACCTTTTTCCCCCTCAAAAGTAAGGGGATATGTCTGTGCGTCTGTCAGATGTGCAGCCCATGGGGAAGTGATGGGGAACGTGCCTGTGATTATGTGCCCATTTGATTCAGAATATTTTTTTTCTTGTTTTCCTCCTCTAAATACTAGGTGTGTCTTATGGTCAAGCACGTCTTATAGTGCGAAAAATACGGTAGCTTTCTTGTCCTACAGTATGTATCTTTATATTTATTGCATTGTTTTCTCTTCTCTTTCTATGTTGACAAAAGTCAATTCCCATCCAGGTGAATGTTGCTTGTTATGGTTGATTAAAGGTCAGAGTACCTGCCTTAAGGTCAGTGCTCCCAACGGTCTACCATCCTCTGCATGCCATCAGAATCAAGAGTGAAATGCTACTTAATTCAAGCCATCTTAAGAAAACATTGTGCCTGGGAGAAGAATCCTTCAGAGAAGATTGGGACACACCTCTGATGGGTAAAAGTCACAGCTGTGCATTGGGAGCCTCGCCATGAATGGAAATACAAGAGGGTGATGGATCAGGCTATAGTTGGCACCTTGCAGCGCATGCACATGACATAGTCAACACTAGTGCTGCATTTTGCAACCACCATGGCAGCTCTGTTTGATCCCAGGGCTTGTTAGCATCACCCACAACATCTCCTAAGGATATTTGTGCCAAGGTATTTTTCTGTGATTTATTAAAAAAGAAAGTAAAAGGAACAGATGCAGATCATGATTCATCCCATATCCTTCCACTGAGCTTCCCAGCCTGCCCCAATGCAGAGGAGCCAAAGAAATCCTCAAATGGGTTGGGATTTCTGTGAATCCTTCCTGCGTATTCTGCAGCAGATGACCCTTTTTGAACTCATGCTGATTCCAGGGATGTTTGTGGACCATTTTGAGGGGGAGATTCAGGCTAATTTGCATGAGCACTATTGCACATTTGTTACCAAATATTGGACTAATGTGCATTAATACAAGTAGAATGAAATTCTGATTTTAAAAATCTGATTCCATCAATGTGTGGATGGTAGAATGAAGATTCCTGACAGCTGGTGAAACACGAAACCTATCTAACAAAAGCTGTGCATCCCTAGCTCAATGTTCTCTTCTTGGGATGGGGGTGTGGGAGGATGTGTGTATAAAAATTAATGCTTCATTACAGAGGCATCGACCTCTCCTGGAGTGCCCCTTGATTTTTTTTTTCTAGTGCTTGCTTGTCCATTCAGCTCCTCTTTATTAGAGGCTTTCCCTGTAAACTAGATTTACAATTAGCTGGGATTTGCATATATTTATCCATTTTTCATAATCCAGTTGCTAGGCAGAATTGGATTCCCCCCCTTCTCTTCCACAATGCTGTCACTTTCAAAATTTCTTGAAAATGGCTCAAAGATTCTTGCCCCTCCCTCCCTCCCTCTCGGACACATTATCTCAAAATAATGCCTGCATGGTCACCATGAAACATGTGAATTATTCCTTTTTCACTTTTATTTATATAGGAGGAACTTTCTTGGAAGTGAGGGAATCCAAATAGCTATACATGGAAACAAAACCCCCACTGCCCTTTCCGCGACCCCACAGTTGTCAGTGCTACATACCTTGAAAATTGGGTGGCAGGAATGATTGACTGATAGCTGAAAGCTCCATGACTGTCCCCAGCAGCAAAGATTAGATTGGCCGAAGTCTCCGAACAAAGACTATGAAACCGCTTGCAAAAGATAAAAGAGTTCAGGATGCATGGAAAAAACAATTAAAAGCCAGACATTATTATATTGAACAATCATTTCAAATAATCTTTGAAGAAAGGGAAGGGGAATGCTACTAACATAGAAGGCATGGCCCTGTTTTGTAAGACAGCATGGGCAATTATATAGAGGCATAGAAACAAAGCAAGTCAGAAGGGGTCTCCCGGACCATCTAGTCTGACCCCTGGCTCCTGCCTGCTCTGCTCATGTAAACCCCAACATGTGGCTGTCCAGTCTTTCCTTGAACACCCTCAACCGCCTCCCTTGGGAGCCCAAGGCAAAGCCCATGTAGAAGCAGGCTTAGCTACCCCTTCCAAAGTTGTATTCACGGCCAGAATCCCACAGCAGGACCCGATTATTATTCTCCTTTTCAGCTTTCACTGTTCTATAGAGAGAATTGCAGATAACTGCATGTATGTTACGTTTGGCCATAGTGCGTTTTATTTAAATGCTGTTGTCATTGCTACATTGTGCAAAAGGAACAAAAAGCTGTTCTCTGCATGAGAAGAACTTGAGCACTCTTCTTGATTCAAAGAATTTTGGGCCCAGCAGGACAGAAAGCACATCTTGTCTAGCTTTCAGCACAGAGGAAGAAATATGCAATGGTTCCAGAAGCTTAGCTCATTATCATAAGATTATGCTGTCTCACAAAAGAAAGGCAGGAATAAATAGACCATATTAACAGCAGCAGAAAGATTGCTTAAGAGTGGGGTGGGTTACTTTTTGTCTCTGTGCGAGAGAGAGAGAGCGCGAGAGAGGGAGTTCTGCTGTTGTTACTAACAGTGTATTTCATGATGTCCCCACTGCTAGTGGGAGGATTTTTAAAGAGTGGACAGGTGTAGACCTCCCCTATCCATGCACAGTGGCTCCATCCAAGTTCCTATGTATTTACAGAAAACCAAATAAAGAAGTATGGATCACCTGTGTGCTAAAGAGTGCATAGCAACAATAGGATGGGGTTCAGCCCCAACCCCAACCCTAATCTTCTGATCCCTGGAAGTTGCCCATTTCTGGTATCCGCCTCAATTTCCTTTGTCCCAATAACTTACTTGGTTCAGTGGGTTCTCAGAGGTTATGTAGACTCTCAAAGAATGCCAATTGGTTGGAGAGACAAGACTGACCCTTGTAGGATCTCCTCCCCCCACCAGGCTTGTCTCTCCATGTACTTACTGATTCTATCTTTAGAAGTGCTTTCAAGCAGTTTACCCAGAACATCTGTTCCTCTTGTTAACTGTTTCAATTAGTACTATTTGTGTGCTAAGAAAAAAGTTGGATGAAGAAACGGCAAACAAGAGTGCTACAAATGAAGACAACATTGTGTGGACTCCTTGTAAAATCTGAATTTGAGGCACAGCCCTTGCAGGATAAAAGCCCTGCTTGGAAGTTAATTTCTCTCAAACTCAAACAGAGTAATACTCCTTTCTTCTCCATTACTGTACTTTAAAAAGATTGGATCTTTGTCTGATCTGATAACATGTCCAGTTCACATAAATTCAGCCCTGCTGCAGTTCTCATTTCTTCAAGATGCCGATAACGGAGAGAGACAGTCGTTTTAAAGAGAGTCCAAAAAGGCACGATAGAGGCATCTTTTCCTGTGGTGGACAAGAAGAGCAGGTCAGAGGCACCCCTCCTGGCTACACCACTGCTCCCATTGTGCTTGCTACTGAATTTGCTGCGGTGGCAAAGAATGCAATTTTTCAAGGAAATAAGGCCTGCAGGGAGTGTTATGTCTTGTTTACAAACAGAACTGTACTCTTGGGAAGGCCTCCTGGCATGCTTTATTTCCTTGCAAAAGTCGACTTTTTGCTGTCACCAAAGCAGCAGCAAATTCAGCAGCCATTCCAGCTGCAGGAGAAATTTCAGCATCAGGATTGTGGAGTGTGTCCCCACTGCGTTCAGAGGGACATTGCAGCCCCCAATCCCAGGAAGTTGCTAATCTCTGGGGCACACACTTATTTCCTTTGTTCCAACATCTTTGCAGGTTTCTGAAAGTTACATAAAAGCTTGCAAAAGCTGTGTTTACCAGACCCAAGTCAACAGTGCGTACAGTGCAGCCAATGATGACCACACTCCAGAATTCCTACAGTCTCTCTCCAGCCCAGCGACCGAATCTAAAGGAGTGTGCACAGAACTGAGAGCTATGTGTGGGAAGCCCTCTCAAAACCACAAAAATCCCACTGTTTGGCAGGGAAGGGACTATGAGGGAATCTGATCCAAACTTTGCTTCCCACTAACAACGTATTAGCAGGATTTTAGCTATTTTGAAAGTGCTCTGTGCTTGCAACCCTCCATGCTGGACTAGATGGGGAGAATAGATCTGCTTGTAAACAATTCCCATCCAAACAATTCCCACAAATTCCTAGTGCTTTGCAGACGGAGATCTATTCTGCTTCCACAGCAAGACTGGACTCAAGAATTCAGGAAGGGACTGGTTATTTGATCAGGGTATTTACTGCCAGGTATTTCTGCTGCCTTCATTTTACCCAAATTGCATGTGCTAAAGAAATTCAGTGGAATGCATCAGCAGAAAACAACACAGCAGGAATAAAGCTGGAAAGCTGCAGAAATGGTTTGGGTTGTTAATTTGCCGCTCAGCAGGAGATTGTCCAAATTAAACCTCTGCCTCCCCCCTCCCCCAAGTGGGCACTGCTCCTTCATCTGCCTGTGGTTATGGCTTAAGCTCCAAACCAAACCACTGGATTCAGTACTTTGCAGAGACACAACAGCTGCTTTGTAGGATATTTTTGGAGAGCTGTTTACTGAATGTGACGCAGATGACTGTAACTTCTCAGCAAAACTGTGGACTCCAATTTGCAGGCACTACTGAAATGTAGCATGGTTCAGTCCAGAAGGAGCAGGAGGCTAACTCATATTACACCCAGAGCCAAGTGCATCTCTTATTGCATCTTCATCAACAAACATTCATCCTCAGCTGAAAAAATAACTACGCATTTCCATGAAATCATTCTTTGATGTGGGTCTGAGCTGTGTTCACCTTTTCCCAGCATTTGAACAGAGACTTGGCAGGTGATGACTTGCTGCTTAAACGGTCTGTCGCAAAGAATGTAGAACACATGGCTTCAATGAGGCCTCTGGCTCTTGAACTTTGAATGAGGTTTAGTTGCCCCCAGCTTATTTTAATATCGCCTTTTGGTGTGTGTATTTTTCCTCCAGTTTTTTAGGTTTTTAAGGGTTGTTTGGGTCATTTTAATGTGATTTCTAGATTCAACAATTGCTTCAAGTCACCTTGAGCCTTGATGGTGCATGCTTTGTTTTGTTTTTGTTCTGTTTTTGTTCTGTTTTTTAAGAAAGAAATGCAAACCCAATTAGCAGAGTGATGGGTAGAGGGAGTGGAATGCAGCCCAGACAAGTCACAGCTGTGCTGTGTTCTGCTCCTCCTCACAACTGTGGGTTTGATGGTTGCCATGTCAGCTGGTTCTCAGGTCTCTGGCTGCTGCTTCTAAATGCCAGGTCAGTGCAGAATAAAACCTCCCTCACCCACAATTTAATGTCTTCTTGGCCAGATATGAGGATGGTTCTTTGAGTGTGAGGGACTTCAACTCAGTCCCTTGGTCATGGTCAGATCATCACCTGCTGAGATTTAGACTGGTGGCAGCTTTTCCCCTCTGCAAGGGTTGGGGACTCATTGATATGCTCTGCCCCCAGAGGCTTATGGATCCGGATGGTTTCTAGGGGGCTTTGGGGGATTTTCTGGCTGACATGGCTGGTGCTCCTGTCGAAGCCCTGGGTGCTGGGCACTTGATATGATTGCCCCTAAGCGCCCTCTCTGTTGTAGAGCTCGTACAAGTCCCTGGTACACCCCGGAGCCGAGAGCAATGAAACAACTTAGGAGACAGCTGGAGAGCAGAGGGAGGAAAACGCCAGTGAAGGCCACAGGCTCTTGGTGTGTGCCTACAACTGGGTTCATTTTGAGGCAGAGAGGGTGGCGAAGAAGCACCACCTCACTGCCTCTGTTCAAATGTCTCCTTCCCACCCAGCAGAGCTTTTCAAGGTTGTCTGGGGCTTATTTACATTCTGCCCCCAGGAGCACCTTGGCTGGCTGTCATTTCCTCAGTGGGCACTTCTGGGCCAAAATCTCTTCATCTGCTTGAGGACAAAAAAAAAAATCACATGGACTCAACAGGTGTAGCAATTGAATTTGTGGAGATCCCAGTCTGGTCTGGTTTTATGGGATGCATGACAGTTGGTACAGCCCAAGGAAGTGGACCAAGTGCTTGGACAGGATCACTGGATCCTTGCCCCTCCCGGCTGATAAGAGCCAGCAAGGAAGGAAGAGCCACTAGGCCGGGGAGGTCTTTGGCGTGAGAGGGAGTGGTCCCAGGCTGCCTTAAGGAGGTGGTGGTGAGATCACATCGCAAGAAACCCTCCCTTCACCTGGAAGATCTGAACAGTTTCAGGCTGGTAGCGGATATTCCTTTCCTGGGCAAGGTTCTAAAGAGGGTGATTTCCAGGCAACTCTAGGCACTGAGACTGATTATCGGCACCCATTTTAACTGGTTCTGGCATGGAAACAGCCATGACCTATGCCAGGAGTGACACAGGTCAAGACAGTCCTCTATGCAGAGTCTGTTCTGTCCGCCATTTAACATCTACATGAAACTGCTGAGAGGGGTCATCTGGCGTTCTGGAGTTCACTGCAATCAGTGAACAAGCAGCTCTATTTCTCCTGTTCACCATCAGCTGGTGAGACCTTGAATGTGCTAAACTGTCACCTGGCAGTGACAATGGTCTGGATGAGAGCTAATAAATACAGTGGTACCTCAGCTCACAAACTTAATCTGTTCCACAACTCTGGTTGCAACTCGAATTGGTCGCGAGCCAAGTCAAATTTCCCCATAAGGTTCAATGTAAATAAGGTTAATCCGCCCCCTAGAGTCAGGCATGACTGGACATAATGTCAAGGGGAAACCTTTACCTTTACTTTACCTTAACAAAGAACAACAAAGTAACAAAGTACAGTACAGTGGAGAACACTAACCTAGGTGGCGGGGAGTTTATTGTTTGGAGGGAGAGTCCAAACCATAACCATGTGACAGCGATCATGCTGGGGGTGGGGGGTGGGGAGATGGCCGTGATCACATGCGCTCATGTGCCAGCATGACCACGATCGTGATCGTCACCCGATGCAGAGTTCGAAAACTGAGGCAAATTTTTTCAGCAATTTTTTGTTCGCGACGTGATTTGGTCATGCACTGCGGTGTTTGAGAGCCGAGGTACCTCTGCAGAAACTCCGTCCAGACAAGACTGAGGTGCTGTTGGTGGGTGACTGGATGGGGGTGTTCCACTTGTTCTAGATCCTTCCAATGAAGGATCAAGTTCGTAGCCCGGCGGTGCTTTGCCACTAGGGCTCAGGTGGCATTGTTGGCTTGAAGTGCCTTCCACCAACTTCAGCTGTTGTCCCAGCTGTGCCCCTACCTGGACAGGGGTGGCCAGGCTTTGGTAAATATATGCTCTGGTAATCTCTGAATTAGATTACTACAACACACTTGGTGTGGGGCTGCCCTTGAAGATGTTTCAGAAGCGGCAGCTGGTGCAGAATGCGGCAACCAGAGTAATAACTGGGACTGACAGGGCTGAATATATAAGACTGGTTCTGCCCTGCCTGCAGTGACTGCCTATAGAGTTCCAGGCCAAATTCAAACTGCTGGTTTTAACCTATAAGTTACATAACTCGGGACTGTGATACCTGTTGGAGTGCCGCTCCCAACCCCCATCTATCCAGCCACACTGCATGCAGCCTCTGGGGCTTTTCTCCAAGTGCTAACCCCTTGAGAGGCTTGGCGAGTGGCAACTGGGGGGAGGGCTTTCTGTGGTGGCCCCCATCTTTGGAAGAATCTCTCTGCTGTGACCTGCTTGGTGCCAAATTTGCCATTGTTTTGCCACCAGTTCAAGACAGCCCTCTATGTGGAGGCCTTTAAAGATCTCCTTGGTCATCCAGGGGCCTGAGGGGATTATCCAGGTGTTTTTTCTTCTTGCCAGGTATTATTATATTTTAATATATTTTAAGCTATTTTAAATTATTTTAACTCTTTTAAATATTGTTTCATGCTATTTGTATTGTATTTTTACTTTTTGATTTATACTTGTTGTAAACCACCCAGAGAGCTTCAGCTATTGAATGGTATAGAAATAAACAAACAAACAAACAACCCCTGTTTAATTACATGGAATAGGATTAATTGTGTTCGATTGTGATCGATAGTGAAAGAGGCCAAGAACAACTATTCCCAGTGTTGCCAATGGAAGGAGTCACTGCTTCAGTACTGTAACCCAATTCTTAGAGCAGTGATAATGCTAGAAGTGCCATTGGGGGCGCCCTTATGTGCCCTCCCGCCCCCTAAGATCTGCAACAGCGGGCCTCCTCCGGGAGCCTCCTGTGAGGGAGGTGGAGTGGGTGAGTACCTGGAGGAGGGCTTTTTTGGCGGTGGCGCCTCAACTATGGAATGCGCTCCCTGGAGAGGTTCGCCTGGCGCTGTCGTTATATGTTTTTCGGTGCCAGGCAAAGACCTTTTTATTTAAGTCTTATTTTAATTGTTAGTGTTGGTTTTTGTTTGAGTTTATTTTTGTTTAGTTGTTTAGATGTTATGTATGTTTAATGTTTGTGTTGGTCAAGGATTGTATTTTAGGTGGCTTTTGTTTATTTTATTTGGTTGTATGGGGTATTTAATTTATTTATATTTAGTGGCCAAGATGCACCGAGGGGGGGAGGGATAAATTATTTTAATATTTGTACTATTTTTGTATTTTAATTATGTTGTAAGCCGCCCCGAGGCTTTGTTGCAATGGGGCGGCCTATAAATGTTTTAATTAATAAATAAACAAACAAACAAATAAATAAATTGTCACCTAGAGTTTGGTTTCCTTGTAAGAAAAAATGGAATATAAATCTAACAATGGATGGATGGATGGATGGATGGATGAGAGGTTTATGGTACTTTTGTGCTATTGGTTCATTTATGTGATATGTGATTGTCTTGTACATACAGGCATTTGTCTACCCACAGAAATTCCTGTAGGGCAAATCTTGCCCTCCTGAGGCCCCGGACTGGCCTGAAAGGCTCCCTGCTAGAGATCCCTGTTTCCTTGGCTGCCAGTCACTGTGTGGTTTGCCAGCATTGATGAAGTTTTCCCCCAGTCTGAAAGGCTGAAATGCCTCTCTCGAGGCTGAGTGACTGGCACTCAAACCATTCGGCTACACTGGGTGGGTATTCGGCATGTTGTGCTCCTGCTTTTGTGTTCAGCCCTGCCCACCACTGAATGTGACCCCGAGAGCTTCCCCCAGATCGAACCAGGCCCGCAGGCTGAGAGACTTTCAGTGCCTTTGCATTGAGCCTTCACAGCGCTTGTGCTCCAGCAGATATTACGTCCCCAGCAGAATCCTAGGGGCACTCCTGCACCTTCAGAATGTCGCCCGAGCTTCAGCTCAGCCCCCAATGCTCTGACTGCGCTTCTTGGTGCTTCTCCCAGTTGCAACGAATTGCATTTTCACAGGTTGGATGAGCATATTCCATAGGGGAGAGAGAGGAACAGTGGGGAGACGGCTCTCCCTTCAGATGTTGCCTGGCCAAGCTAAACTTGTTCTTCTAGCTTTGGCTGAAGCTCCCACCAAATGCTGACAGTCCAAGTCATTTGGCTGTTAGGTAGGCTTCCCCAACTGGGTGCCCTCCAAATAGTTTGGACTACGATTGCAAGCATTCCTGACTAGTGGCCCTGCTGACTGGGGCTGATGGGAGTGACATTTGTAGTGCATCAGACTGAGGAAGGCTACTGTGAGTGCAAGTCATCTTCACAAAACCCTTCTCCTTTTACAATATTTTCAGCTGAGTAGAGCCTATTCTACCCATGACAAGGTCCAAAAACACAATTTGAAGATGCATAGCATCAAACAGTAGTACAGAAATGCTTTAGACAGCCTATAAAACAAATGCTTCTAAAGGCAAGTGCTATGCTTCTTGGGTTACAAGAAATCCCAATCTCTTTGCAAACCAGTCCAAGTTTCCTTGCATAAGTCACTTCCCGTCTGGGGTGCCAAATGCTTCTGTCATCAGTTGCAGGAGAGCCTTTCCAGAACAAGCCAAAGGCCAGGGATGACTTGTTCATGGGCCATAAACACTTTATTTTGTCCCATGAAATTGTATTCTATTTCAAAATACAGATAACAAATGAAAGGCAAAACAAAAAGAATGTACACAGTAGAAAATCAAGATTACTACAGAAACAAAGCAATTCATTAATTATGATTCTTAGTCTATAGTTAATATGCTTATGAAATGTCTAGCCTACAGAAAAACAGCCTAAGAAGAAACTCAATATCTAATGAAAGAATAAAAATACAATTTATACAGCATATAAAAGGACCATGCATGAGTGGGTGTTACTGTGTGTATATGGTATAAGCAAGAACAACTGTACTTGCTCGGAATTTGATCAAAAGTTTGAAGGGCTTCAGCATAGAAAAGCAATGAAAAGTGTGGTGCTTTCCTAAAGTTGGGCTTGCTTGCTTGCTGAACTAAAGTAAGTAAATTTATACTTAGGCATAGGATTCCAAATGTTATCATGTTTACCACTGATGTTTACTTAGGTGAAAAGAGTTCCAGTTACATGCTGTACATGACTTAGAGCTATATACCTTGCTTAAGAAAGCTTTTATGCAGGAATCCAGGTTCATTAAGTTCAAAACAGATAACCATGAAGAAACATAGCTTTAGGCTTTGCTCCCAGCCTAACGGGAAGAATTTCCTGACAACGATCAGGAATCATGTCCCAAAGCTCCTGCATGCTGAAGATTCCCAGACAGGATGAAAATATGAACCAATCTAATTACATAATATTGACTATATTTGCTCCTGCTCCTCGTGTTGTTACTCTTCTTCTAATTAATTAATTCAATGTATGTGTCACATGTAGCCCTCAAGGCAACATACCTGATAAAAGCAAAATCAATAGAAGCAATGATCAAAAGACAACAATAATAAAATAAATTAGAAGGTGTTTTTTT